>OY776289.1:7606586-8206586 GCA_963675345.1 Trididemnum clinides
CAGTTAAAGTTACTAGTTACATTTTCCTTTTATGGCCACAATATTGGATACAAAATGCGAGAGCAAATAGTAACTAGTTACTGCCACCACTCGATAGGACTGATAATGAATAGCACTAGAAGAGAGAAACTAGTTGGAAGTTGATTCACGAAGCAAAAGTGCATGGCAAAAACATTGCGAAAGCTGGGGCACATTGCTAGCTTGGACAATCACCAAATCACCAAAATTAAAAAGGAAAATGGGTAATGATGATTTAATTCAGTAGACTAAGTGTCTTAGTTTTAATCATAGGGTTGCTATTGGGTGATGTCTTTCTCTTTGTTACTAAATTTTTTACAAAAATTAAGGTAATTTAAAATGATACCTGTAGCAACTGAATTAGTAGCAAATGGATTTAAAGAGCAATGTTTTACGTTTTTCAAGCCTAAGGCAACGTTGTTGACACGAACTGTTCTACCTAAAATCGCATTTCTGGAAAAAAAGGCTTGCCCTGCTCTGAAATACAAAAAGAAAGTTTAGTTTTGAGCTGAATATTTTTTCTTTTTCAAATTACTTGAAATCTTTGAGGCTCTTATTCTACATGCAACCGTGAAATATCATTTCCAAGAGTACAGCAACAAAAAATCGTCATATAAAATAATAGATAAAATAATTCAAAAAATGATTTGGACAAAATTGAATACAGCTTGATATCTTTCGGGCAACAAGTAAGATTCGTGTATCATAGAAATGTATCATCGTTTGAAAATATAACTTGCTGTTTGCCTGATCATACGTAACTATTCCAGCAATACGCGACTTAAATTGATTCTCTTGGACGTTTTTGAAGTTTTGAAACAGTGAACGTGCTTTTTCAAATATGGTATCACATCAACCACATAAAACGTTCATAAAAACTACGTTACCTCCAATTTTTTCAAATCGAATCTAATTCAGGGGTTTTCAAACTGGCGCGAGTGAGAGAAATTTTGGGAATAATCAAACAAGTTTCTCATACAAGTACACATCAATAATTTTCGAAAAATATTAATCAAAATACGTTCTTTTTGTCCATTCTCTATTTTAATGACTTCTTCTGGAGATCAACTTTACAAAAACGATAATTTTGCCCGTTTTGTCCCAGAAAATTATTTATTTTTTAATGTTTTAATGCATCCACATTCTAATCTTTAAAATCTTTTTTTTGCAATTAACTTTTTGAAATTGCTTTGTGTTCATGCTACAAATATATTCTTCTTTAAGGACTTGCCACGCATCTTGATTTAACCAAAGGATTGTAGCAACAAAAAGTTTGAAAACCCCTGCTAGTATTTGTTGCTAATTGGAGGAACGATACGTGCATCACAGCCTGTTGGGTAAGTGAACGACAAGTCCCATTGTATTCTTTGGTCATTTCTCCACGGCTATTTTCAATGTTTCGAGAAAATCTACTCTTCGCTGTGTTGTGTATTTGTTACGCAATGATAATTGAAAAAATTGTTGCGTTATTAACAAATCAAATGCTTAATTATGATAACTACATCATGTGTTTACACGTAGTTAGTCAATTTGACAGCAAAGAGCTCAATGACCTAGTCAGAACAATCGCTTGATGCGTTTACAGTGTTTACACTATAGTTATTGAGTTTTGCCACAATATCCTCAAAAAATCAAAAAGCGTTATGCTTTGTCAAATATAACCAAAGTAGAAGGAACCTTTGTAGTCGTAGTACTCACGGAACCCCTCCCTCTAAATGTTTCACAGAACCCCGGTTAAAGAGCTCTGATTTAAATTAATTCTAAGTTTAGTAAATTTTTTGAATTGCCAGAAAACTGTAAAGGTACCTTGTACCACCAGTCAGTTAGTCTTCGCTCGCCAAAACTTGAAAATGCTGCGAATCTATTATTAAAATAGTAATTTAAAAATTTTTAAGAATTTTCAGATGTTCTAAGCTTGGTTACTTAAGGGCGTAAAGATAACATAAAAGTTATATTTTGCAGTGAACTTAAACAAATAATCAGTATCATCACTCGACTGTAATAACAATAATGAAGAAGTACACTTACTTAGCAGCAATATGGTTGTTCAATAAGTAAGATTCTAATAATCTCTGCTTATTTGTTGGATTTGTTGTGTTCATCACAGAAAAATTAGTCGAAGGAAGCTTGGTATCTCCATCTGAGGTAATAAAAAATCTTTCTATGCCCAAATTGCTCTACGAATATGTCTATCATCTGTTAGATTGCCTCCGGTTCAAAGCTTGTTCAAAATATAAAACTTTCTTGTGTGTTAAAAATTCTCTATACCAACACGTTAAATTACATGCAACTTAAAATGATGTGTAAATGAAGGCATTGCAGCAGCATCAATTCCAGTATTATCTTTTTTTGACATTTGATAGCACTATGTAATTTTTCAACTTTACAAAAAGTTTCTTCTTGATAGAATTAAACAAAATACGATTACACAACAAATGAATACATTTGATTTTGGTGGCGAAATTGGGCAAAAATATAGCCTGAAAAATATTATAGTTACCAAGTTTTGTAATGGAAAATCTGTTTTCTTTTTCTGATTTGTTGGTTTTTTCTGTCGTGTTGTCTAACAAATCATCTTCTGAGTCTATCTGCAGATAAAAAGTATGGCATTAGTGTTATTAGCTATCGTCGATAAGATGCTGTCACATACAGGGGATTGGAAAGCTATCAGTAATCCCAAGGCAAGGCAGCATAACTGGCAATCACAATACCCAGAGTCGCCATAAAGTCTTCGCCGAAATCATGTCCAATTTCAGTTGATCTCCGAAAAGAAAGTATTCCCCAAAAAATTGCACTTCTTTTTGCCGGGCCATTATAAAAATGTCAAGAAAGAACATCTCAAGATTTTAGCTACGCGGCCCAAGGAACCTTCTAAAATGCAGTATTGTAGGCATGATGGAATAACCAAATTGAAGATAGCGGTCATGTACTAAATGATTGTATCGGAATTTGCTCAATAGATGCTATAAATATGTAGGCTAAAAACTGTCATTACATCAATAGATGGGAATGGAGGCATCGTCTGCGATTTTGACTTTTTAGCCGACACTCTTCTTTTCTCTGAAATAGCCAAAAATTTGTTTTGGTAAATGCATGCGAAGTAAACTGCTAAAATTAAATTGTAAGAGACTGAGCTATTGTCATATAGTTGCATTACTTTGCCGTTAAGAAAATTTCCTTGTTTTGTTCAGCTGAAATAGTATTGAACAACCACAAATTGTCGAAAAAAACATCACATTGATTAAGTGTGATGATCAGTCGTTTTACTTCGCGAATCGTTTTCTTTTCTTAAAACGTACTTACGATATCCATAAAAACAGATTTTAATTACAACTGTTATAAAAGCAATTTAGGCTTTCAAAACAGAATTGACTGTGTGCATCTTCGAGTTTAGGTTTCATGTTAATCAAAGGCAGTGCGTCGCACCGGTGGTCGCCGCACACCACTGATGAAGCACTGTTTCGACGTAAGAAGTGCCATTGAAAGTTAAGTTGATATTGATTTAGAAATGTTTTATAGCAATGAGCGGTTTTTTGAAAATGATAGCTGAAGAGCTCTATTTTCGTTTTTTTTTGCCTCGCAAAACCATCTAAGAGGCACTCCATGTCCTTTATTCAAAAACATATTCTGTTCCAAAAGTCAATCCATTTCGGAAAAGACTACATAAGGCCTACAAAAATGACTTAGCCCGACTTTTCTTATAAGAGTATTGCAAGGAAGCGACTTCAACTCATTTTATTCCATGATCTCAAATGTGGATCACATTTTACACATAATTCTTTAAGTCTGATAAACATCTGGCCTACTTCCAAATCAGTTATATAGAACAAAATTGACCAAATTTTTCATAACTATCAACCCACAGGATGTTTAAGTAAATTTTTGTTTGCTTTGTTATGAGTCCTTTTTGCTGGTTTTTATTCATTTTTGCTTTACAGATTTGTTAAGTATTTTCTCATTACATAAATGTTGTTTCAAAACTGAAAATCAACTTTCGTCTTTTGAAGACAATATTCTACGAATATGAATACAAAAATAACAAAATGCGCTATTTTCCTAGTTGCCGTCACAACAAAAACGATTATCCACCCAATTGGAGATCACCATTGATGTATCAAGAGAAAAAATAATTGAATCTGTCATTTGAACCCACATCTACACCAACCATCGAGCAATAGTCATTGTTTATGCAGGTGTAGAGCATGACTTAACCGGATTCAGCGCTTAACCTATTCGGCCACCCCAGCTGAACGGCTGATGTTACTTTTATTATTTGGATTAATGAGACTCTATTACCTTGATTGGTATATAACCTTAAGGGCATATTGGGTTGTTGCGACATAAACCCTTCAATTTCACATCAATTAACTGTACACAATTTGCTGTTGCCTAATCTTCAAGCTGTTACTGAACCAGCCTGCCTATTGGCGATACGCTTTGAGCTTTTAAAAAACCAGCGCAATGGCGTACTAGTTAAAGCGTTTACCTTGCAGTTGGAAGACCTGGGTTTCATTTCCATAGACAAGTCATACTAAAAAATTTTTTTAAATGGCATTCACAGCTTCTCTTTTTGACGCTCAGCACAAAAGGGATAGTTGTGGAAAACAAACCGGCAAGCCGGCTGGTTGTATTCTTGGGCAAGACTCTTTACGGAATGCCTTTATGTTTACGACGCAAACAGGTGGTGGAGCCAAGCTGTCTACCCGTCATAGTGACCCAGTCTAACTGAAGACCAGCAAAAAGGGGTAATAAGAAGCTCACAATATGAATTGCTTCTACAAAAATAAAGGATTTAGCCCATACCAAAAGAACAAAAAATAATTGGGTTTATCTTTAGGTCTTATAACTTTCAGCATGTTATAGCAATGGAAATGGGCTTCAAACCCATTTTTATAGCATAATGTTGCAAACTATATTAGCTTAACATGTCATAAAATTTAGATGCGAAACAAGGCAAAATTGCACAGTTCATTCATTTGGAACAATTAGTTACATCACCTCACAAATTGGATGGCCAAACAGTCAATGGACTGGCTCCAGATTAGGTCATGCTCCACACCTACATAAGCTATACCCACTGCTCAACCGTTGGTGTAGCTGTTGGTTCGATACCCAGCTTTGTTTTGGACACGCTGGAAGTTATTAAACCAAGAGGGCTGTCACCAATGCTCAACCGTTGGTGTAGATGTTGGTTCGAATTCCAGCCTTGTTTTGGTCACGCTAGAATTTATTAAACCTAAAGGTATTTAAACAGCAATCGTTAAATGGATGAAAAACTGTGAATTATTGTGGTCGTCATTTCAAAAAACAGTTTATTCCAGGAAGGTTGATCCGCTGTGGTATCATGGAACAGGCTTGACGCAGTAAAATCTTATACACATATCAGTATATATTCGTGCGAGGGCTTCGATCAACTCTTGGCGAGAAACCCCCGGGTGAACAGGTGGTGTTGGGTTTTGTGAATGATGCTCCTATTAGAATACCTTTTTACTTGACAATGTTTTTACTTTCATTCCTTTTATTGAAGAACCTACTGACAGGCATTAATTCGCTGCTGAGAATGCTTGGTTAATCAAGTTACAAATAATTAGTTATGCAATACGAAAGGATTGTAAAAGGATTTATCAAAGCATAAACTGATGGCAAACCTAGTAATACTTCTGATGCTTATAGGAGTTCTTATAATAGAAAGAACATCCGGAAAAAACAAAAAATGCAAAAAGTGCAAGAAAGTACTAGAGTGCTGGCTTTTATTTGAATTATTTCAATGCATTTCATTAACTTTTATGGCATATAGCGTAAAATTATTAGAAGTTTTGTTCACACTTCATTACATTAGACGCAACGGACCTTGCGCAAAGACCCTTTACAGCGGAAAATTTTTTTCCTAGTATGTGCTTAAATCAGTGCACATGTGATAATTAGAATGGTTAGCCGCGTTAGCCTTGAATATAGAACAATAAATAGAAAATAAGCTCATGGTGGCCATTTTAAGGCTAACTAGAACATTATTACACAACAAAAACAAGCTTTCGCTGCTAAAACTACTTTGTCAGATGCTTACTCAAAAAGAATCGGTCTATTCAAAATGCAAATCTTTATCTGAATACGTACCTGAAGAATTGGTGGTTCTAACCGCAAAATCTTGTTTTTCTTTGTGCAATAATATTGTAGTTAGCCTCAACAGTAGTAGTAGTATGGAATGATTCATTTCACGCCGATTGCGGAGGTCCTGGCGGCGGTGTCTCTAACCCTAACCCTTACCCAGAATCTAATCTCAACCCAAACTCTAACCCTATGTGAGGGAGCTAACCCTAAACACTAATTTTTTTTGAAGGAGGTCGAAGGGAGCTAACTCTAGATCTGAGGGAGATAATTCTAACACGGTGTGAATGTCACGTAGAATATTTCAAAGAATTTGACGAAATCTTTATCGCCTTATGATTTGACTTGTTATTACACAATTACATAGTGGTTTTCAAGGTGTGATACCCTATTTCAATGATTCATGACGTAATCGATTCTGTTTTTAACTAGACCATGGGAATGTGATTGCATCCTTATTGTGCAATTCATTATAACGGAATCGATTTGGTTTTAACTAGACCGTGAATATGTGATTGCATCTTAGATCTGAGGAAACTAATGCTATGCGAGGGAGATAACTCAGTTCTAACCCTAACATGGTGTGGATGGCATTAGGTTGTAGAATATTTCAAAGAGTTTGCTGTGGCGCAATGCTTTCCATATTATGATAGTAATTGACTTGCTCGACCTGAAGTTATTGCACAACAATTACGTCATTTTTATGCGGTTGTTTGCTGACTGTCGTGCAATCCTCAACTTATTATGATAGCATAAAAGTTATCCAATGTGAGGTTTTATAATATTGCACATTGGTTTCATAATTTTGGTACAATTGTTTGCTGGGATGTTATGCAATAGTGTTAAAACAAAGCGTTGGGAAAAAGTCAGCAAAACGCAACATCGCTCTCAGGTCTATTCAAAGTATACCGGTTTGAGGCAAATACCATCTTTTTTTAACATTTTACGGTTAAGCTTGTTTAAAGTCTGTTTCATATCTGTTTCCAAAAATGTTCACAGTTTTTTTTTTATAACAAAAAGATTTATCAGTTAGTTAGCTATTCATGAGCTTTCTGCATTACGTAATTACAATGCCAGCGTTTTAGGCAGACACACTAGCTTGTACTATTGTTCAATTCAGGAAATTTGAGTTTAATGCTTAGTGATAGAAATTTGTAAGAACGTTTACAAAAATTTCTACACGTAATCACATTTAAATAATCTTGCAAATAGTAGCTTTGATTGAAAAGAATGAATTACATTATATTATACAGAAATTTCAAGAATTATCCTAAACGTGCTGTCATTTTTGTTGCATCTTTGTGTATGGTGGTGATTAAAGCAGATAATTTTATATCTGACAACAATGATTAGCTTGAGTTTTTAAAATTTCTTGAGCGTAAAGTGTTTATATAAAACAGTTTTGTTGCATCAAAATGATAAAACTTGTGAGTTCAATCTTTGGTGAGAGCGAATATACAAAAGCTTTTAAAGTGTTTAGTAGAATTTGGAATAATTTTGTTACCTAAAGGCTTTTCAGGATGAACAAATTGTAAGTTTATTACCAAGTGAAACATAATAGAACTAAAATTTGACACAATTTACTTTATTAGCTGGAAAAATCAGAACTGCTTGTCTTTAAAGTTAGGTATAGCCGTGCTAGAAACCACGAATTTCGTGTTCGTGGGAATGCGTAGACGAAATTTTAAATATTTGATATATATAAAAAGTAAGGCTTGTTCCATAAATATGTAAGTCAGGGGTGTCAAACTTATTCAGTGCTGCGAGCCACATTTACATATCTGGATTTTATACCGGCCAGACTCTTTGGAAAAAAAATTTGAGCAGGCAAGACTGTGTATCAATGGTTCCCAAACTTATGTGTCTACTGGCACAGGAAACCAGTTAATCAAATTTTGTGGCACACCAGCCACGCAAATCTATTTCTATGGATGGCAACTGGCATTATTTGGAAATTACCTCTTCTCCAGACAACGACCTCCAAAAATTGTGTGATGGTTACCAAAATGTCATTACCTTTCTCGCCGTAACCTACAATGCCATCCAACTTAGAGCAGTTGTCGACTATTACTTCATGGCAGCATTTTCTCAATTTTGACAGAAAATTTGTGCAGGTATAAAACACTTTAAAAAGACTCGCGGCACAACCGCAAATCTTCCGCGGCACACAGTTTGAAAAACATTGCTGTATATATTTCTTTTTTGGAGACTAATGCTTTCAATAGGAATTTTCTCGCATTTTTCACTCAATAGCTACTTGAACTTTTTTTGAAAATAAATCTTCTCACCATCGCGACGACAGCTATTTTCACGTAATTTCAACTTAAATGATTTTTTTTCTTTCGGAGAACAGTTTTTTAAAGACCAAATTCAGAGAACAGGCATTCGCGCAGTGCCACAAAATCCTTACTCGGGCCAGAAAAAATTACGTCGCGGGCCACATTTGGCCGGCGGGCCGCCAGTTTGACATCCCTGATGTAAGTAACAGCAGCCATATAAACATAAGTATGATGCTTACTTAGCAAAATTTTTAAAAATAATAGGTGGTGAGTTCAGATTTTGTTTATGGGTAGCATTTGTGAGTCAATACTTGGTAAAGAAATTGATGTAAAGTTCGGAAAATACACTGTATCTGGCGCTTTTATATCATTAGGTATTAAACTAGGTCTAGAGACAATAGAAAATTTGATGCACAGTGAGAAAAAAATGTCATGTGTAATTTTCAAATAATTGACGGTTCTAATATTAACTAAGATAAAACGCTAAAAGCGCAACGTCTAGTAAGAAAGGTAGGTGCTTTAAAACGGTTGACAAAAATATGCAAGCACATACAAAATTTTTGTATTTTTGCAGATCATATTGGTAATTAATGTCCAAGTTTGTAAAAAACAAAGAGAGTTGAAAGTATTGCCAGATGCTAAGTTACATCAGGCTTGGTTTGCTACATAGGTAAAGCTTGTAGCTGCAGTGCTTAGATAAGGTGACGAAGAGGAACACATAGAAGCAAGATAAGTTCATAGGGCTAGATATTTGATTCATTAATTTTTGATTTGTAGTTCATAGTTGCCAATACACAAATATTGCAGTTTCCTCAATGCGTGATGAAAAGGTTGTTAGTAAAAACTATTATAAAATGAGATCAATTAAATTAAAAATTTTTGATTATTAACGTGTATACGAGGCGATGTGAGCTTGTAGTTGTAGGAAATATGCAATATCAAAGATGACTTTGTGTAAATTGAGTTGAAGTTCTTTTTGTTTTTTGAATGCCTATAAGTGATAGTGAGACTTAGTATAGGAGCTGAAATTGGTGTACAAACAAATATCTTTGTTTTGTAAACACACATAAGTTTTGTAAAGCTTTGCAAGTGTTGGTAAGAATACCTCGTTTTTATTTGTGTTGTTGTAGGTCAACATTAAACAAGAGTTAAAAATTGAATGCTTATTTAAAGTTGAAGGATCGCAGGAGTTTATAAGTTTGACATATTCTATTTGCGGTTGATAGCAAACGCCCTGAAAAAAGCTGTGAGCGCGGTTCTAATTTCTTGATTTTAAATGCAAAAAAGTTGAAACAGTATTTGATAAACGATAGTCTTGTGTTTTTTCATTAATAAAACTGACAACAAATGTAGATTTGGGTCTGAGTAAAAACGTGAGAATTGCAAAAGGAGTCTAAAAGCACAAATTATTTTACATAAACAAACTGAGTAAAACCGTTAAAAGTTGTGACTTGGTAAACAGTCCCGTAGCACTCCAACTTCGGGCCCCCCCCCCGAAGTAAGCGCAAGAGCCCCTGCGCACAGATCATATCACTTTAGAGGTGTTAAATTGAAAAGCTGCATTAAGAAAATACACCACAATTTCTACATAAGTAAACAGGCTAATGTCAGAATAAAGCATGCCGATACCAAAGGTGCAAGTCATAAAAAATTCGGCACCGATGCCAGAGTTCAGTAGGACATTTATGCAGACACTGCGAAACGAAAGCAATGACACTGAAAAACATGAAAAAGTTATAAAAACGCAGTATCATTTAAATAGTCTGGAGCGAACCTTTTTGTTCTCAAATGCTGTTATGACATTGTCATAATCAAGAGATCGGGCGCAGTCATTTTCGATTGACAACATGGCTAATGAAGATAGTCTACTGTCTGTCATAGACGTTCTATTAAAAGTTTTGATCAGTTTCAATTTGCTGAAGCTTCTTTCAGCGCTGGCAACAGTCACGGGGCAAGTTAGTAAGATTCGAAGTGCGATCTACACATTCGGATACAAATCAAATAAATGAGTCTTTAGAAGAGAGTTCAGAAAGTCTTGAGCCGTATTGAGATTGCGTTTTTTTTGTAAAATTAAAACAAACCGCTGTAGCTCAGCGCTCATTTCATCAGAATTAATGTCACCGAACTTTTTTTGGAACTCTTTACAGCAAGTAAGAAGAGCATTTTCTTGTTGCACAAGCAAAAGTTTGTCTCGTGTGTACAAAAACGAAAAGGCGGAAGAAACCTCACGTAACAAATTAAAGCGCTCCTTTATTGACATAATAGCCTGGTCTACTAATGGATAGAAAAAGTTGCTTTTAAATTTCAGTTCAGGAGTAGCTCGTTGTTCCTCTTTACCTTGGTAATCAAACAATCTTCTTTTCTTTCCACTTCTTGACGGAGGAAAAGAAGGATCAATATCCAATTCCTGTGCTATTTCAACAGCAGATGTTGCGGCACTGTCATAACCCGTTGTGCGATAGTTTTGCAAAAACTTTTCAGTTGCCTGGATTTCCGTTTCCATTGTATGAAGGGAGACTCCATACGATTGAAAAATCTTGCTTGCTTTATTGACTTGGAATAGGATATCATACCAAATAAACACCGACAAAAGAAAACTCCATTTCGATAAATGAGCTATCAACGATTTTGTTTCTGAGGCAGCTCTTCCATCTTTTCTTTCTATGAAAATGGCTTCCAAGTCTTTCAGTGCCAGCAACACCTCTTTTAAATTGTATCGAAGAGGTTTGATGCATTTAATTCTGCTTTCCCAACGAGTATCAGATTGTGACTTTATGGACAGCTCCACATGTTTCTTCAAAATTTCCCAACGCTGAGCAGAGGAAGAAAACAGCACATACAACCTTGTAAGTACTCCAAAAAATGTCAATGCTTCCGTCGATGAATTAGCACTGTCAACAACAACTAAGTTAAGGGTATGGTTTGCACAGGGCACGTAAACAGCTTTGGGATTGATGTCTAGCATTCTTGCTTGGACCCCAGAATGTTTTCCTTTCATGTTAGCACCATTATCATATGACTGACCTTGACAATCAGACAATTCGAGTTGCAGTTCGGTCGCTTTTTCTAAGAAAGCGTCCAACAAGCCTTTCCCAGTACTGTCACTTATTTTCAAGTAGCCAAAAAATGTTTCTTTAACAACAGCAGCTTCTTCATTACATAGTACATAACGGAGAATGACAGACATTTGTTCATGATGTGACATATCTGGAGTGCAGTCCAAAATTATAGAAAAATATTTTGCCAATTTCAATTGCTGTAAATTTTCTTTTTCAACTTCTGTCGCTAGCAATTCAATTAGTTCATTTTGTATGGTAGGACTCAAATAGTGATCTTTAGTGTTTTTATTCTTGATTCTGTCTTGAAGCTCTTTTAGGATCGGATCTCTTCTTGCCAAAAGCTCAAATATACCCAGAAAATTTCCATTGTGAGGAGATCCTAAGACTTCTTCAGATCCTCTAAAAGCAAGATTCCTTTCCGATAGAAACAAGGCAATGTCGATAAGTCTCTCTAAAACATTTCTCCAAAAACGTCTTTCATTGAAAAAATATTCATCTCGCGTTTGTCGATAGTGGATGAATTTCTTATCCCTTCAGCTAGCAACATCCATTGACTGCAGCATTCTTGGTGGGAAATGCCGTTTTCATGGTCTTTCAGTTTTTTCGAAAAACCCTCCCATGTATTTATACCACTACAAAAGGGGCTTAGTGTTTTTCCAAATAGCTTACAACAAAAGCAAAAAACTTGATCTGATTCCCCACAATAAACTAGCCACGACCGTGAAACACTTTCACCATTAGGTAACACACGTTTATAATGGTTGGAGGAAAAACGTCGCCTTGGAGTTGTGTTATTATATGGAAAATTCATTATTAGTTGATGTGGTCCACGCTTTACTATATCACATCGTTGAGCATCAGAAATACTTTCAAGCCATTTACATTGGTCATCAGGGATAGGGGTAAATTGAGATTCAGTTATTTTTGATATTGAAGGTTGCGTATTGGCAGGTAAATCACAACTTACATTTTCTGGAAATTCACAATCACTTTGATGCTGATCGTCATAGTCTTCTTTTTCTTGTACACTATAGTTTTCTTCATCCCTCTCGGTACTAGTGCCAGGTCTACTCTGCTCAGTAATCTTGAAAAAATCTGTCATCTTGGGCAATTTCGCTACAGCATCTCGAGCAGTGGCTGCTTCTTTTCTCTTTTGAGCACCACTTTTTGAACGTTTCATTCTATACAATGTCAATAAAATACTTTATCTGCACTCTGCAGTGTATATATATATTGTCCCGGTATTTATAGCCAAACAGAATTCCAGACCATTCTATGATTGTTGCGTAACAACGGCATTGTTACGTCAATCGAATATTCAAGATTCTACCAGAAAATCAATCGAAATATTCTAGATTCTGCGAGATAAAATGACGTTGCATTCACTTATGATGTCACAAGCCAATTTCTTCCTACAGTTTAAATCGGTTGTAAACAAGTCTGCTGAACTGAAAATAGTCACGTAGCCAAAAAGCAATTTCAGACTAACTTGGGCCCCCAAAGTTGGCCTGGGCCCCCCAATTGGGGGGTTTGGGGGGCGGCTGCTACGTCTCTGTTGGTAAATTTATTTACAAAAAGTTTGATGAGTTTTGAAAATTTTCACCTAAATAACTTCTAACAATTTTATAACGAATGAGCTTTCACAAGATGTTACACCTGCATGTTAATGTACAGAACTACAGAACGACAAAAAATTACATGACATCAAATATAAAAAACGAATAGTATTTGAAATCGGTCATTTCAGAAAACAATAATTGTTGAAGAGAGATTAAGATTTAAGCAGAATAGTGTGGTTGGGGAAAAAAGATTCCTGCAGAAATGCGTGATTAAAAAGATATTGGTTAAAACAAGCGATAAAGTTTTCAAATCTGCGGTTAGATAGCAATGTTTGGAGTAGAAGCAGCACTGATAACAGGAAAATGTGTGATGGAATTCGAATAAGCTCAAATTGATAAGGTTTTTATTAAAAGTGATTTGAAGGAATAAGTTGCATAATTGCAAAGAAAAATTGGTGGTAAAGCGAGACTCTTTTTCAATGATGTCGGCTTTGATTTATAATATTATTGAGTTTTATGAGCTTAAAAATAATTTTTTGCCAGTTAGCTCAAGCATTAACACGTTTAGGATTAACACGTTACATTGTATTAATTAATTTTAGTTAAATTATGGCAATCTAGTTGTGGAACAATATTTAAAAAGACATATCAAATCTTTAAAGCTGTTTTAATTGAAAAAAGAGGTCAAATAGACATATCTTTAAAACATTTTTTCTGGTCACCCCTAGTAATCAGCGGTGATTGATTGGTGTATATACGACCGCTAGAGCACCAGTATGTGGTGTATTTCTCTCGCTGATTTGTTGTGTGCATTGTTGTTTTTAGATAATAAGCTCAGAATGGGAATAACACAAGTTACTACGTGTTTAACGGTCGTGTGATAATGTCTTACGCACTTTAATTCATTACGTCTCGGCTTCAGGTGGTTTGTCCTTTAAAAAAATATTTTCTCATGGCGTCAGTTGATTTAACTACTCTCCATAATTCTTTGTAATTCAACTAAACGATTTATTTTCTTTTTACTTATCTATCACGTGGTTAGCGGTTGCATGATATAGTTTTAAGCACGGTAATTCGTGACGTTTCAACTTTGCTACAACAAAAAATGTTCAATGAAGTTTTGTATCTGTCGATGACCAAAAAAGTTGACTATAAGAATTTCTCTAAGATTGTAGATTTAAGAGTTAAGAGATTAACGTGGACAGGAAAGTTGAAAAATATACAAAGTCCTAAATTTTGTGAAACCGAAATTATTAACCGGTATCATGAAAAGAAGATGGTTGATACACATTTTAAGACATGGTTGTGTGTTAAGAACAGTGTTCGAGAGAAGAATGAAGGACGTTTAACAAGTGGAACGATGATGGTGAATGATATTGAACGTAAAAAAGTACAAAAAATAAAGAGCAGTGTCGGAATTATGTGATAAGGAACCTGTGTTCTAAATTATCTTTAATGTTTATTAGAGATTATCTGTAATATGCGGATGTGTCACAAAGAATGAAAAAAATAAAATTTAAACATTCAAAAATAACGATAGATTTGTAATGTCGTACAAAACTTATTTAGGATTGTAAATTCAATGCTCTGTGAATTATTTCAAGTAAAGTTTCCCTGACAAAAGGTAAACTTATATCTCCACTCGTTTTGCCGACTGCATTGGCTTAAAATAGAACAAATTTTATCGGTCGTTTGTGGTTAAATCATTTACACAACTAGTCTAGAGGAATAATTTTGCATTCTTAATTTGTGACACAAGATCTACGTAACGTTGGTAAATGCTTCTTTCTTGGTAGATTAAGTAATATTTTTGACTCCTAACTGATACCTAGAAATGTAAAATCTGTAAAACGAAACAACAAGTCTACGTAACAACAGACTTGATTACACACGCCTACGCATAATATGTTTATTCAACAACATTGCTTACAAGAGCTTTTGAATAAAAACACTGTCATATAGAATTGAACTCAAAACTGTTAAAATAAAACTTTTGACTTCGAAGTAGCGGCTGCTTCTTAGTCTGAAATCGTGTTTAATAGCATTGCATGGTGCAAATCAATTAGTTTTGTCGCATAATAAGACGATGTTTAAACGTCAATGAAAAAATGTGTTTTATAATTCTATTTAAAAATTATATCTTTTACTGTTTTTTCTGTTTGTTATTACTAAAGTTTGTATATTTTGTTGTCACATGATAGGCACGGAAGTTGATTTTGATGACCTCACGATCTTTTCGTCGTCTCATTGTCAGTTGACGAAATTGCATTTTCGGCGTTTTTACAAATTTTAGTTTTGATTGATAAATAAATTTCCTGAATTGAACAATAGTACAAGCTAGTGTGTCTGCCTAAAACGCTGGCATTGTAATTACGTAATGCAGAAAGCTCATGAATAGCTAACTAACTGATAAATCTTTTTGTTATAAAAAAAAAACTGTGAACATTTTTGGAAACAGATATGAAACAGACTTTAAACAAGCTTAACCGTAAAATGTTAAAAAAAGATGGTATTTGCCTCAAACCGGTATACTTTGAATAGACCTGAGAGCGATGTTGCGTTTTGCTGACTTTTTCCCAACGCTTTGTTTTAACACTATTGCATAACATCCCAGCAAACAATTGTACCAAAATTATGAAACCAATGTGCAATATTATAAAACCTCACATTGGATAACTTTTATGCTATCATAATAAGTTGAGGATTGCACGACAGTCAGCAAACAACCGCATAAAAATGACGTAATTGTTGTGCAATAACTTCAGGTCGAGCAAGTCAATTACTATCATAATATGGAAAGCATTGCGCCACAGCAAACTCTTTGAAATATTCTACAACCTAATGCCATCCACACCATGTTAGGGTTAGAACTGAGTTATCTCCCTCGCATAGCATTAGTTTCCTCAGATCTAAGATGCAATCACATATTCACGGTCTAGTTAAAACCAAATCGATTCCGTTATAATGAATTGCACAATAAGGATGCAATCACATTCCCATGGTCTAGTTAAAAACAGAATCGATTACGTCATGAATCATTGAAATAGGGTATCACACCTTGAAAACCACTATGTAATTGTGTAATAACAAGTCAAATCATAAGGCGATAAAGATTTCGTCAAATTCTTTGAAATATTCTACGTGACATTCACACCGTGTTAGAATTATCTCCCTCAGATCTAGAGTTAGCTCCCTTCGACCCCCTTCAAATAAAATTAGTGTTTAGGGTTAGCTCCCTCACATAGGGTTAGAGTTTGGGTTGAGATTAGATTCTGGGTAAGGGTTAGGGTTAGAGGTATATTTAGGTTTGGAGACACCGCCGCCAGGACCTCCGCAATCGGCGTGAAATGAATCATTCCATGCTACTAACAGTGCCATCATAAGCTTATTGTAGATTTATTACTTGTATGGTGCAAATATTTCCTTTAGCCAAAAATTATTTTATTGTGTTATAATTCGGAATCAAATGAGTTAAAAAACGGAAATTATTACAAGCTAACAAAATTTTTATAACAATCTTATACTATTACTAGTGTAATATCAATAATATAACTGAAGTTGATTCTTGTTTTACAATTTGTTTGTGAGGATACTCTTGAAAAATTATTAATCAATGGTTGAAAACACTAATCTTACCAACATATTTCAAAAAACGGCTGTCTAATTCTCCACCAGTTTTAAAATAGGATTCAAGAAGAATAGCGAAGGCGCAGCCAGTCATAGCAATGGTAAAGTGCAGAGGAAAAGTTGTAAACTTTCTTAAACGGAACCCACAGCTCCAAAGAGAGGATTCTTCCGTTATTTTTGTGCTGATTCCATATTTCGGATAGCTTATTTCGTATGGCGTTCTTTCCACATAAGCTAAAGCGTTAAAATATACTTTCAGATAGTGGCAGTGAGCTATTTAAGTGTTACAGATTTGTTGATTGCTTTGTTATGATGGGTCTATCATAACTAGAATTAAGGCAATATTGAAGCGCAAACTTCTCGCCAAAAACCATCTTGCAGTTGATAATATTAGTGTAATCTAACACAATTATATATTTCAGTGACCATTAAAATTCACTGGCTGCAAACGTTTGTCATTAATTGGCACTAGTAAATAGAGCTTTCTCAGCACTAATCTACAGAAGTTTATGATAGGCTAAATTACTTGCCATGATATGTTGATGATTTAACTTTATTTCGTACTTCCAAGGCAGCCAAGATAGGATACGGTACTTGGGCATCTTCAACATACGGAACCATGCAGTCGAGCGACTTGAATATCTAAAAAAATATATGACAAAATTTTACTATCCGGTCTACTACTACATTATATTACCCTAAATTACTGTCGAATTACTTTGGCGTAAAAATTTAGAAAGGTATTGACTTCGGCCAATTTTTGATTTAGGTAAAACAGAAGGCTATTAAAAAACAAATATTTTTTGATCAGCTAACAGTGGTAGGTTTGCTTCCGTTTAGGCTGCAAATAACAAAGTAAACGTTTTCGTTTGCTCATGTGATTTTAGTTTAAATATTCCTAAATAATAATTCGGTAAAATGTTAGTTTTTTAATAGAATCTTTTCTTAACACCTGATTTTATAACGAATAAGAACAACACTTAATCAGTTCATTGACTCAAAAATATCAAATATTGCATGTTTAACTTTGCCTTCTCTAAAATGTCATTCGCCCTACCAATGCTTGTTGTCTAGATGCGGCACTCCGCGGGGACCAATCGGAGCGCGCATGTGCGCAATATTATGACGTCGTTTTGCAATAATATTTGTGTTAAAAAATTGAGATTTCTATTTTACATAGCAAATGATTTAGTTGGTACTGCACAAAAAATGTAGTTTTTAAACTGAGCATTGATTCTTTATGTGGTTAAAAAAATTAAACCAAAAATTTTTGAGTTTCGTTACTTTCAAATGCTTTGAATATATTTTTTGTTCATTTATTAGTTTTGTATCTTGTTTATTAAAGAAACGATGTTCAAACCCAAACGTTTTCTTTTTTTTGAAAATTTTGCAACCACATTTAAAAAGGCTGTATAGGTAAATTCACATATGCTATTTCAACTCCGTCCGAGAGTACGTTGGATAAGTTCTACGCTGAAGGTTCCCGCACCTGAAACCGATCGTCAGATTTTTCCGCTTATATCCTTTCCTTTCTTCAGCTCCTTTATGCAGATTCTACTTTTGAACTGACAGTTGATACTGGCTTCTTATTTGAAATCAGTTTCTTACAAGCTTCTTCAGCTTTTCTTGTTTTTGCACTGTTAGCTTTTTCTTCCAATGCTTTTTTTACTGGTGAATCACTTAGAATAGCTTTTTTTCTTCTTTTCTTCCACCTTTCTGTGTTTTTCTTGATTTTTTTTTAGGAAATGGTCTTATTTCTTGTGGTAAAAATGATTCAGGTGTAGTGATTGCCACTGATTATTTCAGGTGTAGTGATTGTCAATGCCAAAATAACTAGAATTTCGTAATTGATGGCTAGACTATCAGTTGGCAAACAAAAACGTCTGACTCTATATCATTAAACTTCATATATCTCCCAGTAAAAAACATGCTCAGTTATATAGTAGACGCTGGAGTCAATTGCAATA
This sequence comes from Trididemnum clinides, assembly GCA_963675345.1. Lineage (NCBI taxonomy): Eukaryota > Metazoa > Chordata > Ascidiacea > Aplousobranchia > Didemnidae > Trididemnum > Trididemnum clinides. Next base: position 7,625,201 of record OY776289.1, read on the forward strand.
ACTGTTTCAATTGTAACTTGTAATTGTAAATTGTAATTGTAATTGTAATAATGCAAGAGGCTAGCGATTCACTCAGCAAAACTGCAGACAGTGACACCGTTTCGACCTATCAGGTCTCTTCAGTGCAGTTGGTGATCAATCAGAAGCTAGAGGCTTTTAATAAAGCATAGCTTAGACCGTCACACTTGTGGGACCTAATACTGGATCCACTGTAGTAGATAGCCTGTCAACCTCTGCGAAGTCGTACCACTCGTGAATGAGTGGCAGTTGTCGCAGGTGCACTAAGTCTAACAACTGCTAGAACAATAGTGCTGTCACAGCCGAGGGGTCACAAAGTCTTACATGTATAATAATGCAAGAGGCTAGCGATTCACTTAGCAAACTGCAGACAGTGACACTGTTTCGACCTATCAGGTCTCTTCCGTGCAGTTAGTGGACAACCACCACTCGTTCACGAGTGATACGGCTTTGCAGAGGTTGACAGACCATCCACTACAGTGGACCCAGTATTAGGTCCCACAAGTGTGACGGTCTAAGCAATGCTTTATTAAAAGCCTCTAGCTTCTTATTGGTCACCAACTGCACTAAAGAGACCTGATAGGTCGAAACAGTGTCACTGTCTGCAGTTTGCTAATTGTAATAAATGTTACAACTGACCCTAACAGTAGTTGTTTATTTTGTGAAAATTTGTCATCTTTCCATCAACCACTCACACCAAAAGACACTGATCTAATGTAGTTCAAAACTTATGTTTTCTTGTTACTACAGTAGTGAGATTTAAATATTCCTGTACTATAATGCAATCAAATTGTTTAGCATTTACCAAAAGTGATTTTATTTGAGTTGAAAACAGCTTTTTGAAGATATTTTCTGTCTGGTTGAAACTACAGTTCTATTGCTTTGTCTAATACATCCCACGTATTAAACAGATTTGTGATTAATTTATAGACTTTCTATAACGCAAAAAGCGCGGAAAATCTGAACTGTTACAATTGAACCGCGTTACATTTGACCCCGGTCTCCCCTATTGCTTGTGTTGTTTTAGAATGCTGCTGGTGCGATTATAATTTAAAATTCAAAAATAGCATGGTTCTGTTGTTTTTTGTAACCAAACTCAATCTTTTTTAACATTTTGAAAACTGCACTAACGGCATTCTTAAGTTACAGTTTTAAAGATGACAAAGATAAAAATGGCCACTCATAAAAATTGGTGCCCGAGGAATTCCAGGCTAAGTACTATGCTGAATGAGACTGCCATTAAGATTTGCATTTACCAAAGTAGATCAAACTATAATAATGTTATGAATATTTGCATTAATTACATTGTTGGGTTTTGTTAAACTCCAATGCAATTATGACATGTTGCTACTCGTATTTTAACGCTATCAAAGTTAACCAACCCCGTTGGTGGATTAGCTATCAAATCCAAAATCGGTTAGCTTTCCCACCGTCACACGACGTCCAGTAATGTAAGTCTCGAGGGTGCTTTTTTGGTCCGGGTCTCGCAGCAAACGTATCGAGAAATCCCCGGTTTGGATCTCGGTCTTGGTCTCCATCTATTTATGAGTCTCGGTCTTGGCTTTGATCTTGAAACCTTCCGATCTCGGCACATCACTGATCATGACGCGTTTGAAAGCATTTTTAGACACTCATGCAACCCAAAATTAAAAGTAATTTAGATTGAATTCGAATTCACATCATCCAGATATTTATTTATAAACCCATATGCCAAATGAGTTTCCACGCATTTTATTTAAAAATGATACCAGAATAATCGATCAGAAAGTAAAAAAATATATAGCTACTTACTCCATCTCCGAGTATTTGTTTTCCAAGCAAAAATCCGGGAAAGAAATTTGCAAATGTATGTGGTTGGCCCAATTTTTTGTTACTTTTGGCTAAATATTTTCTGCAACAAAATTAAATTATTAAGATACTGCGTCAAAAAATAAAATGTTCGGTAGTTTTTAGCGCTTTTTAACTTTAATAAGTTTTGACGTGTGCAAAAATGTTTCAATTATGACTGCCTAAATTGAACTTGTCCGTTGTCTGCACTGATTCTATTGCTGAGAACCAAGCAAAACATCCGTATTCATACTCGCATGGTGTGTGCTTAAAATCTTTGCCCTGACTTGACAAGGAAATTTAGTCCAATTTAAGTCTGCATAGCTGACGTTTTTACCGCTAAAAAAGGCAACTAAATAATAAAAAATGGCCTAAAAGCATTTCCTTTTGGATTGCATGTTTAATCTCACCTAAGCTATGCGTTGTTGCGCAACCAAAGAAAGGTAGTGCACAGCAATTTCCTCGTCCATAGTTGCAGAATTGAGGTATAAGGTGATGCAGTGTCACCAATACTTAAACTCCAAAGCCAGTTTGAAGTCAAATTGTTCTATGCATAACCTAAATATTTTTCACGCAACCGCAGAGTAAAAATATGATAAGAATAGTATTACAGTGCGCCTTGTATCAAATGATAATTGAACGCTGCCAGTGATATTCTTAATCTACTAAGGGTGCTGTTTGGCAAATTGATCTCAGCGAATCAAATCTAGACTACCACGGCTAGTGTAAATTTGATTTTACGTAAAGGTCGTATAATTGGCTGGAATGTGAGTAGAGTAAGATAAGACTTTCGATCAACATTTTGCAGAGCGCTTGCGGATTGGGTTTAAACGTCACAAACTACTTCCGATTACATTGTATAGCTTCCGTTCAACTTGATATTTAAATGATTATAATTGTTCGTTTTTGTTTTATTTGTCTTTGAAAATGATTAAGTATGTTTTTTCAAAATGGTTTTATTTATTTTAGTTTTGGAAATGATTTTATTTGTTGGGGGATTATTCGGTGTTGTGCTCCTCACTTTAGAATATATCCACTTCCGAACGTTTTTTTTGTAGTTTGAGTTTTTGGAAATGATTTCATTTGTTTGGGGATTATTTGGTGTTGTACCCCTATTTCAGAGAACCTCCACTTCCGAACGTTTTATATGTAGTTTGATTTTTTTAAATAATTTTGTTTAAGTTTTTGCTTTATTTGTCTGAGTTTATGTTTGTTGGGATTTTATTTATTTTTGAAAATGATTTTATTATGTTTGGGTTATATATTTAGTTGGTGTTATACCTCACCTTAAAATTTCCCCACTTTAGAACGTTTTGATATCAACTGCACTTTGGTTTTCAGCTGGTAAGTATTTTATTTGGTGTTTTAATCTCACTTTAAAATACCCCTACTTTAAAATGTTCTACAGTAAATCTTAATTTCACTATAGTTTTAAGCTCGTTAAACGATCTCAATCTGTTAGAACAATAGTGCTTCATTAAAAGCCTCTAGCTCCTTGTCCGTCATCAACTGCACTGAAGAGACCTGATAGGTCGAAACAGTGTCTCTGTCTATATACAATTTTTTTACAACAATTGTACTCACTTCAAGTAGTTGTAACAGCAAATTTCGTTTTGTACTTTTTGCATAATTTTGAAGTGCTTGCCTGCTCTGTAAAGTTGCAATTTTAAATTGAATGGGGTTAAGAATGTTTTTGAGTCCTGTCTCTTTTAGCTATTTATTTATTTAAAGTTTGGCTACTTTTTTGCAGGCTTTAGAAATATTATATTTTCATAATGTGTATTGTTTGCAATTATTGTTGATTATGTTAATTTATTAATCACAGTTACAGATTTTAATTCTTGAAAAGGGCTTTGCAAAAGTCAAAAACGTTCAAAATTGAAAATGTTTTACAAATTAAAATGGCTTTTCATTTATCAAAGTCGCTAATGGCAGCAGCAGTGTGGATTTTAAGATCTTACTATACATTAGCAAATACACAACATTAATTAAGAAAAAATAAGATTGATTAAATTATTCAAAATAATACCAAAAAACCATTTGTACACTATGTATTTTCATGCAGCACAAACCCTTCCTCGATGTGAGCAGCACGTGATAACCCCAATCTATGCTGCGTTTGCACCACATCTCAATTAAACTTGTAGTATGACCTCAAAGAGTGTAATAAAAATGCAAAAAGATTTACTTTTTCAACTGTAAAAACAATATCTGCTAAGATATAATAAGTTAACAATTACTCATAGAAAATTAATGCCCAAGAATCGTACCCTTGATAGATATTCAGCTTTCTCATATACAAAATTGATGTAGGTAAATTGAATAGAAAACCAGGATGTTATGAAATTCCTATACAAAATGTTCGACGTATTCGATTGAAACAAAACGTGACTAGAAAGACATCACAGACAATCTTCATTAATGCTTATGAACTCACGCACAGTTTGCATGTCTTTTGTTAGACTGGGCCACCACGACGGGTAGACTGCTTGGCCCCGCCACCTGTCAGCCGTATGAAGACGGAGGCATCCCGTTAAGTGCCTCGCCCAAGGACACAACAACCAAGCTTGCCGGCTTGTTCTCCACGCTATTCTTATTATGCTGAGCGCCAAACAGGGAGGCTGTGAATACCATTTTTTTAAAGTCTTTTGATGTGACTCGTTTTGACTTTTGGTAAGACGCGGATATGCGTAGTGCTTGGAGCCTGCGCTTCGCAGTCGGTAGACTTGTGGTTTATTCCCAAGTCAAATCATACCAAAAGACTTCAAAAAAGTGTTATACACAGCTTCCCTGCATGACACTCAGCACAATAGGCATAGCGTGGAGAACAAGCCGGCAAGCTTGTTTGCTGTGTTCTTAGCGAGGCACTTAACGGGATGCTTCCATTTTTATGTAGCAGGCAAGTGGTGGGGCCAAGCAGTCTACCCGTCGTGGTGGCTCCAGTCTAACTGAAGACATGCAAACCGAGCGTAAACGTTAACGCAGTGTAACCTATATCTACATCTTCCTGCATAATGCTCACAGCAAATAGCTTATACGACGAAGAAGAAGAATGTGGTGTAGAGTATTTTTGAAAGAAGTAAATTTGATGTCTGATGAGAAAGTTAGATGATAGTTATGTTGCTGAACAAAACCACAAACTTAGATATTTCGTATATTAATTGCATATAACAGTGTTAGAGATTTTATCTTGATGCTTGGTGTGTGCAATGAAAAAATTTGGGATCGTGTTTAAAGTTTCATGTTGCTAAAGCAATTTATATAAATGTTTATAAAGATTGCTATACTTCTTATCATAATTGTAACAAAGTGGTATTACAAATAGTAATTTTGATTGGAAAGAATAAATTGTACTGCACAGGTTTTTAAAGTAATTTACCTAAACGGACAATTTTTAAAATAATTCGACGCAAGTTTGTTAGTATGTGCGGAGATGATTCAAATTTATGTCTGCTAACAGTGATTAGCTTGATTTTTTTCAATGTTTTTTGTCGACGAAATTTGAAAAGTATTGTTTTGTGGCTACTTTGAAATGGCACAAGTAGCAAGTTTAATCTTGAATGGAGGTGAACAGATAAAACTTTTACAGCGATCAATAGTAATTGCACATATTTTGTTGAATAAATCTATAACAAGATGATAAAATAATTTAAGAGTTTATAACGTTGTGAAAAATAGCAGAAGAAAACCGTAACATAATTGATTTTGTTAGGTTGAAAGATTACAATTATTTACGCTTCAAAGATACGTATTGTTGTAAAGTGTGGTTGTGCTTCTAGAAATTTTAAGTATTTTCTGAAAATAAACAATAAGTTTGAACGATTGTTGTGCAAATGAGTTAGTTTAGCAGCTCTCAAATAGTGAGTTTGGTGTTTATTTATTAAAAGACTTGAATAATATTTTTTAAAAGTCTAAAAATACCAGGTCGTTAGTTCAGATTTTTGTATGAGCCAATACTTGGTGAAAACATCAAGACGAAGTTCAGAAAAATATTTCACAAGTTCAGATTATCTTGAGGTGTTTTATGTAAAAGTATTGAAAGAGTGACAGTTGATTGTTCAGTGAAGAAAAATTGTTGACAGACTTTGCTTTCAAGATAAAACGTTAAAAGTGGAAGTGCAATGTCTTGCAAGAAAGAGAGTCAAGACTTTTACGAAAAATAAAAACACATTCAACACTTTTGTGTGTTAGTCACGGCGATTACTAATGGGGAAGTTCACTGAGAAATAGACAACTGTAAGTTTATGCCTGTCGTCAGATGCTAAATGGCACTACGCAGAATTCGTTCGCTTCTAACAGAGTATTAGGTTGAATGTTAAATGATTAGATTTGATAAAGCTAATAGCAAAAACATTCTACAACAATTTGATTGCCCAAGCTTAGATTTTATTTTTTCTAACTAATTTTTAATTTATGACATGTAGCCGACGATACAACAGTATTGAAGGTGTTTTGAAGTTTGATAAAAAAAAGATTGCCTGTAAAATTTTTTAGATTGAGGCTCATTAACTTAGCCTAATCTGAAAATTTTGTCATTACAAACGTGTGTAGCAATGATTGGATTGCAAGATCAAAACTTAGTGCGAGAGTTTAATTGTACAAAACAAAAGTCTTTGTTTGAAAATCAGTTAAGATGACTTTTAATTTGTAACAACCCAGAAATATTAAACTTGATGTTTTCTTAAGATTTTAGAGAAAGTGCTTAAAAATAAAAATAAATTAACGGTAAAGTTGAAAACTTTTGTTTGGTAAATATGATTAGCAATAAGTATTAAATTGGTAATAACACACAATCAGATTTTGTTGTTTTGTAAATTACACACAAAAATTATGAAGGATGACACTTTCTGTTTGTGGTTTTTAGCAAACGTTAATGAAAAGTTAAAGAATTGGATGTTTGGATAAAGTTGATTCTTCACTCATCAATATTTTCTGTTTGCAATGGATAGCGAATACTAAAGAAGAGTTAAAATTTGGATGTTCGATAAGAAGAGAGTATAATTCTTGTAATATTTTTTTTCTAATGTCATACAAATAATCTTTAAAGTTGTGAATTGTATGTTTAGCTTATTTTTGTTTTAATGTGGTTGTGATAAGTAGACAGTCAAAGATAAAAATACCAACTTTATGTTCAGTTGGTGGATTTAGTAGTTAAAAATTGTCAATTTTTGGATGAAACCTTAAAACAGTGTGATGATAGAATGCAATTTTGCAGTTTTCTAGTTGTCATATGAAAAGTGATTGAAGTTAACCTGTTAAGCCTCTCTTTTTTGCCATTCATGCTTTAATGCATTGTCACATTCTTTTTCAATGAGTTTATTCCTAGTGTCATAATCAATCATAATTAATGATAATTAATCATCATAAAATACCCAAGTTTGTTTGTAAATCATTACTCATCTGTTTACTGCTACATCAAGTGTGATATATCGTTGAAATCTCTATTTCTTGAGGATTTCAAATATAATAAAATCAAAAAAAATTTTTTTTTGAATATGCAAATTTTATGCAAATTAGCCCCCCCCCCCCAACAGGTGCTGAGTTGTCTTCAAAGTTAAAGTACCCTTACCTCAAAGATCACTACAGATTTCATTTTTCTACCAATTTCTTTAGAAATGGTCGCTAGATGATGCTAAGGACATAAGCCTTCAAGGTATATCAGTCAAAACTTAACAAAAAACCTAGGTTTTCTACAGTTTGCTACTTTCTGAGACCCATGACCTTTTTGTTAACCGGTACTGACCGGTACCAAATTTTGTTTGTCAAATGTAGTATCTAAAATAAGATCAGTTATTATCTGCTACAGGTTAGCCTAAACCAGTGGTGGATATTGGGTGAGGCGAATGAGGTAGCCGCCTCGGGCCCCCCCTTTTAAAAATGGCATGTGTAGTTTTAGGATATTTTGTGGCATTTTGAAATGGGTTCTTGGTCTCAACAACTGTGAAGGTGCTAAGTAAAAGTGGCTATTTTGCCTTTGACAGCATTTTACCCTTGCAATCTATTTTGCCGTTCAACGTTTGTGTGTCTTCAAAATTGGCTTATTTCCTGCAGTGCTCATAGTCTTGTTTTGGCCTGCTCATAGTACGGTATTGTTTGGATAGTGATACTAACTATGAATAAAATGTTTAGAAGTTCGAATCTTTGCAGGCAGGGTACTTAATCAGAGACAGTATACATTAAGGTGGGAATGGCAGTTTCTGGATATAAGTGGGAGTGTAAGCTAACAGCTCCATTTTTGTCAAATCACTTTTTTGTCACTTTTTGTCAATTTTAATTCATTCTAGAGATTGACTGATCACAAACGACTAGTCACGTTTTTAATATGTAACTGATATTGACCAGTCACAAATATTCAACGAAAAATAGAGTGCTGGGGTAAATGTCATTGACGGCAAAATAGCCACTGCCTAAATAAAAACCAAACACTAAAATTTATTTTTTCTATTACTATTTTGGGCTGAAGGCTTTCCAGTTCTTTTGACAGAAACTGTTGTGACAATGTGGGTTTAACATATTTTTTAGGGTGGAACCTCATTTTGCTGATGTGATCAGAACAACTTATAATTTTGGCTGTTTGAGCAAACCAGAGTTCGCCTGTGACCTGTGATAATTTATCTATGAAATCGCTCCAGTTTTCAGTTGTATCAAAACGTGAATTAATTAATTCATCTTTTTATGAGCAGTTTATTGATGTTAGTGAGATACTGGTGAAAGCGTAAATAAATTTGCTTTCAAAGAATAATTGGTCAGTTGTGTTTGTGGTGCAAAATAGTATCAGAGATATGCAAGCACAAAAAGTTTTTGCAAGATTTAAAAACATTAAGTTTGAATTGTTTGGCATCTTTGTACTTGCTGTGCTCTGCTCGAGCCAATGATTCAATGGCAAATTTGCTGCATTTCTATATTTAGCTTTTTAGAGAAATTTGTAAAAGGAGAATTAGTTGAGTCATTATTCATGATTGGTATATGCCACTATCTTTTGTTATGATAGTAAAACAAAAGATTTTAGTGGTTTTCCTCTTAGCAGCGGATTTTTAAAAGCATATCTATGTTCTGCTAGCTGGGTTTGCTGTCACATGGTTAAAGAGCGATGGTGTTTAACGTTGTTTAGAGAAATAGCACTAAATTGCTAAACGATGACAAAAACAACAGAAAACACCCAGGGCTCTTTGTAAATAAATCGGCGCACATATGCCTCATCCACTTATAGATCTACAGTACATTGAAATTTGGGTATATGTATACGTCATCCGCTGTCAAGTGGTTAATGCTTTACTTGTCTGGTGACTTATCCAAACATGAAGTTTACTACAATCATGTTTATCATAAAGGTTTGATTATTCAGATTCATTTGTAAATTATCAGTTCAATCAAGATAGCAGTCCTTGATTTGCTGTATACCTTACCTCATACAAGACAGTTTTAGTGCATCGGTTGAATAGAGAGTATGAAAGTATTGCATCCAAATCAAAGCGAAAGAAAGAAAGTGGGAACATCAATGATGCAAAAGTCTAATGGATAGATTTATTGTAATAAACAGCCCTACCACAACTACTAATAATAATAATAATACAGAACTGAGAGATAAAAAGTGCATTTTCAAGCATCCAAGTTATGTTTGTTGATGAAACAGAAAATGATACCAGTAGCTCTATGTAATCAAGTGTCAGTGAGTTCAAAGATAATAATGTACAGGATATTGTTATTGGTGAAGTGGTTACTGGCCTGTGCTCATCAAAAAACAAGGCAGCAGCCATTGCAACTAGACTTCCTGGTTTTTTTTCAATAGACCTAACACAATTAACCATGGCCAGCATTTAAAATTTTAGATAACTCCTATCTCAACGCACTATGATTAAATTTAATGGTTTTTTAGAAGCATAACGTTTATAAGCATGTGAAGACTCATATTTTTAGGAAGTTTAAGCTTTTTCTAGCAGCACACTCGCTAAGCATATTGTCAGCCCTTATCTCACAGTAGGCTGTGGTATTGTAAAAATTGTTAGCTTTTGATGCATTTATTGGCATATTTGCTTGTGAAGTTATACTCCATATGATCACTGTACCATAGACCTATGTGGTTTGAGATGTTTCAACAAAAAATATAGCGTATGTTGCAGCACAACATCTGAATATTCTGCACAACTTCGTTTTTCGGTGTGGTTCATGACAATTAAGTCCCACCAAATTTTTAAGGCACTTGTGTCGCAGCAAATCATTTAAATATTCCTTCCAATTGTGTTGTTATTGTAATGCTTTCGACAGCAAATTACTCCAATTTTTTTGAAGCGTGATTAACTGTGTGAAATGCGGCAACTAGTTACTACAAAAAAGCTTTTCAACATTTCTATCGTATGGTTTTGATTATGAATATATCCTAATGTATCTGCATGATTTTTTTTGCAACAATCTGATTGATTGATTGATTGATGAATATGTCCTAATGTATCTGCATCATTTTTTTTGCAACAATCTGTAGCCAACCCTGCAGCGTTGTAGAAGGTAGCGTTGTTTGATCTCAATTATTTATAGCTACATCAATTTTTTGGGGCCCCTTATTAGAATTTTGCCTCAGGCCCCCAATTTTGAATATCCACCACTGGCCTAAATTATGTAACATTATGTATTTTTGAACAGGAAATTTCTTGAAGATTCAGAAAATATTAAGTTTAAATAGAATATGCTGTCACTAACAGTGAAACAGCAACTTATTTACACCCCTCCCATGTGTTGAGAAACAAGATGGATACAGCAAACTTTTTATTTAGAGAAGCCAAACTTTTGCTAGCAGTTAAACTTGTATTTCAGTTTTTGTTTCCTTAGAAACTTGATGCGAAATGATGACTTTAGTGGTGAAGTATTTGCAATTTATTTTATCTTTTTATAGGGTGTAGTTTTTCTCAAAATTATAATTTAGTAAAGGTAAGTCAAAAAATTTTTGGGGGTTTTGAACTGATATGATGTACAGTACCCACTTTTGATCAGTAAATATCATATATCGCTTAGCCTAAACTATTCAAAGTTATATATTGCAAAAAAGCAAATTTTCTAAGCTTTTAAATGAGACTAGTATTAAGCAACATATCATATTTTTTGCGCACTAAATCAACTTTTTTTACTTACCCTACAAATTTGTTTGGGGAGGTTTTGAGACCCCTAAAAAATTAAAAAATTTGAATAGGTAGGTTTTATCTTTATTGCTTGAAATTTTGTCAAATGATGCCCCAAAAGAGTAGTTTTCAAACTGTGTCAATGATAAAAGGTTTGGTTTTGTGGTAAATCAGGTATCTTGATTTGAATTCAAGGTAGTTGGCTCTTGCACGTGTCTGCTGAAAATTTTGCAATTTTTGTCGTCTGCGACTGGGTTCTTGGTCCTTTTAACCTTTTTTTGGTATGAAAATCCAAGAATTAAGGCACAAATTATACATCTTCCGATACGTGAGGAATTAAGCGTGACCTTTTGAACATTTTATAAAAATCGGATGAGAAAATAAAGTCACAAATCGTTTTTTTAGTAAACTTTTTTTTGAAAATACAAGCTATAAAGTTAGTAGACTCAATATCAAGTCGATGACAAATCGAATAAAAACCAAACTGGTGTGGACTAGATATTGTGTCGATGACGCTTCCTATAAATTTTGCGCGGACTAGATATTGAGTCGCTGACGCTTGCGGGATGTTTTTAAAGGACTAGATATCTGGACGGAGACGCTTAACAGGTTAATCAATTCAATGCATGGTGAATGCATATAAGTAAAAGTTTTACAGTTGTTGAAGTGGTCTCGATCTGCTCACAATTGCTCTCACATTAAAGTTAAATCTCGATTTTACGATACCCATGTGAAGTATCAGTAGTGATTTAAAATTGCTGAATGTAAACAAACTTTATTGTTCTGAATTTTTCTTTTTATTCTATTAACATCACAGAATGTTTCTGCTGCGGAGTTGCACTAGCAATTTTACAATTTTACTGTCCATAAACGAGAACCAGTCATGTCGAAATTATACCTAAAAGTCTGCTCAAGCTACTGACAATTCTTCTAAAATGTGCAAAACTAACAACTAGGGGTTAGTTTTTCTCATTGCCAGACTATTTAAACATCTGCCTTTCTTTTTCGTCACTGGTAATTATTTTAAATTTTATACTCCTCCAAGATTGTATCTGCTGCTAGTTTTTCTATGCTACCAATTGTACTAAAGTTGCACTAAAGCTATTGTCTTCTTCGATTTTTCTGCCAACTGGTGATGAACATGCAAATTTTTCTCATTGCCAGATTATTTAAACATCTGTTCTTTTATCACACCGGTAACTATTTTGAGATCTATACTCTACTCCTCCAAAATTTTCTTCCTTCAAGATCGTATTGTAATAAGGCTGAATCTATAGTCTACATATTTCTACTGGAATCGATATAATTCTAACCAACTGCAGAACTGATATCAATATCAATAAGTTTAAAAAATATCTCCAATAAGTACATCTAGAAGCATTCTACAGTAAATATACAACACTTCTAAAGAGTCACAAAATCAAAACAACAAAACCTAAAAGAATCGATCAGAACGAGACCATTTGAAATTATAAAAAACAACGTTTTAAGTTTTAAGATACGACGTGAACGTCTCAGTACGAGCGCTGCTTCCGCTCAGAAAAGAACTTGAATGGATTTATGCATAATATATTACCAAAGTCTTCCATTTTTAAACCGCAATGTAGAAATTAATGTTTTCGCCTTATAACGGCTGTGCTTACGGTAGAACAATAGATTGAGATCGTTTAACGAGCTTAAAACTATAGTGCAATTAAGATTTACTGTAGAACATTTTAAAGTAGGGGTATTTTGAAGTGAGATTAAAACACCAAATAAAATACTTACCAGTTGAAAACCAAAGTGCAGTTGATATCAAAACGTTCTAAAGTGGGAAAATTTTAAAGTGAGGTATAACACCAAATAAACATATAATCCAAGCAAAACAAAACTATTTTGAAAAACAAATACAACAAAAATACAAACAAAATCTTTTTCAAAAACTCAAACTACAAATAAAATGTTCTGAAGTGAGGGTATTCTAAGCAGAGGTATAACACCAAATAATCCCCAAACAAACATAATGATGTACAAAATAAAACAAATAAAACCCTTTTGAAAAAACATACTTAATGATTTTCAAAGACAAATAAAACAAAAACAAACAATTACAATCATTCAAATGCCAAGTTGAATGGAAGCTATACAATTTAATTGAAAGTACTTCGTGGCGTTTTGTCTCCCACCGCAAGCGCTCAGCAAAATGTTGATCGAAAGTCTTCTCTTATACTACTCATGTGAGATGCTGGTGTGTACTGAGGGTAGTTGGGAATGCTGGTGAGGCATCATTTTGTTTAGAAATAAAAAACATTTCTAGCGCTACTTCACGAGGAATTAGTTTTTTTCGATATTAAATTCCCATCACACTTGGACTTTCATTTATTTTTCTTTAGTTTGTTACCATTAAAAAAGGTATTTACTTAATTTTTGTATAACACACTTGCAAGTAATTAAAAATTGAAGTCAAGGCCATTTCATGCAATTTAAGATGCAAATTTTACCACAAAACTGTAAGACAATCATTGAAACATAAATTTGATCAATTTGTTTACTTTTTATAAGAATTAGCTCTCCCTTTTTAATACTTCTTGATGGTTTGGTTGCAATGTTTTGTCTCGGATCTGATGCTTCCGGTTACGGGCTGCATTTTTATTTTGGTCTGCAGAGCAAAAGGAACAATACACGGAGACTAAAGTAGCATTTGGGAAAAAGAGGAAAAACTCATCACCTAGAATATTTACGCAAAGAAAGCAGTGCTCGATCTAAGAGCCAAACCTCACCCAAAAAACCGAGTCGTGAAAGCATTAATTGCCTTAGATTAAACTTTTTACTTACTCGTATTCTTTTCGCCCTTGCGATAGTGGTACAAAGATATCCTTGACAGGGTTAGAGCTAAGTCTTTTTTTTAAATCTTCGCTAAACTTCTTTTGTTCCTCAGCTTTCATTCCGTTCAAAGTGTAGGCACTAGTTAAGTACCTATAAGGATGTGTTGTAAATGATTAATGAAAGCAGTTAAAGGTTAACATTTCACTTTGCTTTCGACCAGAACTGTCTGTTATGATACTTATGTACAATGCGTCTAGATCGTTTTTAACATTTTTTGCTTGCGTTAATTTAATTATTGCTTGCGAATGTAACTCGGTGCAATAACTTGCTGGCTTGTGAGTCATGAGATAAAGTGTTTAGTGTTATTTTATTTATTTCTATTTTGTTGTGCGCCCGAGAAAGTACTTTAAGGCATTCATTTAGGCTTCGTTGCGACACTTATTAAAAATGAGCAGTGTCAATGATAGCTTATAATGGTAACTCCAAGACAGATCGAAACATAAACTTTTTGTGATTGACCGTAACTTTTATGATGGATAAAAATAAACAATGGATATACCATCGATATTTTAGCAATTTTAATCGGATCATTTAAAATTATCTCCACGAAAGTATTGGCTCAACAAACATGAGCGTGATATCTAATGCCTGTGCGTTACTTCTTACCAAGCTGAGCCGGAGAGTCCGCAGTTATATGTTATAGTGTCCATCAGTCCTGCGTCTGTAAGAGCGTCCACCGCTCCACACATTCCAACAAGCGCCCGATATCCTCCTCCTGAAGCCACCAACGAAACGACTGGAGTCTGTTAATGATCACATTAATTGATATTTTTTTATTTATCAACATTATATTTACTACCGGCAACAAAATCTGAAAAACTAATCATGGCAGTAGCATCACTAAGAAAAAGTTTTGGTAATAACTTATCTCAGTTACCAAATATAAAACTTCTCAAAAATGTAGAAGTATACGTGTTTAAGTGCAAATCTTTCTTTTCTAAATAAGGTTTTGATCCTATCGCATTTCAATTCAAATAATAGTAAAGCAAAAACTGTCTAGTAATTGCAAAACTGTGTTTGTTTATTGGGCATAAATTATCAACGGCAGTTTAGATTTTAGAACGTTGTAAGCGTGAAACGCTACTTAAGCGCAGCTGAGTTTAGCCTGGTTTGCTTTTTATTTGAAGAACGAATGGTTTGTTGTAAAATGCTCTACCGTGTTGTTTCTTAACCTTTTTATTACACTGCCTCCACCGCCCTGTCTAAAGTTATTCTTCACCTCCCCAACATTTAGAAGTGTCATTCCGACGGATAAAAATATTTTGGTGTAAAATTTCATTCTGAAAATTTCGAATTCCAAAGGAAGTTGAAGGTCTTTGTATTGTAATGACATTCACCAACTTTTTTCAGATAGAATCTGTTCTCACAACTTTTGAATGCCACCACTGCCTACATTCGCTATGTTTGCCCATAACAAACACAAATAGCGAAAAATTTAATTATTTTTTCGAGGGTATCAATATTTTGGAAGTGTCAACTTTTTTATTTTTGTCCCAAAACAAATTTAAAGGACTTTTTTCTTTTTTTTAAAACAAAACTAAAAACCTTTAACCCTTAAACTGGCGCATCTCAGATATGAGGGGTGTGCTGTATTATCGAAAAAAGGCTAATTTTGCACTTTCTTGACCTTTAATGTTACTAATTTGATAGTAACATTAAAGATGTTACTTCAATAAAAATTTCAATAAAAAATAGCCAGAGCCTAGAGCGAGTCTTACCGTAATCTTCAGCAGGCACTAAGAGAATCTCTCTCATCCCCTGCTCCAATAGTGGGTGGGGGAAGTAGGCGGCTTTTAGGTGTTTGGGCAAAAAAATCAATATCATCGTCACTTTGATTTACACTAATGTCAGACAAAACTTCACATTCCTCTTCAATTTCCGTGTCAGTCAATTACTTTTTCTTACTTTTTGGTGTCTTAGGCTAATCCATTGTCATGGATTTTATTGAAACAATTTTTTTTATTTAACTGACAGCACACAACACTAAACTCTTACTATAAAAATTAATTGAAATGTTGATTAATGTCAATATTGCTTGAAAAAATTTCAATATCGAAGTCAGAAAAACACCCACGCACTAGTAGCATTAAAAACTAACTGCTAAAAGGAAAAATGTCGCAACAAGTAATTAAAATCAAGTGAAAAACATAAGTGGCAACTATTTCAATTACGAAGATATTTATTGATTGACTACAGAGGCAGCAAACCAAGCAAATTAGTGTCTAACAGCAGATGTCAGAGAAAGGGAGCTGTCGCGTCTTTAGGCGTGGCCGCCTGTCAGTCGCCAAACGTTTTAAGACGTGGCCGCCGGTTAAAAGGTAAAAGTTAGCCTCCTCTCGAAGGTCGGCCTCTCTGGGTGAGTATCACTGCTCTACAGCATTAATTTATAACTGACTAATTACTTCCGAGACAAGTATATATCTTAATCTTATTAATGTGTTTTATCGTTTTACATGTACCAAAAATTAGCAAATGATGGCTTTGAGATGAATACTTTACTTTTGATCAAACGTTTTTAGCTCATCTATTTAATTTTTGCCAAAGATCAGTCAAAAACATTGTTCAGAGAAAATAAAAATGTAGATGAGTCAAAAATGTTGAGATATGATACAATGTGCTCGACGTACATGTACGCAAATCGTCTAGTGGCTTTTTCTACTTTGTATAATAGGCCATTAAGTAGAGTATT
The DNA here is from genome assembly GCA_963675345.1 of Trididemnum clinides. Classification (NCBI taxonomy): domain Eukaryota; kingdom Metazoa; phylum Chordata; class Ascidiacea; order Aplousobranchia; family Didemnidae; genus Trididemnum; species Trididemnum clinides. The sequence goes on from OY776289.1 coordinate 7,641,710, forward strand.
TTTTCCAAAATTTTCGTTATATGAATCTTTAAACAAAATAAAAAAATTTGTTCATTTATCTCACTTCGATAGGACTTCTTGGTCCTTTCTCTTCTCCTAAAACTTTTTTCATTGCTTCACACGTGATCGGAATTCGTTTTTTCCGAAATTTTCGTTCATCGTCGCATAATGCAAAGGAATGGCGAAATTCTGGTTTTCTTCTACGTACAGTAATGCAAATATGCAGTAAATATTGAAGGAAATAATTTGGTATAACTTTTAGTGTATGATACTTACCGAACTTTTTTGCTGATAGCCAAATCCAACTCAAGTCTCTGAAAAAGTAATATTGGTTGATCATATGACATGGCCATAGTCATTTGTTTACGTTTATCTTACGCTTCTTTTAGTTTCGTCATGGTTGGGCATATTTAACTGGTTGATTGGTTTGGTAAGCAATATGTGCAATGGTATGAAACTAGTGAAACTAGAAGAAATAATTTGGTTTTGTTTGTAAAATGGATTTCAATACAAGTTTAACTACAGTTGCACTCTGAATATCGTTTTAAATTTAACTTGCTGTAGAAAATATTCCAGCAATCAAAGTCCACTTTTTTCAGTATACGTCAATTCCCAAAAGTACAACTGTCATTTTCATCAGAATCACTATTTGCCTTAATCTGAACGTCTACATGACACCCATTCAGACGCGCTGCAACGTGTCATCCACAATTTTAGTTTCGATTTGACGGAGCTGCAATGAGCAATAAATTTGTATGTTGGCAATTATACTCAATCTCCGAACGGCTGCCGTTTCTCCTTTTGTGATTGTTACTAGCGAAGCACAAAGCGTTCTGACAGGCACTGTTTAATTTGCATGTTAGCATTTTGTGCGTTGTAGGTAAAGACATCTACACCCTGCCTCACAGAGTGCTCAAACGGCACAAGCTGCAAGCTTCGCATAGTTGCATCACGACACGATGATGCTAGGTAAAGTGCTCAATATGCACTGTACTGAGGTCTAATGCAGAAAGAGTAACTTTAAAACCACAAATCTATACAACTGCAAATTATTTGCCTTGTAAGAATAGTTTTCGCATATGCGTATGGTGTTGTACAGTCAACTTCGTATATAAGAGATCCGTCGGGACCAGCTTAATCAGTCTCTTATAACCGAATTCTCTTATAACCGACTGCCGCAAAGTTCGATCCGATACTCTAAGGACCTTTTGGGTAGTCCCTTATAAGCAAAAATCCTTTATATCTGAATCTCTTATATCCGAAGTTGACTGTATTGTTTTGTTCGCTCGGTTACTGATTGAAAAAAAAAGGACCTTTTTTCCTCGCAATTGCGGTTGCTGTAAGTACGCCTTTATTACGTCACAATCGTTATTACGATATAGTAAAATTCCAAATTGATCTAGTGATTCTAGCTTCTTCAAGAATTTCAATAACCGATAACATAACTTGAAATGCTTTTTTTCTTTTTTCACGTGATTTCGTTCTAGCGTTTTCTGGATTGTTTTTTTTTTATTTATATATAAGGCGACGGGATTTTTTTAGTTAGTTAGAGGGTAGAGAGCAGAAAACGTTGTAGTGGAGGGAGAGAGATTGATTGACAGAGTAATGAAGGGCCATTGTTTTTTTGATAATTTATTGTGGATTCTGTGGACGTGGTGAGTATTAAGCAGTTATTGGTGAAATTAATTTTGGCGGTTTCCTGATTGTGTAGTAAAGTGGTTAATTTTGAGATCTTTGAGCGAAGAAGCTTGAAGTCGTGAAGTGTTATTTCTGCGAATACATTATTCTGTTCTTAACGTGGTTTAAGGTGTTTTTAGTGAAAGCCAATCTTTTCCAAGTTTTATTAAGTTGCAGTCAAACCTAATTATCCGAGCGATTATCATACGTCGCCTCAATTTTAAAAGAAATTTAAGATTGAGATAGAACCGAAAATTCTATATTATTATATATCAAAACGCGACAACTATATAGTAGTAGTCATAACCCGCTCAAATATCAGTATTGCAAAGAATTCTGTTATTAAAACAAAACTTTGCGGAAATTCCTCCTTGTTTGTAGCACTACTTGTGGTACAAATCCAGTAGCTTGAAGAACTGGGAATTCTAAAGCTGGTCTACAGTATATACAAGTTGTTCGAAAACCGATAAAAAATTCTCTCGATTCCAAGAAAGAAATATATGAATCAGCTCATTTACAGCAGCCATTAATTGCTATTAATTCTGATATGGTAGGTGCAGTTTCATACCAAAACTTCTCTTAGTAACTGACACCATATACCCCATGCTGTATGCAATGTATGTAGGTTTTTTAGCGTGGAACCCGGGGGTTTTAAATTAGGCTACGTTTAATACGAGTACTTAATGATTTGCAATATCTCGCTGCCTACATCTATCTGAAACTAATAAAGAAAATTTTGAATTGTTCTCGTCTCCAATTAAGATTAGATTCAATCTGCGTCTTACGTTGGTTTCAAACTTCAAAGTTTTGAAAACAGGAACACCATCATCAGTGATGCTGGAAGCATCGATTTCTCGTTTGCCGATCACGTAACGAGTGGCGGACCACGTGTCAATAATTTCAAACTGCAAAAAACACTGGTTTAATTTTCTGTAGTCTGCAATTTCCATCAGCCTATGCAATTTTTATCAGTCTCTCTGATCATGGCGCTTCCAAAAACGTTCAATGTCTCGTTCATAATACATTTAGGCACATGAAAGGAATAGTTCTGCAATGAAAAGTTTTAAAAAAGCCTTGTAAAGTCCTTGAAAACTTTAAAGCAAAATCAGTTCATAGAGTTTAGTAAAATGGGCTTGAAAGTGTGGCATAGTTAAAAGTAAAGAAAAAATAGGAGGCGCCGTTCCACCCTTAAAATTTTGATGACGTCATTATGACAAGCGGGGAATTAGATCTTACTCTCTCTCCTCTAGAATTGTAAGATAAGGTCTACACCAAGTTTATATTGATTCCTTGTAAAATTCAAAGTTTATCTATACTGAACAAAACATAAGCCAAAATCCTCAATATAAAAAATATTGTTTACAATTATGGAAAATTTTTCTCCTGGTTTGATATACTTGGGAACAATGAATTGAAATTCTTCGTTGATGATGCTTTTTGATGTGAGCAGTTTTGAAAGTCCTTGTGCGATTGATCCCGTCGCAGCTTTCCTTGTTTTAAATTCGCGATGTGACTGGTTAACTATTTTTGGGCAGGACACAACTACATGTATGTAACAAGGCAGCGAGACTGCAAAATAAAAGCAATTCTTACTAGAAAAAGAAAAACAAGCGTTATTTTATTTTCACTGTAAAATATTTTTACTATTTCAAAGAAATCTTATCAATATTTTTGTTGCATCCATAGCAAAGAATCTATAATAGTTGCATCCATAATAGAGATGTTTTATTTCAACGTCTTGCAAATTCTAATTTCATCACTTTCACTGCTTTTTGATACAATTCTATGGATTGATTTTCCTTAGACTAATGGTGTTTGAAAATAAAAATATGTCATCAAAAGTAAGGCAAGAAGTTTGTCTTTAAAAAAAAACAGTGTTTATCAAAGGTCAATTTACATTGCACGTGTCAAGGGCAATGCTTCAACAAAAAATTATCTGTTTTCTTCACTTCAGGGAATTTTTTTCTCTTATTTCCTCATTTCATAAGCAAACATCTTCCCCAATTTTCTCACAGACTTTTCGTTAAAGAAAATCAAAATAAAGATTTTTTGAAACCTTTTTTAGAAATTAGAAATTTCACTTGAATGTTTAACTGAAATATATACTGGTACCTTCAACAACAAAACAAGTAAACACTTATTAAACCACGGCCACCAAAGATAAAAAAATAAAACAACTCAGCACCACAATATAGTTTTAATATTGGAGTTAAAAATGATATAAGTGCCACTCAAATAATAAAGAATAACCCACGCACGCTATATGGTACGCATATTTTTAAAAATGCGTGTGACCTTGACAACGGTTTTTGTACACACAAGGTAGATTGGCCAATGATTGTGCTGTTTTGGCGAGATGTTCAACTCTTAACCTAAGCACTTTTTGGTTGGATTCTGCTTAGCCGGTGCTTTGGGGGTGCGGCTTCTCTCAAAAATTTTAAAAGCCCTAAAATTTCAAAATGCAAACATGCCCCAAGACATTTCTATAACCAAAAAACCGTTCTTAAAGTTTTTTTTTATTTAACATATTTATCCTCCATTCACGAGAAAGCGATGTATCGCTATGTTTTGGACGGTAAGTCGCACTTGCTCGGGAGTTGCCATTTCCGGGTCACCTGTCTTCCACATAAAGGTGGGGCGTCCCGTTAAGTTCCTTGCCCAAGGATACAACAAGCAAAACTTGCCGACTTGTTCTTCCACAACCTCCCATAAATTCAGAGTGCCAAGCAGGGAAGCCATAGATACCATTTTTTAAAGTCTCTCGGTATGACTCAATAAGGGGAATGAACCCCAGGTCTACCGACTGCGAAGCGAACGCTCTAATCACTACGCCATCGCGTCGGCGTGCATAAAGTCGTAAGCACGCATAAAGTGGAAAATAAAATGTCTAAAGTGTGCATCAAGTGGTGAGGAAATACCAACAAATTGAAATGAGCTAGTTAAAACAGCTTGGGTTTTTTGCTCTTAACATAAACCGGTAGACAATCAAAAATTTCATGCTATCAAAATAACTAACTAGTCCAATGCTGCCTTGCTAGGTATTAAATACCACATTTATTATTTAGGCAATATAGTAAAACTCTTTTTCTGTAAAATTAATAGGATTATGGAATATAAAAATTTTTCTTTTCCAGATTAGTGTATTTGTACACGATATGCAGCAATTCTTATTTTTTTAACTATTTTAATTTTTTATTTTTATTGTTTAGCAAATTTATCTTTTTCCTCCAGATTTCCTGATTCTAATCATTTTGTCCAAGCTTTTCCTCTTTCCATAAAATTTAGGATTAAATTTCTTTAAATGAGGAAATTTTCTCCAAGATGAAAGTCCTGATTAATAGGTTATGTTCTGTTTTGTATTTTGCCTAGAAATGCCAACAATGGTGAGCATTTTTTTTACAATACTAAATACAAAAATACTACGGTATAATCTTGTATATGTAAGACAAAAGCAGGTTATTGTTCTCAATCAAAAATTGCAAGAAAACACACATTGGACTTACAAAACTTGCGAAAATAAGAGCAACGTTTGTAGGATATAACATGGACATTGACCACAGTCCTTGGTTCAAAATCAGGAACCTGAAAACAATCTTTGTAAAATACCTTAATATCAAAATTATTAAAATAACATATGCAAAGCCTAGGTTATACATAATTTCTTGTTTTTTTGGCAAAAAAAATATTGTTTTACTAATAACAGAACAGTAGAAACTTGTAAGACAGAGAATGAATGCAAAACAATAATTCGTGTTCAAACAAAGTTCGCTATCTGCTGTACGCCATGGCTGGCACTGTGCAATTTTACCAGAAACACCGGAATCAACCAGGAAAGTTGTGAAAAATGTACTTCTTTAAAACACAGCAACCTGAGAATTGTTTCAGGATCAAACTGATGATCTCATGGTTGTAAGACATCCCCTCCATAAAGAGCTAAGTGCACCGCCTTGTTTTTTATTTCCTTCATTCAACGCGAAAATTAAGACTAAAAGTGTATTTTATTTATAAATATTTCAGCATTGATTGATTTAAGACTAGGCCAACGTCAGCAAAAATAAACTTTACATAAGGTTAGGAAAATAAAAGAAATTCACTTTTATTTCATCAAACTTTTTCTGGAAATCGTCTTCAAATTTTTCGAACAGTTCAGTGTCAGACATTTTGTGAACTGAATGTTCAAAAAAAAGAGAAATTAAATATCTCAATTGTAAGTGGTTTGCAATTTGCTTCAAAATATTATTTGAAGACTTGGTATTATCTAAAAAAAAACGAATATGATTCAAAGTTTAGAGCCTTACTATGCTAATGTTATTGATATCGGACAGTAGTCTGTATATGAAAAACGCAATTAATTAGTGCGTTTAAATTAAAACTTTATGACGTTGTCTAAAACAATTGTGATATCACTCACGTTGATTGTGTTTTCTTAGTATCACATGAGTGATATTCTTGCTGTTTTTGCATATTTGAAAGCAGATAATCATTTCCAAAAGCACATTGTAAAGTAGTTTGCAAAAACTACCCTAAATTAGCGATTCTCAACTTGTTCGTCGCGACGCACAGGTGCGAGATTTGGAAAAATTAAGGGCGTCGCAAGTTTACATCCTTAGAGATTTTTTATGGAAATCAATCTGTCTTAGGAGCTATTTTGCCGAGATTATCGAAAGAGTTTGAGAATGCAAGCAAACTCTTTCTGTCCGCATAACACCAGGCGCTGGATCTTGATATCAAAATCTTTTGATTACACTGCGTAACAAAAAAAAATTTTTTGTTTGTTCCCAGGTTCTAATTGATATTTCCCAATTGGTTACACCTAGAAACTAACACAAATAAATATAACGTAATCTAAACTTTGCTTTTGTTGCTAATAGAGCAAAATTTTGCAATCACACAATATACATTGAGATATAGTAGCCCAAAAGTATTTAAATAGCATATGGGAAGTTGTTGTATCCACATTTTAGCAACGGTTGTGCACAGTACCGTACGTTTTTAATTGTTGTTTGTTTGCAGGTTAGGTTTTACCATTACATACTTTTATTAGTAAGCTTATTTCTTGAAAATAGTCATCATCTGCCTGGTATTTGTTGTTGAAAATGTCTAAGAGGGGTAGCTGCAAGCATTCTCCCGATGCATTTTGTTTCATATGTGGAGAATTTATCAAGATCAGAGCAAGGAAACACTCTGTTCTAGCATCTGGAAAGATGTGTGAAGCTTATAATTCTTATTTTAGTATGCCTGTTGGAGACCAAGACAGGACTTGGGCTCCACATTTTGCTTGTGACTACTGCAAAAAAACTCTGGAAGGTAAGTCTTGTTAATATTCTGCTATTGAATTTGAACTGTTGTGTGTTTACTGTTTATGATAAAAAGCCGAGACTTAACTAGTCAAAACAGTATTTCTTTTCAGTGTGGTATCGAGGAGAAAAAAGAGCAATGAAATTTGCCATTCCAAGAATATGGCGTGAACCAACTAACCACACAAATGATTGCTACTTTTGTATGGTTGATCCGTCTAAACGTCGAACTGGAAAGAATGCTCCTGCAATTGTTTATCCCAGTATTCCTTCCTCAATTGCTCCTGTGCCACATTCTGATCAACTGCCAGTACCCATTCCTACTCGTTCTCAAGACCCTGTCAGCTGATGAATCCGCTACTGATGAGGATGATACAACAATTGATGACTATGTCCTAAATTCTAACTTAGAAGAGAAAAAACTTTATTATCCCAATCAGAAAGATCTCAATGATTTGATCAGAGATCTCAGTTTGATCAAATCTAATGCAGAGTTGTTAACGTCACGACTTAAGCAGTGGAATTTGCTTGATGACTCTGTTCAAATTACTCAGCAACGTAAACGGCACCAAAGCTTTTTCAGTTTTTTCACCATGCAAAATGCAATTTGCTTTTGCAACAATGTTAGTGGGCTTTTTTACTCAATTGGAATTCCTTGTATCCCTAGTGAATGGCGTCTTTTCATTGACAGTTCATCAAAGAGTCTCAAGGCAGTTCTACTCCATAATGGAAACAAATACCCATCTCTTCCTCTTGCTTATTCAGTCCATCTTAAAGAAACTTACGCAAATGTAAAAACTGTGCTGAACGTATTGAAATTGACCAGTATAACTGGGAAGTTATTGGTGATCTTAAAATGATAGCTTTTTTGATGGGAATGCAGGGGGGTTTCACGAAATATCCCTGCTACCTTTGTCTTTGGGATAGCAGAGATACCAAAGCCCACTATCAAAAGCAAGTATGGCCAAAACGTGAGGAATTTGTTGTTGGAGAGAAAAATGTCAAAAATATTCCACTAATTAACCCAAAGAAAGTTCTGTTGCCGCCCTTTCACATTAAACTTGGTCTGATAAAACAATTCGTGAAAGCGTTGGACAAAGATGGTGCTGCTTTTAAGTATCTACAGAACCTGTTTCCCAAACTTTCAAAGGCCAAAGTTAAAGGTGGCATATTTATTGAACCCCTAGTGAAATTGATTCTAAAGTCTGATGAGTTTCTCGAAACACTAAGTGCTGTTGAAAAGGATGCTTGGATATGTTTTGCTGCTGTTGTTCAAGGGTTCTTGGGAAATAACAAAGAGGACAACTATGCAGAGCTTGTTGCCAACTTGGTAAATTCATGTGGTAACATGGGATGTAGAATGTCAATGAAGGTCCACATGCTCGATGCTCATTTAGATGAGTTTAAAGAAAACTTGGGTGCATATTCTGAAGAACATGGTGAACGGTTTCATCAGGACATTAAAGATTTTGAGAGCCGATATCAAGGACAATATAACGAAAACATGATGGGAGATTACATTTGGGGATTGATTCGGGAAAGTGATTTGGAGTATAAACGAAAAAGCCGGAAAACAACACACTTTTAACTAAATTGTGCACAGTATTTCACACAAGAACCATGGTCTGTGCTACGTGGATATTTTGATAAAGAACATTATTTTTAACACCAGAATATAACTTGAAATGTTAGATTTGACATTAATGACCTTCCATGAAATTAATTTTCATTAATATTACTAGTTCTTGATATTGCACAAGTGTAATCTCAGTTTGAGTTTCTATTCCTTGACTCCCTCCTCTCCGCACCTCATCTACACATAGTGTGCTGCTACTTTTATTTGCATGTGCTAAGATCTTGTACTTTGTGTGTCATTTCGTTTAAAAAATATCCGGCCCATTGCACCAAATATTTCATGTGTTATAGTGTGAGGTCAGCTGTTAGGCAACATGCCAAGCAATTACATAGTAATCACAACAATTTTGAATAAATCGCTCTTCTGACAACAAAATCTAAGTTTAGATCAAATTATGTTGATATTTCGTAGTTTTAGGGTGAAACCAATCAGAAAATACCAATTAGAACCCGGGAACAAAAATTGTGTTACACGGTGCTATCGCGGCGTTCTCATTTGGCCTCTTGCTGCGCTTTGGGCTTTTTTTAGCATTTCGCTATTTCAAAATTTTTCTTGGCGCGCTGTACAATACTAGCGCTGCCATTGGCTCGTCTTAATTGTCTAACGTCCAAATTAATCGCATAAAACACTTACTCACTCCTTTTGGCGGGATACCGCCACTGATAAGAGCGTCACGAAAAGCGTATTGCTCAAAAAACTTTTTTCAAAGCTATGTTATTGTTTAATTACTTTTTCAGAACTGTTTTTTGAGATCAACTCATGGGGTGTGTCATATGATTTTATAAATAAAATAAGCATTGCGCTAGTTCATACAAATTGGAAACCCTTACCTTAATCAACTAACACAGCACACTCTTATGTTAATAGTCTAAGCATTTTTTTCTATAAACCATATTTGGTTCGGCACAAATAGGATGAGATCAAGTGTACCATAAATAGATACTACCATATAATTGCAAAATTTGCAGACCATTAGGGCATTCAAGTTGCTTATTGGAGCTCAGCTTTTAGCCAGAGCTTTCAAAAAGGCTTTGCGGGTTAAGCTGCTTGTTTTGGTACCTCGTGTTTAATGTCAGCATTAGTTTTGCGTTGTTGTGTTCTTGGCAAACGCACTTTGCGAGAATTCCCTTGCTCGGTGGCAGCTATCGTATAATTTAGATATTCTGTTTTTATTGTTTAAAGCACTACTAGCAATTCTGAAGCTTGCCCTGACACAAGCGGTTTTATCACATATAACCTAATTCCCCCGTATGTAATTGTTAAGATTTTTTGTTATAACTAGAGGAAAATATTGCAGGCCTGCGAGGTATAAATTTCTCACTCGCTCTTATCTGCTATAAACTTTTAAAGCGTTTTTTTAAAATTTGATGATGATGCAAAACAGCACGCTAACATCAGTTGTGATCAGAATAATTGATTTAATCCAAAGATCATTATCAGATACGTTGGTGCAAGTGTCATCAAAGTGTTTTCATAAAGGGTCAAATAACTGCAGGAACTGATGATCGCAGACCAGGTACCCACTTTGCCCATATCAATGCCAACGAACCTGAAAGTGCTTGCTTATAAATCAACCAACAACTGCGATTATCTAAAAATCGTTGCGATAAAATCATAACCTTATGCACAAAGTTTGATACAAAGCCAAGCTGTATTGCAAGATGTATGATCCAAAAACCAAACTGAAAAGCAATCCAAATTGTTTTCAAAAATTTTTGACGAGCTATGTGAGAAGATTTGACGAAAATCAGAACACCAAACTTCGATTAACATTGGTTAAGTTAATTTGCATCCCCAGTTACAGAAATGAATCTGATTGCAACTAATATTTTATTTTGTACATGCTTGTTGCAATGACAGCGATTGACTATTTATCATACAAAACGCGGAAAATCTTCGCTAGTTTACTAAAAAACAAAATAATATCAAAATGGATTCCAAACAGCATTTTAGACCATAGTCTTTGGGCCCCTCTGGCTGCATTTTACCTCTACAATTTCATCAGTAACAATTGCCGGCAATTGCAAAATAACTCAATCGGCGACTCGTTGAAGACCCCCAATTCAATTTTTGGTAAATATTTTTGCATTAAATTTAGCATTTTTGCTCGTTTGTGGCACAGTGCCGTGGGCCAAAAGACCTGCTTTCGCCGACCGTAGTTTGGTGACCTCTGTGTTAGAAGCTTAAATGCTGAACTGTAGTTGGTGTGGTTTTTTGGGCAAAATCGCTTCAACTACTGACAAAAGACTGTTTCTTTTTTATACTTCTGTGAAAGATATTAGAGTTTTATAGCCGAATAACTTTTTAAACTTGGGTTTGGTTTTGTTTTTAACTGTTCTCATTTTTGTCATTGGTATTGCTTGATTGTTCTGAAAAACTAACTCTTAATAAATTCATGAAGTTAGCATCAACTAATTACTGTAAGTAGTTCGTTTCCAGACACAGTTCACATGAAGTCATGAAGTCAAAACCAGTCTTCTAAAAATGTATTTTTCCTCGCAAGATTGTTATTTCATCATAGGTTTCATAATGGGAATGGAAAGAAATTAAACTTTTGGGGAAAATATAACATGTTCCAACTCTCTTTTTTGGGCGACTTTTCTTTGAATATATATCAGATTTTAAACAATCTTAAGATCTATAGATTTGAGGGGCGTAAGAGCAAATAAGAATAAGCTTTCTTATCCTGCAACTATAAATCTAACTTTCCTCGACGACGAATCTTGCCAACTGACGGTGATCCCATCTATTAGTCTTACTTTAAAACGTGCTGTAAACTCGCTTCTATTTGTAAAAGTACTTCTGCCTCACTTAGAATATTTTAGATTCGAGTTAGGGGTCTCATGTACAGTATTATAAAAATTTTTAGCACTCTTCAACCTATCTACCGAATGCCTTGTGAGTATATTTTGGTACACTGAAATGTCAATAGTTTCGAAACCCATTAATCTACTCTATAGAATCACAGTAATGGTTAAAACGTGACAAAGCATTGTCACAGTTGCCTTATTAGAATGTTTGTTTCTGAAAAATTTCGGTTGTCTTGGTTCAGGAAAAATAGTGAAAGAGTAGACATTCTTTAAAATGCAATTTTTTCAGAGCAATTGGCGACTCGTTGAAGACCCCGTAATTTAACTTTTGATAAATATTTTTGCACTAAAGCAAGCATTTTCGCTCGTTTGTGGCACAGTGCCGTGGGCCAAAAGACCTGCTTTTGCAGACCGTAGTTTGGTGACCTTTGCGTTAGAGGTTTAAACGCTGTATTGTAGTTGGTGATGTCTAATGGACAAAATCGCTTCAACTACGGGCAAAAAACTGTTTTTTTTTGTATTACAACTTTCTAAACTTGGGTTTGATTTTGTTTTCAACAGCTCTCATCTTTATCATTGGTATTGTTTGATTGATCTGAAAAACTAACTCTTAATAAATTCATGAAGTTAGCATCAACTAATTACTGTAAGTAGTTCGTTTCCAGACACAGTTCACATGAAGTCAAAACCAGTCTTCTAAAAATGTATTTTTCCTCGCAAGATTGTTATTTCATCATAGGTTTCATAATGGGAATGGAAAGAAATTGAATTTAGATTTAACTTTCCTCGGCTACGAATCTGGCCAACTGACGGGGATCCCATCTATTAGTCTTACTTTAAAACGTGCTGTGAACTTGCTTCTATTTGTAAAAGTACTTCTGCCTCACTTAGAATATTTTAGATTCGAGTTAGGGGTCTCATGAACAGTATTATAAAATTTTTAGCACTCTTCAACCTATCTATCAAATATTTTGTGAGTATATTTTGGTACACTGAAATGTCAATAGTTTCGAAACCCATTAATCTACTCTATAGAATCACAGTAATGGTTGAAACGTGACAAAGCATTATCGTCAAAGTATTAAAAAGCAAAATATTTAGAAGAGGATCACTCTCACTTATTTATCTAAACATTACTGCATGGACCTGCTTTATCGGTACAAAGATTTCTAAACATAAATTAAGTCTTGAGCCGATAAAAAAACAGAAATAGGAAATCATGAAAGAAGTATTATGAAAAAAGCATTTGAAACTGCTACAAATCATGAATGATACTGTTACATGACCCACGTATTAATCGATGCAATGCTGTTGACTAATTTCATTTTATTTTGCAATGTGTTGATGAAATTGCTTTCATCAGGCCTCATAGTGAAAAACAATAATTGCTGTTTATTCTTGAAGATATCCTTATGCCATACTTACCTTACTTACGACAACTAATTCATAGTATAAAGATCCTGGTCCAATTGTTTTGCCAGCGGCAGAATAAAGAACATCGGTTCAGTTTGCTTTATTCATGGAGCTGCTTTGAGTAGAGCATTAAAAGTGTGCTGAAAACTGGGTCAAGTCAAAAACATTTAGAGGCATGACATGTGCTCTCTTAATTTTCTAGTTGAGGTTTCCTTCCCTTGTGCCGGTCTTCCTCCGCCTAATTCAAGATCTTATTCAAAATAGACGAATAGACCCGTTAATTTTCCCCAGATCTGCAGTTTCTATTGGAGCTCTATGGTTTATGTTTATTGCATAAATGTGTGGCTTTAAAAATCAGCTTCAAAGAATGGTTCGTAAGAGGTACTACATATCCGATTCGAAACCATTACCGCACCAGCGGGTGACGTGCACTGGTTTTGAGTTCGCAGTGGCTCGTCACGGTAGGAAAGGCGTAGAACCACTCCGCTATCGTAGTAGCGCGTTGAACTGTTGATGCAAGCACGTTAGGCATTGACATATGTAAACTGATAAGCTAATGCATTCATTCCGCCTTCGTGTCATTTTCACATTTGCTCACCAACACGACCGGGACTAATATAACATATCAATTTTTAATTACATGAGTGAAATCAATCCTGCTTTGTCAGTGGGGGTGCAGATATGACCCACCCCTTTGTCAGTTGTTATATAATTACTTCAAAACGACTGAAGATTTCGCTTTCATACATCCTGACTGTTGTGTTATATTATGTGTGTGATTATTTTATGCTGGAAACACCGCTTTGCGCCTTGCACGCCTTGCCTTCTTAAATTATGCAAACCCCGTAAGCGCACATGCTTCTGGCACAATGCAATAAGTAAAGTAACCACAGGTCCAGATTACGCAATTACTATTAGAATGGCACTATATATTAAGCAGGTGTCTGGGCGTTTTCATTCATTCTATTCAGTTCTTGTATTTCTATGTAATCATTGTGAGTTGAAGTTAAACCTTGTGAGGAAAATTGTCATCATATATATTTAAAAATTCAACACTGACTATGACTGCAATTATTTCTACATAATCTCTGGCGACTCCAAGTTACTCGGTCAAGGTTAAAGGATCTAAAATTCCTAGTTTGTCAAAGAGACACAATAAAATAAATTTTTTGACCAAAACCTTAAACTATATTTTTATTCAGTTGATGACAAATTAATAAAATATCGGTTCTTTTAACTGTGAAGCAGCAAAGTGAAAGTAACTGTATCTTGAGCCTTTTAAAGTGTCTAAATGATTAGTTGTTACAAATTTCGTTACATTTGCAAACAAGGAAGGAAACTACAGTAATAGTTACTAGTTGCAGTAACTAGTCATACAGTAATCCCTCACCTATCGTGGTAGTTTCGTTCCAAGTCCCCCGCGAAAGATGAAGATGCGCAAAGTAGAAAACAGGTAAAAAAAGCAAAATTTAAGCTTATCGAACAATAATAATGTTCCTTTCTAATCACTTTTTGAATTTTTATACATAGTAAACCTTACTTTTACACACGCCCTTAGTACTGTGCAGTACTGTATTGTTATAGCAAAGTTCATCAAAAATACTGTAAACTCAAACGTCCCACAAAGTAAAGTAATTCAAGCTGCGTAAACGTTTTGAGCGAGCTGGTAGATGCAAACAAACCACGGAACATATATTTTTATGCATGTTTTGTTGTTTCTATACTGGAAGATAATATTCAATAATACATATTATTATTTTTTGGATATACGGGAAAATTGTTGTGGTTCACTTTTGGCAATTTTTCCAGATTTTTCCACAATATCGGCGATGTGAGTAAGTTCTATATATATCACAAAAAACCCGCGAAGACGGGAATCTGTAAAATTTGAACTGCAATATAGCGAGGGAACGGTATACGATACACTTACCAATAAACACAAAATTAATCTTTTCCGATCATACTCTATGTTACTTTTCTCTGTTCCTTATCGAACTACCCGTTTGGCACATACGACACTTTTTATTGCAAAACACAAGAGGTCTTAAAGTTATTGCGAAACACAAGAGGTCTTAAAGTAATACAAGAGGCCAGCGACGCACTTTGAGCAAACTGCATTGTGACACTGTTTCGACCTATCCGGTCTCTTCAGTGCAATTCCTGGAGCATATGGACATGATTGGTACCGTAGACATTCACAGAATGTCCTTCTCGATCACAGCAAAAAATTGGGCCAAATAAACCAGTTGAGGAGATAGCACGCCAGACGATTAACTTAGGCATATCTTGTTTATGCTTGTGGATTTTCGAGGGTTTGGCGAGCCCCCATGAGCGGGTATTATGCCGATTGCAACAACCAGAAAGATGGAAGATAGCTTCGTTACTAAACCACATCTGCTCCAGGATAGAAGGGTCTTTCTAGAAATGATGGAACAGAGTTTCGCACATTTCCACCTGGCTGAATAGTGATCTTTTTTGACTAGACCAAAATAGTGTTCTTTTTCACAATTACAAAAATAAAACAATTATTAGGAAACTTAATTCAAGATTTCTTGAGTCCCTTCATAATTATCCCAACAAATGTATGTGACATCAATTTCATTTGCTTCGACTGTTTGCCTTGGGCACGGCATAGCGAGGAAAAAGTGATGCTTGTCCCCAAAATCTTCGCACCAAATTCCAATAAGCCGATCTAGATATTGTCTAGCAAATTGTTTCTTGTAGGTGCAATTCACTAACTGATAGGCCTATATTGTATTGTTATTTCTTCTTCAAATTGGGATTTCACTAGACGTAACTATTTCCTTAATCCCGACCTCCCTAGTTTTAAATTAAGATTGGTCTAATTCACAAACAGCTTATCATTCCACAAATGTCTATTTCTTTTTTAGATATGGAAAGGGCCATCTGATTCAAACCTGTAGGTGGACGCCAAGCGCCTGCAAATTCAACTTTCCTAGAGATGAATCAAAAGTGTTCGTACTTCCAAAAAAAATTGTCGTTTCACAGGATTTCATTTTTTTCATTCTTTAATTAGGGGAGCTAGAGGACGCAAAGTCATAGTTGTGATGTGTGCCAAAGTGCTTTATAAGTTTGCAGAAATTACTGGTGTTGTCTGGTAAGTCTTCTGACAAATTTTTCTTAATTTTGTTTGTGATCTCGAGTCTTTGCCTGGGCTTTGTCTGCTTATTCTGTCATAGACGTAGCCGGAGTAAAGCAAAAGAGCCTTGCTTACCCGTAATCAATAATCTCAGAAGCCTCATTCAAGATAGGTATAGTTGTAAAACCAGCTCATGCAGCTCAGTATTACAATAAGTTAGAGATCAAGTGGGTAACCCACCAAATTTCTGAGTTAAGAAGACTAGTATCTTTTTCCGAAAGCTGCAGAAGCTCTCATCATAGCTTGATATTCTGTTGCTCTTTGTCATACGTAATGAATACGTTTTTGAGATTGGATTAGTCCGACGTGCGACATGACTCTACAAAGGCTGAGCCTAACCAGGAGCCAGGTACAGTTCAGCTATTCTGGCTTAGCTGGCAGCATCCAAATAGGGTATTTGCAATAGACTTCAATATTTGGGTTTGGCTTTCAATATAACTATTTGTGTTAACTACTGACGGATCATTTTGATAAAATGACTTCAGCATTATGATACTATTTTAGCATACAACCAAATGGTTCTTTCTGAAGTGTCCAAGAAACAAAAACATGTTTATTGTAAATACTTAAAAAAATTGTTTGCTGTGCCGTTGATGAAGAAAAAAATATCTACAATCAATCGTCCGGAATGACCTCATCTTACACCCAAAAGGAACAAAATTTTGCGAGTTGGTAAATCGGATGTCAGTTTTTGTTTGAGCAGAAAAACTATTTTCCTACGCAAAAAAATGCAAATCTACAAATATTATCTTTAATTGTGAAGCATCATCGTAATGCCACCAATCCCCTTTTATGGCACTCACTCAAGGTTGATGATTAATCGTGCCATGTTTCATGTTTGTACATTCAATAGTTTTGAAAGAGTTAAAACAGACGGGAACAGACGCACACAAAGAGAATTGTGCTTTGGAACAAAGATGACTCATTATGCGATTTAATTATTGGTCAACAAAAAAGCTTTATCGCAGAACATATCTTGAGACCAGACGCCAAACTCCAAATATATTCGTTATTCGAATATTATTAGCCAATCATTTTTTTTGTTATCGATTTAACTTTAAACAAAACGTGAGTGCTTATGCTGCTCGCTTCCTGCAAAGAACACGATATGAATAACGTAAGCCATCTATCGAATAGCTAATAATAGTCAACAATGTTTTTTACTAGCAGTCGTTAACACAAGCAGTTAGTGCCTTGTTTAAATCTGTCAGTGACACAAAGCTTGTTTATAGCACAAAAGATCATTTTGAGCCTAGAAGTATCAGCTGATTTAAAGCATGTAACAATCATTTCTAAAAGAAAATATGTACAGTATGTCAAAAAAGCAAAGCAGCTTGATTTAATAGCGACAAAAGCAGCGAAAGTTGATGAGTCGAACAATATTCTGTTCAAGCTTAAGCCTAGATAAAATTAATCAAGTGCTTATGTCATTATTTTTCGGTTAAATATAACCAAACCTTTTAGATAAGATTTATCCTTCAACAACACTTTGTTTTATATAACTTCTCAGCATGTCTTTTGTAAAGTGATCTATACTGCGCTTGTTTAAATTGAAACTAATAACTTTGGTACTTCAAGCACTAGTTCCTGCATCAGTTTAGCCTAATTTGGTTTCTGTAGTTTTCACGCAAAACGGACAAGTTTCCATTCAAAAACATGAGCAACGAAGATACATCATTTGAAAACTATGAAGACAGTCATCAAAAGAAATTTGATGACATAAAGGTTAGCCATATCGTACATTTTTGTGCTTACTAAATTCAAGCCAAAACGTTTTGTGATAGTTTGGATAGCTGTTGAAAGAATTAAATAAATTTTGAAAGCTTTTTAAATAGTCAAGATTACGAGCTACTGCTTTTTTGAACTAATAAAGTAATTTATGGCCACATCAGCTAATGAAACCATCAAGCACACATCAGTTTTTCCATACTTCTGATTATTTATCAGATCAAATAAAGTCGTGGCACTGGCGTCCGTTGAGTCTGCTTACCTGAGCTGAATCAGATATGTTATCTCCCAATTCCCAAAAAAATACAGTCTTCAGCAATCATAAAAGAGACCACTCACTTCAATAAGATTTGGGAAATTTGTCTTGTTTGTAGAGAGCGGGTTGCAAGAGCTCTACCTGTGTACCTCCTTAGCTAATGTCGTTTGGCCCCTCTAATCTCCAGACCCCTAAAGATGCTAGTGTACGGAAGTGCAAGCGAACTAGCATCAATTTACAAGTGGCAATGGACAACATGGCCAGAGTGACGAGTCCTACTTAACTTTTAAGTACAGTGCTTATTTTGGAACTGATGTCTTGCTTTGAAATGTGTACTTATTTTTAGTGATTGTGTCCTGAATGTCTTTTTTCTTGCATAATACCAAAATGAAGTAATTATTCGTGATACCGATTTTTGCATGATACCGTAATGAAGTATTTTTGCATGATACCAAAATGAACTATTCATTTTTAAGTCCTAGTTGCAGCCACAACACTTTTTTTGTCACAAAAGAGAAAAGAATGTTTTGTGTTAACTGGTTGAAGGCAATATGAACAGTCAAGACAAATTTTCACATTTCTTATCAAGAATTCACTAAAAAGCTGTTTGCAATGTCTGAATGCTAAAAAAAATATCCCTGATACTTGCAGTTGCAGCTCAAAGGTGTGTTTATTGAAAAGCTAGTAAAGCTGTAGTTGAACAAATTTTTTAAATTACTTGTTGAAATTACTTATAAAATTAACTTTTTTGGTATGCAAACCTGTGATTGCTAATGCTGTATGCATAGTTCTTAGTGGATTTTTATTATCAGCTGTCCGGTACTTACGTATTAACGGGAGGACCTTTAAAAACACGACTCAAAAATTGAAGTAAATTATTTATTGAAACGGTTAAAACAATAAAATACTCCCTTCCAGTGTACACTGCCCCGTACATTTACATACTGGGCCTGCCCCTTCAGTGTACACTGCCTTTCTTTTAAATAAAATAACATTAAAAATCAAAGGTCCTCCCGATAATACGTAAGGACCAGCTGTCCTTTAAACCTGTAGTTTTCTGCGTTTCATATAGGCAGGTAATTTAGATTTTTGATTCGGCTAAAACCTGCTGTTACTAAATGCTTCCAGTTTTCTGTGTTTTATTTTTTTCTTGATTTGTTGCTTCAGCGAACAGATTTTATTTTAGAATACAGTCACCGTATGATCAAGGTGGAAACTTGTAAATTTAGTTTTAAATCAAGCCTTGTAAGCTTACATTGATCAAACTTTGTTTTTCGTCGAATGATCTCGGCGGAAAGAAGCTTGGCAAGCGTTGAACTTGTGCCGTTGTAATGCCGGGTCCTGCGCGCTGGCCCCTGCGCCAGCCCGAGCTCGCTTTGCAGAGTCCTTTGCTAGACTGGGCCGCCGCAACGGCTAGACTGCATGGCCCCACCACCTGTCTTCCGCTTTATAATGGAGAAATTCCGTTAAGTACCTTTCCCAACGGCAAAACAAGCAAGCTTTACGGCTTTTTTCCTCGCTATTTTTTTTAATGCTGATCGTCAAACAGGGAAGCTATGGATATCAATTTTGGAGAGTCTTAGGTTTGATCCGACTTGGAATCAAATCAGAGTCTACCGCTTCGGAGACCGACGCTCTATTCAATCGGCCCCCTAAGCTGGCCATCATGGCTACAATTGCAGTCAAGTGCCTTCCAACAGAGCATCTTGGAGATAGTGACGACCGATGAAAGATGAACCTTGATCTTTTGATCCGAGTCGCCCCAAAACTGGCGTTTGTCCAAGTAGCAGCCTCAAAATTTAGGCAAAATTATGTATCATTGACTATAATTGTTGCTGAAGTAGTTCCATCGTTACAAAGTGTTACAATTAGATGTGTTGAGGACTAAATTATTAAAAAAACAAGTGTACTTGTTTTTGGTAATCACAGAAGTTTGCAAGTTGTTTTTGAGCAAAAATAGACAAATGTCCTACATTTTGGCCAGCAAAATCTGGTCACCTTAAACATTGCCTGCTTGCAAAAACTTGTATTCACATTCTAGGTGAGCTAAACCAGAAACGCGGCTTGGAAGCTAATCCTATGACACCAGTCATTAATGTTGTCTTACGGCGGTGTCATATGCAATTATGCTTCTTCGTGACCAACGTCGCTATTCAGAATCGACCTCCGTTCTTTGTGGAGTCCCAAACCTCTTCTATTGCTTGAAAAGACCTTCAACCGCAGTAGCCTAATAATCAAGCTTTCAAATTATGTTCTTTGGTGTTTGTTCAGGGTAGATTGGTTCCCAAACCTATACCGTATATGGAAATTGTTATTTTATGGGGTTAAAAAGCCAATAAGAGGAAAATTTTCCCCTGACAAAAAAAACAAATTGAAAACCAGAGGACGGTTTTCTCACTGCTTCCTCAAAACAATTAAAGTAGATATGAATACAATAAAAGTAGGGCTACAAAATATTTTGACAGGCCCATTATTTTCTAGCTCCATTTTATACCACAAGTCGTTGTCACTGTTCAACTAACATTTTTTACCCGAGAATCAGTGGGATTTTTGGAAAATTGTAAGTACAATAAAATTGTGTACCTGTGATATTGTTTGCCAATCTAATTAAATCGGCTTACTAATTTTTTACTATATGACAACAATTTTTAAGCGCGTTCATAAGAAAGCAATTCCTAAACTTGTTTCGTAACATCATAACAATTTTTGGCTGTGATATAGCTTTGAAATCCTGTTTTACTAGCGTGTTTGCAACTGAAAGCTGTATTTTTCAAAGCTATATAAAAGCTGGTGGTACGTCAAACTAGAAACAACTACAGCAATGATTCTCAAACTTTGTAAACTGACGGGTCCCTTTTGCGTGCCTGAATTAATGAAGAACTTCATCAGGGCTCATTTGTTTCTCTAAACATTTTAATGACTTTTTGACTTTTCTCGGAGGGCAATTTGTGGTACAAATTTATTTGCTCCTTTTTGAACTTTACGTTGTTGCCAACCTTCTGAAAATTACCCGCAGACCCCTGTTTGAGAAGCATTGAGCTGGAGTGAACATAATTTTTATATCTAAGAAAATCAATTCGAGGAGTCAGTAACAAAGAACAACGCAACGTACAACAACTACGTCATCTCTAATTTTGCAAGCTTTAAAATGTTATTGGCTCTCTTTGCTTATGTCTTCGTTCTTGACCATTTGCTCTCTCCAATTCTTTCCAGCTCAATGCGATACCGCCACCGATGAAAGCGCTAGATTGGGCCTTTGGCAAGACTGTTCTATTTAAAGTTGGAATAAATTTTGGTTCATCAACGCATAATTTTCAGCTTTTAAATCTACAAAAAACAAAACAAATTGAGAGCACTCGTTTGCTCATGTTTAATAATTGAATTTTCAGTTTTTTCAGAAAATGAAATGCGCTTCATAGTTTCATGTCCAAAAGTAAAGCACGGTGATCTCAGAGAACTCAAGACACACTATATTGATAAAAGTGGGATTATAAATAGCGTTTCTAAATTGCTCGATCTGAAACACCCGGTCAATGAAACCTTCCAGTTTGTTATTCCAAAAGAAGTAAAATCTGATGAAGATATACCAATCGAAGTAAGGGGCACAAACAGGAGTGCAATTAGAATATTTGTAAGAGGAGGACGGGCTGACAAAAAATAGATTGAGCTTTTTATAAGTTGTAAGGGGTCTCTAAAAAACCACTTTTCTTTTTTTTTGAGGCGTAGTGACGTGTTTAGGAAGAAGTTTTAGCCTTTTTCCTCCTTGTTGCGTGCCTGAAAACAATAAGGTAACGCCTGTCTATAATGTGGTTTGGGAAGGTCAGAGCAGCGCTTCACAGAGGAAATCGATGCATGGCCGTGTATTCCGATCTCAAGATGTCTATATCACAATACTATTGTGTAAACCACTTCACAGCAATTTTCCTGCTTGCTGGTAACTGAGATTATGCTTGGTGATTAGCCGCGCTTTCAGAATCTGTAACCTCAAAATGGGTTAAACTACAAGATGCTCTAAGAACAACTGACGAAAGTTTTCCTTTCAAGTGGAAAAAAAACATTTAAATCAGTTTACTATGCTAGCTAACCAAAATGCTTTGACTGTCAGGTTGTGATTGGTTTACTGAGGCTGTGCAGTGGCAAATGTTTTTCAAATATTTCGCAGCCTTTTTTTTTAAACAAAACAAAGCTGGGAATTATTTGAAAAACCTTTAATTGCGATGCTTAGCTTTTTGCAGTAGACTTGAAAAATGTTTTACAACAATTTTTAGTTTGAAGTCGTTGATCGGTTACCTGGTTCACGTCTAATAATTGGAAAACAGACAATTGATGCTTCATCTCTTCCTGACGATGGCACTGTGGTATCAAAAACGGTCAACTTTAATAAAATAGTAAGTTGTTTATACCAGCATATCTTTCCTTTTTAAGCTATGTTGGGGTCAAATAGATAAAACGCCGATGTAATGGCAACGCTGTTCAAAGTTGTTCGTTCACAACTAGCGATGGCTTTATTTTACTGTTCTTGGGTATGACAATTTTTTACTTGGTGCAAAATTTTTTGATCAAATTTGTTAAATTCCATTTCAAGCAATTCAAAAGGAACTGCTATAAACTCGAAGCAGATCACCGTCACTGTCATTCAAGCGGGAAAGGAATGAATTAACAAACCATGTCAGGAAAAGCCAGTCTATTACGCCCAAAGGGGCATTTGCACATTTTGCTCTGGGTATAAAAGCGGATATTTCCAATATAGTTTTAGGACTTGGACCTACCAAAATACCAATAAGCTATTGGCAATATCAATCAAATATTTAGTGTAACGTAACACATGACTAATTATTATCATTCGCTATTTGGCCTAGATTTTAATTTTATTAGCTCAAAACTGAGACTTCGTTGTAATTTTAGAAATTAGATCTGGAAGTCAAACTCAGTAAAGCATTACGGTAGGCATTCCATTTGTTTGTTTTTTTGTGTACCAGGCACTAAATATAGCAAAGCTTATGCGAGCATTGAAAACAATTTCTAACAATTATTTTGAAAACATTAAGCTCAATATTTTGTAAATTTGTGATTGTAAAATCTCTTTGAAGATTTGTAAATTACTAAATCACAAACCTTTCTCTCTATCTCTGTTTCTGTGTGTTTGCGTGGGTGTTCCTGCTTGTTTCAAGTTTTCCGAAACTACAAAACGTACAAGCATGAAACTTATAACAACTAATCAGTCGATCACCACTTTTGAGTAAATATTATAAGGAAGTTAATTTATTGATGGTAAAGCTTATTAAAGGCTAACTGTAATCAGTTGATTAAAATGTCACCTCATATTAATTTTCTGTTGCATTTCTTATTTAAGAAACCAAGCACGCAAAATATGACCTTAAAATTAACTTCATTTGATAGAGCCGATGGCAGAGTGGTTTAAGCCGCATGTTCAAATACCTGAATTTACCTCACAAGTTTTGAGAGGAACGAAACCGATCATGGAGATGGTATTTTAATCAACTGATTGGTGTTAGCCTTTAATATGCTTTACCATCAATAAATTAAATTAATATTTAAACAGGCAGAAACACCAGCTTCTCTTATTTAAATTGTTACATTTAAAAGGAATTAATTGTTGAAATTGTTATTAAATTGTTAAATGTTTAAGGAAGTTGGTTTCATCATTATTTTTTTTTATTTATGCGTTTGAGCTCATGCTCGGTTTGCATGTCCTTCGTCAGACTTGGGCCACCACAACAGGTAGACTGCTTGGTCCCGCTACTTGTCTGCCACATGAAGACAGAGGCATCCCGTTAAGTGCCTTGCCCAAGAGCACAACAAGCAAGCTTGCCGGCTTGTTCTCCACACCATCCTTATGTGCTGACCGCCAAACAGGAAAGCTGTGAATACCAGTTTTTAAAGTGTTTTGGTATGACTCGACTTGGGGAATGAACCCCAGGTCTACCGATTACGAAGCGGACGTTCTAACTACTACGCCATCGCGCCGGTTACTTCATCATGATGACGCTACTATTGAAGATAATTCTTTTAATGCGCATTTCTTAATGAAAAAAAGAAGTGTTTGCTGAAAGAAAAGCCAACATCCGACTTTCGAACTTGAAGAAATTTCATTCTTTCATCTAATAAAATTACTTCATAATTAATGATTCATTGTAGAAACTTTTGATGGTTCTATAGAACTGTACTATATCTTTAAAACAAGCGGTTTTGCCATAAACTTTTCATGACGCTTTTATTAGTGGCGGTGTCATTATACAAGCACTATCATTGGCTCGCCTTGGTTAGCTGCCGTGTGAATAATGAGATAAAAAAAAATTGTTCATTCTTCTTTTTTGACCCGAAACCGCCCCGACGTGACTGTCACTAAAGGCTTATGACAAAATGATATTTTTCAAAGCTGTGTTGCGAATAGTTTTCTTCAATTTCTCAAAAATCGGTAAACATGGAATTACGGTTGAAAGCCTTCTTGGGAGATATTAACAAGCTGCGTTCGATCAAAAAAATTTTACTTGAATTTGATATTCATTGGTAATGTAGCAAGCAATTATTTTGTAAACTATTTTAATCAAAAATGATTTTTGTTTAAAATGGTTAACAAAAATTTTTTTGATTTTATTTTTCTTTCTTTTTTTGCACGCTTAAAATACATCGCTGTTTAGTCCTATGCTATGTGTCGTCATAATACTGTCTGGTAACATTTTAGCGAAATCAGCACCATCTGCAGTTGCTATAAACTGTTATTTAAAAATGAAACGCAAAATGATCAATTTTATTGTTAACACATATGTGCTGCCGATTGAACCAAAGCAAAGCGTTGCAAACATATAGATCTAGTTTTAAATAATGCAATGACTGGCATAAAAATCATAATAACTGAACTGTAGGTTGGCTCTATGTGAGATTATCGTCGTACAGTTGCGCCTCACGTCTCACGCCTCACCAATCTCAACTTCCAAAACAGCATACTGATCCCAAGTCTCGAAGCAGAGCTTTGACGTATACTCTTGCAGCTTTCAGAAAAACATATTTGCCTTTTTACCTCGAACATTTGGTCGCTAGGTTATCCACTTGAACCATAATCATTTGTAATAGCTTAGCTGCAGCTTGGGTGATGGATTTTGAATTAGTGTTCCCAAGCTTACTAAAGAGAAAAGACCTCCGCCTTACTGATTTGCAGGAGGTATGAGCTTTTTGTCTTCCCTAACTGAATCCACAGAAGGACTAGGGAACACTAACGCAACCAGTGACTTGAGGTCACACAGGCACTACACAAATTTGTGAGCAGCCCCAACAGTTAATAGAATATTTCTTTTAGCGTATCAATCACTTTATCTCTTTTTCCACATCTAAACAGTAATGTCTCCCACTCTCCTCAGTGAATACAAGGATTAAAACCCAGCGAAACGATACGCTTATTGTTGATAAGACCACTTTTGATTTATGAAGAGGGAGCCGGTTGGTAAGGATTCACCACTCGAAGGGGATGAATCTTCTATTATAGGTGTCACTGGCGGACGGCCAGGACCTTCCTCGCACTGTTCTCTATCCAACCACCAGTTTAAAATCAAACAGTAAAATCAATGGGTATATTGACAAAATAACAATAAAAAACTTCGAATAGGCCAGGGCAAGAAAATTGACTAGACTTTTATCCTCAACGATTGAACCAGCAACATTCAAAAACCAAAAAATAGAATTTAAAATCACTTCCTTTTCTTTATATACATAATTAGCAAGTACCTGAAGCCACGCGTTTTGTGTGCTTAGGTCAGAGTGTAGAAATACGCGTAGATAATTGTAACAAAGTGAAGCGCGACAAAACAATACGTGCAATAAGACTCCTGTTCTCAGGGCTGCAGTTCGATTATCGTTGAGTTAAAAAATGGGCATTGGTGCGATAACACCGGTATTTAGGGCAGTTAGGTGTTCTCCCAAACTTTGAATCAATTCTTCTCTTTCTGTATTTTGAAAAAGAATAAGCCTTAATCATTGTTTGTGAAATGATTGGTTGCTTACAAACAATACCAATCTTACGAGATTTAAAAGCAGTAGGATGGGATTTGAGGCATAGTTAAATACTATGCAATTTTAAGTTTGTGGTAGTACTGTAGCTAGATGCAAATTAATTTGGGGGAGGATTAATTTGTTTTCGGAGATAAGTTTTGTTGCCATTATACTTAACAATATTTTTTTCCTTTATTGGGGTCAATAAATTTGAAGAGCATGGCTTTTATAGCCCCCTACCGACTGATCATTACAGGAAAAATAAATATAAAACAATAAGCCAACCAATACGTAAAATTACCGCTTTCTGCTTAACAATGACTTAAAAGGCGTTTTGGGATGAGGTGCAAACCATTTGTGGAGAAACATAACCTTTTCTATTGCTTTGATGGGATTAGGGTAAATTGGCCCAGCCAAGCAACCTTATATGATAAATAAAATTACAAAAGAGGTCGCACCAGGTCATGAAATAGGCCTACCTAGAAATAGTTTATTTCAGTAATTGTCAAAACGATCGTCATTTTTTGGCCCACTCTAAAACTCGACTTCAAAAAAATACGAATAAAAATTTGTCAAATGATGTACGTTTGTTGATTAGACCAGTTCTAATTAAAGAATGCAATGATTGCTATTAGGAGTTGAAAATCTATGACCCTCTTTTGTTTGCTGCTCCAGCAAATGTTATTAAGCTGAAGCAGGCTGTGCCATTATTTTTTAACCCAATGTTACTGATGAGTCACCCTGCCGGGTGACGAACGCAGAACCGGCTGGTAAATTGTGAAAGAAATATTAACAAAACTGCATGCTAGTAAAAATAACCCCGCTATAAAAGGTTGTAGTGCTTTTTAAACACAAAAAATATTTAGAACGGAGCCGGAGTTTCGATATTCAATGGGATTGTGCAAAGAAGAAAGAGCGTTTCGAAAAAAGCGGATCCCAATCGCCAGTGAAGCGATGAAAAGAATTTTAGGCGAAGAAAAAGGGCCAAAAAGTGCAATCGAGGTGAGATTTATGAATAAATAAGACTTGTAGAAATAATATTTTCCTCTTTTCTATGCAGAAAACATGACTCTTTTTCGTAAAAATACGAATTTTTTTTTTCAATATGCTGTTGGAGACCTTTAAAATAGACAACAGGCATTAATCGAAAACCATCAAGCCAAATATTGTCCTTCTACAAATTGTTTAGCTCACAGGTTACCAAACTTTTTGATTTACGGAACACTTCAAAGTATTTAAGCCAACAAAAAAAAAACATTCCGCCAGGACTGCAAAGGCACAATAAAAAGTTTATATAACCAATTTAACAAAAAAATAGGCTTTTTATGATAGAAATGGGTTTGCTTTCCAGACTGATATAACTACAAAAATTTGGTGTAAGATTGGATGTTTCAATTCTCACATTTGATGTAAGGTCTAATCTTGTACGGTATTGAGTTTTTGTACACCGTGAAACCCTGATTCTCGTGAGTGCAACTTGTTGATGCAAACGATAGTTGCTCAGCAAACCAACCAACTTCACGTCTAACCAAATAGTACGTTCTAATTGCGCTCTTCATTTTTCAAACATTTAGCTTCTTCATAAACTAAGAGCTCTTTTTGTCTAGCGTGTAGAAGGCTTTGTAGGCCTGTTCATAACTGATTTATTTTTTCCTCTAATCTCAACTTTTGCTGTTCGATTTGAAATCATGACAGAAGCAAATAATATTTTATCGCATTATTTTGCACAAAAAAATGGTCAGCTGCTGAAAATACCTCAGCCACTAAAAGTGCGCAAATTAGGTGTCTTTTTGGGGTCGGTCTCAAGATTACGTAAATTTGGTGGGTTACATCAAAAAAAGCATCCGGCGTAAAACGCATGCCATAGTGCATAAATGCAGCTCAATCAATGAATGGAAAAAAGTGAGTACGTGCGAGAAACACCTCATGTTAGCAGTAAAAAAAGTAAGATGAGGAAGCCATTTTTAAAATGGTTTGGACACATACTGAGAAGAGAAAACAACTACTTTAGAAGAACAATGATGGCAATGGACCAACTAAATAAAAAGGAAAGAAAAAGACTGGAAAAAAGGTTTGTGGATGCGGTGAAAGATAACGTGAAGGTGGTTAAATGGATGAAGGAAGATGCGATAAACCGTAAAAGAAGAAAGACAATGATTTGTTATGGAGACCCTCGAAAGAGAAAAAGATAGCTTTAAACAGAAAACAAAAATTGGTTCTGACATCTTTATATACAATTAGCCTGTCGGGCGCCCGTGACTAAGTACTGGCTTTTTTATTTTTTTTCGCTCATCGAATTTTCTTTTTAGCTTTTTTTTGCACACCACTTACTTTGAGTTACAGTAGATGAAAGTTTTTTGTTTTTCAAGTAACCATATTTTGTGAAACATTTTTAGATATGTTATAGAACCAAAGAGTTCAGCGGAATCCACTTTAGAAAGCACTACTTTAGCGTGATTAACCTACAGCAACTCTAATGGCTTATCAAAATATTAGACAATGCTAAGCCTTCCTGTTAGCCTAGGGAGAATTGAAAATTGGAAGAGCTGATATTAATGGAACCTATCTTCAGACTCCGATCGTTTCCTTAGTGGGTTCTGGAGGGGGATATCGAGCGGCTGTGGGAATGTGCGGAGCGATGGAAGCTTTCAGAGATGCAGGATTGTTGGATACTTTCACTTATAACACCGGAGTTTCCGGATCGTCATGGTAGACATTTGCTTGAGTAATATTACAGATTTAATTATACTTTTGTCTTTAAAGAATTTTTTAAAAATAATTGTATATGCTTCCTGATTTGATATTTATTATTTCCAATAGGTCTATCCATATGTTTGACTGTTTTGCTTTAAGGATAGGCACATAATTTCTGCAAAATCAAGGAAAAAAGAAAAGATTTGCCGAAGAACTCTTTATGATCTTGAGTAGTTTAAAACATTATATCAACTTTCAAATAATGTGGGATAGTATTGAATATGAAAAATTCTGCATAATTTCTTTTTTTTGACAATGTCCATAATTTACGGGTATATTGAAAATGTTAAAGAAGCATATCGCATAATTGCCCTGTATACTAATATCAAACAGTAGCTCATCACATATTGTCTATACCCTAGTTGCTCTAGATAAGTGGTTAAATATATAAAGGTTATCGCGTATCATAGGCACTAGTAACTAAAAGGTTTCAAAAAATTTTTTAAAAGCTTTTATCATGGCCTTTGTTATTTTTAAATGGTGGGTTGATGGTTTAGGAATTCATCGAGAACTAAGACCAAACCTATGATTTAGATGTTGGCCTTAGTGAAATTAGTCAATACGTCACCCTAGAAAGCAGCATTAATAAAATCTAACTTCGAGTGAGATATCAACCCACAATCCGCACCAGCTACCCTGAGGATTTGAACTCAGGTTTTTGAGAATGAGACGTTTTATCAAGAAACATTTTCTTATAATGCATTACTTTCCCATCAACTCATTACAATAAATGATAGTAAACTGAGATTCTCTGGTTTTGCGTGATGGTCTATCAGGTTGATTTGGCGAATTATCATTTAAATCTTTTTAGTGTTATTTGCTAGATAAGGTGTAGGACTACACCTATAAGCCTACCCTAGAAGAAACAACACGTATTTTCATAAATATAGCACCTCTGTGTATAAAATTGAAATAATATCAGCCATTACATCACTGAAATTCTAATTTTGATTACCGTTGATCCTACTGTTAAACATTTAAGCAACAGAACATTCCGCTGTTTTGAATGCCAATTAACCGTCATAAACCTAGCAGGCTGTGTTGCACTAATGAACGAAAAGTTTGAAACTGTGTTTAATCTTTCAATTTGTCATTCTAAGCCTTTATGATGTACAAATTTTTAATCTCTTTGAGACATGATTAGTAGCTGGTGCTAGAATTGCAAGAGTTACTAATGATGCGAAGCAATGATATTTCGCTGTTCAACTGCAATTGGTGAAGCAAATGACCAGTAATTAAGAATATGTGCGCGAGAACTTTATCGAAATGTTTTTAGCTCTGTTTCATGGTAAGCTCAGTTTTAGATCTAGAAATATTTAGGCGTAATTGTAAATAAAAGTTTAAAACTTTTATACCAATGTTTTTCAATCTTTTCAGGCAAGTGCCCCGTTTTCAAACTAACCTGAGATCAGTGGCCCCGCTGCATTGCATTTTTTTCAATTTTAATGGTGCTGCCCATACCATAAACTTGAAATACCCACCCGTGGCCCACCTACTTAAAATTAAAATAACAAGCGGTGTCCTATCTGTGCTTTGGCCTAGTAATAGGCCATAGCGCACTGGTTGAGAACCATTTCTTTAAATGAAGAAAACGTTTTGTCGAGTAAGCTTATAGTGAATTTGATTAGGTATCTGGCAAGCGCCTATGCTCTTCAAGGAATTAAAGAAAACGATCAAGACCACTTTCATAATGGATTAAAAAACCGCTTGACTTCCAATTTCAAGAAAGATCTCATTTCACCATCCTCACTGCCACATCGAGAGTATAGGTATAAAAAATCTTATGGTTACTGTAGCATACCCCTGGGGTGAGCAAACTACGGCCCGCCAACACTTATAGAAACTTCCATATATCTAATTCGATACGACTGAGGTGGCCACACTTGCCGTAGTAAGAAGCCAAAAAGCGATAGGAGCCATCATTCTAAGAGCTGCTACGCAATTCTAAGTTTGAATTGATGCTTTTTTTGTCCAAATAGGGGGTGATCACTTTTTTTTAGAGGCCATCATTTTCAAAGCCCGAAATTAGGGCACTGGGCCTCAGACAACTCTTGAATGTTCAATGCGACTCTCCGGCTAAAATGTTTGCCCACCCTTGGCTTATGCGATTAGTTGGCTATATTATGTAGTGTATATCTATTTCAGTTAGTATCACGAAAACTTTTTGAACAGAAAGAAAATATTGTTAGTTATATTTTCTTTGAAGTTACGAATTTTGCTAGCATATATAGCTGTAAATGTATGGTTTCTATTGCCAAAGCGCAACCTGTCTTAAAAGTGTTGTGGCCCTTCTCAAAGATACAAATGCTCAGATTTTAAAGTCATTGAATTAGCAAAACTAAACTGTCTGTTATTGTGGCGTATTTAGAGGAATATAAAATCTTTATCTTTATCCCAACAATTTGACTGAATTGAACACTGCCAAGAAAAAATGTATTTGAAAACAAGAATACTAATTTCAAAAAGCTAATCTCGAAAAAGAAAATCTTGACCTGATTTTAGAGAATATGATGGGCAAAATTTCACTTTTAAAAAGCTGATTTTCAACAAGAAGCCTGTGTGTAGTTTTGTAGTCGAAAATGAGAAAGACTCTTCTTTCTCTTGTTGAATGTTATGCTTTCCCCAAAGAAGTTAAGTACAATTATAGTATCAGACGGCTTGACGATGACTTCAAGCTTTCTTGATGCTTTGGCTTCCCCCAAAAACTTGCTCTTAAATACGTCACTGATCTTTCATAAGTTTACAAGTTATTAATGCCAACCAGTAAGCAATACGTTGCCGATACGGACTGTTATTACTCGTATTATTCAGAATAAAGATCAAAAGTAATAGTTAATGAGCATAGCTGACTATTTGTTATATTGTTATTTAGAAAATATTTAGAAAGCAGCTGCAAGGTGCACAATCAACCACACACCTTTGCTAATTTTTTTCCGGGATTTTTGAATGGAAAATGTTTTCTTGGCGATAAGGTAAAATACAGCAGGATATAAAAATTGACAAAAGATATAAGCTACTATAGTCAGTGTTAAGCATTTTGAATGTATTGTAATCAACGGTTTACCTCCAAAATTATTTCTTGAGTTGATCATCAAAAATTATTGGTGTGGTTGTTTGAAAAAAATCTGAACTTGAATCCGAAGTTATAGGACGTCATTTTACATAAAAGTTACCACTAGAAATATTAAATTTTTCAAACATCATCTTTTTTAAGGAATTTGAAATTGTTTTTAATTTAAATTACTAAAACTTGAGAACCCAGCAAAAGCGTATTCAAAAAATATATGGAAAGTGAGCAATTTTTTCCAAAAATTTTGATAGCTTGCACGAAAACATATTAACTATATACAGTAATCATAGTTTGTTCCGCATCTTTTTTTTGCTGGTAAACTTGGATCCAAAATTGTAAGATATGGCATTTACAGCAACTTACAATTAATTTCTACGCTAAATAAATGGAGAAAATGTGTTTTTTCGGATAACAAATTAAGGAAAAATAAATAAAAGTATGAGTTCGATGAAAAACCCGAGAAATTTTAATACAATATGCTCGAGTATAACATACCGAAGATTTTTGAAATTATGGAATACGGTAATGAAATTATTTTTAGGATATTTTTAGAAGTCACTCAGAACATTGTCAAAATTGCTTAATTTAATTTTGACAAAGTTCTGAGTGACTTCTAAAAATTTTTTACTGGATTTCATTATCCTAAAAATAATTTCATTACCCTATTTCACAATTTGGTCAAAATTGGGGAATGTTTGGTTACAATTAGGGAAAAATTCTAAATGCTTCTTAGAATTTTTTGAAAAATGATGATTTGAGGGTAAATTTAGGGCGAAAACTATAATTTTTTAAAAGTTAATTACAAAAGATAATTGGGTTCATCTTTTTTTTTCTTTTTTGTTGAGGAAAAAGGTGAAAATCAAAGCCCAATGACTCTCTTCTAAATAAACGAGTGCTGTATGCAATGGCACCGCTGGCGGAAAAAATTCTTTATTGTTTAACAATGCAAAATAAAGACATGGGATTAAAAAAGATATTCCAAAAGCACTTTCTCCCTTTTTTGCTACCTTTATGAAACCTAGTTTGTAGTTAGAAGCTACAATTTTAGCTCTTACATTTCCTTTTAGTAACAGGATACCTGTAGTTTAAAATTTGCTTTGGTTCTCCATGGAGTACCACTTGATACTTGCCGTTAAATGAAAATATTGTAGTATTGATACTCGGCGAGAATTCGATCTTGGACTCGACTCTGCACAAGTTTTACCCAATAATTCACTAATTTAGAGTAGTAAAAGCAGGGTCAATTTTGATCATTGCAATTTACTGCTGGACTCTTGAAAGTTCTTACAACAACCAAAGTTATTATATCCTTTACCTGTGATTACTACTTTATCTAAGCAGCAAATCAAGTTTGAGTAAAAGGTAAAAATAAATCGATGACACCGTGTTACAAAATATTATTTTTTCTATGTCTTTTTTTAATAAAAGTACTTGTTTCTAGCAGTATCCGATGCGCTGAGTCCAAAAATGATATCCGTTTTTCTTTTTGTATAATTGGGACTTATTGACCTATTTGCTGTTCCAATATTGCTTGTTTGGTCATTATTACGCTTGAAGCATACTTGTTAATGCACGATACAATAATTTCTTTCGTAGCAAATAATTTGGTGTGTTGTCACAACACTCTTTATTAGTTGACAATTGTTGTTAGCAGCGAATGTTTGAACGCAATTTTTATAGATACAAGTATAATTATTTTTTCATTACTGCACAAAGTGGAATATTTGGCTATACACATAATATATTAAAAGCACCAAATGATTTTTCGATTAAATTGTACCCCTTTTGTGTCTGCACTTGCATAAATGCAAAATCTAAGTAATTATACAAGAATTAACTATATCAGTGTTGTGTTTCATCAGGTGTAGATCCACAAGCGATACAGTTTACTCAAAAAATTAATTTGTGCCTGATATATTATGTTTATAGCTAAATATTCCACATTTAACAGGAAATGAAAATCTAATTATATCCATAAAACTTGCGCTTAAACCAGGGGTGGGCAACCTACGGCCCGCGGGCCGCATGCGGCCCCCCGAGAGCATTTTGTGCGGCCTGCGAACACTTTTAGAACTTTAGTAAAGCTGGGTGACGATGATAAGAGGGGAAACAATTACCCTATAATTACCCTATTAGAGAGCCGAAAACTTGACATGGCACGATGAAAAGAGCATTTGTCAGTTTGTACAAACGCATTTTCCGTGCAATCAGAGGGTGATCACCTTTTTTTTTGGAGACCACCAAGTTCATATCCTGTAATACGACATTGCAAGAAGGTGTGACTTTTTTTTTTCATGGACACGATCATCAGCACTGGCCCTTGGCCAACTCTTAAATGGTCAATGCGGCCCTATGGCTAAAAAAATTGCCCACCTCTGGCTTAAACATTCGCTACTTGCCGCAAATGTCAACTAATAAAGAGTGTTACAACACACCATTTTAATTGTTGCAAAACAAATTCAATGCATCGCGCTTGCGCAAACAACAAATGTGCTCGAAAGCGCTGTAATACTTAAATGCGACGCATTTGAGCCATTTTTAAAAGTGAAATTACTCTCTTTTGAGGTTGTAACTGATCTTTTCTGTTTTCGTTTATTTTTCAACTGACTGTCTTAGTAGTGGGGGCTACCTATTTTGCCTTAATTTAAATTGAAATTGAAATTGTCCAAATCAATTCTCAAGTAACAAGTCACCAAATTACAGCAGTGTACTACGGACACTTTGGTAAAAATACAATTAATCATGCGTGTTTGAAGAAATCTCTTGTGACCTACCTGTAATAGAAGCAGAAATCAGTGGCATAAAACAGATTACTGTGCGACGCCCTAGACTAATCAAAACGACGCACAGCTTGAAAACCAACGTTGTAGCTTAATAATGACTACAACAAATTAGCCATATTGAAACCACAACTAAGTCAAACAGTTTCAATGGTAGAAAAAAACTGATACCATTTTTAAAATCAGCTACCAAATATACATAAAATTTATTCAGAGCATTCAAGGAACGAATTTGGTGTTATGTGGTCTTTTCAAGCATGCAAGCAAAACCTCTAACTTATTTTTGAAACTTGTTTGCAAGAAAATTGTACAAGGATAATTGCGCTACCCCTTCTCTTTTGAAAATACCGAGGGGATGTATCGTTACGAAATTTACAACCCTAGTTGTAATCATAGACCTTAGGGGGTATTTGTAATTAAATTAACAAAGGGTAAGTTATCTAAAAATATGTCCTCTTTAGGCAAAGTAATATTTTGTAATTGATTCGCTAAGGTTTGTCCCATTACAGAAAAAAATTTAAGAAAATGTTTAGGTTGCCAGGCACGAGAAAGATGTAAATCTTTTACAAGAGCAACAACAATTACATTTTTGGAAGAGATTTACCTCATTTCCAAATGCATTTTTGACTGCAAGTGCTCGAACAAAACTATTTTATAATAAACCAGAGGTTCTCAATTTTTTTTCCTCATTATCCACTTCCAGCTTTGACTCAATCTCATCTTCAATTATATTGAATCACATTTGCTGACTCAGACGCGCTCAAGAGACCATTGACAAATAATAAGCAACAAATAAAACGTTTCTCTGCAAAAAAAAAACGAGAAAAACACTTAAGCTTATACACGACTATTAAAATGCCTTTTGTACTTATTTTTTATACCACGTTAGGTTTGATTTTGGAGATTTTAAGTTTGGAATTTTTGATGTAATACCACAAGGAAATGTAATTATTTCCCAATACGAGCATACGTAGATTCAACAGGAGCAATAGCCACCAATTTTCTTGAAGTTGCAAATCATTGCTCTAAACAAAAAAAGAACAGCATTACGTTTTGAATTCTTTGTAAGTTTTTTCCTTCAATGCGATGATACATGGAATGACTTAAAACGTTATTTACAATTTCGAAAATTACTTTGGATTAGATTCGCTTTGCTAAACAACGGCAAA
Organism: Trididemnum clinides; assembly: GCA_963675345.1. Taxonomy (NCBI): domain Eukaryota; kingdom Metazoa; phylum Chordata; class Ascidiacea; order Aplousobranchia; family Didemnidae; genus Trididemnum; species Trididemnum clinides. The sequence continues at coordinate 7,677,467 of OY776289.1, forward strand.
GCTGCTAAATGCATTAAAATTTTTATTAACTACAAGTGATTGTAATCGTTTTTTTTTGAAGTTCACGTATGGCTTAACCACAACTGCACCGAGAATTTTTGAAAATTTTTGGGAGGCAAAAGGTAAATTGCGCTGATTTTTTCAATAAAAGCCAATTTAGCGGACATTTTTGACTTAGTTTTGTAGAGATCAAAAGTGGGGTCCTTGGAAAAATGTTCCCGTCCTCTTTTAACGCGCTACTTGGTCTAAATATTTTGTTAGAGCTTCAAACCAAGCATTCGCATCTAATCTCTGTAAATTCTGCAGATTTCTAGCACTCTTGATGATATGACGCCTTACGTAGAAGACGCCCAGGTACCATATCCGATCCTAGTAGCATTGCATGTGAAAAACAGAGTGAAATCTGAAAACTTCTTTGGTTAGTTTGGTGCATTAAATGTTTTGAGCTTGGTAATCATTATTTGATAAGTTTTGGTATCTTACGTTGGCAAAAATTTTTACATGAAAGCCAAAAAACATTCTCAAACTCTGCATTAGAAGTCCTCAAAATTCAGCATGTCGCGTGAATGTTGGATAGAAAAGCCAATGTTGATTTATGGATTTAGTCCATTTTAATCTTGAGCTCTGGCTATCAAAATGATAAATTTTTTCGCCTTCCTTTCACGAGGCTTCAACAAAACATGTTTGAAATGCCTTTTGTGAATGAATCATTTTCGATTATATCATGTTTTAATTATTCGTCGTGGCTGAGGTTGAGTTATAATCAATTAGATGTTATAAATGCTACTGCTGCCTTCACTTGGCACTCAAGAGAAAAAAGTCGTAAATTTTAGGATCTAAAATCATTTTACAGTTTAATTAATTAACTAGTTCGGTATTGATTCCTTAGAAAGTTATTTATTGAACTAATGTGTTTTTGTATTGTTTTTACCTAAAATCCCACAAACCGTCCACATAAAATCTAAGTGCCAACTTCTGGAAAAAATATTGATTTTGCATTATGCTTCAGGGTATATGGAAAGAACTCCGTACGAAGTTAGCTTTCCACAGTTTGGAATCAGCATGAAACCTTCAGACGAAACAGCAGTGTGGAATTGTGGATTTCGTGCAAGGCAATGTCCTGCTTACCCATTGCATTTCACTATAGCAATGACCGGATGCGCTTTTGCAATTCTTCTTGGTCCTTATGTTAAGAGTGGAGAAGAACTGGATGTAAACTTCCGAAATATCATTGGTGAGCCTATTGTTATGAGCCCATTTTGGTCTTTTGTGCTATACCATTTCGCTATTTAAATCATTGATGAAAAACAGCTCTCGTTTATCCGCTAATTTGTGTTACTTTTGTCAAGTTTGAACGCAGAAAGAAGATAAAATGCTTTAGCTTGTGTATATTTTTGTGCCAGCGTGTTTACTTGAGCAACTTGATACCTAAATGTGAAAACACAGCAGGAAATTTTAAAGCTTATTGATACAGGCTAATGATCCATTGTTTACTCCAGTAATGAAAGATATTGCAAGAGATGCTGAACAGGGAGGGACAAAAATACCAAAATATCCATAAAACACCATGCAACGAAATTACGTCATAAAAGTAATAGAAAGCTGCAAAGTGTTCTCGAGATAACGTCGCCAATTTGTTGCTCTGGGCAAGTCCAGCAGGATATTGCGAAATTCAACAGGCCTCTTTTTAAAAGCTGAAAAGATTGCTCCAAGTGACACGCATTTACTAGCCCAGCACAATGTTTATAAGATTAGGTTAGTAATGTAGAATCATCTTTATAACAAAAGAATATTGAAGCTGTTATACAATTAAGCAAATTAGTTTCTTCTTTACTAATCTATACTACAGATTAAAATACACTTCAGCCTCTCTGTTTGTTTTAACTCCTTCAAAACCAGTGAGCATTAAAGTTGTAACAATTTAAGGCATAACATTCGTTTCGAAAGGAAACGTTGGTGCTAAAACTTATTAGGATTAGGATGCTGTCACGCAGTGATCGAAATCAATAGTTCCCAACCTTTTTGTTGAAGCGATCCAAGCCTTCGTAAACCTGGTAACCTCATGTTATGTTCGAATAAACTTACTAAAGAGCAAGTGGTGGATATTTTTATGATAGCAAAAAATAAATGTCGAATTTCAAAGTCGTGACGATTCTCACTGTACGTAAAGCAAGGGCAGAGCAGAACAAAATTTAAGGAAAACCAAACTTTTTTAGAAAGTTTTGATGGTTTAATGAAAAGTTACACCAAAATTACAATATTCTAAACCAAGTTTGTTTAGAAAGTCTTTGAAAATTATACATTCCATTGTACATGACTTGAAATTGGTTTAAATGCAATTAGCGTCACATACAGACAAGTTTATGATAGTTATTTTATCGCTAATCCCTTATTATTACTGCAATGGTTATCATATTGCGTTTGTGATGCACTACTAGGCATCTCAAACCAAATGACCCTCCACAAATTGATAAAAATAGTTCACACTGGCACAGCATTTTGTGTAGTAAAAATGATGCTCCATCAAATACAATTTATGAAGAGTTTCTGTAGCTGTATTGTTGTACTTTTCTACAGAAAGCAAAATGGATATGAATATAAGCCTACAATTACGACGAAATTATCAAACTTATCAATGGCATTAAAGAAAACGTTAACACTAGGAAAATTTATGTTACGAACAACTGCAAAAATTTAGACAGCTAATTATACTATAAGATAAAAAACCCAATTAGCAGCAATTAGAAATGATGCGTTTGACCTCGGTTGTAGGCATGCTGTCGACCACTTCCCAAAACGTTTAATGTAACGTCACAAAAAAATTTTAACGCAAATGTTTTGTATAACTGCTCGTGCTGAAATTATGCAAAAATAAGAAAATATTGTTAATAATTTGGAAATATTTTGTTAAATCAGAGTTGCATCCAGTGAATCAAGAATCAACTAAATCAACATTTGATTATATGATAAATGCTGTAAATCATAATTGCATTTGGTGGCTCTTTTATAAACTTTTCTTTTCACATGAGTGTTTCTTTTTAAATAAAAATTCCAAATGGGCGCAAACTAACGTTATGCATAATTTCAAATAAATGTTATTGTCTTAGTCGGCAATAGATTGCTTTGGCACAATCAATGTAGTTTACTTTTTCAACAGTAGCCGTTACATGGCTGGATTATTATTTAATTTCAGTTGATATACAAAAATCTTGTTCGTGGTATAGAATTTTGAAATAGCTTTGAAAAAAACTGTTTCAGCTATAAGCTTTTTATGACGCTCTCATCAGTAGCGGTATCGTGTCAAAAAGAGAAGAGTTAGAGTGAGTAAGTTGTTTTATTTCATCATTTAGACGCTAGGCAATCAAGTCAAGCTAATGATAACGCTATAATGCGCGCCGAAGAAGGAGATTTTGCAATAGCGGATTGCTAGAGAAAGCGCAGCAACAGGCCAAATAAACCCGTGAATTATCGAAACGGTTTTGAGAGTGTAAACAAACTCTTTATGTCTGCATATCACTGGGGGCTGTGCCTTGATGTAAGCAGCCTCTGATAGATTTAGGTGGGAAAAGCTGCGTGCTGTGGCCAGTTTTGAAAACCGCTTCTGGTGTAGCTCAATGCACATTGTTCATTTCTCAAAAAATGCTGACCAATGGCAGAGTCACAGTCCTGTTTAATGTCGTTTTGTTGCACAGTCTGTCTGTTTTAGATCAGCATGGACGGGCCGATTGTTTTCTTAACCATTTAGGAACATGTTGCTGGATGCGACCCTGTAGTCATTTAGATGTTCACTCTACGTACCGACTATCACAGTGGCACTTGTATTAATATATGACATAGCTTTTCTGAGTGGTAGGTAGAACATTGCCTATGCAACCTACTGGCAGCATACACTTTAATATAAAGACCAAGCGGGTGCTAACGGAACCATAGCAGCTTTCCACGGCTGTTTTGTCTTCTTTTCCCAAGCTCGTTAAGGGCTTACCTATCCAAGGGACCCTCAAGCATACCGGGCACTTTTCATGACCAAATCGCTTAAGGGCGGAAAACTGAGTGATTTTCTTGACAATGTGAGCGTTGACAACGTGTTTAGGATAGCCATCGTCCAGTAATATTTTCTTGATCCGTTTTATTTCTTTATTGAGTCTACGTTTGGTGCAAATCATTAGAGCTCGATGCACTAATGTAGACATTATACTTATTTTGCGTTTATGAGGACGAAAAAACTCCCAACCTAAATACTGGTCAGTGAAAGTGGGTTTCTGTGATACACTGGTTTTAAAACCCGATATCTGTTCTTCCAAGATAGACAACAAGAAACGGTAGACATTTGTCTTTTTCATTCTTGAAAGTGAATTTAAGGTATGGAAGAAGGCAGTTAAGTTTGGTCAAGAATTCATCTGCTTCAGCTTCGTGATCGAAGATCGCAAACGTGTCGTCACTGCACCAATCAACAGCCGCCTCAACGTGGTGGTGCGGTCCCCGGCCCCGTTTGGGTTGGGTCGAAATGGCTGTTGGCCTTCCCGAGGGTCCCAGTTACCCCGGGCACTCCCCATTCATTTTTTCGCTATGCTGCCCCCTGAACGACCGCAGAAGGGCAGCACACAGCATCTTTAAAATCGGTCGCCTGTTCTTACTTTTTCTTCTCTCCTGCCCTACTCTTGCCCTCCTTCGTCTCCTCATTCTTCTTCTTCTCCTGATGAGCGGTAACGTTCATCCTAACCCTGGCCCCATCTTTCCTTGCTCTGTGTGCGCTGGAAATGTGACCTGGCGGGGCAAGTCGGTGCAATGCTGCGCTTGCTCCAAATGGGTCCATCTAAGGTGCTCACAACTTTCTTTATCTAACTTCAGAGCTCTTGGCAGCTCTCACTCTTGGAGCTGCCCCCCCTGCCGTAACACTGTGACTCCCCCCTCCTCGGACTCCTCCGGCACGTATACCTCCACTGTGGAATCTGGCCCCCCCTCTGCTAATGCTGCACTCTTGCCCCACCCTCGTCTCCAAACTTCTTATCCCCCATCTGCCCATCTTATATCTCCTTCCCCTACCCTTCCACCACCGTCCCTTGCTCCTGGCTATACTTCTGCACCTCCTGCCTCCTCTCCTCCCCCTGACTCTCTCAGGGTTCTTCAATGGAATGCTGGAGGTCTTCGAGCCAGGAGCACTGAACTACTTCACTTTCTTTCATCCCATCCTGTCGATCTTATCTGCATTCAGGAATCCAATCTTAACTCCTCTTCCTCTTTCCGGATTCCTGGATTCTCTGTTCTGCGTTCTGATCGTACTCACTCCCGGTCTGGCATTCTCTCCTCTGATGCCTCGCATGCCAGTGGCGGCGTTGTCATTTTCGTCAGACAGGGCCTATCCTTTTCTGAACTTTCCACCACCTCTCTTTCTTCGCTCGATCCCTACTCTGATTATGTAGGGGTCAACATCTCTCTAAACAAATCCTCCTCGGTGTCATTTCTTAATGTGTATGCCCCCCCTATTCGCTCCTCCCCAACGGATGGCAGAACCGATTCCTTCTCTCCCTCAATTCTTCCCTCCTCCAGAAATCTCTTCATTCTGGGGGACTTCAATTGCCATCACCCGCTTTGGGACTCAAGAGGTACTTCCGACCCCCGTGGGGAGGAAGTATTCGACTGGGTCATCTCCTCAGACCTCCTCCCCCTCAATGACCCTGACACACCCACCCTTCTCCATCGCTCCTCCGGCAGTCGCTCCTCTCCTGACATCTCCTTTGCTCCTTCTACTCTTGCTTTTTCTTGCTCCTGGGAGGTGCTTCAGGACCTGGGTTCTGACCACCTACCAATTCTTCTATCTATCCCTCTCTCTCCGGTCTTTCACCCCAACGAGCGCCCCCCTTCCTTCAATTTTCAGAAAGCTCGCTGGGATGACTTTGCCTCCTACTTTGACTCTCACTGTCCTACTGCAGAGGAATACTCGTCTCTTTCTCTTTCCTCTGCAGCTGCTCTCTTTACCTCTCTGGCAATGAATGCGGCCAAATCTTCCATTCCTTTCGGCCGCATCAAACGCCCTCCTAAAGCCTGGTGGTCTGCTGAGGTGGAAGAAGCGGTTGGTGAAAGACGCAAGACTTTCGCTACTGCTCACAGAAGTGATGAAGATCGCCAGGCTTACATCTCCGCCTCTCGACGTGCCTCGTCGGTCATTGCCAAGGCCAAGGCTGAGGCATGGCAGACGACCTGCACTTCTCTTTCACCTAAATCTAATCCTAAATCTGTGCACTCTCTTCTTCGCTCTATTGCTGGCTCTCCTTCCTCGTCTTCTTCCTCTCCTAACTTTCCTAACTGTTCCTCTCCCAGGGAATCGGCTTCGGTCTATGCCGCTTACCTGAGGTCTCACTTTTCCGTGTCTCAGCCAAAGGCCCTGCGCAGCAGAGCCAGAGGCTACCTCACTGAGCTCCGCCGAGCTACGTGCTCTGTGGAGTCTCACTCGTCCTTTTGCTCTCCCTTCTCTCCCGCTGAATTTCTTGCGGCTGCCTCCAACCTCTCCTCATCCACTGCCACTGGCCAAGACAAAGTTGCCTATCCCATGCTAAAGCATCTTCCTCCCTCTGGCATGGATTTTCTTCTTCACATCTTCAATCTTTCTTGGTCTTCACATTCCTTTCCTTCCACCTGGAAGACATCTTCTATTATTCCCATACATAAGATGGGAAAACCTCTCGACTCTCCTGCTTCCTTCCGGCCTATCTCTCTCACCTCCTGCGTATCAAAGCTTTTTGAACGCATCATACTATCCCGTCTTCTCTTTTTTCTGGAATCTAATTCCATTCTCTCTCCCCGCCAGGCCGGTTTCCGCCCTGGACGGTCTACACTTGATCAAATTCTGTACCTTTCTCAGTCCATTTCGGATGGGTTTAACAAACCCAGGCCGGGCTCCCGGACGATCCTGTCTACTATCGATTTCTCTAAAGCTTTTGACTCTGTCTGGCATCCCGCTCTTTTCCACAAACTTATTTCGGCTGGCCTCCCTCCTTGCTTTGCTCGTTGGACTCAATCTTTCCTTTCTGACAGGCGCGCTTCTGTGGTTTTTCAAAATCACAAAAGCCGCTCCTTTCGAGTCCGTCGAGGTGTTCCGCAAGGATCCGTTCTTGGCCCTGTACTTTTCTCCCTCTTCATCAATGATCTTCCGGCTTCTCTGCCTTCTTCCGTCAGCTGTTCTCTTTACGCTGACGATCTGGCCATTTGGTCCTCCTCCCCCTCGGTCCCCACTGCGGTGGAGGCCACACAAGGAGCTCTGTTTCGATTGGAGCGCTGGTCTGAGTACTGGTGTCTTCCTCTCAATCCGAGCAAATGTGAGGCCTCGTTCTTTTCAGTGGATCCCCACCAGGCTAACCTTCAGCCCAACCTCCTCCTACTCGGCTCCCGCCTCCGTTTTAATCCCACTCCAACTTTTCTTGGGGTCACCTTCGACCGCACTCTTTCCTTTTCTAGGCATGTATCTTCGCTGAAGGCCAAATTTTTCCCACGTCTCAAGGCCTTACGCTGTATCTCTGCTTCCTCTTGGGGCCCCTCTAAGGAGTCCCTCTCTGTTCTGTATAAATCTTTTCTTCGGTCCCTTCTCACTTACGCTTCACCCGGATGGTTTCCTTTCCTAAGCGCTACCAATATCACCAAATTGGAACGCCTTCACCGAGCGGCCAGTCGCGCCATCACCGGCTGCCTCTCGTCGTCCCCTATCCCTCTACTACTCACCGAGGCTTCTCTACCTCCCCTACGAGTCACTCTGACTCACTTCACTCTTTTTTCTCATGAGCGGGCTCTCCGTCTCCCAACCTCCTTTCCCATCTCAGGTTTGGCCAGACTAGGAGTGAAACCAAGACTCTGCAGATCGTCCTGGAGAGCTTTTGCGTCCACTCACCCGCTCATGCTTCCTTCTACTTGTTCTAGGGAGGCTCTTGTTGCTTGCCCTCCCTGTCCTCCTTGGAATCTTCCCTCGTTCACGGTGGAGTCCACCCTTTCCACTCCATGCTCTCGCTCTGATCCCCCTCACTCTCGCCAAGGTGCGGCTCTCGCCCATCTTGACTCTCTTCCTCCTCATGATCTGGTACTCTGGACAGACGGCTCTGTTCCTTTTCCTTTTGGCAAGGGCGGCTCCGGCGTTCTTGCCAACTGCTCTCTCTGTGGCACTGAGGCCACTCTTTCCTTTTCGGCAGGCCCAGTTTGTTCCAGTTTTTCCGCTGAAGCCTGCGCCATTCTGCACGCTCTTTGCTGGTCTCGGCAACACCATAAAGTCTGCCGTTTTTCTTCTCTTCTTCTCCTGTCTGACTCTCGTTCTGTCCTCGCCACCCTGTCCTCTCCTCCACCTTTCCTGTTATCTCAAACTCTGTGGCAGATCTGGCAGGAACTGTCCTTCTTCTCCTCCTGTTCTATCAGGCTACAATGGGTCCCCGGACACTCGTTTCTCCCGGGGAACGACACAGCTGATGAGCTTGCCAGACGGGGAGCGCTGCTTGCGCCCTCCGCAATCCCTTGTAGTCTCTCTCCTCTTATCTCTCGTATCCACTCTCGTCTTATCTCGGACTGGAGGCGTACTGTCTCCTCAAAGTATTTTGACACACAGGTTCCCTCAATTTCCACTGAGGAACTTGTGCTCCCTCGTCATGCTCGCTGTGTCCTCTCTCGTCTTCGCTGCAACGGACACAGCCTTCTTTTAGGTTCCTATCTCTCCAGGATTGGCAGAATCGAGAATCCTTCTTGCAGCGCCTGTGGACACCCGTCCCAGGACATCTCTCATCTCATTCTGCACTGTCCAGCTACGGACTCCTTGCGCCGCTCACTCTTTGGCGACTCTCTGTCTCTTTATGACCTCTGGTCCAGACCCTGGGGAGTTGCCCGGCTTCTGGGGCTCCATGGTCTTCCGCCATGCCCCCATCCCTCGGAAGGGGTCGGGTAAACAACAACAACAACAACGTGTCGTCACCATATCTGAAGTATATTGGACGCTTTCGTTTGTCAAAAATAACTTTTCTTCATACTCTCCAAAAAAGATATTAGCCAAGTGGTGATCTCATAGCTACTCTGTCTATTTGCTTGCAAACAGTGTTATTGAAGCTGAACTCAACTGAGGATGTAGCGCTCTTTATCAATTCCACAAACACGTCTTGTGGAATTGCTAGTTGTGAATCGGATTTACAGGGTTTTTTGTCTGGCGTTTATCAGAAGTTATTGCCAGAATAAAGCAGAGAAGGAAAGGCGTCGCTATTTATTGTCGGCAAGACTATCAAAATTGTCGCGTTTTCCCATCTTTCGAAATTTAAGCGCTAGTGAATTAATTGCTTTGCAAAGACAAAGTCTTTGTGGCGGCAAAGTGCGGTTGTCTGTTTTTGATCAAAATTGCTTCGATGTTGGCTGAATTGAAAGACGACCTAGCAGCTGCCAATATTGTAAATTGATTGCCATAATAGGCGGCGCCACAGTCTTAATTTTCTAGTAAACGATATCAAATTGCCGAGTCACTGTGTACTTGCCTTTCTTTTACCTTACTAGATCTGATTGATTTTGGTACATGTCGGTTGATTCTGCTGTGCAGTCTTTGGGCTGTGCGGCCAACGTATCGGCAGCCAGAGCGGCACACGTTCTCATATACGACATTGCTTCGTGGAAAGGAAGGCACGGCATCCTTGTAGATTGCATATAGAATGGTTTTAGAGGAGAATATCATCCAAAAATCGACAGCTCTGTAGGAATAAGCCAGCTACTTAAACAGTGCATTGCTGTTGTTGTATCAATCATGGTGGCGCCCACCCACAACTGTAAATTTACACTTGTAAAAGGAAAGAATAAAAATTAATAAAATAATAGGCTGTTTGTGAGCACGGCAAGTCTTGATTTAAGAGTAGGCCTTGGAAGAAAGAGAGAGACTTTGTTTTTCACTTTCATACAGCATCCAAAATTCAATCAACGCAATAATTGCTCTACGATAATAAAGTGCCTGTTGCAAAAATCAGTGAGTATTGAAGAAACTTTTGGGCATCGATCCCTGACCTCAGCTGATGCAGACATGAAAGCGATGAAGGTTGAGATTAGAGGCATTTAAAGTTTAAGAGTAAATCAAAAGAAAACAATAGGCTTTCAATCTTATGAAATTACATCTGCAGGAATGTTTTTGCTTGAAGGTTTGTTTGTTTGTTTGTTTGTGGTTACCCCTCCTCTTCCTTGGGATGGAGGTACGGCATGCCGTCAACCTAATTCAAATTAGGCTAGGGGAAAGATGGCAGTCCATTTCGAACCAGTCTTCAGTGACTGGTAGCCAACAAGGCAAACTGCCACTGGTGGGTACCCAAGAGTCGTCTTTCTACGACATGCTGGGCTAGCAACTTCACAATTGTAATCCGGTGAAGTACGGGTGGGCCACCTGTCTGCCACATAAAGGTGGGGGCGTCCCGTTAAGTGTCCTGCCCAAGGACACAACAAGCAAGCTTGTCGGCTTTTTCTTCACACTATCCCTTTTTATGCTGAGCGCCAAGCAGGGAAGCTGTGAATACCATTTTTTAAAGTCTTTTGGTATGACTCGACTTAGGGAAATGAACCCCAGGTCTACCGACTGCGATGCGGACGCTCTAACCACTACACCATCGCGCCGGTTGCTTGAAGGTACCTTAGTATGCCTACCAAAATCCGGAGCAAAACATATGGAGAGAGACGTAGTCCCTTTTGCTTTATGCGAGAACCAGGGCACATGGACGCAGCAAAAACTTAAAAGTTACAAATGTAGTTACAAAACGGGTTGCATCAAGTTGTCAAATTGGCCCATTACAAAATAGTTTGCTTTTGTTATCATATAAAAGAAAATTAACATGATTTTGATTCCTACACCTAACTGTAATTTTATGCATCCCGTTTTTGGGAAAAAAACTCGACGCGCTGGCTTAGGCAATAACTTTTTCCTAGGCATTACTAATGGCTAGCTTTACCAGTCAAAAACAGTTGGTTTGCTATGTGGTTGTGTTTTTTGCAGAAAAATTTGAAATGGATGGCATAAAAAAATCAATTGATCAAAGTTTCCCAACAGCTGAGGTAAAAAAAGTTTACTTTTAAACTAAATTTTTGTGTTCATGAAATAAAAATTAATAATTGTGAAATTTATAAAACTTTGGCCAGTGTCCCATATTACGTGTAAAATATTTTTTAGGAGACTTCTGAAGACAACAGAAATGAGGATATAACATTGGATGATAATATGAGTGAGTTTATACTTTTTGCATCAAGTTTCCTTTTCTTTTTTTTACAGCTTTCTGAATTATTTTTACTCAAATTTCTTTGTAAAAAAAAAAAGCAATGGTGTCCGAATTGACAACCGGTAAAAGAGTTTTTACGGCTTTTACGAGAACTAGACCTAACAATCATATTTAAATCAATTAGCGATTTTAGTCTATTATGAAAATAGAAAAAGTAATTTCAACCAATGTTAGACAAACAAAAAGAAAATGCTGTGTGTCTTGCTCTCATCATTTTTTGTAAAAAATCAGTCATGTTACGTGTGTAACTCTGTTCAGTTCTCGCAAAAATAAACTCTAAATACCACGAGAATCTTAATCAGACTCAGGATCGAAAATAAATCTAAAATTAAAAGATTTGATGTGTGTACATAAGCCAACCTGTGGTTCTGTTTTCAAAGCTTATCCTAAAGATTATGTAGGTTTGGGCAGTAGCAAAATCACATTAATGCGGTCTGCCCTTCGTGACATATTAGCTTAAGCTCTTCTAAAAAAAGTCCATAATTAATTGGAAGCGGAAAAAACTATTATATTCTTTTTAGTTTGGGTGATACTTGTCGCGTCTACTTCGGATGACGCTGGCTCTAAATACCTCACCGCTTGACTGTGTTGCGTAGCTTAAAGTAGACTTGTTGTGTGGATCAAAATCTTGATTTCTTTGATCAGAAGCGTTATCTTATAGGTGTTGAAGCATCTACTCTGAAGCTAGCCAGCTCCGATACAAACGAGAGTCTTGCAGATGCTGAAAAATTTGTCATGAATCAGATGATTAAGTAAGCACATATTTGAATGGGCAGCAATTAGCCCAGCATAAACAATCTCTATGAGCAATTTTGTTCAAAGTAATTTATAAGAAAAGCAAAATCCTTTTCAAACGAAATCTGTGAATAGTTAAGAAAAACAAACTTTAAAAAAATGTTTTTTTCAAACAGGAAGTTGCAAGTTTAAAAAATAAGTTGCAAACAGTGACACTGTTTTAAGTTATCAGGTCTCTTCTGTGCAGTTGGTGACCGACAAGCCTCTTATGCTACTTTACGTTGTATCCAATTTATTTGTTTCAAATGCAGTGAAGGAAAGCAACTGATTTCACGGAACGTCTTGATAGAGCGGACTGTACAAGTTCATAACTTCGCTCGTGGATTGGACAAAGTCAAAAGATTTTATCATAATCCATTTGCGACAAAACCATTTGAATTATCTAAAGCAAGTATGTGCGTTTTTGTATTTTCTGTGCTTTAACCACAAATGGAATAGCGGAAACCCCCCCATTCTGGAGATGTAAGAGGCAACGATGTTAAGTACGCACTCATTTGAGAATGATCTAGATCTAATACTAGAACTAATGATTTCGAATTTGCAAGTTTTATGTCCAACAGGGTTGATTGGAATTCGATGGTTGACAAGTGATGGTGTAAGGCTCAGGATTTGCATATTTGTTTTTAACAGGAATGCTCTTAATTTTGAAGTTTTATATTTGATCTTATGCTTTTTTAGCATGACCTAGTTGAGGGTATCCTTTAACTGCGAGATGTTTTTTGAACTTTACGTTCGGATATGCGAGAAAAAATTATTTTAGCAATGTCATCAATAATGCGCAAAATCTGTGCCCCCTTTGGAAATCGATATTATATAGAGCATTGAAAGACAATACAGAGTGTGTTACAATTGTTGAAACAAAACAATGGGGCTCAAATCAAGGATATCAGGATGATACGATAATGATGATTACATTTATTGAAAGGTAAAAGGATAGCATTTTTGAATCTGCAGCCATTTATTCTTGAATTTGAAGCAAAATGCCAAGAGAAGTCCTAGAGTACGAGCTCCAGAAATCCGCCTTTCAGTCGAAGGCATTCTTTGCATGCGGCATGCAAGGTTGTTGTTAATACGCTGGCCTTCCCTTTGGTAATGGTATGAACCTTTGCAGTAATAATTGTTTTCAAAGCAGCAATTTTGCGTCGATTATCCAGGTAGATGTTGTTCTTGAGGAATTCTCACACAAAAAATCTAAGGGATTTATTGTGGTGAGTGGTAACTTCATTCTACTTTGGCTAAACAGCTAGTGAGGCGCTCCTAAAACTTTTTACTGTTCCAGGCCATGACAATCCTAAAGCACCAAATTTTTGGACTTAACACACCATTTAAGAGGAAGTGGGCTTAATTACAAAATCAAACATTATTCAAAAATTCCTCGTCGTTGTCGATCTTTTTCCAAAACAACTGGCACATGGCTACCTCTTTTCCGTGTAAGCTTCTGTCAGTTGATGTTTTATCTGGGTACGGTCGAGATAAAGTTTCCAATTCTTAACCAAAACGCGCCGTGCAGAATACACAGAGATGCCAAGTTCTTAACTCTTGCGACCCGAAGTTGTGCTCGGATTCCGACTGACTAACTCTTGAACCCTAATGGTATTGTCGGTGGTTCAGATTGTTATCGGAAGCCCAGAGGAGGAGTCAGCTACCCTGTAATCTTATTAGTAACCTGAACTTCAAATATTTGACCAATTTAAAAATCTGACTCTTGTTTGAAAATGTATTGAAGTTACTTTTCCTTCTATGCCTTGCATGAAAACTCATGAAAGACTTGGTTTTCTAAAATGTTTTTACACAAAAAATTTTCTGTTTCATTCATCAAAACACAATGGGACTATTTATCCTTTAATATATAGAAATGTTGATTACTTCCCTGCTACAATCTGAAAATGGAAAAGAATAAACTAGCTAGAAAAGCTTGTATAAGCTGCCGCTTTGTTTTAATAATTTTACAACACCCTGTGTAGTTGACGGCTTGGTCTAGCTATTGCATTCACAGGTAGTACATAGCACATATATGAGCAGAATGTTCAATACAGTTGCGGAGTCGGTTTCCCTTTGTACTGGTTGTACGTGCAGGATCACTCCGATGGAATGGGATCGAACGCCATGGACGAAATAGCGGAACCTTGAACCTTGAAATCATAGATAAAATAAATAAAATTACAATAGATAAAAGTCAAACTCCACATGAGATTCACTTAATTGGTTATATTGATTTCTAAGGTATGCTTTTCTATCAGGAATTATGCTCTAAAGGAAAACGAGTGTCTCAATTCCAACCGCTGATACCGCTTACTTGCTGCAGCAACAATCTTGAGATGTAGCAGATTGCTTGACTTCTGACGTGCCCGTTGAGTGAAAAGCAAACTGGCCTGATTTCGACGTAGTTCAACTGGTTGAATGCCTGAAAGCATGGAAAGGTTGTTGTCGATTGGTGTGGGATGCAAATATTCTGTCGCGATATTTAAAGCAGAGTGGATAACGTTGTGAGTCTATGGCAGGAATAATTAAAGTGTGAGCCGCGTGCCAAATACAGCATGCGAAAAGAATTTTTGCCCGAGCACATTTGGTGCGAGGGTCACACAAAGTTTGGTAGTTGTGAGAGAGAGATTTTTATTTGCCTTAAAATTAAGTAATGACACAGCAGCAAATTTAAGATGACACAAAAAATAAAGTTAAGGTCAGGGGATACCGAATAAATTTTACAGTTGTCAAGTCAGGTACCCTCAAAAATTTCAGTACCTAGTAAATTGCTTAAGTAGTCAAAACTCAAAAAAGTACTAATAGAAACGTTGCGTATAAAGTAGATAAACTTAAAGCTGCAGTAATTTTAATTGTGATGAATAATATTACAACAATATTAAGTGAAATGCTTTGAAGGTTAAATGGTTTCGTGCTCTGTAGATATAACTCAAATCAAACACTGTATTTACCGATTAGTTTTATTTTAAAGTTTTTTTATAGGAAAACCATCCTATTTTTTACTTCAGGATTTATTTTTAACCATAGTTCTACTCCTCTATAGGCCAAAGTTTGTTTACCAAAAGACGTAAATATTCGGAATAAATGATAGCTGTGGAAAGCTGATAATTTGAGAAAATTTTTCTCTAGCTTATAAGGGATTTAACTTTTAAATGTCTTGTACATAAATTTTTCTAGTTCTAATCGATGGATTTTTTAATTTTCAGAATTTGTAATTGTTTGAATGTAGAAGTTATGTGACAAAATTGATTTTGAACAGTTATAGCTAATGACATTGTTTTGAACAAAACTCAACTTTAGCGGTCACGATTTATTAGTTGAATTCCAAGTCATTATCCCATACTATAATCTGGAATAAATAAATGAGTAATAAAATGTTCACTTGGAATCAAGATTTAGGTATTTACGTATTCTATAAAACATACCGGTATATTTGCAATTCGCGTTTTCAATCTTTTTTATGTGAGTAGCAAAATTTAGATCGTCATCCAGTTATAAACTAAGATATTTTACAGATTTACTGCGATAAATTTTTTTTATTATTAATGAAAACTTTTAGTCTGCATATACGGCACGTTGGGGAAATTTATTGATCATTAAATATGTTTTTCATAGAGTTTCGGGATAATTTATTGGTACAAAGCTAATTGTCAACTTTAGCTAACTCCCTATTGGCTTGACTTTTTAAGTCTGACAAAGAGTTGTTAGATAAAGATAGATATGTGTCATCCACAAAAAGTGTGATGTCATAATGTAAACATCTGATATTCAAAGCAACTCTATTCCAGGTTACATTACATTAAATACTGTGGTAATGCAGGCCACGTGCAATCAGAATGCCACAAGCGGGCAATCTATTTTCCTGCACAAACGCGTAGCGAACCACGTGAATTAAGCACAGCTGTGCCTGAAACAAATATACATCCTGAACATGTTAACTTGTCAAAAAAAAAAGATATCACCATCAGAGTTGGACGAAGCAGACAAGCTCAATTAAAATACGAAAACAACACTTCCAACCACCTTCAAACTGATCAGGTTAAAAATCGAAGTGAAGCAATTGATAATATTGAATTCGATAACAACCTTTTGTTGTTGTTGTGATTACCCATCCTCGTCCTCGGGATGGAGGTACGGCATGGATGGCAATTCAGGTACATACCGTCAACTTAATTGAAATTAGGTAAGGGGAAAAATGACAGCCCATTTCAAACCTGTCATGAGTAACTGGTAGCCCCACCACCAACAAGGCGAACTGCCATTGATGGGTTCCCAAGAGTCGCCTTTTACGACATGTTGGATTAGCAACTTCACAATTGTAGCTCGGTGAAGTACGAGTACGCCATCTGTCTCACTAATACAGATAAAAAGCTGTGGAAATGTGAATGGGGAGGGAATGTACTTTTTTTCAAGGTAATAATTATCGTAATGGTGTAGCGATACTAGTTAAAAAATTTCTTAAATATGAAAGAACAGCAACATATATTGATCCAGCAGGCAGAATATTATTTATCGAAATTTAGCTTGACGACAAGGTTTTTGTCATTGGCAATGTTGATGCACCCACAAAAAACGAACCAATTTTATTTGACGCTTTTTTTAACAGTTGTAAATTTTTCAAAACATGACTTGGTTTTAGGCTTGACAGTAAACTAGATAAAGATGAGAGCCCAACTCACTCAAACCAATTATTCAAAGAAAAAAGAAAACCATATTTCAATGTTTTTGAATTATGTGACGTTCTCAGAAAGCTTAATCCTTTTAAGAAAAGCTTTACGAGATATTAGTTACGATCATACACTGTCACAAGGCTAGATTTTTTTCTTTCTTCAAATGGTTTGCGCCAGCACATACAATCAGCCAACATCTGCCAAAGCATTAAGTCAGATTACAAAATTGCCTTATTAACAATTAAAGTGGGATTGGAGGAACATGGCAAAGGGTACTAGAAAATCAATAATTCTGTTTTGTTAAATGACGATTATATAACGCTCATTAAAAATCTGATCAGTGATTTCGAAAACAATAATCCCAAGGACATCTTACTATCATATCAGGTGGGAAACTCTTAAATGTGTAATTAAGGGGGGAAACTATCAAGTACTGCTTTACCAAAAAAAGACCTCCAACAAAATACAATCACCACTAGAATCAAAACTTGATATCATGGAATCAAATTTATTATCCTGTAATCTCAAGCAAAACGGAAAAATGCTAAATAATATAAATTGCACTCAAAATAGTCTCAACAAGCTGATAGAAATCAAAACTAAAGGCGCTGCTACCAGAAGTAGAGCCTATTGGATGGAAGCGGGAGAAAAAAATGCAAATAGTTTATCCTTTTGGAAAACAGGCATGCAGAAAAAAATCTATCAAATACTTACGCAATGCCCAAGGCAGATTGATTGAAAAACAAGAAGATATTTTAAAAGAACTTGTAAACTTTTATGAATTCTTATTTTCTGAAAACCATTGCTGGGAAAAAGATTGTTAATTGTTTATACGAACGCTGTCGCTACCAAGTATTAATATGGCAAAATTGTCCAAATGTGAAAAGCCTACAAGTGAAAATAAATGCCAGAAAGCCATTTTTTAACTTGCCAACAATAAATCTCCAGATCTTGATGGCTTTTTTATTGAATTTTATAAAATTTTCTGGACTGAAATTACGAGTCTATTTATGGAATGCCTTGATTTTTCCAAACTTACCAAATAATTGAGTGATTCCCAATATTAGAGTGTAATAACGTTATTGCCTAAACCTGGAAAAGACAAATTGTCTGCCTCCAACTACAGGCCAATCACATTGCTAAATTGTGATTATAAAACAATATCCAAAGTTATAACCAACAGAATAGACCTTTTTTTGAATGAAATTATAGAAAAACAACAAATTGCTTTTATGAAAGCCAGAAACATTGGAGATAACCTTTGTTTGCGATTTGATATTATTGATTACGCAAACCATGAAAAGATTTCAGGGACAATACTATTTGTAGACCTACACAAACCGTTTGATTATTCAAAATCTTTTTTAAGGTCTTTTATTTTTGCTACGTTAAAATGTCATGGTTTTGGCAATTCTTTAATTAACTGGGTAAGAGTCCTATACAACAACCCTAAATACCTTGTTGTAAACAATAATTTTTTTAAGCCGTTTTCTCGATGTCGAAGAGATATAAGCCAAGACCCTCTCTCTCCAACTATTTTTGTTTTGTATATTGAGTGCTTAGCGATCTTGTTGCGTCAGAGCAGGCAATATAAAGGCATTACGTTAAGTAAACAGACTTTTAAAATATTCTTGTTTGCAGGCAATGTTGCTATTTTTTTGGGGATCATCGCTATTTTGAACCACAATGTTTTTTATTTGAAAATATAAATCTTCTAAGAATTAATCTCGGTTAAAGAGTGACGTGCCACATATCAAATTTTTAAGTGGTTTATCGCGTTTAAATGAAGTTGGTATAATCCAAAATACATCTGTACATCTAGGTAATCAGATATGTCAGATAGCCCGATTCCACTACGTATGTCGTTATCTTGGTCATTGGTTATAATATGATCTAAAAGGGTAGCTGAAGTAGCCATTATACGAGGTGGTTTGTCAATTAAAATTTCACATTAATTGCTCAGCAACACACCACCATTATTTTTAATTTTAGTCTTGTTTGCATATTTTAGAAGGTCACTATTTAAGTCACCAGCTGTGTAAAATAAATTACCTTTGAAATGAAATGCTCAAAGACACCATCTAAGGAATTTCTAAGATTTTAAAACTCGTCAAATAATTGAACGAGGTGACGATATACTTCAATAAAAATTTAATTTCTCGATTTTAATTGCAAGGATAAAAATAACTGTTTGCTATCATGGAGATGATTGAGGTTTCTATTATTGCTGGGATTCAGCGTAAGTTTAACGTTGAATCCAAAACCTTCAGCATTAGATTTACTTTCACCGTGAATGAATGCACAAACTTGAATTTAAAATTTATGGTTCGTTGATTACTTCTAAACTTGGTTTCGCTGATCATAATTATATTAGGTGAGCAAATAAGTTGATGAAGATACAAGCGTAGTCCATCGATGGTTTTTTTTTGACGGCTCATAGGATTAAAATGAATTAAAAAATACTACTGTTGTTTTTTATTGAATTTATTGATCGGGTATTATGATAATTTGCATTCGCTACAAAATTTATTGACGAGTTGTCGCAATACTTATCCACTTCAGTGTCATTGTTGATTATGTCATTTAAAGAATTCAAGTTGCGAAAGTTTATAAAACTATAGGTTTGCTGCAAGAGTTAGCAGCTTGCAGAGCTGCAGGTACATGCAGATTTAGTAGGAGATTTTTTGAGTCAGGGACTGTGCTTGTTTGCAGGTCAACGATAGACGCGTATGCAATTGTATAGACGGAAGTTTGACTGGAGTTACAACAATTGCTAACACTACAGTCGCTTTTGGCATACTAACAGCAAATAATGCAAAGTGGCTGCAAACATAAAGAATAAACAGTCATGGTTGTAGGTTTGCATTAACATCAGCAGAATTTACCCAACAATTTATAATCCTTTTCAGGTTAGGAGTTATTAAAATTTTTACAAGGGACCATTGATGAGAAAAACATAAACGGAACAAGAGCAAAGTTTTGCTATCTTATCAAAGTTATGCAATCTCAAATATTCAAGTGTAGCCAAACAGAGCAAAGTTTAGTTTAGTAAAATCAATGTTAGTGTTAAGTATAATATAGTCATCATTGTTGTCAACATAAACTCATTCCCCAACACCTTCGTCCTTTAAGCTTCCTACTAATTTACTTGCTTTCCGAGCTGATTTTTTCATTCGAATTTTTCCATTGATCGTGTGATATAGAAAAAATTCGTTATCACATTCAAATTTTACGTATGGTTGTAGATTGAATTGAAACAAAGGAAGGTCTTAGGTTATAAAAGACTTCTTATAGATTTCACTATTCTTTAACTTTGCTTTTCCAAACAAACCCATTTTTGTCTACGTTGAATAAAAATGAGCGCTAACTGGTCGTTTTTTGATGGTCACTTTTTACCAGTACAATGTACATGTTGAATATCACCTTCTTCTCAAACCTAAATGAATGCTCATTTCTTGAGCAATATTAAGAAGATGTCCGAACCGTCGTCTTTATTTTCACCGCTCTCTGGTATTCCATTTATTCTAATATTTTCTCTCTGTTCATACTATTTAAGCTCATCGAGTTTCTGCATGTAGGTATTTCTGGAGTAGCTTGCGCGTGAGGCCCTTATGTTATATAGTTTTATAAAAGGCTGTGAAATCAAAAAATCAGCATTGAACTTCTTTTTTGTTTCAAAGCAAGGCTTCCCAATCTGTATTTTCATAGCCAACTACTTAGACATTCCTTATAGCTGTGAAAACTACTGTGTTTTAGGAAAATAATGATCTTTTTTTTTTTGACAAAACACAACAATGAATTTCATCAAAAAACAAAACGCAATCTGATATTTGCGCCTGCTTTCTCCCGCCAACTAACTGATGCAAGGCATAACACTGCTTACTGCGCATGTGTAATTTTGCCTGCAGTGAGGCAATTCCAGTTTCATGATTTTCTATCGCAGAGTTTATGGGTCAATAATTTTACATGTTTACCCTACTGGTATAGCATACAGCACTTTAATTTTCAATTGACCGAACATTTTTGGTTTTTTATATCATTATCAAATTTTTAAGCAGGTGGTAAATGAATTGGTTTTCAAACTTTGCGTCGCGACTCCTTGGGACGTTATTTTAATTTTTTAGCAGGTCGCAGGGGGCCCAGATCTGCCATGTGCTAGCAGCGAAAAAAAGGTAATTAAAATTAGATTTTGTAAACGTAATTATCAAAAAAGTCTTCAACTTTTAGAAAAGTTAAAAAACCACCAATTTCAACAAATGATAATCAAAAAATTTATTTCAAATGAGGCTGCACCAAAAACGCGATGAAAAGTATATATCCGAAAAAAATAGGAAGTCTACTTTCAAAGTATTTATTTCCACAAGTGATACTAAAGATTTGTTTGGAAAAAGGGTGTACCGTTAAATTGATATTAAAATCGCTGAAAAAGGTTAACCTCCAAAAAAAGCAATTAGCCTGACAAACAGAATCCTTTCAGAATGGCGAGCAAAATTCCCACAGTGTTATGTTGTCGGTGCGTCGCATAGAGGCGCAATGGCATTTTTTTGGAGATTAACTGGCCATTCTCGGGTGGGAAATGATCCTTTTTTTCATATTTTTCATATCAAACTCACTGCCACTATATCTTCCGCTTATCCCAGCGACATTACAATCATCGCATCGAAGTTTTTTATGAAATTGGGCCACAAAGATTTGTGGCTTTTTGATGTGGGCCACGGCACAAAAAAGGCTCTGAACCACTGCCTTAAAACAACATGCTTTTGGCTTTTTGAACGGATTTTGTCATTGCAGTACGAAGCCTGCAGATAAATAACTGTTAACAAAATGCAGTGCAGTAACTAAAAGATGTAATAAGGCTCTTGCTGCCCGAGCATCAGTTTGTTACTAGCGAACTTTTATCAAAAATTTTTGTTTCAAAAACGCATTGGTGCGATAACAATTTGGAGTTGTCTTAATCTCATTTATGGGTTTGCTAATAGGCTGGCTCAGAAATTTCAAAAATGCTTTTCAGGTACCGGTATACACAAATACAATGATGCATAAACTATAAATGCAAACAATTTTATTTCTAGCTGCTATCTCATAATCTGCAAAAAAAGCAAAAGCATAGCTACAAAACTCTAATTTTCATGGCTGAGTTAACTGATCACAAAACTCTTCTTGAATTCAACAAAGATTTTGCTAAGAAAATTTTAGATCTTGCTGCAGTGGGATAAGCTGAAGTCGTATAACGCCCTCCGAGGAAAAGTAGAAGTGATGGTATAGATTGTTTTTCCTTGTACTATGCTAAGTACGATGGAAAGCGAATATCTGCTTCAAAAGTTTATTTATGACTATGGGCTCGTGCTCTATTCAATAATCTTTAGTTAAACTGGGCCTCATCGGCGGGTACACTGCGTGGCCCCCTCCCCCACCTACCTGCCCATCGAATAGACGTAGAGCAACCGTGTTGGACTTACCAAGGATGACTTACCCAAAGACATAAAAACAAACTTGCTGGACTTTTTTCTCCACTATTGTCTGCAGCTTACTTCATATGTGATGCGTTTTCAATACAAATTAAACGATTCGTTCGGTGATTGTAAATGCAATGGGTTTTCATGTTTTCTAACTGGTTTTTAGTTATCCCCAAGTACATTTCAAGTGGCAAAAATCATCTGTCACGAATAAGCAAATTTGCTATGTAAGAATGGTTTTCATATATGTATAGTTGCTATAATTTATCGCTTTGTTCTGCCCTATCATTTTTTTCGCTCGGCTGCTGATAAAAAAAAAGACCTTTTTCGCTTCGTGTTTAGATTTGCTACAGACACGCCTTTTCTTACGTCACAATTGTTTATGACATAACAAGTTCCAGAGTGATTTAGTGAATCTTGTATCTTGGAAGATTTTCGTTTGCCAGTTACGTGACTTATTAGCGGTGCTTTTTTTTTCTTTTTTTTACGTGATGTTCTGGATTATTTTTTTTCGGTTGATATATAATGCGGCGAGATTTTACGATTCAGTAGTATTAAAGTAGGTGTATGAGTTAAAACTACAACCGGCGACAGGGTTTATGTGCCTTGAGACGTAAAGGAGCTGTCTCTTAGCTGTTGTTGCTCCCAGTTCACCCTTGGGCAAGTTGTAGCACCTGATAATCTACCCTGTTAGGGTTACAACATGACAGTTTTTATTTTTAATGTATTTTGCGGCACTTTGTAAATACTGTATATGCTTTTCTTCGGGTATGTTTTTATTTGGCTGCTACCTCACAGGTGCGATGGCCTCGCCACTATCTTCAAATTTAAACAAAATTCTTTTCATGTGCATGTATTAAGGTTTATCGTTTTGCCACCGTCTCCTTTTTTGTCCAATGCTGTCAAATTTATTTTCTAAGTATGCTGATTTGGGCAAAAATAAAATGATTGATTAACTGATAGAGTAAGAGTAGTAGTCGAAGGAAGGTTGTAGCGGAAAGAGAAAAAGAGCGATTGACGGAGTGAAAAAAAGGCCTGCTGTTCTGTGGGAATTTATTGTGGATTCTGTTAACATGACGAGTATTGAACGGTTATTTTGTGGATTTAGTTCAGCTGTTTCTCGATTGTTATATTAAAGTGATTAGTTCCGTGATCGTCGAGCGAAGAAACTTGAAGTATTATTTTGGTGAATATATTGTTCTGTTGACTTGGTTCAAAGTATTTTAATAGAAGCCAATCTTTTCCTAGCTGTTTAGTTGCAGCCAGGCTTAATTATTCGAGTGATACTATAAGCCGCTTCAATTTTAAGAAGACAAAATTTAAAAGTTGGGATAGAACCAAAAATTCTATTGGAACGCGAGATCATCTTTTTCGCATTTTTGATTTTAAGAAATTTAAATTTGATGTCGATTGCCTGCGTCAGGTGTTTTCAATTATTAATCGGTTTTAATTTTTTTTGTTTGTAAATCTGGGGCTTTAAGTACTTCTATCTATGGCTCTTACAAAAATCTCAGGGACATCACTGTTGTAAATTCCGCGGTAGTATCGCTTGACTGCACGTGCACTAAAATCAGAATTTTACGGTTAAATCTGTCAAAGCTTTGGGTTTTCTTCTCAGTTAATTCAATAAAAGTGAGCAAATCAAGCTTTTGGCTTTTCAGTGCAGCTCACAGGTTTTAATTCTTGTGCGTTATATTTAAATTTCCCAGTTTTTTTTTTAATCCCACAATTTTGTTAGATTTTTCCTGGTTCACGGTTTACATAAATAAGTCGGAAGTCAAAAACTTTGTTTGGAAATTCTTGCTTTGAAGACAACGATTTGCATCGACTCCAAATTGGCAACTGCCAGTTGCTGATTCACATAGTCTATTTTCATTTTTTTATTTTTTCCACAATTATCAACCAGTGAGCTAAAATAAATTAAAATCTTTATGCTATGTCCATATTGATGTTTTTCAGTGAATCCAACCCCCCTAAGCAAACTGGCTGGTTATGTCGAGAATAATTTAGAAAAATACGAGCTTTCTACCGATGCTCCAACTCTACTTATTGCTGATGCTGGTGAGAATAAATTGATTTTGGACAAATAAGATTTTCTATTATTTTAAGCAAAATTAATCGGTAAATAAATAGATACATCCCTCAAATCAAGATAGAAACCAAAGGCTATTGGTAAGCCCACAACCTTATAGTAGAAGTTCAAATAGCAATCGCCTCCTTATTTTTTGCAGAAGCTACCTCTATCAACCTCCATCTACCAACTAATTTTATGAGTCTAGGCCAGCATGCCCAGCCATTTACTATAGCTGGTCTTCATGAAATATCATAAAAGACTGAACTAAAATAGGAAACTTACAGAGAAAGCATTTGCCTAAAGACTTCGTTTACGTTTTAAAGGAGTTTTAAACAATGTAGCTGTTGAAGTCGTTCTCCGTCCACAAAGAACAACGGATCTTATGATTGTCATGGATTTTAGCAGTTGGGAATCTGATGACCAATTTGACTATAAGGTAAAAGTGTGAGAATACATTGTACTTGAACCCAGCGATACTGAATTGATTGAAGCTTTCTCAAAGTTAATACGAATTTTGGCTTTCTCCTTGCAAAATTTAAAAAACTCTAAATTAACAATTTTCAAGTTATGTTTCAGCCTCTTCTTATTGCTGCTTCACAAGCTTGGGTGGGAGGCTTAGAATTTCCCAACATTGACTTAAAGGAGATAACTAATCTTCCCCCAAAAGAACTTTTTATCCTTCCCAGCTCTGGACCAAATTGTCCGACCGTTTTATGGTTTACCTTGTGCAATAAAAGGTTTAGAAATATCAAGAATTACTCTCCAAAATCCACAGAAGCACCTCCACCAGGTAAATTATCTTGGTCAGTATAGTTTCAAAAAACATTATTTTTGATATGCGCCAGTAAGTGCAAATCCGGTTTGAATGCATGCTAGTGTATCCTATGACGAAGATAAATTGGGTGCTGCATTACCATCCACGTATACCGTTAATGTTTAAGTAAAACATTTATATTTGTGAGCCAAACAAAGTGTGGCTGCTATTTTCTAAAAGTTTGACAAAAACTGTATCTTTAAGATTTTTTGAATGAGCAAATTTCCAACATGTTTTACTGGTTTTGCAGCTTTTTCAATTTTTTACTCTTTATTAAGAGTGTCAAAAGCACAAGAGTTTCAAATAGATTAGTAAGGAAATTGTCTTTGAAACAAACTTCTATCAAATCTTCCGCAAATTATTTTCATAATATCAATTATACTTGAGGGTAATGAGGAAATTTGACTTTGTTACACTGATTGCAGGACAGAAAAGAAAGAAATTCAATGATTTTACAGTGTTTGGGAAAGATACAACTTACGACACATTTTCTTTCCAGTATGAAAAATATCATTTTGATCAATTAAAAGAACTCATGTATCACAACGTTTCTACTCACATTGAGGTAAAAGATAAAGAGTTTATTGCATGATAATCAAATAATAGTTTCCAGTTGCAGGAAAAGGAAGAATATTTTTGTTTGTCTTTGCGTAAAGCAAAAACAAATTGAATGAAATAAACTCATCAAAACAACATGAATTTAATCTTATCTCACTGATAAGGATTTCTGTTTTAACCACAAACAATATTTGCCTTTGCAGATCTACATTATTTTTGATAAAGCGTAGCAAATCTTACGTTAAAGACAAACAAATGTTTTTGTATGCTTCATTGCTGGAGAATGATCGATTGCGCTGGATTTTTGGAACAGCGCTTGACCACAAGTTCGCTTGCTTGTGGTAGAAATAAAAGTCGTCAAGAGAAGAAATATTAGCCGGGTCTAAATCAAGCTTCACCGTGGATAATCAGCAAATAGTTTCGTGGCAGAGAGAACAACTTTAAAGGTCTATAGATAACCTCAGAGAGATAGTGGTTATCTTGAGGACTGGTTATGGTTGTAAAAATAGACCAGATACGTCGGTATTTTTTAAGATAGCTAACACACCATCCTAAAATGAACTGGGGACTAAGTACTTACGATGAAGGATAACTACCGGTTGTGACCCAAGCAAGAATAAACGCTCAAAATCTGCTTGGGTTTCCAAAAATTGTGAGCCAGAAACTTAACAAAAATAGCTAAATTTGTTTTGTATTGTAAAGGATTGAAGTAGTCGAGAGTGGACGAGATCTAAAGCCATAGTTATAGTGAACAGCCGCTGCAACCGAAAGTTTATGCGTTTGATACAGAGATGGATGCTAAGGTTCCTTTGCAATATATTCCTTGATAATTTCCTCAGTTTGCTGACTCTTTAGGAAGTAACCACTTTGTTAGAAACAACCAATTTTTTCGAGCGAAACTAGAAAAACTAAAAACTCTGGAGGTTTGGCAACTCATACTGTTTAGCGCAATTGAAACTATTCTACGACTCTAGACGATATAACAAGCAACAGAGCGTATCTTTAATAAACTTCATTTGAAATTCAGGACATCAAGTCGGCTCTTGCTCAAACTATTCAACGAAAGCGAAAGAATATCAATAGTTAGATGGAAAGCCGTTATCAGTGGCATATTATTTTTTGCAGTTTTGTATCTTATTATCATTATATTTTTGTTGATGTTTATTACACAATATCTTGGGAAAATACTCGTTTTAAATGTTAACGCTAACCAGATTTAATTTGTGAAGTTGCCACACGTCTTACTTTTCTAGGAGGGTTTCTTTTTTTAAAAGATATGATTGCCCTAAAGACACTCTTTACAATTTTCTATTTTTATTGGTATAGCAATCTTTTGTGAAGAAATTCTAAATGGCCTTGCATTCTACATGCAACGCGTGCGTTAAAAATTAACTGCCCAAATACATTACGTTATGCGACCAAACAGTTTAAACAGCATTTGTACACAACAAAATCTTATCAGAAAAACTGTAACAAATTGTCTATACAGCCATTGTTTGAAATTAAAATTTTAATTTAAGCGTAAATTAAAAAAACATTTTTTGAAAAATGTGCTTTGAAAAGCTTTCTTTAATTTCTTTTACGAAGGCTTGATTTTGGAATGGTTTTGATACTTATTCTTTTTTATTGTTTGCATTACTATAGTACTCTGAAAACAATAAATACTTTTTCAACCAAAATTCAATGAGTTAGTGCAAATGTTAGTCAGAGTAAACGGTATGAAAACCCGAAATAAATATAAAAAAAATCTTGACTATACAGGTACCTCTTCCTTAAGCTTCATACTATTATTTAAACAACGAGTCAAATTGGTACCAACTAAATATGTGCTTAAAATATCAATTTTCGACATCAAGCCAAAAATCCATTTCTTGTTTATAAAGCAGCGGTGTACTGTCAGCGAGATGCGCTGCAATAGTTCTCAGCTTGCAATCCATTTCATCATTTTTTTTCTAAATTTAGTTCAAATAAGAGATTTCTGAATTTTGGTCCAATCTTTGGTGCAAATTATTTACTAAATTTTGTTGTGATATCATAGGCAATAACTTTGATTAAATTCATAGAATTTAGACTCGACATTCCACCTCTTCAGGCCTCTCAGGGTCTGATATTTTGTGTCTTTTGTAATCTTTCATAGGTATCTTTGCTGTTGTTTAAGCACTTGCTATTTCTCTGTTTTGCTGGATTTTGTGTCCTAGTCAAAAAATAAATATAGGTACCAGTAGCAGCGGTAGTAAAAAAGTAGTAGGCTACCTCCATTGTTCAATGAAAGTATCGAGTTGAGCAGTTCAGATCAACAATGTCCATTTTTACGGTGATTAAGAAATATTATGCTTGAAATTGGCAAGGTAACCTGCGTAGTTCAGCAGCAAAGTGATTTGACATAGGACAAAGAAGAAAATGATTATTTTACATCTGCGAAATTTTTCACAGCATACCATTTCTTTCCAGCGATGTGAAGTGTGAACATCACCAACAATTCATCTATGACGTCTCTGCTATTTGTTTATAACCTGTGTTATTGGGGACTTTTTATTAATTTGTCACCCAAACAGTGTTTCCTTTGCACTACAAACTGCAAAAGAATGTGATAAAAACATAAAAGCAAAAATGCAATAAAACAAAAACAAATAATGCCATTTCAGCAATGAAAAAGCAATGGTCCCCTATTCAATTAGTGATAGCAACAAAATATACGTAGCAATAGCAAAATAGAAAATTTATGACGTCAAAAAATAAATTTTCTTTCATATACCGAATAGCTTTTGCAAATGGTATGATGTGAACATTTCAAAAACGAAATCGATTTTTTGCTCTGTTCTGATCTTTTTCGATTCTACGAATGCGTCAGACCGTTATGTCGCATTCTGTAGTATGAAGAAATTTTGGGAATAAAAGGCAAACAAAGTAAAATATTTAAATGCGACAACTTAGACATAAAAGCTAAAAATCTGCCGTAACTGTACTGCTATGCCACAAGAAAGTATTTTTGTTGTGATTTTTTGTCTCATTAACGTCTAGCGAACAACAAATTTATCAAAAAATTTAATCAAGCGGATAATTTATAATTCAAGAGGAAGGATAAATAATTCCAATGTAGATGTTGACAAATCAACCTATACTGAGCTTCGTTGACATTTTTATAAACTTGAAAGATAAAATTTCACCAAATTCCAACCCAGCATAATTAGCAAAAAAAGACCAAGACAACAACGTCAAACTGTAAACCAATCTTGACAATAAATTGAATTATCAGAATAAGAATTAAGACCTCCAAACTAAACTCGAACTAAAGAAAAGTTCAATTGCATTGTTCCCGCTTCTTTTGGACAGCTCCTGCTAGTGCGGATTTGATTTCCTAAAAATCAGTTTTGTTAAAAATCACAGCACCACTACATCTATCATGCAGTCTTGATTTGCATTGCATAGCAGCAGATAGATTAAAAATCTTATATTGAAAAGTTTTGACGGACTTATCCAAAAGCTCGTCAAGATTGAGATTTCCACTGAACACTGAGCACTTCTGCCATAATATGGCAACACCTAATGACTACAAAAATCATGTTTTTGGGAATATTGATCTTGTTGTCACTTATCATTTTTCAAAAAGAGAACTGAACTATTTTTTCCCAGTTTTGCCTCGAAACCTGTAACTAAAATAACATTTATTTTTTCCGTTCGCTGATCAGCAGCTTTGCATAGACGATAGAAAATTAAGGTTGTTTGTGGTATTTTAAACATACTTGCTTGGTGTTGAAATATCAGGGCAGATTTATTTAAAATGCAATATTGGCTTATCGTATTTTGGTCCTAACTTATAAAACGTCTTTGGTCTCACTCAATCACAGGCCACTAAAAGACATTTTGTGATAACTGGCTCCACCTGGAGTCGCAAGAGAGAAAATTGATAAAATGCAATTGGAAGTTACAAGGAGAACGCCTAAACTAGGGAATAGGAAAGCAGTTTCTCCGATACTAAGCATCATTGACATAGTTCTAAAATGAAAGACTTATGAGGTGTGCACAGTACTGATGCGACAAGCTCTTTGTATAGGTCGGTGGTTCCAAAAAATTTTCTGTTTAGGATCGCTTCATCAAAGCATCACAAGATGCAAATTTCACTTTAAAAGTGAGATGACCTTAAAATGAATCAAACGGTCAAAATTCTTCTAAGTTTTTGTAAATTTCTTAAAAACTTACTGAGGACTATCAAAAAATTAATAGATTCTAAGCTAAAAACCAACCAAATTGGTGCAGGAACGTATGCCTTTAGCTATAGATAATTGACTACGTCTACGTTTTTGTAGATCTCTTAAAAACTTACCGAGGACTATCAAAAAATTAATGGATCCTAGGCTAAAAACCAACCAAATTTGTGCACAAACGTATGCCTTTAGCTATAGATAATCGACTACTGTAACAATTTTTCCTGTGGATACAACAGTACATTAATTATTAAGTAAAAATTCACCTCAACATGAGTAGTAACATTGTAGTACACGAGTTCTTTCAGTTGGTCGAAATGGTATTTATCGTAATGGAAAGCAAATGTGCTGTAAGGGGCATCTTTCCCAAACACCTTAAAATCGTTAAATTTTCTCGATGATTTTCCTTTAAAATAAAATTTCAATTAATGACTTATTAAACTTTTTATTGAAGCAAGTGACTGTTAGTTGTGAATAAGCTACACATCTTAAAAATTCTGACCTTTAACGGTCATATAAAGCAGCGTTACAAACCTCTCTATTGCCCGCCCGACATTACAGTTTGTTAAACACTGATGCGAAGTTTCACAATGTGGAGCAGTTTATCATGTTATAAAAATCGTGCAATTGCTTGCGATATTTTTTGTTACGACTTTCGTTCGTTGCATCAACATTAAGTTATGATTGCTTTTGCGTTGTTTTCAGCAAGCAGCGCTTTGAGTTAATTTGTTCGGCGGAAACAGCTTCTTCCCTTTACTCCCATTTTAATGACGTTTTTGAGTAATGCCGAATTAAGTGATTAGCTGGGTGGTTCGAAGCAAAGAGCGCACAAGCCCAACCATTTGCTATCATTTTAAACACTAAATCTCTTCGCATATTACATGCGGTCACATAATTTAATGCTAACATAATTCAGGAAAGCATGAGCCTTGAAACCCTACTTTAATGCATGATTGTTCATTTTTTTTATTGTTAAATCCAAAAAAGTTACTTCAAAATATATCAATAACATTGAAGTCACAGAGATTGAAAAAAATCAAAAGCTAAATAAATAATAAAAACTGTCCCCTGATTATTACAAATCTGAACGACAAAAAATTAACTTTGCTGCTATAACAACTCGACCGCCTCCGTCCACAACACGACCGCCATTGGACCTTCCTCCAACTATAAAATGATCTTAATTTGATCTTCCTATTTCAATTCAAAAATCTGGATCAAGCCTGAAGTTGGACAAACCTGAATGTTTTTCGGTAGTTTTTCCACTCGCTTTTTAGACCAATTTATCGCCAACTATTAAACTTACTTTGTAGCCTATGAGCTTTTTAACTCTCACTGGGGAGCAGCTAAAGCGACAGACACATTGATGACGCAAATGCGTGCATCTTGCGTTCTGTTTGGCAGAGTCAAACTTGTCCTAAAGCGGCTTGCACACTTTACCAGCCTTTGCCTTACGAAAAGACTACTTGTAGAGTCAACATTGTAGAAGAAATACTCGTATGTTGTCACAGATCTCATTAGTACATTGCGCCCAAATTTTTTATGTTCATCAGTGCCATTGTCTGCAGTTCGCCCAAAGTGCATGGCTGGCTTCGTGTATGACTATAAATCGTTTGACTATAAATCATTGACCACTGAGCAGTTAGAGCACTATTGTTCAAGCAATGTTGACGTAGTGCGCCAGCGGTCACCGCCTCTCATACACGTGTGATAAGGTTTTGCAGAGTACTAAAAGCCCTTTTGCTTCGGTAGATCTAGTTTAGGTCCCACACATGAAACGTTCTAGGCCAAAGGTGGGCAAACTAGTGCCCACCAACACTTGTAGAAACTTTCTTTTTTCTGAAGTAATATGAAAAGGGTGGCCTCACTTGTTCAATTAAGAAGCCAAAAACGATAAAAGCCATTATTGAAAGAGCCGCTAGGTAATTCTTAGTTTGAATTGACGCATTTTTTGTCCGCGTGAAAGGTAATGACCTTTTTTTGAAGTACATCATTTTCAAAATGTAAAATTCATTTGCATCCTTCCACCTGCTCGCGAGCCACTGTTTGGCCACCCCTGCAATATGATTTGCAAGAAACTATTGCAAGATTTTGAGCAATTGCAACCTCTGTATTGTATACAGCTATTGCAAGATTTTAAATACTAACCCTCGGCCACTCTTGAATAGTAAATGTGGTCTTCCGGCTGAAAAGTTTGCCCACCACTGTAGCACGTTCTGCTTTATTTAAAGCATTTAGCCTGTTGTCGGTTACCAAATGCACCGATGAAAACTAAAAGATCGAAACAGTTTCTTTATCTTCAGTTCCCTCAAAGTGCATCACTGACCACTTGCATAGCTTTGAGAAAGTTCACCATTGCTTTGCTTATCTGAGACTCTCTACATATGAACGTTACAATAACAAAATATCATGTTCATTACTACACATTTTACTTGATATTTTACCGTTTTAATTTTACTATTTGCAACAATTTTTATTGGGCACACTGCATTAGATAGAACAGTTTTACGGCAATACCGCTGCAATTACTTAAATAAACAAGTACAAGAAAGTGGAATTTGGGGTACTTCTGAATATTAACGACTGAGGTTAGGGTTGCAGTCAGAATTACAATGAAGAGAAATTCGTTTTGAGCATGCCTCTTAAATGTTTCAGCCATAGTGTAAAAACGAATCTACACAGCAAAGCAAGTTGAGCAACAAGTTACGATGGACTCTGCTGTCTTGGAGCGACAAATTAGCTGTCTTTTGTAGAAATGGCATTTAATAGCAAATGCCTATGGCTTTCTAAGGTAGTCATCAAAGCAAAGATTGAAAAGGGTGACTAAGAAGTTCCAAAAAATAAGATAGAAAATATACCAAAAAAGATCGGTAACTTTTTTTAGCACATGTAAGTATTGAAAATCGCAATATAGCTTTAAAAATAACAATCACCACAAGACTTAGACAATAGAATCTATTCAAATAAAACTTAATAGATGATAGCGTTTTTGTGAGAAAAAAATCGTTTACTTGTAGGCCTAGTCTATGAGGTTTGATCACAAATTTTTTCTGTATTTACGTTAAAACCACTGATTTCGCCAGTGTTCCAATCTATTCAACGTAAGAAACAGCATTTAGCTAGTATTCGTTTGGTATTGAAGCCTGGTATCAAGAAAGCAAAGTAATATTGCAACATCTACGGGAAATTTAGCTCTGCTCTTCAAACTGGATTAGACTAGTTGAAGCCGTTTTGGACAGCGAGTTGCACAAAGAAACTATATGCACGAAAATGACACTTTGGACTAGAGGTTGCCAAGTCGTAATTTTTGAGCCTGAGGGAAATGATTGAGTTTTGCAGATTTGTATGCGATTGCGTAGAGCTGGGGTTTTTCGACTTTTGTCCTAATGTCAGTACTCTGGCTTTGGGATTACAGTAAATTTTGTTCCAGGCTGATCTTTTCGTATGGGCTATACTTGGATG
This sequence comes from Trididemnum clinides, assembly GCA_963675345.1. Classification (NCBI taxonomy): domain Eukaryota; kingdom Metazoa; phylum Chordata; class Ascidiacea; order Aplousobranchia; family Didemnidae; genus Trididemnum; species Trididemnum clinides. The sequence goes on from OY776289.1 coordinate 7,710,741, forward strand.
TATGACGGAGTCTATGTATCATTTATTTTATTTTCATTTTAACGGAGTCACACTGCAATTCTAAAAATCCTCCGTAATTCCTGTTTTAATTTGCTTTTGATCATGTGTTGATGTTTGATGCCGTTACGGCGGCATCTGCTACGAACCATAAACAGAAAGCTAGTTCAGCAATAGTGAATACTTATATCAACAGCGCTTGCAGAAAATAACCGGCTAGTTGGCGTGGTCGATCGTTATTCACGAATTCATTTACTTGACAATAACTAATCCATAGCAACTTCTTTTCCAGTACTAAGACGAAAAATTAATAGAACAACTTTTGAAATTTTCTGATATCTTTGAAAAAATTTTGAAATTGAGGTTACAAATTTGCATCAGCAAAAAATGCACAAGTTCAATATTAGGCTACCTGGTGTCTTTGCAGTAGACATTGGCTGATAATCTTTAAGGTTTTTGAAATTTCTGTTGCACAAGGTAAACCACAGCACTGTCGGACAATTTGGGCCGTTACTTGGAAAGACAAGAAGTTCTTTTGGAGGCATGTTTGTTATTTTTTCGAAATCCACATCAGGAAAGTCTAAACCAGATTGCCATGCTTGAGCAGCCGCGGATAAAAGTGTCTGAAACAGTAAACTGATCTTTCATAACTGAGTTTGAACCAGCATGCCAAAAAACAATAGGGTTAAAGCCACAAAATCAAAATTTTTGGTAGGTTGAGCGTTAGAGTGCAGAAAACTATTGATGCACTCTCGCCCTTAAAATTAATGGAAGAAACGCTTTATTACCTCCCGAACCAAATAGCTTAAAAAGTATTTTTATCTTCCGGCCATTGGAAACTCATATTCAGTTTCAGAAGAAAGATCTGTTTGCTTGCACGCGTTATAAAGATGCCAGTGCACTCATCTTCCAAGCACTTTAAAATAACCTAGCACAGATATTATTGTTACGTTCATTTTCCAGAGGCACTACAACGTACACTAAACGATTATGATCCAGCATCTCATTGCAATAAGCTATTTCTGACGGCTCCGAAATCTTTAATGCTAAATGCTTTACTATTATTGGTAAATTTAGGGGATGCCACGGAACTGCTGTATCCCTCTGTTAGATGTGTCGGCGAAAACTTGCAATTAACTTCCACATTTTTTTAAGATATGTGAAATGATTGTTGGGTGAAAACTTTTTTAGAAGACTTGCTGAAATTTGAGTGAATTACTTTTTCTCAATATTTCCATGACCATCAGACAAACACTTAAGATTGCATTATTCATATGTTGCTAGCTCCAAGTGGTTACGATCGATATAGAAGGTCTTATAAGCGAGAAGCGAAACAACAAAGCGAGTGCTGAAGGCGCAAGGCTTCCGAAGGAAGCAATGCTATTGAGAGATATTTACAAATTTGCAAGGCCAAAATAGTAAACTGACGTTGTAAAGAAAATGATCGTCCGATGGATTATAGCTGAAGTCCATAACTATCATGACGTCGGTGGTTCGCTGAGGACGAAGCATAACATCAGTAGAAATGTTGTTCAAAATACCTTCAAAACAAACAATTTTTTTAAATATACATAACTGATTCTTTTACAAACAACACCCATCATCCACATGTGCATTGCCGGTGCGTGAGATTAACATCGTATTTAGTGGATATTTTTTTTGAAGGTTGCTTATCCGATGGTGAAGTAGAACATTTTTAAAAACTTTCAAAACTTTCAATCGCTACGATGCGATGAACTTGTGAAGGGCACCTTACGGCAATTTTCCCAGTTTGGTAGTACCATCTGTGGTGAAAAAACACTGTGCCAACAGTTTCAGTTACTCCGAAGCAAATTTCAACACTGTGATGTTCCAGCATAACCGACAAAAGGTTTTTCCAGATTAGAAGTTGAAAAGCAAGAAAAAGTAGAAGAGTTTTCAGCAGGTGAAACGTTTTGACAAAGCTTACCCCTTTCCTCAATAGATCGGCTTTGTACATAGTATTTTATCTTGAGTTTACAGTGTAACTGAAAAAGTCAATTCCCAAATCCCAATCAAAGATATAACTGTTTTGGTTTGCAACTTGGTTTTTCAACCATCATACACACATTAAAAGAAAGATTTATTCGAGAATAAAAACAATTTTTATGTCTAAATTTGAATAACCAATAGTTACCCTATAAGCCTAGTAGCCTACCTACATATAATCTAATCATAACCCAGTATGCTGGCCAAAATACTAACCTGCATCAGCAAATGATAATACTTTAGTTTTTGTTGACATTTTGTGCTTGGTGCGTTTCACTCCAAAATCTTTTAAGAAGTTTGCAGCTTCACCTGGATTTGTTAAAGACGCAAGACTCCATAATATAAGCCACATAACAACTTATCCCTAAAATTAACTCTTAAACTTTTGTTCTACCGATGAGTCAGGTTTCCAGTTCGCTTTAATGATGTTGGCCTTTCTGGCCGACGAAATGTTGGTCTAAATAAAGGCACCACCACAGAAATTTGTGTGGTTATTCACCGGTAAAACAAAAGTTAAAATTTTATTTTATTTAAGACCTGGTGAATAACTTCAATAATTTATTCCCTCTCAAATCGTACCAATGGCTTTAAAATTGCGTTTGCAGGTCTACAGCCTAAATTTCAGCAACAGGGGTATTGTGGAGAACAAAAAATTAAACAGAATTAAGTTCAATTTACTTAGTCAAGATTAAAACATAAAACACGACGCTAAAAGGCGTCAAAAAACTAAACTGGTACTTTATTTTGTAATCAAAATTTTACAACATACCAGTTTTCTTTTCAGAATTAAACGGATTTAAACTAAAATGCTGTATATCTTCGAAGCCGAGAACAAAGTTATACAAACGAGCACTTCGGTCGAAAAGAGCGTTCCGATTGTTGAAAAACGAAATGTTTCTGTTGCAACAAAACAGAAGAGAATTTAATTGCATATACCAAAAGCCAATATTGTTAAAAGCAATTTTATTGAAAAGGTGTTTCGGTTTATCGTATGCACCAGAGTTGTGCAACCTAAGACCTGCGACATAAGATTTTGCGGCCCACGGAAGAATGATAAGTATTTTCAAAATGCCCTCCTAAATATTTAATCTGTGGCCTGTCACCACACATTAGATTCTTAGCAGGGCATTTTGGAAATTCAGATCTTTTGAAGCAGAGCTCGTAAATTGATCGAAAAGAAGACCTCAAAAAAAAAAGAGAGTTCGTAAGTTTGCGACATGTCAGAAATTAGCAACAAAGTCACTGCTAAAACGTTGATCTTCAAGAAAACAACTTTTATCTGTCAGCCCTCATGTAATAAACAGTTTTCCGTCAATGTTCACTTGAAAAAATTTGATTGGCCCGCAAAATCTTTACCAACTGAGAAATTGGCTCGTTTGCAAAAAAGATTGCTCACTACTCGTATATAATACTTATTTTGGCTTTTTTCAAAATTCTACACAATGTTTTTTTTAGTTATCATTTAACATTAAACCTAGTCCGACTATATTAACCAAACAAGCCCATGTATATGCAGAAAAACGCTTGAAGCTGCATTAACTATGTCATAGGTAATATTATAAAGGTTTTTTTTTTCTAACAAGTTTTATAAGATCACAATAGAGAAAAAATGTTGAAATCATTTTTAACACACTTCCAGCAAATTGTGAATAACGCGACTAATAAATCAATGTTATGGTGTTATCTAATATAGTAGAATAAAGAAATTTACCTTCAAAATGGAAAGATTTACCCCTGGTATAGTGCTATCGATAGACAGTTTGTTGCAGTTCAAATATTTATACATGTACATTTGCCAACAAAGGCCAAAATTTCTTTTATTTCCCAGCTACTTACCACATAATATTTGTTATTATTAAGCATCGCAGATACAAGTGGAGAGTTGTTATTTATGTTATGTTTATTAATCACAAAAAAAATTAACTCAATAAAAAATGCAGCTACTGTCTACAAACAGAAACATTTATGATAAAACGTAAGTAATATCAAGCTCAACAATGCAGTAGCTAAACTAGACAGTACTATCATCTCAAACTGACAACTCATTTGTTTATATCAGGGCTTCTCAACTGGGGGTCCATGGACCCCTAAGGGTCCATGGTGACCTATCGAAAGGGTCCACATGATTTTCTTATGAAATAATAGATGCGTTGCTGACCAGCGATAAAGATCCTGTTGTTTAAAGAACCTATTTGAACAGTGACTATATCCACTTCGCTGCTGGTCAATGGAGCAAGTTGCAATGACATAAATAGCCATCACAGTTATTACAATCATGTCTATGTAATGTCATAAGGAGTGATTTAGTGATTATAGCAAGTTAGGAATTATCGTTAGTTAGGAACGCAAGGCTACTGTTAGGATACTGACAAGCATCTGCGAGATTAGTTAAAAGATAATGTTGAATAAGATAAGCTGTCAAGGGGATATATAATTTGCTAAACCAGAAGAGAATGTTAGAGTAAATGATTTTTTACTTAATTGCGAATGCATTTTTTGACAGCATAATTTTAGTTATTTCGGTATAAACTTGAATGAATTTTATATAAAGATTTGCACAATTAAATATTAAATTTTCATGACCAAAAAGCGTACGTATTTGGAAACCTACATTCAATACGGCTTCACGTGTCAAAAAAAAGATGACGTTGATTTACCGCAGTGCGTTATTTGCTACAAGATTTTGGGAAATGACTCACTAAAACCTGCTAAACTTAAGCTTCATCTTAGCTAGTGTCACCCCACTTTGGTACAAAAGAATAAAAGTTATTTTTGAGCGACATTTATCTTTGTTTAAATGGCAACGTCTCGACTCATTTGGTACGTACCATGAGAGGACCACCAATGCAGTTTGTGCTTCATACATTGTTGCGTACAAGGTAGCTCAGGCCGAAAAACCTCACACTATTGTTGAACAATTGTTACTACCATGTGCAAAAGAAATGGTTAGGCTTGTTGTCGGTGAGGATGCAACTCGGAAACTTGATGATATATCCGTATCTAATGACACTGTATCAAGACGTATGAATGAAATCTCATTGAACATTAAGGAGCAAGTTGTGGATGAAATAAAAAAATCTCCTCTTTTTGCCATACAGTTGGACGAATCAACTGAAGTCTCACAATTTTCTCAGCTATTGGCATTTGTGCGATATGTACATGAGGAAAATTTCAAGGAGGAATTTCTATTTTGCAAGCCTCTCAAACTCAATACTAGAGCTGAGGATGTGTTGGAAGCAGTTAATGATTTCTTTGATGAAAATGATTTGGACTGGGGCAATTTAGTGGGGATTACCACTGATGGTGCACCTACCATGTTAGGCTCGCGATCAGGCTTCCAAACCTTGGTGAAACAGCGTGCTCCATTGGCAATTGGAGTTCACTGTTTCATTCACAGAGAGGCATTGGCATCAAAAACACTTCCGGATAAACTATACACTGTTTTCAAAGTTTTAGTGAAAATAGTTAATTACGTAAAATAATCGGCATTGAACACCAGGGTGTTTCGGAAAATACGTCAGAACATGGAGTCCGACTTTGAGGTGTTGCTGTTTCACACTCCAGTAAGGTGGTTGTCAGTTGGGAAGATACTCAACAGAATTTTTACTCTAAAAGAGGAGTTGATGGAATTTCTCCAGTGCAAAGGAAAATATGATTTCAAAAATATTCTTGCTGAATTGGAATTGGAACTTGCATACCTCGTCGACATTTTTTCAATTTTGAATAAGTTGAATCTTTAGTTGCAAGGAAAAGGCATGAATTTGTTTGTCATTTGTTTCACCAAGGGATAATCAAAGCTTTTGTTGAAAAATTACAACTCTGGATTAATAGAGTGGAGAATAACAACTTTGCTCAATTCCCATGTGTAAATGGTACGGTTGGGGATAAGCAAAACATTCGGGTGCAAGTCCTTGAATATTTGTCAAAGTTGGAAGATGAATTTCAACGGTATTTTCCAGAAGTGGACATGACAAGAGATGATTTATCTTTTGTAAGGGATCCATTTACTGCTGAGGTTCATACTGTTCCACTGGACTTTCAAGAAGAAATCTTAGAACTGAAAAATGACTTGTCGGTTAAGGATTTGTATAAACCATCCACATTAGAAAAGTTTTGTAGTGATATGTTAAGTGCCTACCAAGATGTATCATCTTATGCAATCAGTCGACTTTTGCCATTTGCATCAACTTATTCGTGTGAGTGTGGTTTTTCGTCTTTGTTAAACATCAAATCCAAACAGAGGAATTGTCTTGAAGCAGTAGAAAGTGATCTACGTTGTGCCTTATCTAATACCACTCCTAATATCGAAAAGCTTGTTGGCAATAGACGCATCCAAAAGTCTGGAAGTACATCTACAGTAGCATAAATTAATATACTGGTAAAATTGTGTATTAAATGCAATGTGTAAATTGATTTTTGTGTCTTTGTAATTTTTTGTTATCTTTTGGGGTCCACAGAGTTATCTGAATAGGCTGGTCCACGGAGGAAAATGAGTTGAGAAGCCCTGGTTTAGATGAAGCAAACACCGAAGCAAATGAAAAAACGAGAATAAGGCTTACGGCACGGTACTGATTACAAGCGCGTTGCGTCTACTACTACAATTGCTACAATACACAACAAGAGTATTTTAACAAAAAATGAAATAAAGGTTTAAAGTGAAACAATTTTGGGCAAAATTTCAAATTGATTACATAATTATTTCCTTCCCTAGGTGTGTTAATATATTTAACAACGCACTAGAAATTTAAAACAAAAATAATTTTTGACTACTGATCCAGTGCAGGGGCTTGAGGCGATATGGTACACACTTTTATTGCTAGTGTGCACAATGAAAATTAAACTTTATTTCACAGAATGTGAAGAAATTAGACAAACAAAAGCAGGATGGAAACATTTCACAGTTTATAATTGTTCAAGGTTAGAAGCACTCAGTACTGCTTTAGTGCGGCAGGTTAAAGTTAAAGGTGCTCGCAATCAAAATGAAAATGGCGAGGACTTGCATGCGAGTGAAGACAGACAAAAATAACAGCCCCGCCATTGCTTTATTCTTTGCAGAGCTTTCAAACTATTTATAAGGAGTGATGGCACTCCTATCGACAAGATAGATTCCAGCTTCGCGGAAGCTGGATGAAACGTTTGTTGACTCAAAAGCGAGTGGATATCCACAAACAACTATAGCTAAAAATACGTAAATTGATAGGCCTATGGACCAACCAGAATTGTTGCACAACCACGAGCCCATCATTTGACAAAATAGTTTGAAGATCTAATCACTGAATTCAGAAGCAGCAACCACGGAAATAGTCAAGCGAAAACCCATACGATGTGATATGATTTCGTTTAGCAACAGCAATGATTGGCAAGTCAATGTGAGAGAACAGCTTAGCTGTCCGTATAAGAATAAGAGTTTTCTCAGACAAAGTGAAATAGCTCGCAATATGCTCCAATTATATTGAAAAGATTTTCTTAATTAAATCTGCTACTCTAATTGGAACTTATGACAAGATACTTGATTTCCTGGAGGCGCTCTAACCAACCAACTCTCTTGCCATTTTAACCTCGGAAAAATAGAAATAGATGGAACCGAAATTTTAAAAGCATTCATCTCATACGTTGTGACAAGCTAATGGTGTTCTTGCAGCAGATCTGATCTTACTTTTTGGGAAGCTTTCTGTGGAAACCACTTGTATTGTCTTTTCACTTTTGTTGAGGTTAGCTTTATGCGCATTTCATATTTAAGTTGGTAAATACTCTTGTCAGTTCAAGACTTCGCATGATGATCAATAAAAATGCTCACGATTTATTCATTAAAACTTGGTAGCCCCTGAGGGTATTTAGCTCTTGACATTTGAAGGATTAAATTCGTCTCCCTGATCATAAACCCGTGGACCCAGTCAAAACCAGCTGGCTCAAGAATTTAAAATGAAGAAACAAATTTACTGATTTCTTTTCTATCAGCAGCCACATATTGCGCGAGAGAAAGATATAATGCTTAATTCTTCCTCCGCTTTTTCCAAACTGTTTCAACTTAATGCATTTGGAAAACCAGAAATATTAATTCGTTAGCGTAGAGTTACCAGTTTGCTTTGTCTCTATGAACACACGAGTTATATCCACCAACTTCAAAATAATAAAGAGTGACTAGGTAGTTTGGGCATGCTATCACAAAAGACAAAACACCTTATGGCAGCATTTTCATTTTATTTTAAATTGGCGGGTGAACCAACTGCTTTAATCGGTTTTCAATTGTGCAAAAAAACTTAATACTCAAAAAAATTGTGAACCGATTGCCCCTCAGCACTAACTTCGACCACACCTAATTTTGAATTTTCGAAAAAATTATTGTCTAGTAATAATTTTCTAAAAAATTATTAACTTTTCAACCTGGAAATTCGGAAACTTTTTTTAGGTTTTACCATACCTATATCTTTTCAACATTAAACTATTAGTGCCTTGAAAGATATTTCTTTTACAAAACTTATTATGATGCGGTCTTCATTAGACAGAAAAATTGGATCGGACAACAAGCCCCTCAACTTATTATTGTTTTTTGTTATTTACGTGATGTGATTTAACTAGCCTATTTTAAAGTTTTTAAAGCATAAGCCAGACGCTTTTGCATTTCACAAATAAATAGACCAAACAAAGATTCATTGCAGCAGTAATTACAAAGCAAAACAATTTTAAATAAACTTTATGGATTTTGGGGTTAAAAAACCTTACGAGTGTAATTTTAGAGGACTGATTTCAAAAGTGGCTTCACATTTTTACTATGTGGTCTAGTTCTTGGGCTATGTAATATTTTTGATTTACGCAACTATTGCTTATAGGCATATTGTTGCATATACTGATTGCTCACTTTGAAATTTGTTAAACCTGCTCACATGTCATTAAACATTAGCGACTTCTCGATATAACTTCATGTACATAAAAAATAGCAAGTAAAATAGAAAGCACACACAAAAAAGTTTAAACAAACACAATACTTCGTTATTTATATATACCGCATACCAATCGCAGCACTTTAGAAGTATAGGGAAAGCTACAACAATATACTGTATGGCCTCGCAGTGTAAAGGTGCGTGATGGCATAAAAATGTTAAAAACCAAATGAAAGTGCTAATGAGTTGGCATATTGTTTTTCCATGACACATAAGTTGGCGAGTTTGCTAATCTTGAAAATCTCTTTTCAGTGCTTTTTTAGAGTAGCTACTACGGGCATCTTCTTTTTAAAGCAATAGTGTACCATCATGCTGGTATTCGAAAGCCCCTTGTATCTTTTTTTTCGTTTGCAGATTTTGGTGAAAGCGCTTTCTTTGCTCTTCACTCATTGCTCTCGAGTTTTCAAGAAAATATTTTACATGGCTAAGAAGAAAATGAACCTTGACACTTATTTTGCATCCAAATTTTTTGTCAGAATTTAACAGCTGTTTCATAAGGTTGTGCTACTCAGAAGCGTGAAAAATTTTAGAGGAAGTTTTTGATAACCGCTGTAAAGTAATGCCAAGCATTTTTTTCAGAGTTGTCATGGTAAGTGGGAAATATTTGTCCTGCATTAGCCAACATATCTGAAAGCTATCAAAAGTTCTGCCCTCAACTCTTCTTTACTTAATAAAGAAACGTTAGCATAGATATGCAAAGAAGTCTTTTTCCCTGGTTAAAACTTTTACAAACTATTTCATGACTCCCAGTTTAATGTGGAGAGGAGCACGTGACACTTTGTGCAGATTAATTAAAAGATAGCGTAAAATGTATTTCTCACTAATCTTAAATCCTTCTTTCTTTGGCCAGTTTTCCGTAATCCTATGCTTTTGACGAGTCCTATTTTCACGCAGACCTATAAAATAAGAAAATGCTGTGTGTCCGCTTTGCTGCCCAAGCAATGTGCACAAATTTTCAAGTCACTGCAAATCATTGTATTTTATCTTCTTTGAGATTATATCCAAGATATTGTAGCTCTTTTTCAACCTGAAGAATGTCCGAACGGTATGTATGCATAATTGTTGCAGTTAGCTTACTTGACAAAAGATATTTTTAGCTAGCCTTGAAACTATCTGTAAAAAACCTCGATCTAATTTTTATATAATCACACTATATAGCATTTGAAATAACTTTACATCATAACAAAATAAATTTCAAAACGCCCTTCTCTGTGTCACGATAATGAAAGACGTCAATATTTTGTGTTCGCACCTTACGTTCACTTCATCTGCTGTTGTTGTTGTTTCCCGATCCCTTCCGAGGGATGGGGCATGGCGGAAGACCATGGAGTCACAGAAGTCGGGCAACTCTCAAAGGCCTGTACTAGAGATTGTAAAGAAACAGAGAGTCGCCAAAGAGTAAGCGGCGCAGAGTCCGTAGCTGGACAGTGCAGAATAAGATGAGAGGTGTCCTGGGACGAGTGTCCGCAGGCGCTGCACGAAGGATTCTCGATTCTGCCAATCCCAAAAAGATAAGAACTTTATAGTAAGCTGTGTCCGTTGCAGCGTAGACGAGAAAGAACACAGTGAGCGTGACGAGGGAGCACAAGTTTCTCGGTGGAAATCAAGGGAGCCTGTGCGTCAAAGAACTTAGATGAGACAGTACGTCTCCAGTCCAAGAAAAGTCAAGAGTGAACACAAGAGATAAAAGGAGAGAGAGACTACAAGGGATTGCAGAGGGGGCAAATAGCGCTTCCCGTCTGGCCAGCTCATCAGCCGCGTCGTTCCCCAGGAGAAACGAGTGTCCAGGGATCCATTGTAGCCTAATAGAACAGCAGAGAGAAAACAGTTCATGCCAGATTTGCCAGAGATAGAGGTAGAAGGAAAGATGGAGGAGAGGGTAGGGTGATAAGGACAGAGCAAAAGTCAGATCGGAGGAGAAGAGAAGTGGGAGACTTGTTGGTACTGCCAAGGCCAGCAAAGAGCATGCAAAATGGCGCAGGCTTCAGCAGAGAAACTTGAACATACTGAGCCTGCTGAAACGAAAAGATTGGCCTCAGTGCCTCAGAGAGAGCAGTTGGCAAGTACGTCAAAGCCGGTTCTGCCAAAAGGAAAAGGAACAGAGCCGTCAGTCCAAAGTACCAGATCATGAGGGGGGAGAGAGTCAAGGTGGGCAAGAAACGCACCTTGGCGAGAGAGATAAGATCAGAGCAAGAGCATGGAAAGGAAAGAGTGGACTTCACAGTGAAGAAAGGAGTTAAGGGAGGACAAGCAAGAAGAGCCTCCCTAAGGGAAGTAGAAGGAAGCATAAGCGGGTGAGTGGAAGCAAAAGCTTTCCAGGACGATCTGTGGAGTCTTGGTTTCACTTCAAGTCCGGCCAAACCTGAAATGGGAAAGGAGGTTGGAAGACGAAGAGCCTGCTCATAAGATGATAGACTGAAATGAGTCAGGGTGACTCGTAGGGGAAGTAGAGAAACCTCGGAGAGGAGAAGTGCGATGAGGGGGAACGAGAAGCAGCTGGTGATGGCGCCACTAGCCACTCGGTGGAGGCGTTCCATTTTGGTGATATTGGTAACACTTAGGAAAAGAAACCATCCTGGTAAAGCATATGTGAAAAGGGGCCGAAGAAAAGCTTTATGCAGAAAATAAAGTAACTCCTTAGAGGGGCCCCATAAGGAAGCAGAGATACACCGTAAGGTTTTGAGACAGAGGAAAAACTTGGCCTTCAGCGAAGATACATGTTTAGAAAACGAAAGAGTGCGGTCAAAGGTGACCCCAAGAAAGATTGGAGTGGGGTTGAAACGGAGGCGGAAGCCGAATAGGAAGAGGTTGGGCTGGAGGTTAGATTGGTTGGGATCAACCGAGAAGAAGGAGGCCTCACATTTTCTCGGATTAAGAGGAAGACACCAGTACTCAGACCAGCGTTCCAATTGAAACAGAGCTCCTTGTGTGGTCTCCACCGCAGTGAGTACCGATGGGGAGGAGGACCAAATGGCCAGATTGTCAGCGTAAAGAGAGCAGCTGACGGAAAAAGGCAGAGAGGCCGGGAGATCATTAATGAAGAGAAAGAAAAGTACAGGGACAAGAACGGATCCTTGCGGAACACGTCGATAGACTCAAAAGGAACAACTTTTGTGATTTTGATAAACCACGCAAGCGCGCCTGTCAGAAAGTAAAGATTGAGTGCAACGAGCAAAGCAAGGAAGGAGGCCAGCCGAAATGAGTTTGTGGTAAAGGGCGGGATGCCAGACAGAGACAAATGCTTTTGAAAAATCAATAGTGGAGAGAATCGTTTGAGAGCCCGACCTGGGTTTGTTAAACCCATCGGAAATGGACTGAGAAAGACACAAAATTTGATCTAGAGTAGACTGTCCAGGACGGAAACCGGCCTGGCGGGGAGAGAGGATGGAATTAAACTCCAGAAAGAAGAGTAGACGGAATAGTATGATGCCTTCAAAAAGCTTTGATACGCAGGAGGTGAGAGAGATAGGCCGGAAGAAACCAGGAGAGTCGAGAGGCTTTCCCATTTTATGGATGGGATAAATAGAAGATGTCTTCCAGATGGAAAGAATGTAAATTCCTGGAAAGATTGAAAATGTGAAGAAGGAAATCAATGCCAGAGCGAGGAAGGTGCTTTAGCATGGGATAGGCAACTTTGCCTGGGCGAGTGGCAGTTGAGGAGGAAAGGTTGGAGGCAGCCGCAATAAATTCAGCGGGGGAGAAGGGAGAGCAGAAGGGAAAGTGAGACTCCTCTGGGCACGTGGCTCGGCGGAGCTCGGAAAGGTAGCTTCTGGCTCTGAAATGTTGACCCCTACATAACCAGAGTTGGTGTCAAACGAGGAGAGAGAGGAGGTAGAAAGTTCAGAAAGGATAAGCCCTGCCTGACGAAAATGATGACGCCATTGCTAGCGTGCGTGGCATCATGAGAGAGAATGCCAGACTGGGAGTGGGTGCAATCAGATTGCAGAGTGGAAAATCCAGGGATCTGTAAAGAGGAAAATGAGTTAAAATTAGATTCCTGGATGCAGATAAGGTCAAGATAATGGGAAGAGAGAAATTAAAGCAGTTCAGTGCTCATGACTTGGAGATCGCCAGCATTCTATTGAAGAAACCTAAGGGAGTCAAGGGGGAAGAGAAAGCAGAAGGCGTAGAAGGACGGCCAGAAGCAAAAGGCGATGGTGAGGGAGCAGAGAGAGAGCAAACAGAAAGAGCAAAAGGGGGATAAAAGATTTAAAAGTGATGGTAGGGCAGGAGAGCTGCATCAGCATAAGGGAGGCCAGATTGTACAGTGGAGATATACAGGCCGGAGGGCGCCGAGGAAGAAGTCACAGGGCTACAGTGAAGTGTAACAATGGAAATCACAGTGTTACAGGCAGGGATGCAGCAAGGAGGGGGAAGCTCTAGGAGTGAAAGCTGCCAAGAGCTTTAAATTTGGAGAAGGAGAGCCGTGAGCACCTTAGATAGACCCATTTGGAGAAAGTACAGCATTGCACTGACTTGCCCCGCCAAGTCACATCTCCAGCGCACACTGAGCAAGGATAAATGGGTCCAGGGTTGGAATGTACGTTACTGCTCATTAAGAGAAGAAGAATAATGAGGATACAAAAATGGGCATGAAAAAGGCAGAAGGGAGAAGAGACGCGACCAATTTTAGAGAAGTTGTGTGCTGCCCTTCAGCTGCCGTTCAGGGTGCAGCATGGCAAAAAATGGTTCGAGAGGAGTACCTGGTGTAACTGGGACCCTCGGAAAGGCCAACAACCATTTCGACCCAACCCAAACGGGGTTGGGGACCGCACCACCACGTTGAGGCGGCTGTTGGTTGCTGCAGACTTTATCTGCTTGCTAACAACTTTAAAATAATTTAGGAAGATCGCAAAGGGTTCTTTGATCAAACAAAACAGGCATATGTTGGTTAAGACCACCACTAAAATCTTCATTGGCATCTTTAGCAGCCAAACTTCCACTAAGAGAAAAACACTTCATCTGTTAGATTTTCCAAAACGTGAAGAACTGGAACTGGGATTTCTGGTCTTATATATGAATATAATATAATATAAATAGTGTACTACGCAATTGAAAGAAAAAGGCAAAACAAAAAGTTTAAAAGCGAATAATAACCAACTGTAGATTGCGCCAAATTATCATAAATTTCAGAATAAAAACAATTTTCTTTATCATTGATTACATTTTCAGAATTATAAATAAAAAGAGATTCAAGAAATCGGCGTTTGGTAAAATCTGTTTCAAAAGTTAAAATTTTGCCATGATCCCAGTCAACTCGGTGATCTTGGGTGATGACATGTTTAACCAACGCCGTTTTTTTATTAAAACTGTTGTCATCTACTTTTGCCAAATCTTTTGGCCTTGAATCCCTTTTATGCTCAGCCAATCTTGTTTTGTGAGCTCATCCAGTTTCCCCAATGTAGATACCAGTGCAATCCCGACAAGGAATCTGGTAAACTGCACCAGGTCCTAGATGACCTTTTTTTTTGCTTTCGGTAAAATGTCTTTTAAGGTTAAATGCGGTTTGCTACAAACCAAAATTCCTACGTTTCTTAAAATTTTTGACAAAGCGTCAAAGTATCTTGGAACATATGGCAGCACAATACGCGTTTTAATTTCCCTGTTATTGCTAACAATGAATTTGTTTTTCTTTTTAAACTTTTAAATGTGCGTTTTAGAAACCATTTGGAATAATCATTCTTTTTTAGAGCTTCCATAATTTTTGAAGTTTCAAATATTTTGTTTGCCTGCTTGGAATTTAACTCTGATTGAACTCTTTTTAAAAAACACTTTATCAATCCTTGCTTCTGACTCGTGGAATGCACTGAGTAAAAATTTAGATACCTGTTAGTGTGCGTTGGCTTTTTATATATATAAACCTTTGTCATTAACCTCCCACTGGCTTTTCGAGTAACTCAGACATCCAAAAAAGATATGGAATTGTTGGTATCATGTTCTATGGTAAATTTTATAATGGCTTCATTGTCATTAATATGATTGTGAAGTTCATCAACTTCTGTTTTTTTAATAATAACAAACGTGTCATCAACATATCTCCTTCGAAACTTGGGTGGGTTTAAAAAGGTTGACATTGCTCCTTCCTCTACATTCTCCATCACTAAATTTGCAATTGTGACGGAAATAGGTGAGCCCATTGCGACAACAAATATTCGACGATAAAATTTACCACGAAAATGGAGATACGTATTATCAATACGCAAATTTAATGCAGTCATAATATCAGTCAGGGTAAGGTTAGATCTATCATCAAGAGTGTCATCCTTTTTTAATCGTTGTAATACAACGGTTTTGGCCACATGAACTGATATTTTAGTAAGCAACGAAATGACATCAAACGAAACCATGCATTCATCATGATTGAGTGTCAAATATTTTAGTTGTTCTACAAATTCACAAGAATTCTTCACAGTACAACCATTAGCGGTGTCAATAAAACAGCAATGCACTTGGGCAAATTATGTAGCGGTGAATTTATAAAGGAAACAGTAGGTCGAAACGGAAAACCAGTTTATTGAATTTTTGGCAACCCATAAACGCGTAGAGCAATGGAATCAGTGCGGTGTAAATAACCGTAGGTCTGTTGTGAAATGCGATTTTTCGTAAAAAGCATGGAAACAAATTTAGTAAGTTTACGTTCAATATTACCTTTTAAATCAGTTTTCAAGTGGGAGTATTTGTTACTGTCACTTAACAAATCATTAATTCTTGAATCATAATCATATTTGTCTAAAATCACAGGGCAGTTTCCTTTGTCAGTATGTGTAATGATGATTACCTCATTCTTCGACAAATTTGGTAAAGCTTGTTTTTCTTCATTAAAGAAGTTAGAAGGAACTTTCTTTGATGAATTTAGAACACTTGCTTTGTATAAGTATAAGTTAATAAACTTTGTATAAGTTAATAAGCTAAAGCCTGTATAGTTTATCACACAAGCATAGCAGTCATTCACATGATTAATAGGTGCTCTCCAAACCATGGTTTCACCAAATGTTAGACGCGTCTTTCTTCTGATGCACTTTCTTACATGCTCAACACAAGACTTGCAAACTGCGTGAGGTGCCCAAGCTTATCTTGATTTTCTAGCTTTACTTTACGTAATGTCTGAAGTTTTGACAGAATAACAAATGATACAAATCTGAATTTCTTGCTTTTTGTTAACGTAAGCAATGTCAATTTTGAGAGTTCCAGGCTAAATATACTGTAAGGTAGTCATTGCATTGCTACCTAGAAACTGGAAACCGGGACTATTGACTAAGATCGAACGTGATATTAAGCACAGACTAACTTGACAGAGCGTTTTGCTGTAGTTGCCACTTATCTTTGGGTTGCTATTAACTAACTGCCAGCACTCTTTCAGTAACACAATAAAGCATTTTGGCATCTTAAAGCATCGCAAGTGATAACAAAATGTGCTCACAAGTTAAAAATGTTGGTAGGTAACTTTCAAGAATTTTGACAAGATTTTTTGACGTTTTGCTAAAAATAATGCAATCCTTATGCTATGTAGCGGCTAATCCTGACCAGGTAGACAAAACTGACACGCTTTTTTGAACTGACCAAGACTCAACATCACCCAAAATTACCAAAACTGTCACAAATTTCAGATCTTCAAAAATCGTGTATACCAGTGTTATATTACCTATTGTTTAATTGTTGTTAAAATGTATTGAAAAAACAATCAGTGTCGTGGGTCAGTGTGACGTGGCGCTAATATGACGACTCAAAAGTTGAAAGTCCATTGGAAGTTTGTGTAACATTTCGTTGAACCCTTAAGAAATTCACTTTACGGCAATTTCACTTTTTCACTTGCAGTGTTGTAGTGATAGTAACTGGTCTAAGCACACAATGTTTGATTAGCAACTGAAGGATGAGAATATAATATCTCACGCAGTCTGATAACAAAGCTAAACACTCTTAAGTTAAATGATATAACAGAACTAAACGCTTTCAGTAAAATGATAATAAATTTGACAAACTTTACGGCATCCTTTACAAATGAAAAGGAAGGCGTCTTTTGAACGGTACCAAGAGTGATTTTGCTGGCAGAAAAATCCACGTTTGCACTCTCATTCTCTTGACTCTCTAAAGCACAACAATACTGAGTTCGCCCATAGTTGAACAATCACTTTGTTTTCATTTCTAGATGATTCACCGGGTTAGAATGATGAACCCACTCAATGCTCACTCAGCATGTTGTCAAAAAGCGACTGCTTGCCAATCATTGACTATAAATGACAATTACATATGAAGCTACTTGTCTCTTTTCCTACTTCGATTGGCATGCTTCTACTTGCTTGATTGGATTTTTGGCGCCTAAATTCATGCCGCTAAAAATGCCTTCATTTCAAGGAAAAGGTAAAAGGATAATTTGTTATATGATTGTTAAAGTATAAAATCGATTGCGTCCTAACAAAACATAACGCCTATACGTTGCAAATAAAAAATAAAATAAAAATTACAACAGCTTTAGGTAAAGGTCAAATTACATCTACAAAATCAGGAGAATTGGGTTCTAAAGTGAAAGCAAAACTTTTACGTTTGGAAATAGGCTACTTCTTCATGCATGTTACGAAAGCATCTTTGTTGCCTACATCATACCCCGTTTTTTTATCTCGTAGATAAAAACAATTACGTAGCAAGATTACACAAAAAAACAAGTGATATTAAATTACACGTAAATAAAGTATAATTTTGTTTTTTCAGATAATGTAAAAACAAAAATGTAAAAGAAAACAATTCAGAATTTCTTTAAAGCCTCTATTCACCTTCACCATCATTACTTTCAATGTCTTCGGATTCATCATCATCATCTTCTGATTCACTCTAAAAGTCAAAACCAGATCAGATTTTTAGATGAAGTTATGCTTAATTTATGTACATTAAAACTTACATTGAAAGCCTTCTATAGTAAATGCTGTTTTAGTAAAGCATCACGGTAAAAATCTATTGCAAAAATTTCTAAAAAAATCTGCTACTAATTATCATTTTTGATACGAAGTTGCCCAACTAAGTTAGTCATCTATGCAAGCAATAGTAGCAAGTTTCAAGATAAAGATAAAATTGCAAGGACAAGTGAAAAATGTTTTATACAGTACTTTAAGGTGTTGCCCTTACCTCAGCACTTTCTTCGTCAGAGTCGCGGTAAGTTTTTTGCAGTCCTTCAAGTCTTTCTTTTTCTATGACGATGTTAAGCTATTTGTTAATTTTGTCGCTAATAACACTTCAGTAGTCAATACCACAAAAAACAGATATGAAGCCAAACGAGCAATATTGTTTATAAACATGCTCGCTTATCCCTTTATATCAACATAAAAGCATGTGGGCTGTTGTTAACCGAAGCGTGTTGCTGCTATAGTATACTTGCCGGCTTTGCCGGCGTCGCTCGGCAGAGGCTTTCCATCAGCAATGTCCGGGTTTAGTATTTCGGTTCCACCGGCTACAAAGGCTTCACCAATCCGGCTCTTAGGTGAGCAGTAGTGAAAAGTTAATGAATTTTATGCATTTTCATAATTCTTTTACACAAAATTGTGATCATCATATTCTCTTAATAATGACTGGCAATGCTCACAAAGAATCTTGACACAAATTATTTCGTTAATACTTGTGAGGGAGCAGGGGTTGTACATAATCAAAACTGATTGTAGCGGCGAAATGGTGGTTGCTTTCACAAATAAAGAAATAAACTATTTATTGGTAAGCCTATTTTGCCAATTGGTGATGCCGCTTTCCTATTTATATTTGTGGTATTAAATTCCTAATTTCGCTGCGCTATTGGTCTTGTTTGCGGTATAGCGACAAAAGCGGCTATTGTTCTTTCTATATTCAGTTTTACAAATTGTTACGGTTAACTTTTTATGTTGATTTTTTCTTAAACTTGGGATTTTGTTACACTGATGTAGAGTATAGACATAAATGACCTAAATACCATAACATGCAGCCTATCAGCACAAGAAAAAATCCTTGCTTTATAGTATGTATGACGGCGTCACCCGCAGAGACTTCGTCAGTAACGTCGAGATTAAGAGTGTCGGTTCAGCCGGCCAAGCCGGCTTTACCTATCAGGCTCTTGTACGAAGAATTACCAAACGTTTATGTGTTTTCTGCACATAAGATGTTTACGACTTTTTTGCTCCTTTTCCTAATAGAATATCTCCTTTCAAGATCCTAGCTATGCCTTAGGTCTATGTGCTCTGTTCATTGCTGACAAAAACCCAAGGGAGCCTTGCGTTTCGCGTAGTTTGGAAGTAGGGATTACATTTCTGACATTAAGCTATTCTAAAGCAAAAAGGGCAAAAATGTTTTTTGTGTGGTTGCGATTTCACACAGTGACGCTATATTCTTTTGATTTCCCCTTAAATTTTCTCAAGGTCTCGCTGGCTACGCATTATGTAGCATGTTCTTTTCTCACTGCTTGACGTTTCCTGGGGAGTTTAAAGTGTCCTTGCTTTTCCCCAAATGTTTGGTTTAACCCCGGTAGCTCCATAAAGCTATTATAAAGCAAAATATTAATAATATTATCCATGTGGTGCGATGTAACACGGTGACGGTAAATTTGATTTCGCTTTATATTTGTTTTTCCTTGCTTAGGTTTGCTCATAAAAGTTAAATAAGTTCTTGCTTTTCCCAAATTTTTAGGTTTGATTCCCGTAACTCTATAAAGCTATTGTCAAGCAAAATAGAAAAAATATTTCTCGTAAGTATGATGCGACTTTACCCCGGCAAGCCATACTATCATCGGTGCCGATTTTAAACGTATGAAATAATGCAGCTGCGCCAGCTTAATCGTACAAACATATGCTAGATCCACAACGAATGTTTTACAAAATATAAGCCGTAGTTCCTGTACATGTAATGATGATCATGTTGGTTTATTAATAAAGACTGGAAGTATTCAAAAAGAAAGAACGATGACACAAACTACCATTCGCAATTTTTAAAAGAGTAAAGGAGATGAAACATGGTCAAAATTGATGGCGTCGCCCAAATGGTAGTCGTTTTGTCTCATAAAGAAATGAGCTGTTTGGTGGTAGGCATGTTCGACGATTTGGTGGGCCCGCTTTCGTATTAATATTGGTGACATTAAGATTTTTGCCAGCATTGTTTGCTTTAATTCGGCCCTAGCATGAAAAGGGAGCCATGCTTTTCCTTTCAGTCATATAACTTATAGCAATAAGCGCCTATTTAGCTCTTTTCAAACAAAAACATTCCCTCTTTATCCACTCTTACAGGTTGATGCTATTACTGTTTAATTTTGATGCTTTCTTAAACTTGGGATTTTATTACATTTAACTTTGCCCCTAATCCAGACCTCCCTACTTTTAAATGAAGATTAGTGTTTTTAACCAATAAGCCTATCCTTGCCATTACAAATATCAGTAATGGGCTTTACCATTTATGTTTGCTATCAAAATGATAGTGGATAATTTTGCTGCCTGCTGCTGTTCTCACTAAATAGTGTCAAGCATTAGGATCTCATTTAACATTACGACCTCACAATGCGTTTTGAGCCATTATTATTAGAATTGCTACTTACCACTTCTTCGTCACTGCAGGCGAATTAATACGAACTAACGTCTCTGACTGTGTGCATGTTCTTTGGCCCTGGCATAAACGCCGCCAAGCAAAGAGCAAACTAACCCAAAAGGAAGCACTCATAGTTAAGTTATAGCAGTAGCGGGGGCCCCCATTGATAATGTCGAGAACATCAAATCAGCTGGCTGCTGCGACAGCCTTGACCAATTGCAAAGGAAATTGCTTCAACATTTAGATCATATGTAGTTTGAACCCTACATAAGACGATAAGAAAGGACTTGTTGTAGACTTGTTGTAGACGATAAGAAAGGACCATCTTTACCCCATTGTCTTTTTCATAGGTGATCACCAAATGTTTTGCTTGGAGTAGGCTACATATTAAAATTTGTAGACTTCATTTTTCGATGAGTCTTTTGAATAATTTGATTGATAATTCCAAAGATCCATGCTATTGAGAAAGAATAGACAAAATGTACCAAAGGATTTAGTTTTTATAGAAATTGCAATTTTGTGAAATGCAGGCACTAACATTTTGTGTGTTTCTAACCGGTAGACTACATTTCATAAACATTTGGCGACTTCAGTTTTTGATGGATCTTTTTTAAACGTCGACAAACAATGTAAAAAACCACGCTTGTGAGGAAAAGTAGTCAAAATGTACCAAAGAACTAACTTTGTTTAACAATTGCAAGTTTGTTGGCTCAGCAGGATAATTGTACAACTAAAAATGAAACATGATATATGGCAAACAAGTTTTGATCAGCCATTATAAACTAATCTTTAGCCTCAAGTAATTGGAGTTACATATTGCTGAAAAGGAAATTTCCTAAACTTTCAAAGGATAGTAATTGTCAGTACTTTATTACAACGTTTTTGTATTGAAGTCACTTGTTTTTACTGAGCTCACAACTTTTGGTAGGGGTAGAATGTTACACCACAGGTCTTAAAGTTCAGCTTTTTTAGTATAAAAACTGATATTAATGATATTAATTGCACATATTATACACTATCGGAATTGCCTTAAAATAACCTTTAATTTGTTAAAAAATTTTGAAAATCAGTTAAGAAATGAGATCACTAATCAGTTTTTTAATAAAATGATTTTGCAAAAAGGTTGCACGTTTTGAAAACATCTTGATGTTGTTATTTGCTGTAGCAAACATTTGTGTTAATCGTACCAGACGTATTATGACGCCATAGACCCAGTTTAAGCGTGCAAGGGAAATTGAGAAAAAAAATGGTTAGATGGCTTGAAGTGCTTAAATAAAAAAGTGCTTGTAGCATAATCAAATAAACATTAATTGTTGTAAAGTTTGTTTTTATCAAAAGCAGCTTATTAATATCTCTTAAAAGAACGTTTAATGGTGTTTGTGCGATGAGTACTTTTTTGAGAAAGAACAAAAATCAGATTGTTCAATGAATAGTTGATTGTGTCGTCATTTTAGACCGAAATAAATAAAAATTTTTAAAATGTGGTCAGTCGGAAGCTGGTTTTCGTTTCAGCAAAAAACGATTGTCCTCTGTCAAGTAATGCAAATTCTAAAAAACTATTTTTGATCATGACATTACGAATACTCTTATGACACTCACCACTGGTAATCAATCGTGCCAAGTTTGATGCTTGTACCTATAGCAGTTTCAAAGAAGTTAAAACAGACAGACAGACACACAGACAAACAGACAGACACACACAAACATACACACACAGACAGACAGACCAAATCGCGCTTTATATGTTAGATAAAATTTGTAATTTTTCCCTTTAGGTTACCAATTTCTGCTTTCTTTCAACGTCGTAGTTCTTACAGTCAGGCTGACAGACAATTAGATAGTCACACATACAGACGGACAAATAAATAGGTATATGAGAATGAAAATTCTACACAATCTATTTAAAAAGTGAGCCAAATAGCGCAACAGACTGTTTATAATATTTGTAATGGTTTCTGTTCATTTCATTTAACAAAAAAAAGTTATGCTCAGACAAATAAAGCATGGTGTCTTTCTTATGGCAATTCCAAGCTACTTTAGCAGCTTACCGATATATTCTACCAAGTCAGTGTCTGCTTCTCTTCTTGTTTCAAGGAAAGAATGCAAGAGAACGCAAAAAGCGCAGCCAGTCATAGCAATTGTGAAATGAATTGGAAATTGTGGATGTCTTCTCACAAGATACCCGGCATTCCATTCTGAACCTTCGTCTGTCGGTTTGATGTTAACACCGTAAGAAGGTAAAGATATCTCATAAGGAGTTCTCTCAACATAAGCTGTTGAAAATAAGACAATAGCACTTTAATATTGGAATAGAATATGTGTATACAGGGTGGTCCAGATATAACCGAACCCGAATCATTATGAAAAGTTACAGTTAAATAAAACAAATTTTATTACACAGAGTTACAGCAAATGTTCAAAATGCAAATCATTAATTGCAATACAATGATGACATCGTTTAATGGTTGATTCAGTTACTTTTTTGCACATTTCCGGAGTAATATCTTTCAATGCGTTTATAATGTTCTCTTTTAGATCATTGAGGGTCTTTGGTTTATCACTGAACACTTGATTTTTGAGTACTCCCCGAAGAAAGAAGTCTAAGAGAGTCAGGTCTGGAGATCTTGCAGCCTATCCATGCTTTGTATTTTTTTTTTATTTATCCTATTATTTATATTATACTACAGTATATCCTTTTCTATCCTTTCTATTTTCTATTACTATTTTCTATCCATGCAGTCTATCCATATCTAGGCCTATCCATCTGTTTGGAAAATGTTTATCAAGCCACTTTCGAACCAATACAGCATAATGATCGGGGGCACCATCCTGCTGAAAGTACAAATTTGCACAATCGTCACGTTTAGACATTATAAGCCACAACTTTTCGTTTAACATTTTTAGATATGATTCAGCCGTTACTGTGTTATCAAAGAAAAATGGGCCAATTAAACCAGAACTACAAAGGCCACCCCAAACAGTGACACCTGGCAAATTTAAAATCAATTATTACCAATCGAGCTTTTGGGTTCGGTTATATCTGGGCCACCTTGTAGAAAGAATAAGCACTGCGTGTCATTAAGAACTCCACAAAGGGAAACAATTGTGGCTATTCAAAACAAATATATTTGCAATTTCTAAACAGCTGCAATAGAAGCAACACTAAATATCAGACTTACCATGGTATTTACTTGCTTTCATAGTATTTTTGACATGCAAAGCAACGAGAATAGGAAAAGGAACTTGTGCATCTTCTACATAAGGGATCATATCTTCAAGACCCAAAGCCATCTAAAAGTATAACTTGGAATCAAGTCAACAATGAATAATGAAAAGTAATATCATCAGCCTGTGTGTTGATCCCAGTAATTTATTATATCAATTTATTTATGCGAAGCAAAAGTGTGAAGATCATCTGCCTTCAGAAAATTTAGATTCAGCAAAGCCAAAGCGACTCAAGGGCAATATACTTATAGCCCAAGTTGAAAAGCAAATGCATTTCTCATACTAAATATACTGCACTAAATTTTCATATAATGCGCTTGATGCAATCAAGTCTTTATCTGTTCAAGTTTTTGTTGCGTTTTTAAGCCAAGGCATCAAATTACTGATTAATTTTTAAGCCAAAAAATAAAAATTTACCGAGAGTAGCTAGAAAAAGCATTTGAAGCAGTCAATTTTTTTAAAGAGTTTTGATAGTTTAGAATAGAAAATTTGATCAAAGTTTGATACAGCAAGTAAATTTTTTAGTTTTTCAAATAAAATTTTCATCCTCAGTCATTTGAGTTAGTCTGACCACAGCAATTGTTTTATACAATTAATTAAAGTAATTCCGTTATTGGTGCAACTCACCTTTTCACCCATCATTTGTCTTCCAACTAAATAACCAGGAAAATAATTGGCAAAAGTATGAGGCTGACCAGTTTTCTTTTTGGTTGCTTTCAGGTATTTTCTAAAGATTAAATTCATGCTTTAAATAGTTTTATTTAATTTAAAAAAATTCAGTCTCAAATCAAAAACAAAAATTTCCACTAAAATCATTTACCTAAAAAGAGACTACTGATGCAAAGAAACCTCATACACAAAATTATATCCGATACCAATGTATCACACGGGTGTAATCTTGATCATATTGACAGAGTGCTCCGTGGCCAGACCTACAATAACTATTACAACCAATAACTGATAGCACGTTTTTTTCTCTGGCACTACAAATTGTTTTGCCGTGAAGCTTATTAAGAATGTCATATCCAAATCAAATACTATTGAAATAAGAAACACCAGATAAACAAATGGCGAAATACGCTGTAGTGTCTATGAAAAAATGTACTTTCAGTGATTTGATATGGTAGTGTGATACAACTGAGGTTAATCAAACATTATTATTTTTCTATCCGAACTCGTTGAAAATTTTTCTGATATTGCTGTGATTACTATGAAAAGATATCTTTCAAAACTTTGTCGCCTAATTGGACATGGTGAATAAAGATAGTGCAGTAGTTTGGCCTTTTATACTTAATTTTTCACCAAGTGCTTCCAACATAAATATCAATAACTTGTTGAAGAACATGAATGCAGGAGCGTTACTAAAGGAATTCGTCAAAGTCAATTGTCCAAGTGACACAGTTCAGGGAGCGATATTTATGAGATGAACCTTTCAAACTCCTCTAATTTTTTTGAGAACACACTTCGCCTTGGGAAAAAGTTTTTATTCATGCGTGAATTGTATATTTTACAGACAACAGTCTTTGAAACTACCCGTAGTGTCACGAATTCTAGATACGCCACTGTGAAAGTGTATGGCAAATTTGAGCGACAGACTTATTTTGACAGATTTAAATTTTTTGGTATGATGTGCGATAGTAGGTTACTTACATTTTCCCTGGCAATTTTCGACAAGAAAATTAAAGCTATAGGAAAGGATTGCGTAAATTAAAGTAATCGGATATTGGCATAAATTTCCAAGGAACTTATTTTAAACTACTAGTATATAGAGGCGAACGCACAAGCATAGCAAAAAATATATCAATAATGGTCAGTCGAGATTTTTTTAACGGTTTTATAAACTTTGAAGGGGCATGGAAGAGGAGGTAGAGCGGAAATATGATCAAAGAACCATAGTCCTTGATACTAGTGAGTGCTGTTACCGGCTGATCTAGCAAATAAAAGTCATATTTCTTCACTAATTTTATCTAATGTTTATATACCGCTTTGTTGGTGTGTTTCCTGCTTTAACTGAAAGAAGCAAAGCGACGATTTAATAATAAACTTGTCGCAAAATCAACTGATTTACTGGACAAACAAAAAATGCTGCTATTTTGCACAAACACGGATTATCAAACCTGTATGCTCTTATAGTCGTAGGTTTGATCATGTCCAAAAATAAATTGTGACTAAATCTTTCGCGAAGGTTCTCATGAAACTCTCGTTGCTCAGAAGCTTTAGCACCATTCATAAGGTATGCACTGGCTAAATACCTGCCAAACATAGAAAGCGTTTAGCGGATGCGTCGTAGTGTTAAAACAAGATTCGTAGCTAAATTTATGTGGTAGGCTACTATGAACAACTAGCAAACGCAATAGGCCCACAAGCATATTTAAAAGCAGGACTTTCAGCCATGGTGCTTGTCAAAATTTTAAAAAATCTTCTTTTATTTTGTAAAACTTAAGCTAACTTTTTAACGACCAAAAGAATTTTTAAACGTTATTTCACGTTTGAAATCTAAAAACCGTCTTGTTTTGTCTTTTTTTATATGCTAGTTTACTTCGTTCGCATTTCTCGTCTAAAATCAACAAAAATCGAAAAAATCCAAATGTGCAAAAGTTTTTCGAAAGTGATTTATTGGTTACATCCAGGTCATGGCACACATTAGAGGCGTAATCACGGGGAAAAACGTCAGGGCTCTCAAAAGATCTTCGAGCCGATTATTAAATTTAGCATTATTTAATAAAAGCATTTCGTAACCTTACCGCTGTTGCAGCTTATAAGCGATTAGTTCAATTTAGATTTTGAATTTTTTTGACCTTATCAAAATCTAATATTACAAAGTCAACTGCAATCCCTAATCAAAGCCATTTCATTCAACCTTGTGCAAGATTTATGTCCAAAATTGGCAAAGAACATAAATCAATATAATAGCTAAACTTTTTTTAAAATATCAGTAATTTTTGAAAAGATGTCAAAACCTCAAATGTTTTTCCATTACGTCATTAGTAGGGAGTGAGAGATGGGAAGTTGGCACAGACTTAGGTACTACGCTTTCTGCAAAATGAACTTACTCCATTCCGGGGAGTGATTGCAAGAGTTAAAACTTGCAACTACGACAGCAAAATTTCCATTTTTTGAAGAACAACTGGTTGCTTCTCGTCTGCTATCTCTATTGGTTCTGGTCTTTAGCTGTTCCCTATTGGCAGTGCTCACATTACCTTCCCTAACCAGTGGTTGGCTCATTTGGGATATGTAATTATATAAACTACACTTAGATAATTTTTTGAAACGTTAAAATCCTGTACTGTTTGCATGTTATTAGCGCTCAAAGTAAGACCTAAGGCAATTTAAAGAAAGTTTTGAACAGATTAATCCAGAATCTTTAGTGCCTACCGATATTTAGGCTAATTTTGGAGGTGGGGTGTCTAAAAACTTTTTTAACTTAAAATCTGTCCATACTGTTGTAAAATTAGGTCAGCATCTAAACTGATTGATTTGATAGTAAGTTATGATAATCAAACAACAGAACAAATTTTGGAGGCAACGGGCTGAGAACAAAATTTATAAAATTGAAAATAATTGCCAAAAAACTTGCAACAATATTTTAGGTTTTACATGTGAGGAGTAATTATAATAGAAAGTTTCACACCATTATTTATCACAAGACTTTACAAAACTATTGTTCATATTGACCGGCGCGGTGGTGTAGTGGTTAGAGCGTCCGCTTCGCAGTCGGTAGACTATGGGTTCATTCCCCTTGTTGAGTCATACCAAAAGACTTTAAAAAATGGTATCCACAGCTTCCCTGCTTGGCGCTCGGCATTTATGGGAGGTTGTAGAGAACAAGCCGGCAAGTTCGCTTGTTGTGTCCTTGGGCAAAGCACTCAACGGGACGCCTCCGCCTTTATGTGGAAGACAGGTGGCCCAGACACCTCAAAAAAAATGGCAACTCCCAAGCGAGTGCGGACGTCCCGTCCAAAATATAGCGATACAATTCGCTTTCTCGTGATTGGAGGATAAATATGAACAACAAATACAAATACAAATACTATCGCAAAAGTTGCAAATGCAATCCTAAAACTCAAAATTTCAAATGCAACGAGACCATCCCTGGACGCGTTCCGTCCTTTTGGACTCTTCAGCAGGGCCTGTCTCGTCAGCCAAAAAACAAATCGCAAAGACTGCCAAAGCTAGGCATTTTATGCCAAATTTCTTTTTTTCTCTTAATTGCGATCAGCAATGCATGCGAAAAACGCAACACGCCTATCGCGCGAGGGAAACGTGTAAGTCGCATGATTAACAGTGAACTAATGGAGGCAATCGGGTCTTCTAATATAAAGATGCGCCATCTCGCATGGCTTTTGACATCTCAAATAGAACCTCACGACTAAGAAAGCCCTTACCTATCATGCGCTATCTCGCATAGCTGTTGACACGATAAATGGTGGAATTAATAAGGGCTTAAATGTGAGGAGTAATTATAATGAAAAGTTCACCCCATCATTAATCATAAAACTTTACAAAACTGTCGCAAAAGTTGCAAATGCAATCCCAAAACCCAAAATTTTTAATTTGGCCAGACCAGGACGAAACGTGTTCAAAAATGGTCTCATCAAATTTAAAATTTTTGGTTTTGGGATTGTATTTGAACCTTTTGCAATAGCTTTGTAAAGTTTTATGATTAATGATGGTGTGAACTTTTTGATAACAATATCTTAATTAGAACAGTCAACAGCTGCGCAGAAATAAAAATACCCAAAAAGGAACAATTTTTTTCATCAAATAGTTCACTAGTTTATCGTTAGGCAAAAATTTCTGGGCTGATGCTCAAGATTTAATGAGACTGGCAATCTCAAGGGTCATTACCTCTCAAATTTTATCAAGTCTTAATTTTAGGATTTAAGTCGCGTTTGAATCATTTTGACGTTTTCTAATGAAAGTGCCATCAGGAGTGGCGACATAATTTGCGCTTACAATAATGACATTATGATCACACCATGATCAAAACATTTATATGTAGTGCATCATGATCATGATTACGCCATTGCGCTGCTCATTTTAACACCCATATTTAAGTTTTATCACACGCTTAACAATATAGCCAGAAACTTTATCATCATAATTTTTCTTATGATTGCCAAACAGTAATTAACTTTACTCCTTCCCTTTCCCAAAAAAACAAAGTGACGGTATTTACAAGTAGCCTATGTCTGTTAAAATTACAATATGACGTTTTACAATACGCTAAATAAACAGGTCAAAAATCATTGCAATACATGTTAAATATCCTCAGTTTTTTTCCAAACACATTTCCTAAACAACTCCCTAGCAAATATTTACCGGTCTTTGCACATGCACTTGCATCTTACTCCAAAATTTTGCAACTAAACGCTTAAGGTAAATTCTTGTTTAAGTGCTCAAA
Source organism: Trididemnum clinides (assembly GCA_963675345.1). NCBI lineage: Eukaryota > Metazoa > Chordata > Ascidiacea > Aplousobranchia > Didemnidae > Trididemnum > Trididemnum clinides. The sequence goes on from OY776289.1 coordinate 7,739,841, forward strand.
TGCAGCCGTATAATGGTAAATATTTACGTTTTCCTAGCATGAATCATTCTTTTTCATCATTTATTACATTATTTCATCGCAGGCAAAATGTAAGAGTCCCAACTTGTGTATTGTTGTAATAAAATAATCGACTCCCTACTCTCAAAATATGCTCACAATTCTGCAGAACGATTTTTTCAATCCGAAGAAGACAGAAGAACTTAAACACTCATTGCCTCTTTCGCAATCCTTACAAAACATCTCATGAACCACAGTTTGAAAAAAATGTGCCACAACTGCAGCTAAATCAAGAGCCCATACCATGATGATCCAGAAAGGCCACAGCTGTAAGTGAATATGTCTAACAACCCGGCATCCCTAAATGCTTCCATTGCTCCGCACATTCCTATAACCGCGCGATATCCTCCACCGGATCCTACCAAGGACACAACAGGAGTCTAAACATTTTTATTAAACTTTAGTAAACTTGAAAAAAAACTAAATTTTACCACGTGATGTGAAGATTCAACAGGTAATGCAATGAGTTGATTAGTCTAAATAAACAAAAGGTTATTTAGAAGTTTGCTCCTAAGCAGGAAAAAATGCTTTAATACTGCTCTTTTTAACAAAAGAGTCAATTTAGAAGCAGTTAGATTTTTTACAGCACACATTTTGGTAAGATTGAATCTCCACTTACTTCTTTAAAAGCTGTTTTTGTCAACAAAGCTTCAAAGAATAGATACTTAGATGATACGCTGGAGAAGACCTAACCTCTATTATTCTTTTTGGGCCTTTGTCTTTTAGTATGTTTTTCATGGCTGCAAATACTAGCGGTAGACGCTTTTTACGGAATGCTCGTTCTTCTGGACTCAGTTGCATTGAATATCGAAAATCTGGAGTAGTACTGTAACAAAAATTATTTCTAACTCCTTTTATAACATTTACATTTCAACCAGATACGTTTGGAAGACTACAAAACAAGTATCCAACAAAACATAGCAAGAAATCTCGCTCTAATTGTAGGTAATGGAAAGAACAGTTTGACATTTGTGTTTATGACTGGTTTGAAATGGATTACCGCTTCTCCTTAGTCTGCTGTTAATTAGAGTTGGTGATATCAGCTGGATAATTGGTGATTGCCGTGCCTCTATACGAAGTACCTAATAAAGATAATCTACAAGTAGTTTACAATTACTTATAAATTTTCTGGTCAGTTTGAGCGAACAACATGATGGAAGCATTTGAAACTACAGTCAAACCTCGGTTGTCGAACACAATTCGTTCTGGAAGGCTGTTCGAAAACCGATTTGTTCGAAAACCGAATCAATAGAAATAATAAAAAAGAGATTAATTTGTTCTATACACCAAAAGAATACTGTCAAACCTCGGTTTTCGAAGGTCTCGGAGTTCGAAGAATTCGGTTTTCGAACAAATTAAGGGGAAGAGAAACCGAGGTTTGACTGTCCACGCCGTATTGAAAAGAGCCTTTGTCAGTTTGTGCAGACGTATTTTCTGTCCGACAAGAGGATGATGACCTTTTTTTTTATTTTGGAGGTCAACAGGTCCACGCGGCCGCATTGGCCAACTATTAGTGGGCGAGAGTCAGTGCTCAAGACCTTGCAATAGCCTGCGTCGGCTTCATGTTTTACGAGTCCACCTTACATTGAAATACCGCGACCGGACATTGTGGTCTCCAAAAAAAAAAGGTCATCACCCTCTTGTCGGACGGAAAAATGCGTCTGCACAATCTATTAAAGGCGCTTTTTACCACCGCGTCTACATTCAAATCTCCGTTTCTCTTTGGTGCAGGTTAATCTTGACCTCAATTTGTTCGAGAACCGAAATTTTGTTCGAGAATCAAATGATTTTCATCTCAAATTTTTTGTTCGAAAACCGAATTTTTCCAACTCCGAGACGTTCAAAAACCGAGGTTTGACTGTATTGCAATTCATTAACATTGCTTACCGGAGTACTTTGCTGATTTTAATGTCCAATTCACCATTCTAAAAAAAGTTTCAATTATCGCTTAAAGTTAATTATTAATAGGATCGTAGCTGTTTACGAAATAATAAAAAGGGCTGCAGCGACTGCAAAATTTATAATTGCAGCTTACACACTTCCACTCACGTTTTTACCAAAGATCAGTGTTTTTGTATGAACAGAACCATCGGCAGGAAGTTTTGAAACGTCGACTACTTGTTGACCAATGACGTCGTTTGACACAAGGTCAACATCAGAAAGTTCAATCTAAAACCGTTGTTTTTTTGCAGTAATCAAATTGAAAATGTTTTCCTTTTTCTAAAGCAAAAAATCTGCTGAAGTGTCAGCTTCTAAAATAGTGCCACACTGGGCGAACGTTTTTTTCTCCTGCAATGGCACTGGATGAAGGTACATTTACACACAACCATGGAGAGCCAATCTGAGCTTATCAGTCCTGGGGCAAGATGGGCATAGTATAGGGTTGCCTGATGTCTGGAAAATCCCGGACATGTCCAGAACTTAGGTGTTCTGTCCGGAAATAATTTTAAAATTTGCTCAAATGTCCGGAATTTTTGTAATTAAGCAACAGCAAAAGCAGTCAACAAAAAGTGCAACAATAAAATTTAATAGCCACCACACCTTTATTTGGGGTAACGTAACACAAGCTCTAACATCTCCAACCGTTATTTCAGAACACTATTTAATTGAATTGGGCCCAAAATATTTGTTAATAAACAAGTGAACTAGTAACAACTTTTGGTACCGACGTAACAAAAGTAACAAATTTCAAACTTGCCAGCACAAGGTAACAACTTTTTTCCAAAAGTTACAACTCTGCCAACCCTGCTGACAATACTTAAAAGAGTGAACGGTTGTGTTTCGAAATTTTGCCTCAGCAAATATGGTAACCCTAGCATAGTAAGGCTCCAATTAATTTCCATATATTGAAATAATGGTTACTGAAAAAAGTAAATACGCACTAATTTTCAATTACTTTTTTAGTATCTTTCCCTCTCAACAAATTAAGCAACTTTTATCCAAACCGTACTCTCTAAAAAATGTGTAATTGCGTCACAGAAGGTGGTGTTTTAGCCCAATTTAAGCGCTGTAGTTTAATCAGCTGGCAACAGTTTTTAAGACAAAGTGGTGTTAACCTTTTACCTCGATGTTAAATGCAGCGTCAGGAGGATGATCTTTTGGAACAACAAACTTGTAAGTTTCTCCAACAAATCCCTCTGTAACATTTTCTGGAATATTTTGGGTTTTGAATTCTCTCAAATGTAGTTGAGGTATTTGGGGACACATAACTCGAAATTGAGGATCAGGCGTATCAACTAAAAAATTGCAATCAAAATTATCGGTGAAACTGATGACAAGAAACTGAAACTAGGCTTACGGAGCAGTTGTCGGATATTACATAATAAATAAATGGCAAATGTGGTAGAGTAAGTTGAAGTGCCAATTTTATGGCAACTAAAAGGAACTATACTCGCGTTCAAACGTTGCAATGACTCAACTGTTGTTCCCTAGAGAAATATAATGTAAAATGGTTTTCTCTGCTGACGGTTTCCAAACAAGCAGCTCTCTATCAAGAATAATAACAAATAATTAAAGCAGAATAACGAAACTTGAAAATTCCAAAACAGTACGAGGCAATTGCGCTTAGTTTAGCGCCTATGCCCATGACCTTCAAGTTTGAAGAGTAAGAATACAGTAAAAAGAAAAACGCGAATCCTCTAAAAATAATATTTTAAGCAAAAGCAATTCCTAAATTGACAACTTTTGCGCCATTTCAAAAAACTTTCTCTACAAATTTGCTAAATTTGCCACTGCATGACATCAACCTGCTTTTCATTGTTTTATCAACTGATCTCTTTGTCAATTATGCTTATCTTTCAATGGAGGAAAAGCCATTTGTAGGTTATAACTAGGCTTATAATACGTCCCGTTTTTTGAAATACGTTCCGGCATTCTTGTATGTTTACAAAAATGACCCGAAATTCTTCAGTCTGGGTTATGACTGAACAAGTTTACAAATTTTTAAATCAAATTGGGGTAAAATTATTGTTTTTTCCAACCTTTTAGACAAAATTCAAAGTCTTTCTCTCCGTCCTAGCTTAACACTATAAATGCATAGTGAGGTAAGTCATGTTGGGACATTTTTGTTAGGGATTCTCTCAGGACTCACTAGCAGCCTACTGTTGCGGCAATACTGTTCTACCACAAGCAGTCCAACCAAACAGAGGAATTGCATTAAAGTGCAATTACAATCGAGCAATCAACATCATAGTCATCTTGAGATTTGAATACTCGATTATTATGATCGCAAACGGTACTCTGATCCAATTGATTACGTTGTCGAAATTTGCACTTTCTGGTACGGGATAATCCTTTTCTTTTTGCTTTTGAAAACAATTTTTTTTTATCAGTTCAATCTGGTTTTTCCAGAAACCAATCCTTAGACATGAATTTGATTAAAACGAGATTTAAAATTACTCACAAAAATCACGAATTCGACCAACAGATACCTTTCGAAATCCCAGCAATTCCACGCTGACAACAGTTTTGGGGGTAAATGGAAGCTGAAACAATGTTATGTTTCATCAAACCTCACAAAAGTTGTGTTGGTTTTGGACTAGTATTGTAGCATAAATCATTACAATAACACTTATTTAGCAGTTAGGGCATGCGATTAAAAATATCTATCAGGCTGGATACTGGCAATAGGTCCAAATATTAAATATAGAGTTGTCCAGTGATGGTTGCTGGGTTAGTCCAGTGCCTTCATTTAATTACTAATATATTGTCGTCAAAAGAAAACTTTTAGTCAATGCATACCGGTAGTATTCATTTGCTTTATTATAGTAATGGATTTAATGCCGGTCATAGCTACCACAAGCATGAACTGCGAAGAAGACTGGATACCGGCGCGATGGTGTAGTAGTGAGAGCGTCCCCATCCTAGTCGGTAGATCTGGGGTTTATTCCCTAAGTCGAGTCGTACCAAAAGACTTTAAAAACTGGTATTTACAGCTTCCCTGCTTGGCGCTAAGCATAAAAAATGGGATAGTGTGGAGCACAAGCCGGCAAGCTTGCTTGTTGTGTCCTTGGGCAAGGCACTTAACGGGACGCCTCCACCTTTATGTGGCAGACAGGTGGCCCACCCATACTTCACCGAATTACAATTGTGAAGTTGCTAGCTCAGCATGTCGTAAAAGACGATTCTTGGGTACCCACCAGTGGCAGTCCGCCTTGTTGGTGGTGGGGCTACCAGTTACTCAAGACTGGTTCGAAATGGGCTGCCATCTTTCCCCTAGCCTAATTTGAATTAGGTTGACGGCATGAACCTGAATTGCCGTCCATGCCGTACCTCCATTCCGGGGTAACCACAAACAAACAAGAAGACTGGAATAGTTGCCAATCAAGCGCAATGCAGCATAATTAACTTCGTATTGCGTGACCACTGAACTGACTTCATTAAGCCGATGTATATTTCCAACCAAGATACTCAGCTGCATCTTCAGGGTTTAGATTTATGAAAAGAGAGCAAAAATTAGTGTTCAATAGAATTTTGCAAAGATGCGTTCCAAATTTTGAAGAGGTCACATTTTTTCTACTTTTAAATCTTCGAACTATAAAATGATTTGAAATAAGAATTTCGACGATGAAACATGTCTTACTTGCATCTCCTCTTCTGGACTGATCTTAAGGGAATTTACTCATATTGTACTAATATTACTTCAACAATTATTATCCTGTTACCTGAATACTTTCAAATTTATTTTGAAAATTGTCCTCCATTGTTTCGTACCGAGACATTTCGGTTGCCATGGGAAGATAGATTTTAAGACAGCTTTTGAAGTCTAATTGCCGTTTCTCTACCGGTATTTACATAAAGCAAACAGTTGCAAAAGAAACAGTCATTAATGTCACTATTACAACTAAGCTACATGTTATCACCTTTCGCTGTTTACTCACACCAGACCTGTAAAGTAGCAGCTTTAAAAATAATATGGTAATATTTTCGTATCACAAATTTTTCACAGCCTTCAAGAAAAAGTTTGGCAAAAGCTATTGAATTATATTTATGTTGTTATAGTTTCAGATGCAAATTTTGCATATTTAGTCGCATGATATGACTGAAGTATATTGCTTTTATCCAACTAAGATCAAGATAATAAAACACTGAGAATAAAAGAACATCACAAAAATACGACTTCAGTCTGTAATCGCGCCAAAGTCGCTTAATATTTGTGTTGTTTTACTCACTTACTCTGAAGTATTGAAGACATTTGGGGCAGAGTTGCCAGATATAAATTTTAAAAAGCACCCAAATTATTCTTGACATAGCGCCCATAAGTAGTTTATCAGCCCAAAAGCGCAAACAACAAATGATAGATTACAAAAGTAAAGACTTTTTAAAGCTGATTTAGATCGCCAAAGTAGAGACAAAAATTGCAAATTGAATATCGATAGTTTTCTGTAACAAAATTACTGAACAACAACATCGATTCACCATCACCTGAAAAGCAATCGCAGAACAATTCGTGCCACTGATAAATATCAATTGAGGCCAGGCGTAGAGCCATGGTACTACCTTTTTCCCTGGCCAAAAACGTAGCCAGGGGATAGAAGGCAATGTGTACACATAATAAATGTTATAAACGTTATCCCCCATACTGAGCTATTTTGAGATAAAAATGTTTAGACTGTTCTGCTGATGTGCAGTCTTGCGCAAATTAATTGACCGAAGCAAAATGCCCTCAACGACGAATCATTTTTTATTCAAAATTAATCTTCACGAAACTCAAGTTTTAGTAATTGATACGGCTCCTTTGCTTTTTACACTTCCTTCACTCGCTTTAACATTGATTCTACCAGTTTTTGACAGTTTACTTTTGAGTGAATTAAAACCATACTTGAATAATGGCCTCGATTAGCTAGGTTGTGGTTGTGCAATTTCAATTTTGCAAATAACATTTTGTTTTGCCACAAATTCTCAATGGGAGTTTCCAGGTAATTCTAATTCATATAATATGTGTTTTTGGAAGTTGTCTTCACTTATCTAGACAAATGACATGGGACAAAATCCTGCTGAAATATTCCTCCATGAAGAAAAGCCCTTTTCATATCTGGAATGACCTTCTTTTCAATTACGCCAATACATTTGTCGGAATTTATCATACCCTCAATTGGTACAAAAGATCTTACTCCGGAAAATTAAAACTGCCTCAGCGCATCTTTTTTTGGGGTGTTTTACTACCTCATTGACATGTGCAAGACTTAGCTGTTTACCCTTGCTGATCCTGACATATCGGCTGCGCTTTCCTTAAACAAAAAAATGACCTTTGTTTGAAAACAACACTTTCTTCCAGTCTTCTACAGTTTAATTTTCATCTGCTCTTTTCATTTTAATCTTTTCTTCTTAATTTTTTGTAAGAAGCTTCTTTTCTATCGGTTTCTTAGCCTTTCTACTAGCCTATAGCAGGCGGCGTCTCCCTATACTTTAGCTGAAACCAATTTCAGCAAGCACCAAATCCCTCTGTAAATCTAAACTCGTCTTTCTTAGATCCTTTTTGCTATTTCTAAGGATTTTATCATCCTTCGTGGTAGTTTTACGCTTTCTATCGCACTTTTCTTTGCGCCTTATAGTGTCCTGTTGCTTGATAATGTGAGACACAGACTTTAGACTAACCGCTACAATATTTGCAATGGCTGTTCAGGGATAGTCACAGTGTTCTGAAAAAGCAAGAATGCGATTCCACTTCCTAGGAGTGATATCTCCCATTATACAAGCACGGAAATACCAATGTGCTTATTTATCATCTGCACACAACAGAATGAACAAGTCTTATACTACAACACAATTAAGCTGCTCAGAGTCCTCTGTGACGCCATAAAACCTATTTTTTTGCTATCTCACCACATTTCACAGTACTTAGTGCAGATTGGGCCAAAGTTAATTTGTTGTATTTTTGGTATTTTCAAACCAATTTAGTAGTTAAACTAGTGAAATTTAATTTCATTTATTTGCAGCGTTTTTAAATATTTTAGGGATTATTTTGTAGTAAGCAATTGAAGCATGTGTGACACAAGCGATTACACTTTGGAAGAAAGAATTGTTGCAAGTGTCTGGAATCTGGATTCATGAACGTCCTCAAACATGAAAGTCAACCAGACAGGTGCGGGGTGACTTCCAGAAACGATTCTGAGAAGAGCCTCCATCAAAACAAACACTCTTGAAATGGAACTCAAACTTTTCCAAACTGGGAGTGGAAAGGATAAACCAAAAACTGGCAGACCACAATCAAGAGAAACTCAATGCCAAGAGGTTGACAACGCAATTAGCAAGTCTCCAAAAAAGTTATCTGTAGAGCTTGGAGCACCACGCACCATTTAAGATGGCAAATGAAAATTTACCTCAAACTGTTTTCATATCTGTCAATGTTTGTTCATGAGCTGTCAGATGACGATTTAAACCGCCAACATGACGCTGGTGGAAGAATGCTCTCAGAATTTTAAACGAAGTCAAAAAGACAAAGAGTCATTTTCAGTGATAAATGCGCCATATACAGGAGCTATCGATCCCGAAATATTGTGTTTTGGTCCAAGCAGAACCCACATTATTGTGAAGAAGCGGAACATCATCCTTTACACGTAGTGGCGCAGCCAGGATTTCTTAAAGGGGAGGCCAAAGTTTTTTGAACAACACAGCCCAGGTGCAGTGGTAAAACCCTCACGATCTAGTCACAATAGCGATATCGACGTTTTTCTCCTCAGGAAATGAGAGGTGTGTGCGGTTTTTAAAAAGAACGTAAAGAAATTTAATGCAATTGCACACACACAAAAATTTTGCCCCTACACAATTGCACCCAAAGTATTTAGTGATACGAACTGATTGGTAATGGTGATCGGCGAACCAAAAAAAATTTACTGGTGCTGTATGTCAAAACTTAACCTAATTGAAATTTAGCCTACGATTTTGACGTAAACATTCATCAATCACATGTTTAAAATTAATGTTGAGGTCACGGTAGACAGACAACAATACCAATCCATTCAAACGAGCTTCTTTTGTTGTAAACCGCAAAAGAGTTTTCAAATATCTCAGAGCACTAAACGAACGCTTATTTGTTGCTGCAGTAACCGGACCAGTTTTCAATATTTGAAGAAGAACTTCCAAAGATGGATACGTATGTATTTCTTTGGCAGACAGCAACACGTCTAAAGTGTTGTACTGGAAAGAATCACCTTCGTGGCGCAGCCAATATGAACGCCATCGCATAAATTCAACCTCCACAGCGTCAATGCTGTTATCCACAAAGGGAAGATAGAAGTTCACAGCATTTCTGATCAAAGCAAATCTCATGCTTTACAGAGATAAATGGTATAAAAAATCGGAGTTCTACGCAATCAACAAGATCAGAGCAAATATTTCGCTGAGTTAGTCAAGCATTGTGTCAATAAAAGGCAAAAAGACAGAACGTCTGAAAAACTGTAATGGTGAAACAGCTAGTGGATTCGATTTATTGGCTTGCCGATTCACAATTCGAGGCATGGGTATGGATTCCCCGTTCAGTGTAGCATTGATAACTTCCGGGCTAACCAAAAACCCAGCTGTTTTTATCGCTTACAAATAAAGCAGAGCCCTTTCAAAAACTTCTCCATCTCTTGATTCTGACAGTTGATTAAGAGAATCAACAATCGCCGGATAAAACTCTTTGAAAAGAAAGACAACATCATAGTTCTCAATCCACTTTATAAAACAATTACTCTTCAAACGCGAATGCGAAGAATCAGGACATTTGCATCAACTTGAGCATGCAGCAGCAAAAGACGTTTTTGAGAATTAGAAAAATACCAATGTTTTTGATAATGCTTACGCTTGCGACGTTGCAAGCCAAAGAATGTTACTGTAACTTGCGCTATCTCTGATTGTAGCGTCTCTGATACTTTTGTCCATTCATTAAAATTTTTGTTGCGGTCTTTATAGTCTTCTAAAAAATATTCCAGAGAGAATGTCGAATTTTTAATTAGCAAATTGATAGTCTTGTTTGCCCCACACTCTATAGTCCAAAGCATTTTGCCTACATTAGAAAATTTAAATCGTCAACTATGAATCCAGGCTCGTCAAGATAATTCGGTGAATAACTTGCTGAAAATTAGAGACATACTCTATTCTTGGCAATATTTCTGAACTTTCCCAGAAAGCACAAAACTCGCTTTCACTGGTGGCAAGCTACTTGTTTTTGTGCAATATTGCTATTAATGTTCAATACTCTCGCGCACCTTATCAGGCACCAATAGATTATTGCTGCATGATTCTCGCGCAAAAGAACTTGCACGCGTGATTTCTGGTTTATATCAAGAAAACTTTAGAAAGTTTGAAGCTGATGTGTTAACCTCAGGCATGAAGCCCAACAGCACCAGCATATTTTTGGGCCATTGTTTGTTATGTGCACAATTTTATCTGGGACCAAAGGGAGGGCATGGCAGAGTGGCGCCCCTGTTTATATGTCATGGTATGGGGAGCAATGAATAGCGAGCACCTATTTGGACCATATACTTTTGATGGACCTGTCAATCATCTCAATTATTTAGCCATGCTTGAAAATTGGTTCGTACCACAATTGCAAAGCCTTGGGATTGAAAGCAATGTCTAGTTCCAACAAGATGAGGCGCCAACTCATTTCGTAATAACTGTAAGAGAACATCTTAATGAAATTTTTCCCAGTCGTTGGATTGGCCGTGGATCTGCCTCCTATCCAGCTCCACTTGACTGGTCGTCTCGAAGTCCTGACCTGACCTGACCATATGTGACAATACTTTACGGGGCTTCATTGAAGAAAAATTTGCACAACAGCGCAATGCGAACACTGATGAGTTGAAGCAAGCAGTGGCAGACGCTTTCAACGAAGTTACACCTCAAACGTTTAGGAGAATGTCTGACAGAACTTGGCGTCGAATCAACATATGCTATGACAATGATGGGGCACAACCGGACTCAATAGACAGATGAATAGCGGCAGTTCTCAATTGGTTGGCAAGACCGAAAACCAAATTAAGTTTTTCAAATCAAACTTGCCATACATAATATGTTGTATTGATTTTACAAGAGGGTAACAAGACTTTTGACCCACCCTGTACAACAATGCAACATCAAGAATTGAGATATTTCCAAACACACTCAAAAAAAGAGATACTTACTATAAAAACTCAAAAACAACTTTAGTCAATTAATTTGCGCAAAACTGTAGAAAGTTAAAGATGATTTTCGCAATTTTTCCTAAAATTTTGCATATTGTGAACCACACAAAAATTTTTGTGGTGCATAAACTAATTGCAGTCGAAGCCAATTCATTCAACCCAGTACAGATTTTCCAAAAATCATAAATTGGCCTAAATACCGGATCATATCTTGGGCCAAAATTTCTCGTTTTGATTATGTAGATAAAAAAATCCGTAACCCATATTTTCTTGATCTCATGATTTCCCCTAGCTCCACCACAGTTTGAGACAAGGCATTTTAAAAAATTACGGCCTTGAAATTTTCAAATTTTTTTGACAAGCATTTTTTCAAAGTTTCAAAGACATTCGCAATTTTTTAAAATTTTGCTCGCTCAAGAATCAGGTCAAAACTGCAAGAAATGCAGACTGTGTGGAATTCTCGACAAGCTACAAACTATTTGTTAATATGTTGTTATGCAAAATATCAAAAAGGGTGCATATTGATACAACAACCATGTAACTTTTTTGTGCAGGCTTTCGTTAAAGTCAAAAATTAATTCATTTTTTTGTACATTCTGGTGCAATTGTCTTCAACATTTTTTGTGATGGTACACCCAATACATTAGTTTTAAAAAATCTGTACAATCTAGAAAAACTTTGCCGAGGACCTGTTTGCCGTCAATTTAAAGTTTAAACCCTCGTTTTTTAGGTGGAGATGATGGCTACTTTTAAAGGTTTATGTTGTAAAACTTAGTTTTTTCACAATTATTCTCCAAAAAAATATCTTCTTTTAAGGAACTAGCACACATTTTATCACGTTTGTACATCCTAAAAAAATTTTGGTGCACTATAACATGTAATATACACCCGATTGAGAATCAATGTTTCAGTGTTATTTAAAAGTGTTAAAGACTCCAACTACCACATAAATTTCTCTCTCCTTGGGGTGGCCACTTTACACCAAAAAATGCAGATTATCAACAAATACCTACCCATTCTGCTTTCGATAAAACTAATTTGATCTCAAAAAGTGTCATTTGGTAATAAATAGGCTTGTCTAAAACATTTATCCCAAGAAAACGTTTTCTGTATAAACAGTTATTTAGAAAAGGGCTCGACCAAAGAAAAACAAACTCGTAATGTTTTGACATATACCACATCCAAAAATTTTAAGTTTTATTCGTCATTGAGTTTTCTAATCAATGATAGAAACAGGAATTGCACATTGCTGAAAACATCCCATAAGGCATTATGAAAAAAGAATAACATTGAACTTCGAAAGAAGATCCAGCTTTTAAAATAATCGCTTTTGCTAAGTGGATGAAAAATAGTCCATTTGGGCGCTTTTTTAGTTTTCGCTACCAAAGCAAAATTTTAGCGCAAGGGCTTGTATATAGGTCAATCTCGCAACCTTGATTTTGAGGAGAGGTCACCTGACTACGCTTTTGTGCAACAAACATTCGATTTCTTTGTATTACAGGTTCTATAGCTCCTATTGTGTCGTTTTTAGGTTACCTTGTAACTAGCCTTTTTATCTGTCAAAAGTAATCTCTTTTCTTATTTCCTACATCAAATTTATGGACAGAAACTAATGTTGTCAGAAGTTACCACTGTACCCTAAGACAAGCTGATTTGTTTGTTTGTTTGTTGGTTCAGCACAAAATTTTGTTATTGCATTAAATATTAGTTTGAAACGAAATAATCCCTTAAGATGTTAAAGAATGTATTTTTTGCTTTTTTTCATAGAGTAAATTTTTTGGCATATTTGAAGCCTTTTTTCCAGAGCGCCTAATAAAAAAAAACTTATAGCTCTAAAGCTTAGCTAGCCTGAACTTACAGACTGAAGTTATAGCCTACTATACAACGCTTTTGCAGTTCAAATATCAAATGACGCCTCCAGAGGGGAAGGGGAAAGAAAAAAATGTCATTTTTATGTAATATGGGGCAGAGGAAATAAGAGAAATCGTTATGTCACCAACTTGCTATTAGATTTAAAAGAATTAAAATTTTCAATCATTTGCTTAAACAGATTTTCGTGGCAAATCTGAATAAATTTTTTGTGAACAACCCCTCGATCTTAAGGCATTCAAAATCCTGAAGTAAAAAAAGCGACACGTAGCGTGAACTGCCACACGATCAAAATAACTGTTGTGATAGCTAGCACGTAGGCCTGTTTACTCTGCAAGAAAATGCAACTTATAAGGAAGCAGTGTCTCTTTCCTGCAAGCTGCCTACTAATGTGACCATATATTTCACAGTACATCTGTTTATTAATCTCACGTTTTAGACCGCTTACATTTCCTTTCAAAATCTTTTCGCTTGTTTTTAAAATTTGTTTGTTTTGTATTATCACAGTTCTCATAACCACGAAGATTGCAACTTTTTGAAAACCGCTTGTTGTTAACGTATTCTAAAAGAATATACGTATAATTACCGAATTTTATTATTTTAGAATTGATAGCTTACAAAGTTTTTAGCGTTTTTTCACTGCAACAATTCTTTTTTGTCGGAACATTTTTTGTTCTTATCTAGAGAAATTTGGTTTTATTTCAATTCTCTATATCAACTTTATTGCTTTACTCCAATCGAAAGCAATTTGATGAAGCGTGCCGGGGCTCAGTTTATTGCGAAGATGATCGCTCGTTTGAGCTTCACAATACCTTTCGAAAAAGTAAGTTGTGATAATTTTTCCTCCATATTACACGGCATGTAGTAGAAATACATAGTGCATAGTTTTGGTTTCTGGCAACTCAGAAACTAGTCCCAAACAAGAAGACGTTGCAAAATACTAGCCAAAGTTTTTTGTAATCACAGGATAAAATGTGTGACCAAAAATATGAGCGAATGCCTTTCTTAAAGTTGTTGATGTTGTTGTTGTTGTTGTTACCGGACCCCTTCCGAGGGATGGGGCATGGCGAAAGACATTGGAGCCCCAGAAGCCGGGAAATTCTCCAGGGTCTGGACCAGAGGTCGTAAAGAGACAGAGAGTCGCCAAAGAGTGAGCGGCGCAGAGTCCGTGGCTGGACAGTGCAGAATGAGATGAAAGGTGTCCTGGGACGAATGTCCGCAGGCGCTGCACGATGGATTCTCGATTCTGCCAATTCAAGAGAGATAAGAGCTTAATAGCAGGCAGTGTCCGTTGTAGCGTAGACGAGAGAGAACACAGCAAGCGTGACGAGGGAACACAAGTTCCTCAGTGGAAATCGAGGGAGCCTGTGTGTCGATGAATTTTGATGAGACAGTACGCCTCCAGTCCGAGGAAAGACAAGAGTGGATACGAAAGATAAGAGGAGAGAGACTACAAGGGATTGCGGAAGGCGCGAGTTGTCCTCCCCGTCTGGCCAGCTCATAAGCCGCGTCGTTCCCTAAGAGAAACGAGTGTCCAGGAACCCATTGTAGCCCAACAGAACAAGAGGAGAGAGAAGACAGTTTATGCCACATCTGCCAGAGAGATTGAGGTAAAAGGAAAGATGGAGGAGAGGACAGGGTGGTGAGGACAGAGCAAGAGTCAGATCGGAGAAGGAGAGAAGAGAAGTGGCAGACTTGTTGGTGCTGCCAAGACCAGCAAAGAGCGTGCAGAATGTCGCAGGCTTCAGCAGAAAAACTTAAGCATACTGGGCCTGCTGAAAAGAAAAGAGTGGCCTCGATGCCTCAGAGAGAGAGCAGCTGGCAAGTACGCCAAGGCCGCGTTTGGCAAAAGGAAAAGGAACAGAGCCGTCAGTCCAAAGCACCAGATCATGAGGGGAAAGAGAGTCAAGGTGAGCGAAAACCGCACCTTGGCGAGAGAGAGAGAGAGATCAGAGAGAGAGCATGGAGAGGAGAGGGTGGGCTCCACAGTGAAGAAAAACAAAGGGGTTCCAAGAAGGAAAGGGAGGGCAAGCAAGAAGAGCCTCCTTAGGTTCTTAGAGTCGTTATAATGATTGAACCTAAGTTTACTGATTGTCAAGAGAATGCTATAACCTATTGTTTCCCAAGCTGCGACCTATCCTCAGGTGTGCCGCAAAATTTTTACATTTGCTGTTATTTTATATGCTCGGTCTTGATTGCTATGTTAATAAAAATAACTAAAATGCTTTATTAATTTGCTTGTGTGTTTCACACCGCACCAGTCTTAAACTAGCAAATTGTCTTTATGAATTATTCTCAGCTTGTGCATGTGACTCCCCAATTTTCTCACACTTTATCAGGCAGTCATTTAACATTTTATTAGAAGTCAGGGTGCTGCAGAAGAATCGCGAGTGTTCTAACGTATTTTGCCTGCAAATAATTTGAAAACTATTGCATTAACCTGTACACCACCGAGCTGGTCTGACCCCAATAACGACAACATCAACTTTCCTGTAAAGTCTTGTGGTTGTAGAACCACAAACTTTATATGCACTGAATACAATGGATTAGGTGATTTCCATTATACCATGACATGCGTCAGAATGCTTTTGGTTATGAGTAATTACAGGATGTTCAATTAGCGGAATAATCAGAAAGCTATTGAGTGTAAACCATACTGTATTGAGAAGCCTACAGCAGGAAACGAACTGCGTTAAGGAGAAGCAATTAATGCAGCTTTCAAACATCTACCTAGCAATGTAGAGAAAGAACATTTTTCAAAAGTAAAATTTTTTGTCAGCTTTCCGAGAAATTTTTTGCCATTGTAACAACACACTTTGAAGTAAATTCTTAATTATTATTTTTACAGAAAATTAGAGATACCATCAATATATGTAAAAACTTAAGAATATATTTGCTACTGTTACTAACGGTTGATGAGTGTCCTCAATTCGTGACAAGAATGTTTTTTACAGAACGATTTGTGTTGTGAGTGTGAATGTACAAGAGGAAAAGGATTTGTTTACTATTTGTAAAAATGTGTACTGTAGGCCTACAGTTGCCTTTGCTCGATGCCATTTTCCCCGCATTCCTTAAGCCCCAAATTCTCTTTTCCCTGGTAAATACAAAAACAGTCCTTCCTCTTCTTTCTTCTTTCTCCAATGAGAAAAAACGTTTGTCTTAATTCTGGCCTTATTTTCAAAATTGTTTTTTCATCAAAAATGTGATCTGAAAGTAAATGACAGCGCAGTGCGTTACCTGCCTCCATTGGGTGCGCTTAAGGTGCTCTTTCATGTCTGTTTCTAAGTTGTACTTTGTCTTCGCTTCTCACTTTTGGTAGTTGTCCAATTTGCTCAATTTATGCTGCTTCTGGAAAAACCCCGGAATCCACTCGCAATGACATCTTCTTCTGGCTCCCCTTCTTCTAGCATACTTTTAGTGTGAAGTAGTCAACAAATTTTACTTATTCAGTGTAGCCCCCATCCTTCAGTTGTGGTGCTCAAATTCAACTGCCTGCGTGATGCAAACTGTTCTTGCATCAGTTTGACCACTCGCTTTTTAGCCGCCGCAGTGTATGAGCATCTGCACTTCACAATAACAAAACAGCCATCACAGAAAATCAAAAAGTACGTAATAAGTGTAGCTGTAAGGAAAATGGTAGCATAAATTTATCCAATATCATTAGAAAGTGCAACACCAAATATCAGACTAAAATTCATGAAGCTCTACAAATCAAGAAAATTAATCAGCAACTCAACAACTAACAGTATGCCAATGGTTCTTTGTTTTTGCTAATATTTTAGTATTTGCGTTTACACTATTTAACTGCTGTCTCTGTGTGTACTTTCAAATGTTTTTCGATCCGTTCATGTTAGTTTTAATATTATGACGTTACTTATTATTTATTACATAAGCAAAATATTATTTTGTTTTATTTAGCCAGTTTATGAGCTGTTGATGTTTCATCATTATTTTGTATGCATGCTCGTTTGTAAGTTCTGGCGTTAATATGTTATTTTGACGCTCCGATGAAGATAATTATGAGGAATCGAAAACGTTAAATTTTAATTTTAAATGTTTAACATATATCGTCTGCTGATTTTTGATGTTTTGTGTAAAGTGAGAAATGCTATGAAACAGGGGCCTGGAGCCTAGTAAACAGCAGGGGTTCCCTAACAAAACGATATCGATGACACCAAAAAGTATGTTCAAAACAGTTTGCTATCCAACAGGCGGTTCTCACTGCTACAGCCACCGAAAACAAAAGCATTTTGTGGCGGAAAGTAGATGATGATAGTTTTGTTTAAATGTTACATCGCAATTCACATTAAATCATTTTTACTCTAATAACTGCTCCAATAAGCTCATGGTTTAAATTGCTCAATTTTAAAATGACTACCCCTTTCCAACGTTGTCTTTTATCCTTATCACGTATGTGCAGTTTCTCATTCAATGGCGCATTTTGACACAACTTTTTTTGGGGAGGGGATGCAAAGCATTTTGAAAGGGTAAAGGCTCTTTTTCTTTTTTCGGAGATCCTTTTTTTGAAACAGAGAGTTCTACCTAACTTGGTTTAAAACAGTAGTAAAATTGATCTCAAAAACAAATGAAGACTTTTTACATTTTTTGTCACTTTCATGATATAGAGCCAATAGTTAGCAATTCTCATTTGTATTCAGAAAATATATATTTCGAAATTTTGAAGCACAGTTTATCATCATTTCCACAAATAAACAAAAACGTGTCATTGCTGCTTTCTAAAACTAAACCGGAAGGCTGCTGCACTGACCTATGCAAGGCCGACATACACGTCAAAGGGAAAAATAAATGGCAGAAAAACGCACCGGCACTAAACCACCAGACTTTTTAGAATAGATTTTAAAATTAATGAAAAATGGAATTAATAGTTGTTTTACTTATCATATTGTACGAATAAAGATAAATTTGAGTTAAGTACATTGAAGAAAGGCATTAAATGAACAAAACCACAAAAATAAAATACACGTCTGGAAGTATAAGCTACCAATGAACTTTGGGTGCCACAAAGTTAATATGTTGATAGTGACTTCAACGTGGCAGTGCCATGAATATTTTGGTTACGTATGACTGCAGAACAAATATTAGCCTACTGCTTTACAACCGGATGGTGGTGGCAATACGGCAATCAAGTTGGGATGATATTTTCGACCATAAATCAATTGCAATGATTTATCTGCATTCAAAAAACATTGCTCATTTTCCAATTAAACTAGTCTGAAACAAACAGAGAGAAAACTATTTTGTTTGTCTTTATGTTGCTAGCGCAAACTAATAGTTGTACGTACACTATGTTTATTAGGACTCCTTTATAATGGGTTGTACAGCTAATAATTTCTTTTTTTATTACTTTTAAAATCTACTTTAAAAAGTGTGGTATTTCAGTGCAGTCGCGTTTTACAGTTATAAATGTTTATTCTTTACAAAACTTGTCGTAGCCTAGTTTAGATCGGAGCAATTCTGGTTTACTTTAAGAAAGCAGCAACGACGCGTTTTTGTTTATTTGCAGAAATGATGAAGTCGTGACTTAAAACCTTAAAATGCATATTTTGAATACATAGGTAGGCTGTTATTGTTTTGAGGCCAGCCATCGTTCTTCATACTTCCTCCCACTTACACATGAAACTATTTTGATCATTATGAAATGAGGGCAATAGAGCTAATTTTTACCTGTTTGTGCAGGGGGTGTGGACAGTGATGGTTCTCGCTTCGAGCGACTGGCATAGACAACAGGCTCTCTTCCAAAATGTAAATAAATAGCGACCTTCTCTAGCAGTGCAATAACGCCTCAATTACAGAGATAAAGATATTGAAAGCACTATTCCACGTTTGTTTTTGTTTCCCGAATTCATTCTTCGCATGAGCAAGATCTTTCATTTTTGGAGAAGCTTCTGGGATTATAAGCTTTTCATCAGCCTTTTTGCTAGTCTTCAGTTGGGCCGGGTCACCACGACGGATAGATTGCATGCCCCGCCACCAGTGTGCCTCATAAAGAGGAGGCAGCCCGTTAAGCGTCTTGCCAAAGCGCACAAGCAAGCTTGCTGGTTTGTTCTTCACACCAACCCCTTTTGTACTGAGCGCCAAACAAGGAAGCTGTGAATAAAATTATTTTACGTCTTGTGGTATAGAGTCTTTGGTAAAGTCTTGGGAAATGGTATAGCGACTGTGAAGCGGACGCTCTAACCACTACGCCATCACGCCGGTTGCGAAGTCATTGAAACTGGGAAAATATAAACAAATCTGGAAAAAATCTGGAGACGTGCGAATGGCTTAAGCCCCACTGTATATGAGTGCGAGCTCTCTGTACTTTCCCCACACAGTTGTTCCTACTAGACTGAGTACGTTACAACCAAGACTAGCAAACTTAGCTCTATTAGCCTATGAACGATCTGTGATGGAGGTCTTAAGTCTGGATTTATTCATTACCCGGTTTGCAATCAAACACCTACAACCGCAACCAATGTTATAAGAATTTTTTTAAAGTTTATCTTGATTGTTTGAGTTGGGACGTAAACATAACACGTTCCGATATACCAATAAATGAAACTTGAACTGAGCAGAGAGTTTAAGAGATAAAGAATACCTTACAAACTGTGCGTACTTTCAATGAACATTGGGTTATTTGAACAAACTTGCGCTTATAATTTGCCAGCATTTTTTACGAACTTATTTGCCTCCTTCACCCTTTATTTTGCAGTATGGCTAGCTGCGGGCCTGATGTATAGATCTCTTTTTTACTAATTATTGTCCAAATGCTATCCCATCAAATCATTTCAAAAGGACAAAAGCCAAGAAAAGATAATCGAAGATTCACGGAAGCAATCAAAGCACGGCGGCAAGCACAAAAGCAGAATTTAATATTAACCTAGATACAAACACATTGTACATTGATTCTACCAACCACACAAGAAGCCATATCAAAAGCTGTCAATACAAAATCTAAAGCTGTCAATTCAACACTTAAGGCATCTTTTTCCAGATACATTGATGGCAATTAAAGTAAACTACAAAATGCAACGTATTCAGAGAACTACACAATCACAAAAACACTTGCACATCATAGTGTAGGAAATAAGTTCCTTAGAGCAATAACGTGCTGACTGAATCCCAATTGCTGGGAACTATGGCAGTCACAAGGCGGAAGGCACGACAGCAAAACTTTATTCCACCAATTTACGCGGTTGTGGTAACAATCGAATTACGTCCATCCGTCACGAAACCCAACGATGAAAGAGAGCACAATATCTCCGACCACATGGTCGGTAACAAAATCTGCACGCGACACCAGGAATTAGGTCGCTGCACACGTCTATGTAAACAGGACACTGCACACGTCACATTAACAAAAAAAAAAAATAACGGATAAACAACCTAATGGCGGGAAAGGCAAGCCGATCACCGAGCTACCAAGAGAAGATAAAAATAAACATAATCTAGCCCAAATAAAAAAAATAAAAATATGTGTGTGTGTGATTTTAGACGCATACAATAATAACACACAAATGCACATAGTAAAAACTAGAATCACACACAACAGTCGAAAGCAAACTAACAAAAAAAATGTAAAAAAAAAGACAAAAAGATGTTTGGCATGGCAGCTTGATGAAGAGCGAGGCGCGACACGCTACACAACTCCCCCCCTCAAGCACGCGCAGCCAGCGGAGACGTGCGAAAGGACAGAGGGAGATATCGTTGTCGATCTCGGGCTTGTCTTCCAGACGTCCAAAAGGTGAAATGGATTAGAGAGTAGCAGCACAGGATCAGTGTACGAGAAGCTAGAAAATAAAATATAAACACGCATCAATGCAACACAAATTAGCGAGGCGTGGCAGCGATCAGGCGAATTTTAAAGTCCTAACTAGGCCTAATAATGAAAACAATAAGATATCCACAAGAAGTGAAGCATGAAACATAGCTACAAGCCTAAACCAAAAAAAGGGGTAAGGCCAAACTTAATCGTCTAGTGATCTCCTGTAACGGACCGGGAGCCTAATAGTTCTACCTCGGCGCGAACGAAATTCGGGTGCCGGCTCCTCGTCAGGGTGTGCAGAAAAGCCGACGTTAGTGGCGATGGAAGGGATTTCAATGGCAGTCGACCCGTCGTGGACTTCGTAGTCTTCCTGACAGTTTAAATGTTGGGGCATATACATGTGTGCGGCCTTAAGTCTATCGATTGAGACCGAATCAGTCCGGTCTCCAAGATCTAAAATAAAGTATTTGTCTTCCTTATCGAGAACGGGGAAAGGTCCTGTGTATGCTGGTTGCAATGACGTAGTAGAAGCATCGTCTCGCACAAAGGCATGCGTGCAAGTGCGTAGAGCCTTCTCCAAATAGGAACTACGACGACATGGCTCTCGAGGCAGGGAAGGTTTGAGTGATTTCATAAAAGTTAGAAGTCTTCGACGATATGCTGTGTGCGAAACAGTTTCGTCACTGTGTGAAAAAAATTGTCCTGGCAAGCGCAGCGTGGTGCCAAGGGTGAGCTCAGAAGAGCTGCAGCCAATATCCTCCTTGACCGTAGAGTGAATACCAAGTAAAACGAGGCCGAGATTTTCATACCAAGCGGTGGGATTATCGTTGCACTTAAGAGCTGTTTTAACCGTACGATGGACGCGTTCAACCATCCCATTGGCAGCGGGGTGGTATGCTGTGGTATGTGACAGCTTCGTCCCCAGGAACTCACACATTTCCTTCCATAGGTAAGAGGTAAATTGCCGACCTCTATCGGTAGTCATCTGAGTGGGACAGCCAAAACGTCCAACCCAGTGTAAAAGGAACGCGTTAGCACACTCTGTCGCAGTTACGTCACGCAAGGGGATTAACTCTACGTGTCTGGTGAAACGGCAGATAATGGACAAAAGGTAAGAGTAACCATGGGAAACCGGTAAGGGACCAACGATGTCAACATGAATGTGTGAAAACCTTTTATTAGGGGCCTTAAATGAATGCAATGGTGCTCGATTGTGTCTTATAACCTTCGCTTGTTGGCATTTAGTACACGTCTGAACAAAAGCTCTGATGTCAGACCTCATTCCGAACCAAACAAACCTCTGGCCAACAAGCTTCTGGCTAGCCCGGACTCCGGGATGTGACAAGGCATGCAACGAATCAAAGACCTTTTTTCGGAAGCCAACAGGGACTAGCGGTCTAAAAACTCCTTGCGAAACGTCCCCGAGCAGGGGCTGGTCACAGCCAGGCACAGACTCCTTCACAATCTTCAAAGAATGATCTGTTCTCAATAGAGTGATAATTGAATCATCGGTCTGCTGCGCACGACTCATAGCGGTGAAATCCACAGCTTGGACTGCGTTGCACAAGGCATTTAAATCCGGTGGTCGGCTCAAACAATCGGCGACCACATTATTTTCACCGGAAATATATCTCACATCAGCGGTCAGTTGGGCTACATAAGAAAGCTGGCGCAGCTGCCGGGCAGTAGCTTGTTTCATGGGAGATGTCACAGCACTGACTAATGGCTTGTGATCGGTAAAAAGAGTGAAAGCGCGACCCTCCAAAAAGTACCTAAAATGTCGCAATGACAAGTACATGGCAAGCAATTCACGGTCGAACACAGAATAGTTAACTTGAGCAGAATTCAGAGCCTTAGAAAAGAAGGCCAATGGTTTAGCATGACCGTCAATAACTTGCTGCAGGACCCCGCCAATTGCAGATGTCGAGGCGTCTACCACTACCTGTGTCTCTGCACCTAACACCGGAAAAGCGAGTAAGGTCGCATTGGCGAGCTTAGTTTTAATGGCAGAAAAAGCTTGTTCTGCCTCCTCGTTCCAACGTAAGGTTTGTCGGCTGTACTTACGCGGGGATAGCATTCTATTCAAAGGTTGCAAGGTGGCTGCAGCCGCAGGGATAAATCTCCGATAATAATTTAACATGCCCAAAAATCTACGCAACTGTTTCATGTTACTGGGCCTCGGGAAATTTTGAATGGCGGTTACCTTGGATTCAAGGGGCGCCACTCCCTCTCGGTTCACCTTGTGACCGAGAAGCACAATTTCTTCCACGTCAAAAATGCACTTGTCCTTATTTAAAATGAGACCAAAATACTTTAATCTATCAAACACAAGGGTAAGGTGCCTCATATGTTCTTCTCGTGACTTGGAAAAAATTAAAACATCGTCAATATACACAAATACGAAGGGAAGTCCCCTTAAAACTTCATTAACGAAGCGCTGAAACGAGGCGCCAGCATTGCACAATCCCATAGGCATTTTACGAAAACAAAAGCTACCCAGAGGCGTCACCATGGCAGTCTTAGGGATATCTTGTTCGGCAATTTCGATCTGATGGTAAGATTTATACAAGTCCAAACTCGAAAAGTGCTTACTACCAGACATAAAATCCACAAAATCGGTGAGTAGCGGCAATGCGTACCTATCCGGTACGGTTTGTTTATTTAAGAGCCGAAAGTCACCCGTGACTCTGTAAGAACCGTCTTTCTTAGGGACAAGATGAACAGGGCTCCCGTATGGGGAATTAGCCGGCTCAATGACATTCAAATCCTGCAGCTTCTGCAGCTCCACTCGTAGGATTTCCAACTTCTCTGGCGACAGGCGTCGCACTCTTTGACAGGTAGGAGGTCCCCGGGTATTAATGAAATGCTTGGTCTTATGCCGCGCAGGTTTCTTAAAATTCTCTAAATCGAAAACCTCAGAGTATCGATCAAACAACTCCTTGGGGTCCTGAATGGGCGTGACCTCACTATCAATGCAAACAGGTGGCGAAGGACAGTCAATCTCAGGGGACGTGCCAGCGACAGCCTCGCTGGAACGCGTGTCTCCAAAAATGTAAGGCGGCTTAACAGGGTTCTCGTCTGGTAGCACTAACCTGCCTCGGCGGGCGTCGACCAAGAGACCAAAATGGGTCGGAAAATCAAGCCCTAATGTAGCGAACAAGACGTCGGCCTTGACAAAAGTCCAAGTGAATGAACGACCTAAGTTTAAGGTTAACTCCAATTCTACGCTCTCAAAAGTGGGTACTTCAGACCCGTTTAGGCATGACATAAATCCAGTTACACTCGGGTGAGTGGCAGGCCTATGGCATGGGATCACAGAACGGCGGCTACCACTGTCCACCATAAATTCAATGTGGGTTTTAGGATCGCGTACAATTAACATTCCCGTCCTTAGGGCCTTGCGATCTATAGCATCCAGACCCCCTACTACAGAGCCTGAATGCACTACTGTTTTTTTTGGAACAGTAGCATCAGTTTTTTCTGGGCGGCGAGCAACAGAGCCCCTCCAAGCACAAGGCGATATGCAGTGAAAAGCATCGCCGCCAAACCTTGAGTGGTAATAACATAAATCTAGCAACGGCTGGCGAGGAGCGGGCAAAAAACGATCCCTACGAAGAACTCGGTAAGGGGTGCTGCTAAACCTAGAACGTAAAAATGAAGGGCGACGAAAATTATTATCTTGAATTGTGGATGTCATAGGTTTGGGGGCAAAAGAATTAGTTTGTAACGTGACGGTTTGCGGGGCTAGTTGTTGCTGCAAAAATGAGTTAAACGATTCGGCTAGTCGATCAACCTTGTCAGCAAGAAGTTTATTCGTAGCGGACACAAAACGGGGGTCAGAGGTCGACGATCGGTCCTCTGCAACTACACGATCGGCACGACGTGCTATGTCATCCAAGTTGTCCATGGGGCCAGCTACGAGAAGTCGTCTGACGTTTGAGGGCAATCTATCCATAAATAATTTCTTTAACAGAACAGGGGAGCCCTCAGCCCCTAACAGCTTGCGCATCTCGGCAAGCAACTCAGTAGGCTTGCGGTCGTCTAACTCACAAGCATGCAGCAACTGGTGTAATTGGTGCTCCTTGGGTTGGCCAAAAATCTTGATAAGTGCCGTCTTTAAATAGGAGTACGGGAACACAGGGTCCAAGTCAAGTAGCACATGCTCGACACGCTGTAAATGTCGCAGATCTAAAGAGCTCAATAAAAGCTCGTGCCTCTGACACTCGGAATCAATCTTCCTCATGAAAAAAATGTTCTCTACCATAAGAAACCACAGACTGACGTCATTTTCCCAAAACTTGGGGAGGTTAATTGTAATATGACACATAGCGACAGCGGGATGAGGCTCACAAAAATCGGACTTCTGGCTCATCATACTTGAAATGGGTTAGATTAAAAATTATGTTGAGAAAAAAAGCAAAAAAACAAACAAACACTTAACTTTAATATTCACAAAAGATCAGTCAATTTTCTTCTTCAAATTCGGTGAAAGATTTAGCTTCTTCTTCCTCCCTTTTGCTGTTTTCCTTCTTCCTTCTTGCAATCACGTCGGGGTCACCAATGTAGGAAATAAGTTCCTTAGAGCAATAACGTGCTGACTGAATCCCAATTGCTGGGAACTATGGCAGTCACAAGGCGGAAGGCACGACAGCAAAACTTTATTCCACCAATTTACGCGGTTGTGGTAACAATCGAATTACGTCCATCCGTCACGAAACCCAACGATGAAAGAGAGCACAATATCTCCGACCACATGGTCGGTAACAAAATCTGCACGCGACACCAGGAATTAGGTCGCTGCACACGTCTATGTAAACAGGACACTGCACACGTCACATTAACAAAAAAAAAAAAATAACGGATAAACAACCTAATGGCGGGAAAGGCAAGCCGATCACCGAGCTACCAAGAGAAGATAAAAATAAACATAATCTAGCCCAAATAAAAAAAATAAAAATATGTGTGTGTCTGATTTTAGACGCATACAATAATAACACACAAATGCACATAGTAAAAACTAGAATCACACACAACAGTCGAAAGCAAACTAACAAAAAAAAATGTAAAAAAAAAAAGACAAAAAGATGTTTGGCATGGCAGCTTGATGAAGAGCGAGGCGCGACACGCTACAATAGAATTTGGCTGTTACACAGCTAGTGCGCGTATGGATTATTGGTGCTTTACTGCTTTCTTTTCATATTTTTTCTTTTTTGTTCAATTGTATTTTTCAGAGCAGCTTTGATTTCCTAGAAAACAAATGAATGTCACAGGATTTCGCATAGCAATGTACGTTTCTGCGTTAGCAAACTTTTGCAAACCAATGGCTCAAAATCATCTATATTTCATCGATAGTGCTCAATAATAACTAAAAAATCCTCTCGGTAATGTCTTCGTATAAGTTGGCAGTTATTTCCATTTACCTTATGCATAGCTTCATGCTCTGTTTTGCTGGCTTTAGTTAGGTTAGGCCGCGGGAGACTGACAGACTTCTTTACCTCATTTTTTTTCTCCAACAAAAATGGAGGTATCCCGTTAAGTACTCTTTCAAAACACTGAACAACTGAAACTGCATGATTTTTCTTCACACTTCTTTTTTTGTGAACATCGGCTTTGGCCTTTTGGAACGACTCAACAAAAGATTTTAATAAAGTCTGTCCACAGCAAAGCGGACGATCTGGTCGTCCCAATTGAGACATGGCTGCAAATAATTTTTTTTATATTGAACTTACTGTCCGGAGAAAAAGCCGAGAACCTTAAGATTCTTTACAAATATGAACAGCGCATTTAAATTAAAAATTCAGTCATTGCGAATTGAACGCATAGTACAGTGGCCTCATTGAGGCATTTTACCAAGCGATATGTCCAGTTTTATGAGCGACCTTAATTTATCGACACTATATTGGGCCAACTGGGTTACAAGAATTGTTCTAATAATTCTCATCCTGGCAACACTGTGAAGGGAGCAAAACTAAAAACGAACTCTGTATCGACCAGACAACCATGGTCACTGGCTTATCGACCAAGGGCAGTGGTGCGCAATATGTTGTTGTTGTAATTACCCCTCCTCTTCCTCGGGATGAAGGAACGGCACGAACAGCAATTCAGGTTCATGCCGTCAACTTAATTGAAATTAGGCTAGGGGAAAGGTGGGGAATATCACAGCACTGCATTGCTGCACTTCTTGGCAGCGGTGCTAGCGTTTTTATAAATTGTAAGGGCACCAGGTTTTTAGGTGATAATTATCATATTATTATAATATGACAATTTTTTGGCTGACAATTTAAAATAGCTTATACCAACGTTTTTTTAGCTAATGCCATTAATTTTAAATCCACAAAATATATGCTTTCAAGAAACGGATTAAATAGAAAAATTTAAACAACATCAACGTGATTTTACTAAGACCTTCAAAAATTATCCAATGCTTTTGAGCAAAATTTTGGCCTCTGGCGCCTTTTTATTACAGTAGATCGATCTATCGTTCTTGAGGCACACAGTCTAAGGATATTTTTTACAACGCTATCTCATCATATCAAAAATGCATGAAAATAGAAGTCCTTCGAATATCACAATCTTTCATAACCCTGACAGATTTTCGACACATATGTCAAACTCTGTTCTCAGGAACTATTATCCTATTAGAATGTAAACAAGGCGTCTGTTTCGCAGAACTCGAAAGATGGCGACTTATTTAAAAAGAACGATTCAACAGATGTTGGGCCAGAAGCTGATTTAGGTACCGCATTTATTTGATTAAAGCGCGCCCTTGTAATTCACAAAAATTTTTGAAAAAAATAATATTATGCACTCTTGAATAAAATGCGCATAATCGATAGCGCCTGGTTAGGACTTTTTGGTTTTGTGGCATTAGTGCCGTCGCAACTATCTTATTCTTCTTTGTTTTTCGGCTTATCCCGATTAGGGGTCGCCACAGTAGATATCTGCATTTTTATAACATGGCATTTGTTTTACGGTCGGATGCCCTTCCTGCCACCAATCTTCTCTTCGAAGGGAAAACTGGGCCACCTGTCTTCCACATAAATGCAAAGGCGTCCCGTGAAGTGCCTTGCCCAAGGACACAAAAGCGAACTTGCCGGCTTGTTCTCCACGACCTCCCCTAAATGCCGAGCGCCAAGCAAGGAAGCTGTGGATACCAGTTTTTAAAGTCTTTTGGTATGACTCGACAAGGGGAATGAACCCCAGGTCTACCGATTGCGAAGCGGATGCTCTAACTACTACACCATCGTATCTTCGCAACTATATGACACCATATTCTATATGAATGTCATCACAGATTCCGAAATATACTGTAGAAACGTGCTGTTTAAACAAACAACTTTTTTTGACAACAGGGAAAAGGATTTGAAGTATTGATGAAAACAGATACCAAAGTAGCTTCTGATGAAGGTTGATTAAAAAGTAGACCTACCTACTTAAAGAATACAGTATTTTTCAACACGACTGTTTCTCTAAAAATAGTAATTGTCGATCTCCGGTCAAAGCTATTTTCAAGTATTGTAGGTTTGTTTGATATTGGACAAAAAGTTTGCTTTTACAAAAAAATAAATTGTGCACGTGATTAGAGTGCGCCCTTGAGTGCAATGCGCACAAACTTATGTTAAAAACTGATAGAACGGTAACTAATTTAAAATCGCTTTAAAAACATCTTTCAATTTTCTTTGTACTGAGCAATATTTCCCTGAAACATACAGAAATTACTGCCGGAGCAAAACCAGCCTTCCTGCGCGTAAAATTAAAACCTCAAAAATAATCTTTAACCTAAGTCAATGTCAAAATTATGTAGACTACCAGTTTTCTCAATAACACGAGGGTGACCCACAATCTCAAAGCATATTTCAGTATTTCTCTTAATGCAGTTATTAAGAGAAAGTTACTGTCGATTGCACAGAAAATATAGAGCTAATTGCATAAATGCGTAGACTACACATTCTCCATTTTTCGAGTATGTTTGCGGCAAGCTATCTCGGATGACTATTTTCCACTACCACATCATTCAACACTGCAACGTATGCCGATTTCAACGCATCGAGTTACGAGCTAAATAATAGACTTTGTTGTCGTTTAACCACGCCCTATCAGAAATACTTACACCAATGTTGCTCATCACATTGTGATACATCAGTTCCTTCAACTGATCAAAGTGATAATTGTCATAATGGAACTGAAATGTGCTGAAAGCTGTATCTTGGCCAAACACATTAAAGTCGTTGAACTTCTTTGAACTTCTACCTTTGAATATATAATTTGTGTAGCGAAAAAAGATAGTATTTTGTCATAGGTTTACCTGCTTAATTGCGCTACAGGCTTAAATTAAATTTTTTTTTGATAATTGTCTTATATTTTGCGTTATTTTTTATATGATAGGCTACAAGGCATACCTTTATATCATAAACTACCAGGTAGAACTTATCATCAACTACACCCATGTAGGAGCAGTTTGTTACAAAAAAAGTAGAGCGTGAATAGAAAAATGCAAACAATACAACTTAAAAATTTAGGCACGTCTGATTCAAATTATTCTCTAAATTGCCTCAAACTGTAATAGCTCAGACCTGATTTAAAATGGAGTTAAGTTGGATTGCTCAATGGCGAGCCACTTACGTATACTTTCTTCACCGATGTTTCGCTTTCACCTTGGGTTTCTTAACTAATTAGATTATATAACCATTAACATTGCAAAACAATCTAGCAAAACATTTCATTAAGCTTACTTGGTGGCTCGGCAGTTGATCTTGGAACATAGTTTTGAAGAGATTTAAATTTCCGATTTGAGAGAGTAATCCACACAACAGTCGGACAATTGTGCCCATGACTTGGAAAGACCATAAAATCTTGAGGCGGAGAGTTGGTGATTTTTTTGAAGTCAACATAGGGAAATTCAAGACCAGATTTCCACGCATGCGCTGCAGCGGCAAGCAGAGGCTGAAATACAACAACAAGATCAAGGCTTTCAGGCAGTACATTCATTCATTTATTTATTCATTGCAGCGGTAGCGCTGATCGTTTGCGACTGTTTTAAATTAAGACCTGAACAACCTTAGAAGCGTATTAGTAAGTAAAATTAATACAAAAGTTTCACCAAATGGTTGCAATTCGTAACTTTACTAGCCGCCGGCGTCACCCCGCAGGGCGCCCATCAGTACTGTAATGCCGAGGTTAACAATATCGGTTCTGCTGGTCAACCCAGCGCCACCCAATGGAGAGTTGTAAAAACAGTAACAAAAAGTTTGTGTTTTTTCACTTGACAAAATCTTGTTCCGAAGCAAAACTATGGTTTTTGAAAGGCAATTGATGAAAAACATTTGCGTGGGTTTGCCCATAGCCACCACATGTCTCCAATTTTTTGAAACTTCTGGCAACGTCTTGTTTGCACTGTTTTCATCATTAGCGGTCTTAAACCTAACGAACTTTTATTTGTTAAATTGAGTTAGTGCTGCAATTGGAAGTAAATCAAAGTTGTGGAAAGGCGCTAAAGTAATTGATAGGCTTTTTGTTTTTTCGAGATTAAGCTATTAAATAGTAGGCCCACTACATAAAACTTTAACACAGCTGTTTGGGTATTTTCATGAGCTAATGGCTCTGGCTGGGCGCATGTTGCGTGGTCCTGGCATAAACGCAGCCAGCCAAAAAGCAAACGAATCCGAAATCAAACACTCGCGGTTAATTTATGAAAATAGCAGCGCCTTCATCAGTATTGGCGAATACAAGAATACCGGTTCAACGGCCTTTATCAAATTGATATATGTGAGAACAGCAATAAAAAGCTAATGTGCTGTTGACGCAGCCAAATACCATTCCAAAATCAAAAGTACCGCTTTTAAAGGAAATCGATTTAAGCCTTAAAAACCATTACGAGGTGCGCATAGCCGCCATTGTTTTACAAAAGTTTCTGGAGTTCCTGGCTACATCTTACTTGGCTTGTGTTCTACGTAGGAACTGAACTTGCTCGCAAGTGGAACAGCCAGCGATTCCTAAAAGTTATGGGTAGGAGAGACGCCAAAGTAATTTGTTTAAGTAATTTCACGAATACCCTGATAAATATTAGGACCAGTTTTAACAACTTTTTCATAGATGGATGCCTGCTAGTGCGACCTAAAGCCTCTGGCTGCGCACATGTTGCTTGGTCTCGGCATGTACGCAGCTGAAAAGAACAAAGAAACGTGAAGTGATGTACCTACAGTAAGTTACTACAATACTAGCCATTAGAAATTGACCTCGGCCTATACGCAGCTGGAAACAACTAAGCAACCGGAAGTGATGCACCTACAGTGAAGTCATTGCAATAGCAGTCATTAGCAATGATGAGGTTAAGCACGGCTGCGTCGGCCTTGTCCCATTGCAGCAGAAATGGCTTCAATAATTAGATGATGTTTAGCTCGAAACAAATATTTTGTTGCAAAAGATAAAACAAGGCCTTCTATACTTGCCTGTTTTTGTAGGGGGATCACCTATTTTTTGTTTGGGGTAGGCGGCTACATTTTAAAATGTTTAGAATCTACGCTTTTAGATAAATCTTTTAGAAAATATTGATACTTAAATACCAAAGAAGCACGCTTTTGAGAAAGAATAGTGAAAATGTACCAAACAACTATTTCTAGAAATTGCAATTTTCTGAAGTGCAGCACCAAAATTTTGAGTGCTTTTAACCGGTAGGATATACCAGAAAATTTTTTAAATCTTCATTTTTTGATGAATCTTTTTGAAAATTTTTATAGATAATGACAAAGAACCATGCTTGCTTGGAAAAAGTACTCAAAATGCACCAAAGAACTAGCTTTTTCCAAAAATTGCAGATTTCTTAGGTCTTGTGGGAAAATTGTTCAACTAGCAATGAAACAAGACGTATATCAACCAATTTCGATCAGCCATTACGAACTAATCCTTAACCTTAACTAATTAGAATAACATTTCACTGGAAAACAAATTTTTTCAGCTTTCAAACGACACTGATTGTTAGTACCTCATCGTAACTTTTATACATAAAACTTACACTCTTTTTACTCAGCTTACCACACTTTTGGGAAAATAAAGTTACCCTACAGGTCTTAAAGTTCAGCTTTTTAGAATAATAACTAATTGTAAATGTACATGTCATACATTATCAAAATTGCCTTAAAATACCCTTTAATATTTTTAAAAAAGTTCCAAAATCGGTAGAAAAATAACGTCACATATCAGTTTTTAACTAAACTGATTTTGTTAAGTGTTACAATTTTTGAAAAAAGTCATCAAATAATTACTGGTCAACAAAAAAATTTTTTTTCAAAAGTTACTGAATGTGAGGTCGATTTTAGGATATGTGAAGGTCACTGAACCCAAATATGCTTTTAGTTTTTTCGAATTGGCTCTAGTTTTTGAGATATAGCGAAATTATTTTTTTCGCGTTAGCGCTTACTGAGAAGCTGCGTATTGCATTACAGATTACTGTAGATTGCATTAGATACAGCTGATCGTAATTTTGAGCGTACATAAGCTACTTAAGTAGATATTGTTGACAGAATAAACAATAAAGTTGGGGTTTTACTTTAAAGTTACATTCCAAACAATCCATGCATTAGACATGAACGGCACTGTAACTGTTCAAGGTAACGCTTATGAAATGTGTACACACAGTAGATGCCTGTTAACTTTAACAGAAGAGACAGTCTATCAAATTCAATAACTAATGGCACTAAAATTTTATGTCAGCGTAAACAAAACAACGTTTACCCTCAACAGTCCGTGTTAGGTCAATCCATTTGTTGAAAGGCACGTTTATATAATTTCCGCTTGTAATTTTGCTGGGTACTATCCCGCATAAGGCTCCAGCAATAGTCTGACATCATACGAGAGTCCCTTCGACCTTGGTACCTCATTTTCATAATTTTAATGGCCTGATGAAACCTTTCATCCTGTTCTTCGCTTACTTCACCATGGCTTTCTGGGAATCGGCCAAGGTAGCTGAATAAGTAATGAATTTTTATGCTCATTCTGGCCCCAAGAGCTTGAAAGTTTGTCAGCATCTGTTTCAGTATGTCCTGGTAACAGTCTGCTTTCGTTTTTCCCAAGAACTCTTTTACCACGGAAACATATGAGCACCAGGCTGCAGATTCGTCTACTGTCATGTGCAAAACAAAGGCTCTTATTAGTGTTCGGATTTGTGGTCCGTCAAAGATTCCAGCTCTAACTTTTTCATAACTCGTACCAGGAAATCTGCTGCGGATGTACCTGAAGCAATCGCCATTCTTGTCTAATACCTTGACAAATTGTTTCATTAAGCCCAACTTAATATGCAAGGGTGGAAGAAGGATGCTATCACGGTCCACCAATGGCTCGTTTATCACGTTGTTCTCCCCCACCACGAGATCTTCACGTACGGGCCAATCCTTTCTCTGCCAGTGTTGATCATCAGCTCTACAGTCCCAGAGACAAAGAAAGCACGGGTACTTTACATAGCCAGCTTGCTGTCCCAATAAAATGTTGACCATTTCTAAGTCCACACATATTGCCCACTTATGCTTGTTGTAGCACAGCTTCTGCAAGACCATCTGTACAGTCGAGTAGCTCTCTTTCAAAGTTACCGAATAACCAATAGGGACACCAGCATAGGTACTTGCATTGTGTAGCAGAACTCACTTTAAGCTTTGTTTAGAGCTGTCTATAAACAGACGCCACTCACCCGGTTTGTATTGTGGAACACCCATTGCTGTAAGAAGGCCTTTGACGTTTTTGCAAAACACAAAGTTATCTTCTTTAGTAAAATAATCGCTAAGCGCTTCATCCCTGTGACGGTAGAACGTTATTTTGGTCTTGAAATCAAGAATGCCATGTTCACTGAGACGAGAAGCCAAAACCTCAGAAGCCTCTTTTGTTAAAGCTAAGTCTCTGACTAGGTCATTGAGCTGTCTCTGGCTAAAAGACTTTACCTTACTTTGCCATTCTGCAGTTGTATCAGACATAATGTCGCTGTAATTACTGTCATCGCTGTTTACCTCTTTTGCAAACAAGTCATCATTCAAAGCAAGCTTTGGCAAAGAAAAAACTGGAATGGGTACTTCCTCGCAATGCGGCACCGGCCGCCTCGCAGACTCTAGGTCAGGATAATACCACAAATTCGTTTTGTGGCGGTTCCATCCTGACATGTTCACCATGCAAAAATAGCAATCGTTATGGTGGTTCTTGAGACTTCTCCAAACCATAGGCACTACAAATCGCATTGCTTTTACTTTACCTTGAGTTCAAATGCGAAGAGTATCAGTCAATTTTTACACACTTTGTGAGGAGCCCATTGCTTGTCTTGATCCCCCAGCTTCATGCCAAAGTATGCTTCGAACGCTCTTTTCGTAAAGTCTCGCACATTAAAACGATGCTCTTTTTTCACATACTCTCCACAAATGTAGCAGAATATATCTGGATCATTGACACAACTCCTACGCTTTCAAGTCATAGCTCTATTTTAAATTTGATCTTAAATACAATTCCTAAGAAAAAAGTAGTTGACAACAGCAAACTGCTAAAACAAAAGTCTTACAAAATATTAGTTTGACAATTTTTTCAACACTGACGTATTAAATTGTGTTCACACAAGTAGGCTATAGATTAAACCTGTATCCGTATGAGCCGATCTTCGCGCAACATATTGTTTTACAACAATACAGACATTTCAACGAAACAATCCCGCAATTGTTTCATCATACTGCGAATTATATTCGTACTGCTGTTTGTTTTCTGTACGCAAAAATTGTTCTTAAAAATTTTCGACGCTCCATATCTCAAAAACTAGAGCCAATTCGAAAAACCAAAGCGCATATTTGCGTTCAGCGACCTCGATATATCCTAAAATTGATCCCACATTCAGTGCCAAAATTTTTTTGTGGACCAGTATAACGATTTCTGGTAGCAAGAACTGGGTTAATCGTGCCAGACAGCATTATGATATCATAGAGCAAGTTGAAACGTGCACAAAAAGTAAGAAAAGCATGCTTAGAAAGCTTAAAATGCTTAAATAAAGAATCTGTTGTTGCATTGTCAGTTCATTGTTAATTGTTGTAGAGTTTCTTTCAAGAAAGAAACCTTGCTAAGATCTTCCAAAAAAAGCTTTTAAACGCGTTTCTACGATCAGCATTTTTTGAGTAAATTAAGAAAACAAATTATACTATTAATTGTTAATTATGACGTCATGTGACTTCAAAAAAAGTAGGATTGATTAAAGTTGGCTTGTCAGGTACTGGCCTTTGCTTAAGTCAACAACCGTTTTCATCTGTCAAAAAACGCGATTTAAAAAAAATTATCTTTGATCAGACGTCACGGTGACGTTGTCGTGCCGTCTCCGAGAAAGTGATCAATCGTGCCAAATCTGATGTTTGTACGCCAGGCAGTTTTTGAGGAGTTGAGGCAGACACACAGAATGACACAAAAACAGATAAAATTGCGCTTTACAGGTATATACTGTATTTGATGAGAAAGCGACACTTCTGTAAAATCCAGAACACAATCTTGTTGAACTAAGACAGCAACTGCCTACTATGACTTCAGGAAAG
The DNA here is from genome assembly GCA_963675345.1 of Trididemnum clinides. NCBI lineage: Eukaryota > Metazoa > Chordata > Ascidiacea > Aplousobranchia > Didemnidae > Trididemnum > Trididemnum clinides. The sequence continues at coordinate 7,775,180 of OY776289.1, forward strand.
GTAATTTTTTAAATAAAGATGTTGATGCAGTCGCCGTGGTATAGTGGAAGTTGTTCCTGTCTTTAAAACAAAAAGATAAAGGGTTCAAAAACCCTGTGAAACATGTTCTTAGTCGCTAGAAAGAACACTTAGAATTTGCCACGTTTTTTCATCAAAAATACAGGTTTGAAAGGGAGTGTATAACGGCAAACATACACGGAACCGAGAGCCCAGGTCCAAATCAAGCAAAGCAAAACAGAAACGTGAAGTCAAGTATACCGAGAATAGAAACTCATTTGAATTAAAAACGAGGAAATCCTATTTCACACTGCACAACACAAAACAGCCTAGTAGTTGTCTTGGTTGTAGCTAAATCTTTTGTTTTGATTCTCGCGTTTGAGCTCGTGTTTTTCCTTGCTAGTCTTTGGTGGAAATGGGCGACCACGACGGGTAGACAATTGGCTCCAATTCCTGTCTGCCACATAAAAACTGCAGCATTCCGTTAAGTGCCTTTCCCAAGAGCACAACGAGAAAAACTCGCTGGCTTTTTTCGTAAAATATTATTCTCGGGCTGAGCGTGAGGCAAAAGAGTTGTAGAATTTAATTTTTACAATTTTCTGTATCAATAAAAAAGACTTTTTAAGTGCAATCTTAGGTTTCATGCATTCACAATCGTCAGGTAGTCAATTTAGATATTTGAATTCTAAGCTCTGTCATTTCCATGACATTGAATACTCTCTTGGCAGAAGTTAAAAACATTCTGACATAGGTTTTGCCATCTGCGGTATCACTCGACAAGGCAATTGTACCAAGGTCTGCACACTGCGAAGCAAACGCACTAACCACAACACCACCTTGCTGGTTGGTGCACCCACAAACCTGGTAATTGAATTTGTCGTCAGATTCGTATGCGTTGAAGTCCATTACAATCATAAGCTCAGTGGTACGTTGTGGACGAAGTATGATGTCAGTAGGCACGTTTTTTAAAACACCTTTGATAAGATTAATATTGAGATAAACTGGCATAATAAGCATAAATAAATGATTTCACAGGTCGGATATATGGACTACAGCATAAGCAAATGATTTCGCTATTGGATCTATGCAATACATGAACAACAGAACTCAAGTATTTGGTGAAAAAATAATGATTATGATCAGTGGTGAGCAGTAGTACGCTACTCAAGTTTACTTAAGATTGCGTCGATCATGAACTTTCTTTGCAATTAAACAGAGATAAATGCAACAGTTGATGCTTAGGTCTACTACAAATTTTAATTTTATCAGCTTCATCTCCAATAACATTACCGCTCAATTTTGAATGAAAGCAAAAACTGCAACAGTTAACGAAATCTTTCGATAATATTTGGGTACTAAAAAAACAAGACAAAACAATTTTTGCTATAGTATATTATGCAGGATTGGTGGTGATTATTAAATGATATTGGTAACTGAGATGACATTAAGACTTACACATAAAGGACAAATTTCGCTCTTGCGACATTAGGCTATTATGCTACTAAATGATATTATCATACAAATGGCGAATAAAATCTCTCTCTTCCAAAAGTATTTTTGTGGTCATGCGCCTAGCTTTAGTGTGTCTGTCTATACATTGCAAAGTTATAATTAACAAGGATGAGGAGCATGAACGTATTTAACATTCTGATAGGTCTAATTAGGCTGAAAAAACTTTCTTTGATCATAATTTTGTGCAGCACATGTTTTAAGGCGTTTTAAGACATCGCTGCAAAGATTTTACTATCACACTACGTAGCCGCATATTACAATAATGATTTTCCTATTCTCAATTATAGGGCAAGTTTGAGAAGATAAGACTGTACTGCCATCAAATTTTAAGGGCTATTCCTGTGACAATTTAATCAAATATAAAAATAGATAGAGGCTTTAAATAAAGCATTGCTTAGACAGTCACGTTTATGGGACCTATACCAGGTTGATTGTAGTGGACGGTCGGTCAGTTCCCTGCGAAGCCGTATCACTCGTGAATGAGTGAAGATTGTCGCAGGTGCATGAAGTCTAACAACTGCTTGAATAATAGTGGTGTCACAGCCCAGTGATGTCAAGCTCTTAAAGTAATACAAGAGGCCAGCAGTGCACTTTGAGCGAACTGCAGACAGTGACACACTGACAACCGCCACTCATTCACGAGTGATACGACTTCGCAGAGTACTGACAGACCATCCACTACAGCTGACTTAAAATAGGTCCCACAAGTGTGTAGGTCTAAGCTATGCTTTAGTTGAAATCTCTAGCTACTTGTCTGTAATTAAACTGTAATAAAGGGACCTGATAGGTCGAAATAGTGTCACTATTTGCGGTTTGCTTGTGCATCGCTGGCCTCCTGTATTACAAAAATAAATGTTTCATCTCAAACAAGTCTCAAAATTGGACTGGCACTGCCATTGTGACTTTGTCCCGGTACATGCTAGGTAATCCTTAAATGTAATCGCCGTCACCGTCTGCATTGCAGAGCAGGATTACTTTATAATTATGCCTTTTTGTTGTCGTATGCGAACTATATAAAGTCAGCAAATTCATTCGGGTGATGAGCCCTTCTACCCAAGCATGCACCATTAAGGTTAAATTGACCCTGCAAACATGATTTTTTTTTCAAATCTGTTGATAGAATAACTTTCATTGCTCAAGACTTCCGAGCATATTAGATAATTTTGCAATGTTTGGTAAGGTTTTTGTTTCGTTGTCTTATATTGAGTCAGAGAGAAAATTAGTTTTGCCTTACTATCCCCAGAATGTCGACCAGGTTTAAAATGATCCCAATAAATTTCATATGGTAGAATAGCTGTATTGAGGATTTTAAAAAATATTCTTGTCCATGACAAATTTTTTTGCGATCTCTTTTCTTCTGCATCTATCAACAACCACCTCAGTGTGTAAGGCGTAGCTAAACTTCGCTCGGTTGGGCCGAATTGGTGGTTAACCTCTCCAAGAATTCCAAATACACCGGGTTCTTTCCACTCCAAACCATTTGTAGCTGCGCTGTATTCTAAACGACCGTAGTGTGTTGCCCTCTACTATCTCTAAAATCGGTCGTCTATCTTTTCTTCATTTACTCCTAGATTGTTCTTTTACTTCACACGAACGGCAACATTCACCCAAATCCGGACGACTTTTTTCCCTGCTCTTTGTCCGTCGGCAATGTGTCATGGAGTGACTGGTCAGTGCATTGCCATATCTGCTATAAATGAGTACATTTAAGGTGCAGCAGCAAGGTCTTTCCATCTGTCTAAGTTTTCTGTTGATGTGCTTTGACATTAGGGATGAAGTCCTTAATGAACCACTTAGTAAACAAGTCACCGTTCATCCAAGCATTCTTTTGCCCTCTGTAGACCACCGGAAGATTAAAAATGTTGTTAAAGCAACATGGTTTTTCTGCCTTACCAATTACAAACAAAGGTAACGCATGTGAACCACTAGCATTAACACTAACCAACACTGTAACCCTCTCCTTGCTCACTTTGTGTCCTGGTGCAGAGTTAGCTGTTTTGGACGCAAGGGTTTTGTCAGGCAAAGCTTTCCAGTTTAAGCCCGTTTCGTCAGCAGTATAAATTCGGTCTCTGGAATACCCCTCTTCTTGCAAATACTTTATTAACTCTTTTTTGAAATCAGCAGCAGCTTTTGTATCAGCAGAAAGACTTTCACCTTCTAATTTTAGTTGCCTAATAGCATGATGATTTTTAAAGTTTGTTAGCCATCCTTTGCTGGCCACAAAAGAATCACTACCTTCCAGCTTTTTGTTGAAATCTAGAGCTTTTTCAAATAACAATGGGCCAGAAATAGACAGCCCTTTACTACGTTTTTGAGAAAACCATAGATAAAGTGCTTTATCCAAGCCAGGATTTACTGCAGTTTTCATTGTCTTTCTATTTTTTGAAAGCCCTTTATCAAGAACACCATCATAACACTATACTTTCCAATGTTGTACTAACTTGCCAGTTGATTAGCTGATGCTCCCTTACCGTATTGTTCATAGATTTTAATTTTATCTTTTAGAGTTAATACAACTCTTTTTTTTTAGCCGTTATATTGTTCATAGTAAAACTTGATTACAGTAAAACTGAATAAAACAAACGTTTAGGGTTTTTGTTTCAGCAAAACGTAATGAAATGAAACAATATGCGAATCAAATAGACAAAAACCTAATGCTAGAAACTACGCGCGACTCTGATGGAATCAAATAGGAAATTGGACGAATCCACTAGCTTATGTGTGCAATGTTTATTATTGTTCCATACCCGCGTATTTTGGGTAAATAAAGCGGTTGCACGTAATATCCTGTGACGAAATCAAGTGAATTGGACTGTATTACAAGCATTTTAAAAGGGTTTTTATGCCATGCTAGAATTTTAGAATTTTTCGAGGGTCCGGATAATCCAGTTTCCGGATAATCGAGGTCCGGATAATCGAGTTCCTACTCTAGTGTAAATATTGTAAATAACTGTAACAATATTTGTCACTTGTTTCATGCTGTATGAAAGCTCTTTCTTGAGTGCATTAAAACGTAACTTAGTATTTTTTGCAATTTCAAAAAATGTTTGTTTAATTCCTGTTTCATTAATTAAAAATTGTCAACAACCACAACCTTACCGGATAGTAACTTCATATTGCTACTATTTAAGTGCAATCGAGTCGCAATATATACTAGCTCACTTTGCTATGATTTAACAAAAGTTTCGAAAGCTTAAGTTGCGTTGAATGATAATCAAACAATTAGAAACTTGCAAATAGAAAATTCTTATTTTTGCGTTCATATGGCAGGTTTATAGCAGTAATTTGCTTTCAATTGTTGTTTTATCAAAAGATTGTAGCATCTAAACAAGTTGTTTGCAGGGACAAGCAAGATAGTAGTCAAAAATCTACAAAGTTTAATTGCAAGTACCTGTTTTTTTCACAAGTTACGTTTTAAATTTCACTATAAAAGTATTGCTTGGATTAGGTACAGGAGCTGAGGGAAAAACTCCTTTCTAAGTTCCACATTAGATTTCATCACTTCAAATCAGTAAAATTACAACAAAGAGCAATTTACTGAAACGTAACTAAAACTCTTTGATCTTTACTAGTTCGTCTTCAGTCAAATGATTGACACGCGCATTTGCAAGACTAATTGTTAAGGCTACAGCGCACCATTGCTTTTACTAAAAAGATCAGGGGCAAACTTTAATTTATTTGCTAGACTATCGTCTGGACAAAAAATCAAAAAAGGACAAAAAAGCTTAACAAAAATTTTCAGCTAAGCATAGTTAAAAACGTCCAAATTTCTGGAATTTGGTCCTAAAAAAAGCAAATGCAATCACCCAGTAATGGGAACACAAATCCGATATCGCTTCAACGTGAACTTCACTTCTAAAAATCAAGCCAAGGTGTGCCACTTTGTTTTAGTTTGAAATGAAATTTGAATTTGTGCAGAAGACCAGCGGCTCACTTTAAGTATAACTCCAGATAGTACACACCGTTTCGACTTATCTGGTCTTATCAGTGCAGTAGGTGAATTTATTTGCAAGCCAACAATGAGTTTAACAGAATGCAAAAAGATTTCAGTCAGCAGCTACGCTTGCACGTCAGAGCGGTCTTCAATAGTCGTTGATGAAACTGAAGAACGGGTTCAAACGCGAACCGACAACCATTTGGTAGAAGTCACATCTTATGCATTTACGTCGATAACGTATAAAACCATTAAACTTACTAAGCACTCTATACAAGCCAACCTATAGACTCTATACGCTGTCACTCTATACCAGCTTTCTTAAACTCCGGAGACACTTCCGTTTTTGACAATGTCAACAAAAACCGTGGCACCTTTATATTCGAGACAACCTTTTTTCAATAAAGTTTTAACCGTCAACAAATAGTTAGGTTACATTAGTTAAAATTCATTTGAAATAAACATTTTCCCACTGTTGCTCTCCAAAACAACTTGAAGAATTTTTTTAAAAGATCAAGTTTTCCAAAGCATTGATTTTGACAACTTTTCTAAATTCATTTGAAGAAGGAAAATTGCACCTTGGCCTTACGCCTCCCAGTTTTAGAATCCCTGCTTTATACGTAGTCTATACAGCGGTGCCATGTTGCAGAGATTTGAGATCGACTAAGCACATTTACAACTAAAAATACTCATAAATATACCTGCATCTACAAATGAAAGAATATTTTTCTTGGTCGATAAGTTCTCGTTAAACTTGTGCTCACCAAAATATTCTATCATGTTTTGCAGTTCATCTAAAATGAAAAAAAAGTGTGAGGACAGTAAGAATATTAGTATGGTAGTGAAGGCCAAAATCGTTTCAAGCATTTTTAGATTATTCACAAAAATATTGTTGATGACATTCAAATTGCTTAGATTTTTCCCAATACCCAGCAACCACACTTATGTTAAAATAACAATGCATCAATACTGTTTGGTTCGGAGAGACTCTACTGTTTCCATACTGCCACCTATAAGCATCCCGAGTTTTTTCTCATCGGCGTTTAACTGAGCAGATATTGGCGCAGCCACATTTAGTCTTTGATGCTGGTTTTTTCAGGATACCTTTACCCCGACATCTGAGTAAGTTTAAATAACCAAATCGCAATACAACCCAATACAAATTTATAAAGTAAAAACAATACATCAATTAAAAACAACTTAACGCAAAACGATGCTATGCAAATGAACTCGACAAAGTTCAGTGATTGTTCAGGGCGTCCATAAAGTCCGAGTGCACTTTAAAAAATTCATAACTATATTTATGTTTGCGATAGAAATAATCTGTAAAAAGTGTTATAAAGTTTCAGGTATTTAGCTGCAAAATTACTTTATTCCGCAGCTTAGACAATTAAACTTGAAAGATGATTTAGTGTTTGAAAAAGATGGAGCTCCTTGCCACTTGCTCTGCTTTCAAGAAAGTTTCTTAATCTAGAATTTCCTAACAGATGAATCAGAAGGGGTGACCATCTTCTTGGCCTCCGCGTTCGACAGAAATTACTCCGTTGGATTTTTTTATGGGGACATGTGAAAACAATTGTGTATGCAATCAAGCCTAGTTCATTAGAAGATTTGAAAGTTAAAATAATTAATGAGATTTCAGGCATTACTGTAAATCAGTTGGCAAATGTTCTCCTTGAACTGCAAAATCGTATTTCCACTTGTATTGTTAAAGATGGAGGACGTGTGAAAGCACAAATAAATTTTCATTAAAACCTGAAAAAACATAAATTTTCTTCTTTCTAATTTCTTTTACAGACTATTTCCATCAAAAATACAAATAAAGTTATCAATTTTTAAAAGTGCACACGGACTTTATGGACACCCTGTAATTTCTTAAAAATTTTCTGTTTGTGATACGCACACTTAAGAACTATAAAAAACGTTTTCCAGTTTTTCATATATTCCTCGTTTGTGCAGGGTAAGCACATGAAAAACTGCTCTTCATACGGGGCTACGTTAGCTATAAACAGTGAATGTAACATGTCTTGCTGAGCCGATCAGTAAGAAGAAACAAAATGTCAGTTCACATGACACCTATGGTCATCAACCGAATTTGCTAAAAAACCTTTCAGGGGAAAAACTTTTTGTCCTACTCATACCATTGGCTATTACAGAATGCGAACGCAACCAACCAAATAAAATAAACAAAAAACATTTGAAAGTTGAGGGACAAGTTCCCCCTGAAAATAAATCTCTGCCAATGGAGCATTGCGACGTCACGAATGTCTCCTTTTTTACAACTATTTAACAAGAAGTTTACGATAATTTTTTGAGTGAAGCTTTGTCGTATAAAGCAATCTAGGTGAAAAAAATGAGTCAAAAAGTATATCAATGCAAAAAGCAGCATAGTGTGTGCTCAGACATAGGAGCAGTAGAAGACTAACATAGGATACGCGGTAAGGTTTTACCACTGCCAGACTTTACTAGCCTAATATACTAGGAAATTCATTTTGTTAGGTTTATAAGCAAGCACTGTTTTAGACAGATGGTAATCAATTTTACAGAGACAACATAGACCTACCCATGTTTGCTGGGTCGCCTTCATACTCTTCTCGTCCAAACGGGTTTAGCAAAAAACGTTCAATTTTTTCCAAACCCAGAGCAAAGTTGAAAAGTCGTGCCGTTCTACCGACGATTGCGTTTCTGGAACTGAAGAATGCGGAATTTCTAAAGCAAAGCACAATACATAAGTTGTATATATTTTTACCACGTTGTCATATCTTCTGGTCACGGGAAAACTTTTTGTCGGCTATTCGTTATAAAACGTCGTGTTCAGGTCGGCGCTACGCAGTGGCCAATTCTGTTAGTGTCTTCTAGCACAAGCAGTGTAGCCAACCAGAAGAAATTGCCATGAAATGCCTTTCCTAAGAGCATAACACTGCAATCATCGAAAGGGTAAAAAGCGCAAGCTCATAACGGGGTTGCTGGGTTTGAAACAGTAGATTAAACAGAATATCGATCATTGTTTTCCACTTTGTAGGAAATATGCAACGTCAGACTGACACATTTCAATTTAAAAAAATGTAAAGTGGTTTGCTAGTGCTACTATTTTAAATTTATTTTATTTTAGATTTGATTCGCACCAAGCTAGATTGATTTACCTCGGCCAAGTTACTGAGATAATTCAAAAATTTACCAAAAAAGAACTAGGTAAAATCTTAAAAACAAAAGTACTCAAATTCTGCGATCAGCTTTTTGTTGTTAAGTGTTTCAAGTTAACTATTACGAACGAAGCTATTGTTTTCACAATAAAAACAAAAATACCAATATAGTCAACTGTACTTCGAAATTCGCGTTTATTTAGACGTTCAAAATCAAAAGTGCTGTTATTACTGTATGACTTTAGTCAGTGTTTTAGTTGTTATTTAAAACTAAAAAACTAACAATTTGCTATTAAATCCCCGAGAGCTACTACAAAAGAAACAGCAGCTCCTTAACAATTTTTTTGCTTTAAAACAAAGGTCGGCAACCTATGGCCCGCTAAGCCAAATTGTTTAACCTAGGGTTCCTCAGAATTAACTATTTCATCTGATAAGCTTGAGTCGTTTTAAGTTTTAGGCAGCTGTGTCTTGCGGCAACAATTCCCAAAGTGAGCGGGGCGCGAATCAAGCAAAAATAATAGCGTTTACTAAACCACCAAACAAAGAATTTTTAACTTCAAAACGGGCAAATTCAATACAAAAAACGATCTTACCCTTGTTTTCAAAACGTTGATCTTCAAAAAAGTCAACTGTAAAATTGATAAATTTTGGCTAGGGTTCTAAGCAGGGTGCCAGATTTGTTACTCTTGATAACAAATTGTTGTTTTTTGCTTGCAAGTTTGAAATTTGTAACTTTTTTTACGACACTACCAAAAGTTGTTACTATGTGACTTGATCATCAACATATATATTTTAGTTTTAATAATTTAGAGCCGAACGATAAATTTTAAATTATGCAGAGAAAGAATTATTTATACAGGGTGTCTCAAAAGTAAGTGTACACTTTCAATTTTGATTTGCTTTTCAGGTACTCATCATAGGGCATTTATTTCTTGAGAGAACATAGTGTTGATAAGTAGTAAAATTTAGGTATTGTTTGCATTTTTCATCAACCCACGGAATGACAAGGAGATTAACCCAAGAAATGAGGTGCAAAATTGCTGTTTGGCAAGAAGCGTATGGATCGGTAAGGGAAACTCAGCGCCTCTTTAACAAGGAATTTGGAATTAATTCGGCTTCTACACGATAAACACTTTATGCAATTCATTGTAAATTTATGGAAACTGGATCTGTAGTTGATGCACAAAGATCAGGAAGACCAAAAAATCTTGAAGAGTTGGAACAAAAAATTAAAGCATCATGTGGACTAGTTACACAAGGTTTATTGCAAAGTGTCGAGCAAGAATGCGTCAAAAGATGGCTGAAATGTCTTGAAATTGGTGTTTCCCACGTTGAGGTCTAACATTCTGTCAATAAATAAATTCAACGAGATATTAGGACGGTAATCTGTTTCTAGTAGTTTATAGAAAATTTTTTAAACTTTTGACAAATTTGAATAAGCCATTAGATTGTTATTCAAATTTTAAAGTGTACACTTACTTTTGAGACACCCTGTATAATAGTAAACAAAGTGATACGATTACAGTTGAGACGGTTTTAAAATGGCTTGAACATGTTCTTTATTGTAAAACATGTTTTGTTTTGGGCTGGCCACGAACGGTGCTTGCCCTGCCAGTGCCACCTGGTGTATGTCAGTCACTGGCGTGTCCGGGAAATTCGCCGTCAACAAGTTTGCCGTGGGAAAACTCGCTTCAGGAAATTTCGCCCAATAAGCGAAAGGCAATGTACACCGAAGGGGCAGGCCCGGTATGTAAATGTACGGGGAAGTGTACAGTGGAAGGGAGTGTACAGGGTAGGGGGTAGATACTGGGGGTGCAAAATTTGACTGCGGCGAAATTTCCTGAGGCGAAAATTCCTGAGGCGAGTTTTCCTGCGGCAAACTTGTTTACGGCGAAGTTTGCTAGAACCAGTCACTAGTGAGCAGATTTGCCACTTTTTTCTGTGCTAAAATATCTAGAATCTCTTTAATAGCTAGAAATAGCTCGATTTATCAAAAAATAATCTGGAAAATTAGTTAAATATGAAAATGAAAAACCGACAATAAAAAATAACAATTCAGTTAATTATTCACCTTCAATAAAATATCAAACTGAGTTTCTTCCTCGTCACTACTTTTCAGCTAAAATAGGCAAAAAATATGTTGATCTCCGAAAAAAAGATCATTATTTTACTCGCGATCAGATATTAATCAAATTAACAGTTACCTCTAAACGAAACGTTCTTTTTTAGACATCTCTATTTTAAACATGGAATGAACGATCTGCAGTGTTGCTAAATTTAAGGTTTTTAACTTTCGACTCAGCATTGGCGAAATTAGCTAGAGACTATCTAAGATATCAAAAAACTATCGAGATTTGTAGCCACCATCAAGAATATCGAATTTGCTATATACAGTAGCTCTAACAAAAACTAGCTAAATCTAGCTATAAAATAGCTAGAGTGGCAACCATGCTAGTGAGGTGGAAGAATAAGTAAAATGCACGTTCTTTTTAATATTTAAAAAAGTAATTAAGTTAATACATGTGTTTTTATTAATTATATCAACATACTCACTTTATTTTATAAATTTATTACCTTTTCAATTAATTTGTTATTTTTGACTATTTTATGTTACTTTTTGAAATATTTTGCTGGCAACCCTGGTTCTAAGCGTTCGTAGCAGTTTTGAGGGACCCGGATAAAGCTTTGCTTTTTCATCACGAAGCTCTAGCTTCAGCTACGGCTCCAGTTTTTGTTTCAATCACTTATTTATACAGTAAAAATTGACAAAAACTTGGCCACTGTATCGGTAAACTGTGCTGCTGTCAACTAAAGTTTCTGCCAAATGCCTTGTTCTAGGTATTTCTGGGCATTCCTAGGGTAGCGTTAGCGCATTTTGATTATGACTACAAAATTGTTCGTTGAGTTGTTTCACGTGACTGTACGCAAACCAAAAATACATTTCATCCAAATAGCAGCTCAGTAACAGTTGAAGGTGGAGCCATCTAATAAAAATCTAGCTCAAGCCCCACCTCAATTTCAAATAGAGTTCCAGCTCCGGCACTGGTTCTGCTTGGGGCTCAAGAGACCCTGTCGCCCTTTTAATTTCGCAAAAGATAGACACTGTAGTCAGTTTCTGCTTTTAAAAGTTATAGGATATTACGTACTGTGGTGCCAATTCACTTAACTGAATGACAAATGCTGGTAGAAGGCCAACGCCCTTACCTCTGTGAAATAACATTGGACTGGATTGAGGACCAATTTCAAAATACATTGAAAAATATTTTGCCAGTAGCGTTTCCATACTTAACATTTTGCCACTACAACCCTGCGATGCTGCAAAAAGAATAGCATTAACATTTGTTAGCGCCTACAAGTTTGAACATCTATTTTCGGCAGTAAGTCGCGTCGCGAGTAGAAAGCACCAATAATGACAACTATATGTAAGATGTACTTTTTGCCTCATCTAATCCATTCTCTAAACTTAAAAACTTTTATGCACAAAACAATGTCAAATATCATATTAACGTTGTGCTGTCAACAACGTCTTCTGAAGTTTTATGAATTCCTGCTAGTTTCGAAAAGACTACTAATCTCTAGCCAAATTAAGTTGTTAGGGAAACAGGAAAAGAAATAAGTGTCAAAACACCTACTATGTATATAAATAAATTCCTGATTTCCACATTAAGAATTATAAAAACGTTCTACAAAGCGCCCTTAATCCGCAATGTCAACGCCATATAAAAACGGTGAAGAAAACAAACTTGATTAGGAAAAATTAGTCTGACCTGCCGAGACATTGTAACAGCAATTTTGGCTGGCGACTAGAATAAGGTCGCCGATCCTTGCATTAAATCAATAGTTGGAAGTTAAATAGAACAGTCTGTATGTTAATTTACTGTGTGTAATAATGTACTACCATGCTTAAATATGCAGCAAACTTTTTGTTGTTGTTGTTTATCCCCTCTTTTCTTTCTTGGCACAAATTGTGGCAAAGCGGTAAAATCCAGGTGGATACCGCTCACCAGGGCGGCTCAAGTATGGTACTGTGGAACCGCAGCAACCCCAGTCCCCACTCCATCTTATCGAGGACATTCGATATAAATAATTAATCTTTTTTTTCTTTATTTTTCTTATACTTGTAATTACATTATATATCACATAAGGTTAATCTCAACAACTATCCTAAGTTTATGAAAAAAATGTAAAAATGTTTTTGCTTCAAAGCTCCTGCGATATGGTGTTTGAAATTAGCAGTAGATTGCAATGCAGCTGTAGAAAGAGAACTGTCGCTCATGCAGTAACGACCCTTGTGTGCTGGTGTAATAAAGGTTTCTTTTTGACGGACAACTGGCGAGTTGTGTGTGTGTGTGTGTGTGTGTGTGTGTTTGTAAAGCTGATAGATAGAGACAAAAATTAGGCCTATATGGTGATTTTCTGAAGCAGACCCCCCATTAATTTTAGCTACGAGCCGCCCCTGCCGCTCACCTAATTAAGATCTCACTAGAAGTAAACAGCAGTCCCTTTTAAGCCAATCACAAACACAATTACAGGCTGATAACTCCATAATGGCGTAACAGCTGATTTGATAGTGGTGGAGTAAGATATGGAATCAAAATCTCACTTCTTTCTAACATGCTGGGAAGTACACGATTTAGGGGCAGGTCCAATGACATTCTTAAAGCGGTAATAACCATCAAAAAGTGGACACTTTGATTAAATACCCAAAAGTTGTCTTTTACGACATGCTAGGTCATCTGATAAATATTCTAGTTTAATACAAAAAAGATAAAAGTCTATTACAAAGCAATTTTCTCTAGATCAGTGGTTCTTAACCCTGCTACTTTTTAACCCCTTTATCGATTTATATTGCTGTAAGTTTACCACCAAAACTCTTGACAGTCAGCCAATTGTTAAAAATGTAGCAAGTAAATCATTGTTACGATGTTATCCAAAAAGAAAAATAAAGAATTGTATCTCAAAAATCAAAACATTTTCCTTCAAGACAAAAAAATTACCCCTCAAGAAAATTTATCTTAAGCTAAGCAAAGCTGTTTTGGAGTCTATATTGGGTAAAAAAACTGACTAAACTGCTTCAACGATAAAGTTATCGCGTATTTTTGGTTTGAAAACTTGAAAGTTTTGATCTAGCTCATGTCAAAACTTGCTTACTAGAATGAAGCCAAATCGAAAAAATGTAATGGAACTAATCACAGCAATTCTGAAACTTTGAACCATAAAATAAATAGCTGTAAAAATGTCTATTGCAACACCGCCACGAAAATCTATGATGCGCGGTAAAAAATCAAAAGAAAACCACGCCTAACAAACCTGATCGCTTGTCGGATTCCTAAAACACTGTTGTCGGACGCTGCAATCTTGGGAGTTGCGGGAACGGTGCCAATGTCCAAAGCTGAAGCTGCAGCAGCAGCAATGGCACTTTCTCCTGGTCCCCAAACTAAAATTAAATTTGTTGTCGATAAATACAAAAAAATTTTAACAAATGTAAGCTGTTTTAAACAGCAGCGGTCGCTTCGGCTACTTTTAGGATGGGATGGGACCGAAAGCATCCTTCTCTTCAACACATTAACAACTGGGTAAGAGTGGGCTGGTAATTGAACTAAAAAAAGTACTTCTTTGTCGCATTCCTCCACACCAAGTTTATAATATTCAAACGTGATAACTTCGATCCATGTTAGGATATGCTAGCAGCCTTACCATTCACCGATGCCTCGTCGCTGTCTTCATCATCATCTTCTTCTTCAGATTCAATCTGAAAATAAAAATTTACATTAAACTTGATTTGAATATGACAACTTTAAATTTGACAGCCGCAGAGCAGCTTTCAGGAGCTCAAAAGGGTTAATCACTGCCGTTTGTAATTTTCTTGTCAATTATCATTTGATTTGATTTTTTGTTTGGATCATTAACTTTTGTCTACAGAAATCAATTACTTGATCTTAACTTTTATATTTCATTTTATTATAGACTACTTGCATTAATCCTTTGGCTTTAAATCAAAAATCCTGTGGGGTAAAACCCCACTAACTCTTGGAGAAACAGTTTTTCTATTTTGCTTTGTAATAACTTCATAAAGCTACTGAGAACAAACCTAAAAATTTGAGGAAAAGCAAGGGCTCTTTTAACTCCCTGGACAAGCCTAAGCAGGTGCTCAAACCTCACTCATCAAAACTGTCACATTTTTCTAGTTAAAGAATAAAGCATCAAATCAATAAAAATGCCCAAGGTCTTCGTATCCAGCGAGGATGAGATGATTGAAGCTTCCCCTGCCTCATCGTGGCAATGTGCCTCGGGAAAGAATGAAGATCTATAAATTATAAAGCGTTTTTTCCAAAGCGACAACAATTTAGAGATTGGCTTTAAACTCGGCAAATTACCAACTCTTCAGCCGTAAGCTATCGATAATTTCAATTAAAGTACTTATACCTCAGCAGCTCTACCAGTTTCATCCAAGTTTTTGTTTGCGTATCGTTTCCCTTCTATTCTTTGCTGTTCTAAAAACACGTTTATGAAGAATATCGACTAGACATACAAGTTCGGCCACAAGTAACGAAATAATTTTGTTTCGACATAATCAATGTAGCATAGAAGAAATAAGCAATTGCAATAAAGAAGCTAACAAAGAGTACAATAAAGTTTTTTGCAGCGTGAAACATCATGCATATCAAAGCTCAGTGTGCTTTCCACGGAGTTAAACCCACTTTGCTAATTTTTCACGGTCTGAGGGGCATACTGCGACGCACACTTCCAACGACACTTGAGCAACGGCATCTCGGATTTGTTCCTAAGTTCAACACCGATGCTATGGGGCTTTGTTGAGTAGACTTTTTTTGAGAACGTCTCGTAAGAAAATATTGGGAGGCGTCAAAACTGGCAAACGAGGGGGCCACTCCAACAGTCCTTGCATACTAATCCAGGCTTGCAGAAGAGTAGAACAATGGGCCGGTACCTCGTTCTTTTGAAAGAACACACCCTCTGCGCTATCCTGCTGTTGTAATGACGGCAAAAGCTGCAGCTTTAGCATAGCCAGATAAGTCTGCGCAGTTACTGATCCATCTAAAACGAGCGGACCAACAATACATTCCGATGAAATCGGGCACCAAACACTGACTCTAGGAAGGTTTACTTGAACATCAATTGTAACCTTCGGATTCTCAGGCGCCCAGTAAACACAATTATGACAATTGATGCATCCGTTCAATTAAAAATTGCCTCATCAAACCACAAAACGCGGTCGATGTACAGCTCTCCTTAGTCGACAATCAAAACAAAATTTAGCCCCTTTGTCCTGGCCGCCATCATTAAAGGCGTCGAGGAGGCGCGGATGTTACGGCCCATAGTTCTCTTGCCTGAACATACGCTCGTTATTGACACGACTATTTCCGTGAATAGTCTTTTGTATGACTCTTGAGGACTTCGTGAGACGAAGACCACCAATTCTTTCAGATGCTCAGCCATTGTTGCCGCAACTGGCAGACCTGAGCATAGCAAATCTTCCACCATCCCTGTCACATCAAGATTTTTCACCGTACTCGAAGTCACTGGGGAGGTGGATTTCTTGGACTAAAATTGCTTTTAAAATTTTCTTTGGACGGATCTCATGCTCTCGGTTTTTTAGAACCACTTGAAAATTGCAACTGTTTGTTCTTTTTTTATTCGTGTAAACATAATGATATATCTGACAAGAGTACATGATAGATATCTGAATACAATGAGTAGAACTGAAATAGAAATAAAATAGCCTAAAATTTATATCAAAATAAAATAAATTAATGCACAAGTGCACAAATGAACAAATGCATAACAGAAAAATAGTTATTAATGGCGGAGCTAGTACAAAATCATGCAAACATTTTGTAAGTAAGTCCATTTCTTACAAGTTTTTCATTTCTACTGCAGGACTAAGAATATATAACATCTTGAATTCCTATGATGATCCATCTCATGCTAATGTTTACGTTAAATCCTTATAGACTGCCATATTCATATACAGCTGTATAGTATTGTTGGGGCTATTTTCCCCCATCAAGTTATAAGGAGTGCATTAATACAATAAAATACATTTACTACATATAAGTGCATTAAACGATTAATTTAATCTCTTGAATAGGCTGCGAACAGTTTCAGAGGTCATGTCTGTCCTCTAGCTGGTTTAAATATACGTTTCCAATTAGCAAAGATTATGATGCCGTTTTTGAATTTTTAAAAACTTCTTTTATTGAGAGTATTGAGCATTGCTTTTACACAGATGCTCTCTCAGTAGTTTTTTCTGTTTTATACTCATCATTTTTTATCATAATGGCAAAAGGCACTTACCTACGTACTCATTAAACTCTTTATCTATTTCTACGCCAGTCGCAAGGAATGAGTTCAAAAGAATGGAAAAGGCACATCCAGTCATTCCAATAGTAAAGTGAATAGGAAACTCTGGATATTCCCTCACAAGAATACCTCTGTTCCATATAGACCCCTCATGCTTTGGTTTGATGCCAATGCCGTAACTAGGAATGCTGATTTCATAGGGCGTTCTCTCCACATAAGCTGCAAATACATACATCTCACCGCTAAATTGAGGTACTTAAAATAATCGCAAGATAAATGATGAAAATATAAATCTTTCAAAATTAAAACAATAGTAAGAGCCAATATTATTCAAGCATTGCTGCTCAATGTGGAACCTGTATGATTCAAACTCATACTTACATTTTGACACTTCCAGCATTGCTTTCAAAAAACTGAGAATTATGTGATCTAGAGCAAGAGTGCCTAACGCTTTTACGATTTGGACTACATTTTACGAAATTAATCTAAAACCTTGATAGGCCGCGAATGGGCTACTTTTTAAGGTTCAACTGGTCTAAGTCAGGCCTACCATATCTGAAAAAGCAACATTCTAGAGAAAATTGATTCCACGAGCCGAGCTTTTTGCAGCCTGATCTAGAGGTAAATCTCATTTGTCAATGACAGGTGATACACCAAAAATTGTTAATAAATGTTATACTGTACATGTAACAATGCAGGTAAATTTGTTTTAAAGTAACAGGGTTTTATAAATTTTCTCGTCTTTTCCTCTGGTAATAGACTGTAGGAAATTGCTTTCATTAATGGAAAACCTTGTTTACCTTTGTCCATGGAGAAAAAAACGTATTGTCCCAGTTTCTTTTGTTTTACATCTTTGAAACAATATAACATGTAGATTAGTTGTCAGCAAACAGTGGGTCGCAGCCTAATTGTGGGTCCATTGATATTTTTAGTTGGCCACACACAGCTTGCAATTGTGGGGAGAACTGTGTGTCCAAGCATACACGATTAACTTAAAAAATCAAGCAACGAATAAAAAAAGTCACCACTTTCGAAAACAGTAAAAAACATTAATTTAAACAAAAAAATTGTGCTCAAAATTAACAAGATTATCTTTCATAGGTTGATCCATTAAAGGTCTTCCACTAACATAATGTGGTAAATTTTTGAAGTTTGTCTCAACCCTTTGTCTCAATCAGGTTCGTTCAGTGCTGAATGGGTCTTCAATGGTATTTGAAAGGTGGATTTGGGACACCTTGGCAATTGTTTCCAAACCATAAATGTAATGATGTAGCATGATTTGAATGCCATTGATCCCATTCATGACCAGTGGTTCTCAGCCTATCAGTCGCGAACCAAAGTTGGGTCGCCTGATTATTCTTTTGGGTCGCTTGTTTTTTGTAAACATCTGCAAAAAGTGAAACTGGTAGAAAGCCATGATAAATACTAACGCAACGCCGCTTCATAGTAGGCAACCCTAGTTGCATTTTTGTAAACAAAAAACTCCTGCTGTGAAAATTTTGAGCTTTTGGAGACCGCAAAGTTGCGAAACGCTTCGAAGTAGTAAACGCTGTTCAATAGCATTTTTGTTAGGAAAGCCAGTGAAGAAGTTTTGTGCGCGTGGAAACTGCAAAGCAAGGTCGTTGTTTCGTGAACTGACAAATAACAACATAAAAAAGAGAAAATCCTGAAATTACGAATGAAGTGAATGGGGGCAAATTACCATGCATTTATAACTGATATAGATCTAAAAGCCTAATTGACATTCGTTTTTTATAAGACTGTAATATTACGAGTCATATTTGTAATTAGTTCTGATGGAAAACAAGTTAACACATCGGAAAGGGCTTGATATCATTTTAAGTTTATTTATTATGACCAAGATCGACTCGTGCCTGGAAAGCAAATCATGGATGCTGCTTCCTCTTATGACTATAATCGGCTCGTACTCGGAAAACAAATTATTCGTGCCATTTTCTCCAGTTCGAAGAAAGTACCCTAAAATCATAATAAAATAATGGCCCAGAATTCTATTGCGGCAGAATAAGAAAGCGTTGGTTACAACGCCATGATGATAATAATAACATGAGCTTTATAAAGTGCTAAGCACAGTACGCTTATTGAATGCTGCTCCGTACGAATGTGTAGATATAGCACCATTGCGTTAAATATGAAACAGTAATATGATTCTTTGCATTTGTAGATGTGAGATAACCCGAATTTAACATCATAATCACTATCTCGCGCTTTGCGCTTCCCTCTGTTTGTTCTTGTGGCCCATGAAATGTGCGTTGTATTTGAAACCTGTGATAAATAAATAAATTGCTCGGTTATTGTTGGGCCATCGATTACCGGGAGATCAGAAGAGTGAAGTTAAAATTTATATCCGGACTTGTTCAAATAGGATCACTTCGGTTCTTCAAGGCGCTTGGAGGGATAGAAAGATTGCAGTCATGTAAGTCACACCAGGCCAGGGCAACAACACCCAATTGAAAGCTGGTGGTTTGGGTTTAGTTCTAGCAATTTTTATGCTTTTGAGCATAAGTAATCTTTGTCGTGAAAGACCTTTTGACCGTTTTCTGTTTGTGGGTCTATTGGGTTTTTGAGTAAAACTTTCCAACAATATTATGAGATAATCTTAATTGTGATGACAAATCGGTAACTTCGATTATGATGTCAGAGTGGCGTATCAAGATAAATCGATTTGTCTCTGAAGAGTTGATTGGTGGTACAGAAATTGAAAACTGCAGAAAGTAGCGTATTCATTCTTGAAGCTTTTCGTCTGACACTTTTTAAGAGAATCCGTCAGAAATAGAGTGAAAAAGTGAAGTGAGTCACTTGTATAAAGACACAGTTGACGAAAAAGAAAAAAGGGAAAAAGCTCATCATGATTGGTAAAAGAACTGACCAATAGAAGGAGCGGAAACTAATGTGTGATTTATAGATCATAAACAAATTCCTTTTGTTTTTCTCTTGAAAAGTGTCAGACAAAAAGCTTCGAAAATGAATACTCTACTTTCCAATTTGTCTCTGCTTGCTTTTTAGTCCTACGAAGAACAGAAGAAGGCCATTTATTCTTAAAATTTTTTTGTTGCTTAATTTTAGACTTAATGTAAAACAATCGTATCACCAAGCTTTTTAAAAACTAGGTTTTGCGGAATGGGATGGTAAACCAAAATGCGTCGCATGTCAGAAAGTTCTCTCCGCAGAATCAATGAAGAAAAACAAATTGGATTGCCATTTAGAGGCAAATCATCCAAATCGTTTAGACAAGCCTGTTGAGTTTTTTGAGCGCACGTTAAATTCGATTCAAAAACAGAGAAATGTTATGACAAAAATCATAACAAAAAATAAATTAGCTTTCCACTCTTTGTACGTTGCTTCCTACCAAATTGCAAAGCAGCAAAAGCTTATACAAGTGGTGAGGCTTTGTTTATGCCGGTTATGAAAGAAGTTGTAAAAATAATGATTGGTGAGAAAGAAAGTAAAAAGCTGAATCCAGTTTCATTGTCAAAAAACACGGTGAAAAAACGCATAGTAGACATGTCTAATTATGTTCTTGAACAGATTCTAACTTATGTAAAAGAATCTCCGTTTTATTCCATTCAATTAGATGAATGCACAGATGCCCCAGCTTTCATCCTTTATTCGCTACATCAACAATGCTACTGTATCAGAAGATTTGTTATTTTACAAAGTATTGAAGCTGCACACAAAAGGTAGGATATTTTTCAATGCTTGAATGATTTTTTCACAGAATACTCCATTCTTTGGGAGAAATGTGCTCGAATTTGCACAAACGAAGGAGCAGCAGCGTGTACTGGCTTCAAGTCTGGAGTTGTGATACGGATCAAAGACAAAGTGCCAAATGCTGAATGGACACATTGTTTTCTCAACAAAGAGGCTCTTGCCGCAAAAAAACTGTCGCAAAAACTGCAACAAGTATTTAACCCTTTAGAGTGCAACGTTCCCAAAATGGGAACATAGCTTTAAAAACACGTAAATCATTTTTTACAGCCAGCTTGTGACATTTTTCTGTTTTATTACGTTTTTTTAGAGTATTATCTTTTCTTTCATAAGTTTTTTGGGCGTAATTTCAAAAAGCAAAGCCAAAAATTGAAAAAAAATCAAAAATTAGCTTGTTGTTTATTGTACGTAAGCTTATTATAAACAAACTAAAAAAAGTTTTTTTTATGCTAACACTGTACATTAGCAAGAACTGGTCATATTAACTACTTTTAACTTAAAAAATATATGGTTGTACGTTTATTTTACCACTTACAATGTTTTTGCTGCGATGTTTCCAAAATGGGAACATTGGTAACTTATGGGTCCAAAAAATCTTTTTTGTGCAAAAATTGTTGTGGTGATTATTAGGCAAAATTACGTTACATAACGCACAACCTTGCATGCACAATTGACGAAGTGCTTGCAGATGTGAAGTTTTTTGACCTTTTAATGAACTTAGAAAATACACAAGCGGAAATAATAGCACACAGTGGTAATGCTCAGTTGCTTATATTAGAATGCAAATTATTTTCTGTGATTTTGATCGCTGCACAACTTATACAACCGTTTTCTTCACTTAGCGCAACACAATCTGGTATTTTTTTGGCAAACCGCACATCTTCCTTAAGTAACGGATTCGAGGTTGTGATTGCTTCCGTCGAACCTTACTGCTTTGCTTGGCGGAGCAGTTGGTCCGCCAAGAAGCTTTCTGGGACAGTCCACTTTTACCAGGGCTCTTGCTATTTCTCTTCGAAATTGAATATGACTCACGCGGTTTGAGTTTACATGGTTATAGAACTTGTAAGCAGCCACAACAGAAAGGTTTAGCATATGTGAAAACAAGTTCCACCACCATTTTCTAGAACGAAGCCGTGGTCTGTATGACGACAACACCCTATCACAAACATCCACACCTCCCATTCCTTTGTTGTACATCTTGATAAGCAAGGGTTGGTCTACAGTTTTCTTTTGTTCGTTTTTACTCTTCTTTCGACTTTTTGAATCGAGTACACACCACAATAATTACTTGCGACAGTAACTGGGCATTTGTCGTTCCATTTTACGCAAACAACTAAACCATCGGATCGAAAATCGAATGTCCCTCTGAGTTGTTTTTTGCAATCTTTTTTAGAGATCAAAGGGCAATGGTTTGTTCTGTTGTCCCTTATTGTACCACAAGCTCTAACATTTTCTCCAGCAAGATTGGTGAGCAGCGTATGGCTAGTAAACAAATTATCAAAAAAGACCACGTGCTGACTTGGGTTTGTTACAGGGCTCAACATTTTTTCTATAACATGAGTTCCTAAAGGGTTTGTTCTGCTTTCATCTTCGCCACAATATATATTGAAGTTATATGGATATCCATCACTGCTGCAAAGCATCCATAGCTTGTAGCCAAACTTCACGGGCTTACCCTTGATATACTGCTTTGCACTATGCAGACCGCGATATGGCACCACGGATTCGTCTATACTGAGGTTTTTCTGAAACACACCAAACTGCTGGCAATTAGTTGGCAAAAGTTCCAATAGGGGCAATACCTTTGCTACTTTAGATTGTGCAAAGTTGTGATTGTTAGCAATGTGCAAACATGATTTTATAACACGAAAACGATCTCTCGCCATAATATTTGAAAAGATACGAGCTTCCAGATCCTCAGCTGTGCTCCAGTAGTCTGCTTCTGAAGGAAGATTGCGATACCCACTTATTAGCAATAGACCCAAAAATATTCTCATCTCTGCATCATTAGTTTTGAAAGTCAGCATATTTTTGTCTCTAGTAGCATATAAGTTTGTTTGTTCTACTAGTAGAGAAATCATGGAATCAGAAAAAAACAGAGAAAAAGTTTGGTACATACTCTATCTTCCATGCATCATAACTTCATCTGATTTCTGCAGTTCCTTTGCATCGCAAAGACTTACTTCATCACTTTTATGCCATACCCTGTGACTGGATTCTTTTTCTGTAATTTCGTCTTCAAAAGCTTCTCCGTGTATTGCAACTTCTCCGGAAACTTCATCTGGTAAGCATTTTTCATTCAAAATGTTATCGCTACCTTCCTCATCACTTTCAATTCCATGATTAGCCGATTCTGTAGGAAGCAGCACTATTTCTAAATCATCAGATTCTTGAGATTCAACAATGTCTTTAGCGGATGCTAGAAGTCCTAGTCTTATTCGAGGCCTAGACCGACCAGCTCCGCTTTCATGACTGCAGACTTCCTCGACTTCACCAAATGTAAAGCTGGTTGTGAAATGAATGGTTGTGATACTTAGACGTTTAATTAGCACTTTTGAAACCGCTAATTATAAAACAAAAGCCAGACGATCAATTGAAAGAAAATTATTTATCTTTGTGCTTACGTGTTTGTTTCACACGCTGTTGCGCTACTATCGTGATTTCAAATATTAGATGGCAGTAGTTACCAACGTTTCCTCAAATATGAGGTGGCAGTAGTTACCAACGTTCCCATTTTGGGAACATAAGAGGTAACACAAAAAATGAGCAAAAATTTTGTTTTCAAGGGTTGGTAAGTCTTAATTAAGGCTACGAGAGCAACATATCTAAATCTCACGTTTTATTAATGTCTGGAAGTACTTCCCGTAATTAAAGGGTTAATTCCGCTGTAAAGTGTGTAAACTTGATTAATGCAAGGCCATTAAATCAGCGTATATTTTCGTGTCTGTGCGCCAACATGCTGATCATCAAGCATTTCTTTTGCATTCAGTAGTAGAGTGGCTATCACGGGGTCGTGTGCTGAAGCGTGCTTGTAACCTACGAATTGAAACTGTTATTTTTCTAAGGCAACAGAATTTTATGGCATTAGCTGAAAAATTTAGTCAAAAAAAGTTCAATACAAAGATTGCTTATCTCGCCGATTTACTGTATTTGAGAGCGTCCGCATCGCCGTCGGTGGACCTGGAGTTCATTCCCTATGTCGAGTCATACCAAAAGACTTTAAAAAATGGTATTCACAGCTTCCCTGATTGGCGCTCAGCATAAAAAATGGGATAGTGTGGAGCACAAGCCGGCAAGCTTGCTTGTTGTGTCCTTGGGCAAGGCACTTAACGGGACGCCTCCACCTTTATGTGGCAGACAGGTGGCCCACCCGTATTTCACCGAATTACAATTGTGAAGTTGCTAGCCCAGCATGTCGTAAAAGACGACTCTTGAGTACCCACCATTGGCAGTCCGCCTTGTTGGTGGTGGAGCTACCAGTCACTCAAGACTGGTTCAAAATGGGCTGCCATCTTTCCCCTAGCTTAAATTCAATTAGGTTGACGGCATGAACCTGAATTACCGTTCATGCCATATCTCCATCCCGAGGAAGAGGAGGGGTAACCACAAACAAACATATACTGTATTTGACTCTCTGAACTGTCTGAATTTATCTATGCAAGGTGCTGGTTTTGCAGTAATTGATCATGCTGCTAAAGTTGTTGCTTACTACAAAAAACTCATTGTCTGGAAAAGCTACGTGGCTCGAGATGAGTGCGATATGTTCCCTGAACTAACGCAGTATATTTGTGGCAAAGAAGTTGATATTAAGCAAACCATAATTGGACACCTGAAACAGCTTGGCCAAAAGTTTGTAGACTATTATGGTGACCCTTTGTGTCATACCAATGAAAATGACTAGATAATTGATTCATTTGCTTGCACAGATTTGCCTCAACAATCTCTCTCGTCGTTGAAGAATTTATGGAAATAACGGCAGAACTAACAAATTGTATTTTTTTGGCGTCCTTCAAAGAAAAACACCCAAAAGATTCTACAAATATTCGCTCTTGGGCTTCAGTGAACAAACTGTATCCGACAGTTTCAAAGTTTGTTATAAAAAACTGATTCCATTTGGGACAAATTGGCTTTGTGAGACTGGATTTAGAGCTATGTGTCTATTGAAAACCAAGCTTCGAAATTGGTTGGAAGTTGAAGCTGACCTGCGTTTGAGCTTGAGTAAAGTATCGCCACGATTTCAAAAGCTCACTGAAGGCAAGCAAGCACAGCTTTCTCATTAGTGTGATTTCATAAATAAATGTTAAGTGAAAAGGACTTTTTTTGTTATTTTTAATACAGT
The DNA here is from genome assembly GCA_963675345.1 of Trididemnum clinides. NCBI lineage: Eukaryota > Metazoa > Chordata > Ascidiacea > Aplousobranchia > Didemnidae > Trididemnum > Trididemnum clinides. Next base: position 7,800,153 of record OY776289.1, read on the forward strand.
TCTGTCATCATAAAAAAATTTTCCTACATGTGTATCAGAAGATGCTTTGGTAGCAACATTATACAAATTTGATCTTTTTCACAAACTTTGGTCGCTTTGAAAAAAGGTTGAGAACCACTGTTCTACACAATTACAACAATGAAATCAATTTTGTATCAATCTCAAATGGAAACATTTCTAAAGTTACATTAGCTGCCAAACAACTCGCGCTTGTCTGGAAAAGAAAAAAATTACCTGCACCAGACAGGGCTTACACTTGTAAATGCACCATAACGAAATTAACAAGCAACACCTTTTTAAACATCAAATTGAGAACAAAAAATCAAAATGTACCATGATATTGACTTGCTTCGAGTTTGTTTTTGACTTCTAAAGCAACTAATATCGGATATGGAACTTCGCCAGTTTCAACATACGGAATCATATCAGTCAACTTCTCTTCCAACTGTAACACGTAACGCTTTATTTTAAACCAAAATTACAACGTTACATCATTCACAGCAAAGTGACTAAGTAGTGCAATCAGAGATTTCATATTTAAACCAAATAGTACAAAGAAGGACGGAGATGTAACTATTTTTTTTATCCTAAATCAATATCTGACAGGTTGGTTCTTTTAAATTGAGGCTTGATCTTAATTTGCCATATATTTTATAGCCAGAATTTTGCCTATACCAATTTCTACCAAGATACAAATCTGATTGCAGAAAAATGGATAAAAGTAGGTTGCCTAGGAAAATTATTATTTCATGCTTTAGGATTTCAATGAAACTGTTCTCACTTATCCTTACTAAAGCAGAACGCCGAACGCTAGCATGATTCTAATTGAAGAGTTGATTTGTGGTACAGAATTTGAAAACTGCAGAAAGTAGAGTATTCATTCTCGAAGCTTTTCGTCTGACACTTTTCAAGAGAATCTGTCAGAAATAGAGTGAAAAAGTGAATTGAGTCACTTATATAGAGACACAGTTGACGAAAAAGAAAAAAAGGAAAAAAGGCTCTATCATGATTGGTAAAAAGAAGCGACCAATAGAAGGAGCGGAAACTAATGTGTGATTTTTAAACCATAAACGAATTCCTTTTGTTTGCATAAATTTGGTTTGGATGTTTTAATGTACGTGGCTTCAAGGGTGGAAAGGTGAAAGGAAGTACGGCCACGGGCAAGAATAGAAAATTTGTTGTCATTATATTCGTGTGCGCATGTAGGGTTTTGTAAAAGATGTTGTTCTATGGCAGAAAAGGAAGTTTCAGTTTTAAAGCTTCTGATTGGCTTGCAAGAGCGGGCCAATGTGCTTCGGTCCTGAGAAATATGCTTCTGGAGAATGGTTTTCGGCACGTGCTGCTTAATCCTCTGTTGTAGCCTCGTGTCTCTATATAAGTGACTCACTTCACCTTTTCACTCTATTTCTGACGGATTCTCTTGAAAAGTGTCAGACGAAAAGCTTCGAGAATGAATACTCTACTTTATGATTCTAATTGGTTTTGAAATTCCAACTGATCTATTTGGCTATTCGTACTGCTTTACGGTAAATATAAGGAAGTGTTAAATATTTTTGTTGTAACCTTCTGTTGAGTTTGTGGAATTTGTTACGCCTAATGGTTAATTTTTTGACGCAGTAGTCAACGCGTAGTATCGGTAAAATCCTCGCTTTTTTGTTCAGTCAAATGCAAACGCGCCTGCATGCGAAGTAATAGAAAACGGCGCTAGAGTTTGTTTAGTTCAAGTATCAAATTGTTATTATTGAGTTTTGTGTCACATAAGTAATTAGTCAACATATTAATCTTTATATTGGTCTTTGTAGAGTAAGACAACTGATAAGTAATTGAGATAAGTATATACAATTGAAAAGTGTTGTCTTACTCAGAAATTCAAGTGGTCATTTGTTCGATTCTTGTCTGGAAAATAGTTCTGGTACGTGACAGTTGTTCTTTTGTAATTGTTTTGCAGTTAAGTGATTGCAGTTTTTTATTTTTAGAAACGGACGTTAAAGGACGTTAAAGGACATATAAGGAAAAGCATAAAACCCCAAATTCATCTTTCAATTAATCGTTTTATAATTTGTGGAATTACACCGAATTATCAATTTTCCGTCATTAAATTTATTTCTCACGTTTTCGGAATTGTATAACTTCGTTGAAGTCTATCAGTACGAGACCAGGATTCTACATTTGTTGATACGATTTGCCTAAGCTTTTGAGGAGAGACTAGGCGGAAATTAATCAACAGGAAGCTTTATACATGTATTGAGAAAACACGATGAAGTAGTGACCATTAGGCAATCAGGTCTTTTCATTTATAGGTGGTGGTGGTGGTGGTAGTGGTAGTATCGGCAATTGCGGTAGCAGTAATTCAGTTTTTAACCAGTTTTGTCCCCTTCACAGAATGAATCAGATTCGTCCCATTTCTTTTGCAATTCTTCGCACTCCATCTCGCCACATCAATCGATTTAGGGCATGAGTGTCAAACATATGCCCCGCGGGCCAAATGTAGCCCGTGATGTAATATTTTGTAGCCCATGTAAGGATTTTGTGCCAAGTGCAAATGCCTGACCTACGAATTTTGGTTTGTAAAAAATTGAGATCTTTTGAGATGACCTGAATATAGGCGTGAAGTGATGGACGACAACTGCTAGAAGTCGCAGCTGGCACTGCAGGTAATGGCCATTTTTTTTTTTTGGAGATCAGCATCATTCCGGGCTACGTAACATGGATTACTTAACGTAACCTTTGGAGATCGTTGCCTGGAGAAGTAGTAATCTCTAAATAACGCCATGGCTGGTGTGCCGCATCATTTGATCAACTGCTTTTCTGTGTCGATTTACTTTTTCCGCACAGTATGGCCCGTATGAAATCCATGTTTGTAAAAGTGGCCCACAGCACTGAATGAGTTTGACAACCTTGATTTAGGGCATTCTTCATCTTTAAACCAATCTTCTCTGTCTTCCACTTGCTTCTTCCAAGTCTTCTTTGGTCGTCTTCGCTTTCTTTTGCCCTGACTTCAAGACCTAAGGCCATTCTCAGCACACTAACGTCATCTCTTTTTAGCTGGTGTCCTTATCATGTAACTCAATCCATTCGATTTTGCCAACCTTTCTGCAGCTTCTTTTAACCCCAGCATGTCCATTTGGTCTTAAGCAGTCTTTTTGTCGACTGCTTTTAGTGCACATGGCTTTAGCCATAGCTCTTTTGGTTCTCCTTAAAACTGATTTTTCATTTTCTTTTAAACACAATTTCTCGCTTCCATATAGTAGGCTATTGCTGATCTTGCGCTAATACGATAAGCTTTCCATTTCATTTTCAGCGGAATTCTATTTTCAAGTAAGATTTTTTTCACATTCCCTAAATCTCATTCAATTGATTCTTACTATTAGTGAGGCTACCGCTTTGCAACCACTCTTATCATCCAGCCTGCCTCACGAACAGCAAAATTCATTCCCTGTCTCCAGGCCATCACTCAACTTCTCGATCCGCTCCACCATTCTTTTCATCGTTTTCCTACATCTTGAACACACTAAACTTATTGCCGACTTGATGGCAACTCTCTTTATATTTGAATATCTGCCATAAACCTAGCTTTCGTGCACAACACTGAATTGCCCATCACCCGCTTCCCACAAACTCCACATCGGTCCATCTTGTTTTTGAACAGTTCTTTTTCCGACCCGCTTACCATCACTTTCGTTTTCCTAAAATTGACTTTCAAACCCTTTTTCCAGTGCTTTCTTCGAATTTCAAAACCTATCTTTCAAATCTCTCAAGGTTTTGAATATGAGAAAAAGATTACCTGCATATAGTACTTCATAGATCACAATTTTTCTTGCTTTTTCTGTAATATCAACCACAAGTATTGCAAACAGCAGTGGCGACAACACTCAGTTTTAACGTACACAAACTCCTACTTCAGACTCATCTGAATATGCAGATCTCACCCTCGCTCTTGCTTTGCAACGTTATACAAACTCATAAATGTTAAAACCATTACTTCAGTAAACCCTTTTTCCTCATAGCCCACTCCATCACCTCTCGTAGAAATTCATTAGATGCCTTTTCCATGTCAACAGAACACGTATGCAACTTACTTTCCTTCTTTATATAATCATTCTCACAATGAATATTGCATCCACTCCTCCTTTTCCTGGCATAAATCCGAACTGTATTCTACTCAAACTGATCAATGTTCGTATTTGTTTCTCCAGCTCTCTTTCAACAATTTTCATATGTTCTAGCAGTTTTGCTCCTCTGATCCACAGCTCATCCCATCACCCTCTCTTTAAAGATAGACACAATTAAACTAGTTTTTCTCTTATCAGGTATTCCTCTACCATTCAATACGTGCTGACATAGGTCCATCATTTTTAACTCCTTTTCGCCACTTGCGGCTATCATGTCTCCACTTACTTTCGATGGTCCAGTTGCCTTTTTCTGACTTCACCTTTTGTATTGCTTCCACAATTTCTTTGCGAGCAACTTTTTCCATCGGTCCTTTTATTACATCACATTCCACCATCTGGTACCATTCATTCTCTATATTCATGATCTTTCTATGAGTTCCTTCCAGATTTTTGCCATGTCTTCAATAAAACCCAATCGTCCGTCCCTTCCTAATAAGCTCCCTTTTCCCTTAGATCTTTCCCTTCCTTTTTCGTTCTTCTAAGAAGCTGAAAACACTGTTGAAATTTTAGCATGAATTATTAAACTAGTGGTCGGGTTCCTTTCTCACAGCTCTAGAAACAACTTTCCGTTTTTGATTGCTTATATGTTTGAGTTGGGTCTTGTTATCTTTTGGTAGGAATCTGCACAGCTCTTTAAATGCTTCCTTCTTTCTTGCTGCAGTTTCCTTCACCTTCTCGTTTCATCATTATAAACCTCTTCGATCTTTTTTGGACTTCTTCCTTTCTCACATTTTATCACATGCCATTAGAGTTCCATTCTTGAATGTTTTTCACAAATCTGGTACGTCTGTGCTTAGTAGTTCTTTTACTCTTTTTTAAAATCTTGCTCTTGTTCAGTTTTTGTTAAACTTCCACATTTTCCATATGACCTGTTCTTTTTTGACGATCATTTTTAAAATCTTTTTCTCCTGATCTACGACCCCCAACTTATGTTGCATTTACCATGGAATCCTTGAATACTTTCTGCATTTTTTCTCCATAATCATAAAACCAATTTCTGTTTCATATCCAAGAGCAGCGTAAGTTGCTTTCCTTTTCTCATCCTTCGGGAAACACGTGTTTGCCCCGCATTGTTTTTTTCATCGTAGATCTCCAACTATCTTTTTTCTTTCCTATTTTCTTGCCAATGCCATTCTTCTCATGCACACCTTCAAAACATTTCTCCACATGCCCATCGAAATTTCCCGACGAAAAAATTATTTCACTAGAATTTCCTGAGTCGCACTCACTCGCCATTTCATTTCAAAAACAAATTTCTCTGTGTCTGGTCTTGCGCTTTGTCGTCTACGCGCGGTATTATTTGCATCCCTTCTTTCCCCGAAATTGGCACAATTGCCATTACTCAGTCACTTTTTCTTCCAACTTCCACAACGTTTGCAGTTATTTTCTGTTTTACCAAGATTCCAACCCCTTTAGATCCTGCGTCACTTCCTGGCCACCACTGTTTAGACCTTCGACTTTGAGTACCCACAAACCAGATCCTTGGCCTTTCCATTTTACTGCTTGCATGCACACGTATCAACTCTCCTTTGTTCTTTGTACATTTCTGTCTTGTTTCCACAAATACTTGCCACATGTAATATACCAAATTTGTTCCATGACATTCAGATTTAGATTTAAATCTTGGAGATTCTTCGCACCCTCTGCCCATATAAGAGTTGCCGAAGACTGGGGATCATTTGTTTATTTTTCTCGTGGGGATTTATTGCAGCAAAATTTTTCTATGGGGAGTATGCCCTTGCTTATCTTATCCCCAATCTCAGTTTTCTGATTGCTGTGGTCCAACCAAGCAATTATACTGGCAACCCCACCATTGAGAGTCAAACTGCAATTGGTGGGTAAATATATAACGAAAATAGTAAATAAATGTAAACTAGAAAATACAAGCTCAAAATTGGACAACATTAGTAAAACCAAATAATACGACATTATCAATAATATAATATGACCAACCATAAACCAGTTCATAATTTTAGATGACCTAAAAAAATCAATTTGCAATTTCTCGCCTTGAGTGAGAATGTGGTTTAGCAAAATTGCTTTTTTGATACAGATACATGCCGAATTATATTAGAATAATTATTCCTGTAACGCAGTCTATGCTAATCCTAAACGTTGCATGATTCTTTTCAATAACAGAAATACCACGCTAATAGCACAAGTCAATAAAGCTAAGAACTTTATGAAAAGTCACAATAATCTATTTTATAGTAACAAAACGTAATCAACCTTGTCGTCTAATATTTGCCTTCCAACTAAAAATCCGGGAAAGTAATTGACGAAAGTATAAGGCTGTCCAAACTTTTTTCTTGTTTCATTTAAATAGTTTCTGGTTAAAATATCAAGAGATTATTGACAACATATCGGCAAATATTTTTGTTTACAATTTTTTATTGTTACAGTATAAGCACAATTGGATACGTACACTAGTTGTCCATGTAATCTAGTTGATGTTTTTTAAGTAGATAACAACTTTTAATTAAAAATCAAAAAGTTAATTGCAATCAAGCCTAAAAAACAGTGGTTGTCGAGATTTAGAGAGTTTTTAAAGCAGAGAATTTAGCTTTTAAAGTAGTAGGCTACAATATCAGCCTTCTTCCATAAGCTTTTAACATTTACGAGGCAGAATGATTAGTAATCTTGACAAATGCACTTTTTTTAATTTTATTGCGTAAGTATTGGATAATATTAAAACCGATCTTCCAGCTCACATTTAACAAACACTAATGGTACAAAACCCTCATCTTTTTTTCGAATATTATCCCTTCTATGCATGCTAACCTATTTATATTTAATTACCAGTTATAAACTTGTACAACCTTACCCAAATGTGCTTATGGTAAAGAGATTAATCATGTCGTGAAACAGGTTATCTGTGAACCGCTGACGAATAAAATCATGAAAAGATTGTTGTTGTGAAGCTTTTACACCCCTCCTGGCATAAGCGCTGGCCAAATACCTGAGAGAAAAGTCAAATAGCATTAGAATACAGTTGCGTTTTAATAAAAAATGGCTAAGATTCAAAACTTACATCAATAAAAACTGGTTAGTTGAAAAACAATTTTGCGTTAATCAAAACTGAATAACATTTACTTAAATTTGAATCAACGAATATTGCCATTTTGATCTTTAGACTAACAGTATTCAATCAAATTTGACGTTACTGCTTAGTTCAGTATCAAAACATGTGGTAGAAAAAAAGCAGGATCAAACCGAATATACGATTTGGTGACATGCTCTCCTAAATCTTAGTCTTTTCTCTATCAATAAAATATAAAGTTTTATTCTTTTCTCTATCACATGCCAAAAACAATCGCTGATTTGAGAACCTTCAAGCGCGAGATAGCACGAGATAACTGAGCAAAGGTAATGCAATAAAAAACAAATTTTCGAAGAAGACAATTTTATACGTCCGCAACGCAACATCAGAAATGAGGCAACCATCATTTACAGTAGAAAGAGGATGGTCTGAACTGGAATTTTACCGTCAAAATGAAACCTAATTGAATTTTGTCACCCGCCTAGTTTTCTTAACTGCTGAAGTTCTCAGTAGGCGAAGAAAAATTATTTTACCCACAAACCGAATGGAGCACTCAATCGAAAAAGGTGAATGGTCAAAAATTGACAGCTGCATATCTTTCTGCAGGAACTGCCCTCTCACGGTTTGTGTTTTCTTGTCAAGCAGCCAGACGTGATCTGATTCAAAATGCCCGATTATTGCTCTACTTCGCGCCTCGCAAACTGTTTTCTCTTATCCAAGCAGGCGTGCTGAGCCAAGTAGAGTAAAAGAATTTTCTTGAAGAATATTGCTTCACACTTTTCATAATAACATCATTAATGATTAGTAATTTTGCCGGTATAAAATTAGCAAAGGGCACCAACCTTATAAAAACGATTCAACTTCAAGAGAGATTGCATTTAAAACTAGCCGCAACAGTTTTTTGAGGTAGAGATAAGTTAGCATCTCTCTCGCCCTAATATCCTTACTACTCCTGATAACTCTACTTAACGACTGATTAGGCCGTTATGTTTAGACACAGAAAGTTGTGTTTGAAGGCAGTTTCCGCCTAAGTATATGGCCACTGGTAGAATGCGAAATAATGAAAATGCAATGAGTGATTCGCAAAGATCTATTACTACTGCTGCATCACAAGGATGTCTTGCCTAGCCTTGATGCCTGCCTCAAATAATCCAAACTTTAAAACATTCGATAATGTTGTATTTGCAGTCTCCAAAAACAAGACTGATAAAAGGGCGATTTGCCAACAAACAAAATTAGAACAATGTAACAAATCCACATTACGAGAAAAATAATTTATTTTTATAATCTTCAGGGTGAACCTAATTCGGCAATACCTCATACGGTCTGTCATGGGCACATGTGGGCAGCCCACTACTAGGTGCCGACAGCGCAAGTAGCGCAACTTCCGTTGTTTTTGGTCCTGCGTTGCGCTATTTTAAATTATTTTCTATCGTCGTAAAAGTTGCGCTGCACAAAAAAAGAATTCAATCTTGCGCTTATTAGCGTTTCAATTCAAAGTGTTTTAAGATTAAAAAGCGTAATTTAAAAGTAGCATAACTAGCGATCATTTTCTCGTAAATTCAAACGTAAAAATGTTATTCTTTTCTGAATCGATTGCCAATTGGAGAACCGATAAAATAAAGGAAACAGAGTTGAAATAAAAACTGCTTCAATTTTTATGTTAATTCATTTTCATTTTTTATTTCATTTGCCATATTTATCCTCCATTTTACGAGAAAACCAATTGTATTACTATTTTTTGGACGGGGCGTCCGCACTCGCTTGGGAGTTGCCATTTCCGAGGTGTCTGGGCCACTTGTCATTCACACAAAGCTGGAGGCGTCCCGTTAAGTGCCTTGCCCAATGACACAACAAGCAAACTTGCAGACTCTTCACAACCTCCGCTAAATGCCGAGCTCAAGCAAGGAAGCTGTGGATACCATTTTTAAAGTCTTTTGGTATGACTCGACAAGGGGAATGAACCCCAGGTCTACCGACTGCGAAGCGGACGCTCTAACTACTACACCATCGCGTCGGTCAATTTTTTGTTATTTCTTGTATTATGATGACGTGGAGAAGAAACAGATGGGAGAAGAAACAAGATTGAATTAGGGAAGAATGCCCAGCTATAACCTATGCCCTTACAAGCGAGGTATCAATCATATCGTAAAACCACACATCTTGTGGGCTTGCACTTGATAATTCAGACGACAATATCTACCAAGATGATCCAGAAAGCCCACAATAGTAAGTGAATATATCCAATAATCCAGCATCCTTCAACGCTTCCATTGCTCCACACATTCCTACAACCGCACGATAGCCTCCTCCGGATCCTACCAAGGATACAACTGGAGTCTGAAAAATATTTGTGTTAAAGAAAGCATATGGTTAAATAAAAGCTAGCCTTTCAAAGAAGTTTTCCAATTTCATTCCATCGAAGCTGCTCTACTTGTGATCTAAAATATCAATTTGATGATTGAAGCACAGCGCTCTGTGGTCTGAAGGCAAAAGCACTTTTCTTTTTTGCGCAAAGATGCCCTATACAGCCGAAGCACCGCACTAAAACAACATAGACAGTTGAAAAAGTTCTACATTTGGTGGCAGAAACTCAACAACCCTTGAAGTTTGTTAGGGGATCAGGTGAATAAACAATTACAGAAGTAATCCCTATACTGACATTTATACGATCTGCTCTTATCATTTCTCAAATCAATTTATCTTCAGTGCCATCAGTTCGGTGGGGTAAGGAGGGCCGTGTCCCTCCCAACGGCTGCTTGTGCCTCCCTATTTAGGGTTACTCTAAATTTTTTGTTTGGTTTGGAGCACCGCGTAACGAAAAGACAGCAAACAATAGTGGGCCATTAAAAAACTTGGATTTCTAATGCAAAATAACGTTCAATTCAACATAACTCTCGTTTCTATGCTAGGTTGTGGCGCAATCAACTGCTATCAGTAACAGCAGTTGTTTTCATTTCGCTTAGTCATTGAGAATGTAAAAAGCACAAAATGAATTTGAGAGCTAGGTTGCAAAGCTCTAATTCGAGTGAAAGTTCTTAAAGTTTGCAAGGTCTCAGCTCGTCTGCTAGCTACAGTGCACCTACAACATCTGCCACGAGTATGCTTATGAGCAAACAAAAATCTACTGATGCCAATGATTTGGGAGTTGACAACCAGAGCAAGTTAGACTGCGTGCTTATATCCCGTAAGCAGGTTCGTAGAGACCTAGAAAAGATGCTTCAATGCTGCGTGACATCAGAGGTGGAATTGGTTGGAATATTCCGTGAAGTTTGATGCAGCTTTTTGCTTTTTTGCCGCAATTTTGAATCTAAAGCTGAAGGAAACTTTGAAGGAATGCTTTGTGAATAAACTTCTACAACCGATGGCTATTGTAATTGGACGCATGCTACTAAAATGAATAGAGGTTTTTCCAAGCATGCTGACTCCAAACAACACTTAGCATGCTACAAACATTCTAAAATGGGTAAAAAAATTATCTCATTAGTTAACACAGAAGCAATTGAAGGAAATTGATACTATTTTTCTTAATTGTTATAGTAGGTTTTTTGGCTCCTTATCAATTGGCGCTCAGAGGAAAAATTGACAAATTTAAAAGCAAAGAATTTAAAAGCAAACAAGAAGGAGGAAATAACTCTTTTTAAGTCTGTTTAATTACACTGTTGAAAGAGACCTACGTTTACGTACAATCATTAAAACTATCCACGAAATCCAATGTACAGTTACCCCAGTCCCGATATGTAAAAGGAACTAATTGGTACTATGAGCTCAGTAGTAACCGAGAGCATTAAGCAAGAAATTGGAAATTCTTGGTATACAATCAAAGTTGATGACACCAAAAACCCAACTGGTGTAAAAAACATTTTCATAATTATTTGTTTTTTTTAACGAGCATTCGTTGAAAGCAGCGGAACGTCTTTTGGTTTTATTAAGCATCGATTCGGGTGATGCAAAATCAATTATCGACGTGAATTTGGCGGAAATTACTAAAGCAGAACTAACTTCATCTAAGTCAAAGTCTATGATAGCGCATTTGTAATGGCAAGACACTGTGGTGGCGTTCAACGTCTATTGGAGGAACGAGAAAACAGAAAGATTCCTTATGTGCACTGCCTGAACCACTAATTGCACCTTGTTGTGGTGCACGCAATGTCGGTTGAACAAGCGATCAATGATTTTTTGCTCGTCTGTGCTAGTCTTTACAATTTTTTTGCCAAGCCCACAGTTGCGCTTCACTACGATGTTGAAACTCCTGCTTGAGCAGAGGTTGATTGGTCATCTGGCCGCAGTAACAGCCTTTCTCAATTCTTTTTAACATATAACATCGCTCGAAATGGTTACTTTACGGGCATATAAAGCAGGAACAAAGTTTCTTGTTCATTGCAAAGATATTTTACACGGTATGTATTACTATGTAATCAATATTGTCTCAGTTTCAAATAATTTGTTAATGGTGACAATTAAATTTATAAGCTTGTGCAGTGTTTGTCAGTCTTGTCATGCTGCTGGGCCACCATAACGGCGAGTAGACTGCTTGGCTTCCTGATTAAAATAGAAGCAATTAAATGGCTTGCTTCAGTTTTTAAGAGAGGCTCATACTACAACCAATTTCAATGTTATGACCAGCGTGATGGCTTATAGCATTAAATGAATATGGTATTTCGGGGCTATGAGTGGTTTCGGGACTTTATGCTTCACAAACCTGAATTCATCTCTCCTGACGAGACTTGAAAAATGATATTCACAGTTTCCCTGGTTGGCCCTCGTCATTTCAAAGGTAGTGTGGGGAACAAGCCCGCAACTTCGATAGGTATTGTTTGGCAAAAGCATTCAACGTTATGTCTGATGCCTCCACATTTACAGTGGCAGACAGATGGTGGGGCCAAGCAGTCTACCTATTGCAGTGAACAGTCAAACAAAAGACTAGCAAACAACACTCAACAGTTCATATAGATGTGCCAAAAACAAAGCGCCTAGCTCATACGAAAAGATTAAAACATTTTTTGTGCTTAATTTAATTGACATTTCGCGTTTCTTTATCAAATAATTATATAATGCAATATTTTACATGCAGATATTGTAAGCAAACTACTATTTGCGTAATGGAAAAATTATCATTTGCCATAATATTTCTGTAATGTTATGTACAGTGCAAATTCATTTGTGTCGAGGAAGCGAGGATTGTCACAAAAAGTTTTTTAATTGCTCCACACATTGCTTTGCCTTTTGGTTGACCCCAGCCACAGATCGGTCACTCCAAGTGTTTAATTATTTTCTGTAATTTTACTTTTCTACAATCACAGGTGATGTCTTGGTTTCAAGAACAGCCTCAGGTTAGCAGTTTGCTATGTCAATGTGAAAGGCAGTAAATGAATGTGCGTCGGCAATATGGATTACCCGTCGGTGCTGATTAGAAGCTGATTGATTAAACATCAATTTACTGGTTTATACCCCCAACAAGGTGTTTGTGTTATTGTGGTCTTAAAAGAGACCCAAACGTGTATTACCTAGCGAGGCCAAGCAGTCCTACTAAAAGACTGCAAAATAGATGGCTGCCATTTTGAAACGGTTAATTTTTATAATAACGCAAAACTGAATTATTATGGAGTTTAGTCTATCTAGTCTAAAATAATTCAATCTGAAATTTTATGAAAGAAGTGGTTGTATTGAAACGACTCGTAAAGCCTTCAAATTAGAGAAATGAACGCATTCTGTAAAACTTTGGTACAGCTTTGATGTATAGAGTATTTCTAAAGACTGTAATTCTATGAAATTGATGTCGTGTAGTCTCTGGGCTTGCCTCAATTGAACAAAAGTAGCGAGCAACAGGTCTTGCTTGTCGCCGTTGTTCAAAGTCCAAAATTAGTATTTTCTTCATGCCGTCTTGCAAAGACTTTTGTTTTACATTACGATAAAATAAAAACGGCTTACTAATCTCATCTTAAAATACCTCTAATAAATTCTGAGGGCCTTTATCACCCAATATTTTTTTCATTGCTTTATATACGACAGGCATTCGCTTTTTCCGAAAAGCTTTTTCTTCTGGATTTAATCCGAGGGAAAAACGAAAATCAGGAGAAGTTCTAAAAACCAAAATCACATTGTTGTTTCACAAAACAAGTTTGAAAAGCACGACTTTATTACCCACCTTATATATTTACTGATCTTTACATCAAGTTCTCCGTTCTAAAAAAGTTTCCAGGTGTTACATTTAATATCAAGTTCTCCGCTCTAAAAAAGTTGCCTAATTTCATTAAAGTCAGAGCAGAACGATGTGAAAGAACTAGATAAAAAAATAATCTTGGCATATAGTAGTTTTTAGTTTACTTAACATGCAATGGTTCTGCAAGAAGCCGTAAGTGCCCTTTTCACAAAATGGCACTGCTATGTTGAACACTACGTAATATGCTACGTAAGAAAAGTGAAGTTTAGCTCCAATCTTTGGGACCCATGACCCCCAAACCAGGCGTAACCAGATTAATCAAGGCCAAACCTCAAAATTGCGAGTTCTACATCATCGGTTGGCACCAGGTATAATACTTGCAAATCGCGAGCATTCCAGTTTGGCTTAAACTCACGGCCTCGCAATCAATAATGAGCATCCTTACCTTTATACCAGTGGTCCCCAAACTTTATTTTAGATGACCCCAATAAATATAAGTGTGCAAGTATTCGCGACCTTTTCCATTAGAGTATTGCCTCTAAGTAAACTTACCATATTTTTGCAATGAAAAACCGGGACGCTTCAGAACAACAGGCCTGATCAGAGAGCTTTGCTATAGCTAACCAGGTTAAGCGCGGACATTATTTTACAGTAAATAGGGGTGATCCCCCCCCCAAAAAAAAAGGTCATCACCTCCTTGGCTGCGCGATTTTCAAGCACACAAGTGCACAATTTTTCTAACCAAGCCGGTGTTGACCTTTTTTTTTTTGGGAGATCACCCCAATGTTTCTTTATACTTTTGAATCTCTACCTTTACCTCGACAATCGAGTCTATAGCCGCAGCTCAGCGTCCCGCTTTTGTTAAAGAATTAATTGAAAAGTCCATAAATTTGGTTAAATCCGTTCTGTTTGACTGAAAAGCAACTGGCAAAAAGCGGGACAAGGCCTGAAAAAGCGGGACGTATGGTAACACTATTACGATCCAAATATCCGGCAACTTCGAGTTACATTTAAAATTGCCTTTACTTACATGGGCAATCATTAACTACGTAGTTAGTAACTAGCGTAGTTCCGTAGTTAGTAACTAGCTGACTCCATGAAAAACCGGGACTTTCGCTCAGCTGACCGGGACAAGACCTAAAATTCCGGGACTGTCCCGGCCAAACCGGGACGTATGGTAGGTCTACCTCTAAGCAAAGTTGAAGAAATTTTTTTCGGAGATCAAATTTTTCAAGTAATTTGTATGCTATTTTGAAGCTCTAAACACTGTGCAAAGTCTTTTTTTCGGATATTCAGGTTTTTAAAATCACAAGCAGTTCCACGTTACGTCGCAACAAACAGTTTGAGAACCACGGTTCTAGATCATTCTCAAATTCTCGTGCGCGTAGTTCGCCATAAGTTGCCTCTTAGCTGGCTGAATGCGAGTGTTTTAACAATTTTGAACCTCGGTTCATGCAAGTGGGAATTTGAAGTAGGGTTATCCCAGTCAGACTAAGCCATGCAGTTACCGTGGTGAGAAGAAACCCGACCCAAATAAGCTTGAGATTAGTTTACGGAGCACCAATCGAGATATTAGCTGTAGAGAGATTTCAGCCGCCTCAGTTCAACCATGTTTACAAAATACTCCATCAAAAATTTACTCTTCAAGCTCTACATTTAACTTTTTTTAATAATGTAACGAAGACTACAAACAAGTGGAAAAGTGAGCTGAACAAACTGGTTTGGAAAAGACTTCACATTAAACTAGAAGTTACAGATATAGCTAGATATTGTGAGAAATGATGGCCTACACTGCTACAAAAACAGAATAAATAAGATTCCTTCCGTTAACCTGATCTATGATAACTTTTTAGCGACAATAATCGAATAGTTTCAAGTGAAAACCTCACGATGATGACAGCTTTGTGTTCTTGGAAAAATCACTTTGCAGGATTACCTATTTGATGGATTCTAACAAACAGAAAATTTAATTTCAAGCCATTTCAGGGGAATGTTGAGACTTGAAAACACCGTAGCTGGTCTGGACAACTGTCCATCGCGTAAAAAAATTGTCTGGAACGACAAACAAGCAGTAAACAAAAACAAGCATTCTTGGCGGTGAATATTCCAAACTTTCTCACATTTTTACCGAAGATCATTGTTTTTGTAATAGTCGAACCATCCCCTGGAAGTTCTGAAGCATCGATGGTTTGCACGCCAATGACATCACTTAATAAAACGTCACGATCGGAAAGCTCAATCTGAAAAAATTGTTTTCCAACCAAAAAGTTAGAAAAACTTAACGAAAACGCTACGAATTGGGTCCATAGCCTTTTAGTTAGCTAAATCTTTGGCAACAAATTTCCCCGTTACGAGGCAAATTTATTATGCTGAATTCAATGTTGATATTTATTCTTTAAACCCATTAAATGCTTGGTTGTCTGAGAAGCTTGACATTTCTGTGAGCCGTTACTTTGACCCAATCAAACACAAATTTGTTTTAAGCATCTGAAAGGGATAAATCGCTTGTTGAAAATAATGAAACAAATGCCTGCAACTCCAAGCACAAGCGATTTTACACCAAACTATTTTTTTATCTAAAAGCAGTCTTACAAAAACAAAACGTCTTGAGATGCTTTGAGTTTAAAGAGTTCTTCCTTTTTTTATTCTCTACAGTCTACAACAGGGGTGTACAAAAATTTTATACAACCCTTTTTGTTAACAACCCTCTTTGTAAGCGGGCCAATTTCTGAATTCTTGGATATTTAGTGGACTTGTCAAATTTTTTTTGAGATCAACACTTTCAAAGCAAAAAGACAATGCTTTCAAATCGATCTCCACAACAAAATTGGTCTCCACATTTATGAATAGAAAAGTTTGATATAAATGCTGCTCTGAGAGTATTGATCTCGAAAGAAAAAAAGGACTTTACCACCACACTGGCAATTTTTTTCGTGGGCTGCAGATTACACACCCCTGAGGGTAATATTATAACTGTGGTTTTACACACACTTGGAGATTGGAGTCCATTAGTCTTCTCCCCAGCTAAGGCTTGTGCAATGTTCCATTCCGAAAGAATTCTCAAACATTCCCAGAAATGCAGCGTGCAAATGCTACTCACTTGAATCGGAAAACTTTCATCTTTCTGCAAATCGTTTGGAACCACAAAACGAAAGATCTCTCCGACAAATCCTGTGGTAACGTTCCTTGGAATATGTTTAGTTTTGAATTCACTTAAATGTCTACGTTTAACCTTCGGACAGAAAACACGAAACTGCGGATCTGGTGTGTCCACTAAAAAAAAATTTTTTTACACTTCAAAGTTGTGGATTTTATGAATCTTGACTTTTATGAGTATCGTAATTGTTCCCGCAAAATTTTCTACCAAAATAAAAACTCACAAAGTCTAGGTGCGCGTTATATACGAGGGCTGGGCTAGCTAAGAAAATGGTATTCCATACTCTGGTATATCTGACGATGAATCGGACTTTGAATGATTTTGAATACATATTGTCAATTTAATTCCGGTTTTGTGTTTGTAAGTTACTTTTCGTTGTCAATAAATGATTTTTATTACGGCCGCACGTGCTCAACAACGTTCGTCGCTTGCAATGCTTGCTCTGAGTCGAGAAAAAGTAAAACAAAATTTTATATCGATTTTTAATCGAAAACTAGGGTTGCCCGTCATACACGAGCGCGCGTTATACTCAAATAAATACGGTAGTTCTTTAAGCTGACAATTTCACTTTCGTTCGTTCGTATGACAATCTCATCAGAAGTTGCAGTTCATCAGATATCGTTTGAGCATAGAATTGTCAACATCGGTTCGATTGCAGGGAGGTCCTGTTGATTTGCAGTCATTGACTATGTGGTATGCAGTTTGGGGTTCTCCACATTGGCATAGATTGTCATTACCAAATCCCCATTTCACCATTGAGTCACCAAATTTTCCTATTCCCGTTCGCAATCTATTTAGTTGGACCCAGGCTTTTCGTGGGAGGCAGTGTCCTAGGGGTTTGTTTAACCAGTCTTGGATGTGTGGTTGCAGTTTATGTGGTATTGGTTCTTGCTGAGGGTCATAGTCTTGTAGTGATTCCAGAAATGGGCGAAGAGGTTTGCGAAATTTAAGCCTTTTGGGAGGGGTTTTGCTGTACAAGATGTTGTGTAGAAGATGGTCAGTGTTATCTGCTTTGTAGTATAAGCGTTGACAGAGTTTTTTTCCGGCGACAGCTTGGTGGCTGTATTCCCGAGAGTGGTGGTAAAAAATTCAAAGGGGTGGGGTGGATGCAGCCAGAGACAATCCGCATTGCTTCATTCAATGGTACGTCTAGTGTTTTTGTGTGACAATTTCACTTTATCAGTACATTTGCCGAATCTCAACTTTTGTATCTATTGTGTCATATCGGTATTGTGACTATTTTGCCAGAAATAACGTAGCTGTAAGTGAAAGTTTTTTGAGCTGAAAAAAACTTCATTTAAACGCTATATTTGCTGTATCTGAGCGTTTGTGCTTAATATCTTGTTCGGCATTATTACGATTTTGCCAGAAATTACTACAGGTCAAACGCAATTATCCGAAATTTTGTCCATCAGTAAGAAAATCTTATCCCCCAATTTTATACCATAACAGCAAAAACGGTTATTCAAAAACTGATTTATCCGAACGAATTTGTGACTCCCGAGCATTATGGGTAATCGAGTTTGACCTGCAGCTGTTACTGCTTTCTTTGAAAGCTTTTGAAACACCAAAGTTTCGCTTCCTTTTTTTGTTTATAAATTACGTTGCAGAAAAAACGGCGTAGTAAAATAGTAGCATTAAAAAATTATGCTCATAAGGAAACGGAGACAAGAAGGACGAGAAGTGTACTCCCTAGAAAATTATTTGATAACCCTCAGGCAACATCTTCACAATTATCATAAGCATTAAACATTTTTAAACAGAATGGAGCACCACGCTAAATACACTAGCAATAGAGAAACAAACAAGCCTACGAAAGAGTAAGAAAGAATAAAAGTAAAATAAATCCTGCTTCTCTTCGTTCAGATGGCAAGTTGTAACCTCACAAATTATTTCGTTGCCGCCTAAAGCTGATGTTAAAAGGGCTCATTTGTCAACTTTGTGAGGCAAAAATACTTTGATTAGGCCTAATATCAATCAAAATGCAGTATAAATTACGTCATATCCAATACAAAGCGATTTTTCTTCATCAAGCGCGAGACCCTGGCAATCCACCCAGTTTGACTAATAGTTAATCTGGCGGTGTTTTTGTCCTGGGAAAAGGCACTTTTCGGTAAATTTCCTGCTTGCTTGCTGGATTGCGGTAAAAACGCATTGTGCCGTTAGTATCGGTAACTCGGAAGCAGGTCAGAACTCAGAAATGTTCTACGCAAAACTGAAGTGATTTTGGTCTCACTGAACGATACAAATAAACGACATAAGTACATAAATATCTTACTTACGGAGCCCTATTACTAACAGGAATCAGGTTACAGCTCATCAGTAGAATGAAGTGTGGTGAGATTTACATAATTCTATTTTGGTGCCTGATGAAGAGCTACATCAGAAAAACAAAGAAATTACAGATTAAAAAACGTTGATGCCATTTCGATTGGTGTCACTTTTTGTTCATATTGCAGCAAGAACTAAGGAATTTCACACGTATCTGATGAATTGCTAGAATGCATTTACAATGTTGCTACTTCCATGCTGTGATGCCTGTAAATGAGATTGATAATTCCGTGCTTTACTGAGCAATTAATTTGCTCCGGAAGCAACTTTAACTCTGCACAAATAGTTTTTCCAAAAAAATTATCTATGCTGCCACGTATTTTTTGAATGCGCAATTTTTGAATGCATAAATTTAAATTTGAGAAATATTGCAATTTCGTCAAACACCTCTTCTTAGTTGCGGCGCTATCCAAGGGTTGATTTTTCGCTTTTGACGACGTGAAGAAATAGACGTACATTCTGCATTGTAGCTGAACGAAGCTGTAGCTTCTTCTGATGCAGACTCGGTTTCAACTTTTTTGTAAGAATTTTTCGAGCCAGCGTCGGTTTAAAATGGAGCAACGTTACTGCTATGATTTTTTGCATTGTAGCTGAACAAAATTGTAGCCTCTTCTGATGCAGACTCGGTTTCAACTCTTTTACAAGAATTTTTCGAGCCAGCGTCGGTTTAAAATGGAGCAACGTTACTGCAAATTATGCTCACTTTGTTACACCGCAAGAAAACAAATTCATGAGCACTACTTTTTTTGTATTTTTGATACGACATTTAAGAACTGAATTTTCATTTCGCTTTAGTGACATTCGTTCTTGCGAAAATATCAGATTGTTTTGTACTCCATTTGATATACAGGTCGACGCTGCACCAGAAAAATATCAAATGATGTTAATTGAGCTACAGTGTAGCAACGAGATAAAATCAAAGTTTAATTGTGAGCATGTGTCAGTGCTTGACTTTTATAAAAAAATATCTTCAATCCAAACAATATACCAACTCAGTTAAACATATCAAAAAGATGGCATCATATTTGGCAGCACTTATGCGCGTGAACAATTATTTTCGACAACGAAACTAACCAAGATAAAGTTGGGAGCACAACCTCCTGATGAACATTTGCAAGATGTTTTGCTTCTTTCCTCCTCGAATTTATCACCTAAACTTCAAAGACTTTCAACTACACACAACATGAAATATCACATTAACGTCTTCCTTCCGGTAACAATAAATGTATGTTGTATTTTATGCGGCCGTTATGAGCTGCTAAAATCAGCAGTTATTTTGATTAAAATTTCATAAATTAGCAAGTTTTAACAACAACACTATTAATGGAAATTTATACGGCCCACTAACACCTTGCAGATTTTGGTTTTGGCCCGCAGCTAGTGAAAAGTTGCCGACCCCTGTCTTGTGGTGATAATGGTCTTGTAGTTACTGGCAAAATTATCATCTACTGCTCCACCGCTGACGATTGAAAATAATCCCGCAGTGACAATTTTTGCTCAATGACAATTTCTAGTATAAATTTTTGCACTTCCGGAGATCATTTTTAAATTGTGTAGAATTATCAACGACCTTCTCCACCAGTGTAAATTTTAAAATTATCGCCGAATTTTAGTAATAATTGTAATGACAATTTCAAATTACCACCGACGGAGCTTTACCTTAAGCAACAAAAAGCGTTCGCCGTGCTGAAAATCTTTTTTTAATCTAAGTGTTTGAACGTAATACTCAGCTTGCCACTTAAGTGCCTGACCCTCAATATTTCGTATATCCTCAGTCCAAGTCGGGCTAGACTTTCTTTGTTTCGTTTTTATCCTTCACACTTGCAAGACAGCAATGGAGCCACTAAGCAACAAATAAGCTTAGGAGATAGGACAATCGCCGCGAAATGCTATCAAGTCTCCAAGCTTAGATAATGTATTCCTCTTCACCAGCTTGATAACACTTTTGATGAATTATTTGTTTTTTGATTTCACCCAGCACAGAAAATCACCTTCAAACGCAGTTTCCCAAGTGGCAATACCACTTGTAGATGATTAGAACAAGATAATATAGCGATCCAATCCACTAGCACTGTTTCATACTTGCTTCTGTGTATGCGTAGCGAATTGGGTGGAGATAAAGTTGCCCACAAGTTTATTGAGGGTTTATTTATACAAAATACCGGTATTGAAAGCAAGGTTGAGCGGTTAATTTCGTTAACAGTATCGACAAAGCAACTTTTGAGTAACATAACATTTAAGGTCAATTTTTTGAACTTTATTTCAACCTTTCACTAAACTATCACTACTTAGGTTAGACCAATGCTTTTCAACATTTGAAAATACAGTTTGCACTTGCTTATTTTGCAAAAGTTTCATCCGCACAAACAAACGTAGTTTGCAGCTATTAGTTATTCCATTTATTTAATAACAATGGAACGATTAGACATAGGAATAACAATAAACGAGTAATTTTGTTTAATTACCAACACTTCAACAGCAACGAAAATTATTACTCACAAAAAGAATCAACAGTTTTTTATTCAAATATAAAAGTATGATAATGACTCATTTGCTGCTGAATATTTCGGAAAATTTCATACCAGTTAAGCATAATGTCTTGCTCCAAAGCTCCCTGCATTAGGTCAACAAGTGTTTCATTAAGAACACAACTCCTTTTTGACGTTTTGGTGTCAACTAGTGTACTAAACCCCTTTTTGCCAAGTAGATAGTAGGGTTTTGTACAAGAACTTTGAGCGCTCGATTCGCCAGGTCTTTGTACGCTCCATCAAGAGCTCCAACCCAAAATTCAGCATGTTTTCCACAATTAAAAAACGCTTGTTGGCAGAAATCATTTTTAAGAATTTGACCCAAAGGTCCCGGAGGCTGTTGTTTGCCAAAAGAACTCAAAATTCACAGCTTTGATTTTAATTCTGCTGCCTGATGACTGGGAAAGTAAGCTTCAAAACTATCACGCAGAGTGTTCACCTGAGAGCTCGCTACTTTGATAATACGCTGCTCCAGATTCTGTTCTGTTTCTTCCCATTTACATGTAGACATGAAGATCTGAAGCGTCTTTAAATTTTGTAGGTTGTTACTGCAGATTTCTTTTTCCAAACTTTCAAGTTTTTTCTTGAATGATGTGATTTTAGAGGTCGCTTCAAATATATCAATTCCACATCCTTTTAGAGTGATTTTAAGCACGTTAAGCATACCGAATATATCAACAAAATAAGCTAGCCTGGCAAGCCAAAACAAATTTTGAATCATATCAGCTCTATGATCTTCTCGCCCATTAAACCACACAACAAGTTCCTCTCGCAATTTCGACACTCTCTCTATTATTCTTCCACAAGACAGCCACCCAACTTCAGAGTGACAAACGCACATCATCTCCCATTCCTCTGACAAGGTCATGAAACGCGTGATTTGAGTTTGATTTTTTTAGTATTGTAGTCACAATTTTAGTGACATCACAAATCACATCGGCGAGTTGACGGTTCTTTTCTTCATTGGCAAGTTTTTTTGGCTACCAATGCTTCACGGTGTAGGATGCAATGAACACTCACAACCTCTGGTGCGACTTGCTTTATGAGAGCAACAACACAGCTACAAACTCCGACAATAACCCGGGCACCGTCGATGGACACAGACTTACATTTAGACCACATCGCTTCTTGTTCTGAGAAGTAATTGGCCAATTTTGAAAATACACTTAAAGCAGTGGTGTCTATGCCAATAGGAAGACAAAACAGATAGTGATCCACAATTTTCATGCGTTCCGTATCTGGAAAGCGAACGTAAACAATCAATTGAGCTTTATTGGTAATATCAGTCGTTTCATCTAATTGAAACCCGAAACAGAGGGCAAGACGAAGCTTGGCTAGAACAATTTTTTTGATGATACAGTAATTATTGAACATCTCCTTTGCATGTTATTACGGGACAATGCCAGGTTTTGCACTTTGTTCACAGCCGTGACTCCTCCATGAACCTCCTGCGCTACTTTCTCCAGACAGGGTTTTACGACGCTTTCTCCAAGATAAATGACTTCTTTTGAGACATAAGAACATGGGCTATTTTTAGTGATGATATGACGAGAGATTGATCAGAACGTGCCACCATCAATTGTTCGAATTATTGCTGTTGTAGAGCATATTGTCATGTTTGTTGTTTGAAAAATGTTTCCGACTTGTTTTTGTGTGTTTAGAATGTTTAGTGTCTTTGTGCCTTTTCAATTTATACTTTTCCATTGATGAATTGTGGTTTATGACCTGGCAGAAAACACAGTGAGCCGAAGGATAGTTTTTGTCTGAATCTTTCACAAATCCCATCTCAGTAAATGAATCGTTCCATTTTCGCTTTTTGGTTAATTGCTGTTTTTTCATTTTAACTATCGACTGTTCATTATTTTGTAATTTTTCTTCCGTTTCTTGCTGTACTGCTGCATCTTGCTTATTAGACGTAAAGCCATAAATCACCAGACTCATGTGTTTTAACTGTGGCCTATGTTGGTTGTTGTTGTTGGTTTACCTCTCCTCTTCCTTGGGATGGAGGTATGGCGCGAACAGCAATCCAGGTTCACGCCATCAACCTAATTGAATTAGGCCAGGGGAAAAGTGGCAGCCCATTTCGAACCAGTCGTGGATGCAAACTGCCGACTGGTAGCCCCACCACCAACAAGGCGGACTGCCAACTGTAACCTATCGTACGAATAATTAAAAAGCTGTAATATGTATGAAAAATACAGCACCTCATATGAATTAAAGCAACAGCTATTGGCAACCATGGTTTCATTTTCTAAAACGAAAGCTGCACTTCTAATATTAACGCGAAAAGGCAGAATGTCTGGCCGTTTTCTCTTTTATAACACGTGTCGCCAATTATATCGAAGGTGATGACGCGACGTACTGTTCTTCGCAAATAGCAAGCTAAAATATCCGAGCGGTCGCACTACCAAAATTATATAGTTCAATTTAATAGTAACGGCTGCCAAAACCTGAGAAGTCTGCCAAGACTAAACAAAAACTAAGGATAGCGATAAAAGGATAGCGAGACACAGAGGCCATCTTCACTTTAATCATTCATGCTTACGAAAAGATATTTTGCCGAAGAGTTCAAAATTTAAATCTCCAATTAATTCAGTTGCCGGAAAAAAACTGGCTAAAACTTCTGGTTTTCGGTATTTAAAGCTACTGTTTAATGAATCACATTTTTGGATAAATTTTTCTTATAATGAAATTGAAAAACTGGAAGAGAAGCTTAGAGCTGAGATAGATTTGGAGGACTTCAAGATCATTAAACAATATTATGAAACTGTAACCAGGAAACAGCACAAACAGTTACTTGAGCATAGCGATGATAAATTAACCCAGTTGAAATCATCCACAGGCAGGGGAAATCGAACTGAAAACGCCGATAGCAAGTGGGTGATAAATATTTCGAAACATCGGCTGACGGAAACGGAAACCAAGGTTTTGGCATTAGGTTCAAAATTTGCTGTTTCGCAAAAAACAATTCCCAAACAAAAAATTGTATCTGAAGCGGAAAAAGGTCTACGACTTCTCCCTGCATCTGTTGCCAATATCACTAGAAGCAAAATTGTAAGCGTTCTAAATTTAACAAAGAAAGTTCCTTCTAACCTCACTAATGAAGAAAAACAAGCTTTACGAAATTTGTCGAAGAATGAGGAAATCATCATTACACATGGTGACAAAGGAAACTGCACTGTCGTTTTAGACAAATCGGATTATGATGCAAGAATTAATGATTTGTTAACTGACAGTAACACATACGCCCACTTGAAATCTGATTTAAAAGGTAATATCGAACGTAAACTTAACAAATTTGTTTACATGCTTTTTACAAAAAATCGCATTTCACAACAGACCTACCGTTATTTACAACGCACTGATTCCATTGCTCCACGCGTTTATGGGTTACCAAAAATTCATAAAACTAGTTTTCCGTTTCGACCTACCGTTTCCTTTATAAATTCACCGCTACATAATTTGTCCAAGTGCATTGCTGTTTTATTGACACCGCTAGTAGGCGCTAATGGTTTTACTGTGAAGAATTTTTATGAATTTGCAGAACAACTAAAATATTTGACAATTAATCATGATGAATGCATGGTTTCGTTTGATGTCATTTCTTTGTTTACTAAAATACCAGTTGATGTGGCCAAAACCGTTGTATTAGAACGATTAAAAAAGGATGACACCCTTGATGATAGATCTGGCCTTACCCTGACTGATATTATGACTGCATTAAATTTGTGTCTTGATAATACGTATCTCCATTTTCGTGGTAAATTTTATCGTCGAATATTTGTTGTCGCAATGGGCTCACCTATTTCCGTCACAATTGCAAATTTAGTGATGGAGAATGTAGAGGAAGGAGCAATGTCAACCTTTTTAAACCCACCCAAGATTTGAAGGAGATATGTTGATGACACGTTTGTTATTATTAAAAAACAGAAGTTGATGAATTTCACAATCATATTAATAACAATCAAGCCATTACAAAATTTATTATGGAACATGAAACCAACAATTCCATACTTTTTTGAATGTCTGTAGTACTCGAAAAGCCAGTGGGAGGTTAATGACAAAGATTTATAAAAAAGCCAACGCACACTAACAGATATCTAAATTTTTACTCAGTGCATTCCATGAGTCAGAAGCAAGGATTGGTAAAGTGTCTTTTAAAAAGAGCTCAATCAGAGTTAAATTCCAAGCAGGCAAAAAAAATATTGTAAGTCTTGCACCTAATTGACAAAGCAGCATACGGGTGTAAGGGGCATTAACAAGAGGCCCGGTTTACTGCGAAGTGAGATAGAGTGAAAATTCGTTGGCATGGATTTGCTCGACACGTCTATCAAAGGTCGCCCGGCTCCCACCTTGTGAATTGTCAACGCACTCGCCGCGAGCGTGATGGCATTGCAAAGACAAGGCGCTAGGCTTTATATGCAGCGTTTAATCTGCTTTTTCAGATCAGTGTGTAAACTGATCTCCCAGTGGATATGCAGCCAAAAATCAACCAATTTGTCAACCTGCCCGGTTAAGCAACGCAATATGTCTTCGGTTGAAGTCTCAGTGCTTCTACCTGTGCTTAGTTGGATTTTTTTTAAGGATAACGTTAATGAGTGGGTTACTTTTGCTTGTACGGGACGGGCCCTGCTGATGAGTCCAAAAGGACGAAACGCGTCCAGGGATGGTCTCGTCTAAATTGGTTGGGTGGTATACTCATTATTGTTTCCTGGCATATTCATTTTAATAAATTGTTAATGCCCCTTACGCCCGTATGCTGCTTTGTCAATTAGGTGCAAGGCTTACAATTTCCATATCTTCGCCTATAATTTTAAAATAAAATATTAGAAACTTCAAAAATTATGAAAACTTTAAAAAAGAATGATTATTCCAAATGGTTTCTAAAACGCACAGTTAAAAGTTTCAAAAGAAAAACAAATTTATCTTTAGCGGATAAAAAGGAAATTAAAACACGTGTTGTGCTGCCTTATGTTCCAAGATACTTTGAGGCTTTGTCAAAAATTTCAAGAAACGTAGGAATTTTGGTTTGTAGCAAACCGCATTTAACTTTAAAAGACATGTTACGAAAGGCAAAAGACTCCGTTGAAAGGTCGTCTAGACCTGGTGTAGTTTACGAGATTCCTTGTCGAGATTGCACTGGTATCTACATTGGGGAAACTGGACGGGCTTACAAAACAAGATTGGCTAAGCATAAAAGGGATTTAAAGCCAGCAAATCTGGCAAAAGTTGATGACAACAATTTTTATAAAAAAACGGCATTGGTTAAGCATGTTATCACCAAAGATCACCGAGTTGACTGGGATCATAGCAAAATTTTAACCTTTGAAACAGATTTCACAAACGCCGATTTCTTGAATCTTTTTTTATTCATAATTCTGAAAATTTAATCAATGAGAAAGAAAATTGTTTTTACTCTGAAATTTATGATAATTTAAAGTAATCTACAGTCGTTTATTATTCGCCTTTAAACTTTTTGTTTTGGCTTTTTCTTTCGATTGCGTAGCACACTATTTATATTGCCTCACTCGTGCTTTCGTTTATTATTAGTCCTGATAAAGAACAGCTGTATAGCTGTTCGAAACGTTGACGGATATTGAAGTTTTTTGCATGCTCGGTAAGAACTTGTATCAACTTGAATAAACCTTATCATTACCAGAAGAGCTAAATAAAATGAATTTATCAAAAATATCTGGTAGCCAGAATAACAGTATACGAAATAAAAACGACGATGAAACACAATCCAAACCACAGCTGACGCTATCGCTGTATTTTTTCTCTCTCCCTGTCCCTTTTGAGAGAAAGACTCCAGAATGTTCTTGAATCGGCGACTCGATTCTAGAATTATGCCGAAGACTGGGCAAGCGCAATGAGTGATCAACGCGAGCGAAAAAGCAAGAAAGTTCGATCATTACGTCACCGATACGACTACAGCAAAACCATTCAGCCGTTAAGCGCACAAACTAAGCTCGCAGTGCGAGCGGAAAACGTATTATTCGTGACAGTAAGACTTGTAAAAACATATCTCACTAAAAAAGCATCAGGTTGAGATGAAAACATCAGCGTTAACTAGCAGCTAGTTAATTGCTGTTGTCATCCGCACTTATCCGCACCACGTTTGTTATCCGCACTACAATTTTTTTCATCCGCACAAGTGCGTACCGTCCCACGGGTTGAAAAGCACTAGGTTAGATTATTACATCTGTGAGCTCTTCAAATGATTTCATGTTTGAGCAATTTGATCACAAACATCACGGTGACTGACATATAACTAACAGTTTAAAACTGAAGCCAGCCAACATTTTATTGTGAGTTTGATTAAGTAGCTGCTGTAGGAAACTACTAACCAACACTTTTCGGCAGAGCAATGGGCCTACTACATTGGGGCAAAAATATCACTTCATATGACCGCTTCGACTTCAGCCAAGAAACATTTGTGAGAGTTGTAATGAATTGTTGTAATATTGATGATGGATCATATTCCATGTGCCCCTCATTTTAAATCATTCTACTCTTAAATCTAAAAAGCTTAAGGGGTTTTTTTAGGGTCTTCTACTCAAGTTTGTACTGCAGCAGTACAACAAACTTTATACGCTTGCATCTCAAATACCACTGAAGATTTAAAAAATTTTTTTCACAATACATCTGAATATGATAAACTTCTGTGCTGTGAAACATGAATTTCATTAAGATTTTAAAAATTGGATTTTTTGTAAAGATTTACGAAACACAAAAACAAACTGCGCGACCTCACGAGTAATCAAGCAACTTGTATCATTACTGTTTTATGAGAACAAATCTATGCATAGAAGTCACAAAATTCTTGCTTATTTAAAACATACTAAGGGTAGAATAATGATTTTGAGTTTATATTAAAGTACAAGGTGTCCAAAAATTACGCTACAATTTCAAAAATTCAACAAAATTTTGTTTTCTGAGATATGCTCATTTGGTTTGTTTTATAGCAACGATACTTGTATTTGTGCACATGCACGTGTACACCATCTGACGCATGAAACGTACTGCGGTCGGCGATTAATTTGCGAAACTCTTGCTAACATATCTGCAGTAATTTTGGTATTTGTTTCAGTTTACCGGTGGTGTAAATCAATAATATCTCTGGCTTTGGTTAAGAAAACGTTATTTTTTACATAACCCCACAAGAAAAGGGCCAAAGGTGTAATGTCGGGGAAACAAGGAGGTCAAGGAATGGGATCATTAGGTCCAATCCACCATCTGGAAATGTTTCGTTCAGAAAATGTAGGACTTAAAGGCCCCAATGGAATTGTGCATCGCCTTGCTGGAAAATAACTGATAAATGATTCTCTTCCAACTGTAGCTGTAGATCTCGCAGTTGGCTCTCTTCCATATTTTAGTTCAAAGCAATGATTTTCAACCTTTTTCATCTCACGGCACAGTGAGCTAGAGTCGCTAGACAATAAAATACCGGCAACCCTGTCCCATGATCCTTGCTAAAGGTAACATCAAACCTACTCAAAACTCCCGCCGCACACCAATTAATGCTTCACTCCACACTAATGTGGCGCGCCACACAGGTTAAAAATCATTGGTCAGAAGTTTCGCTGGGCTTGGCTGTCGGGATTCGTCTCTACAAACCAGGAAACCTGCGAGGTTTCTTCCTGCTCACTAAACCTTTTCATAAACTCCTTTTCATTTTCGTCGCTTAATTTAAAAGTTTCTGGTTAATTTTAAAATAAATCATGATTTCAAACCGTATTATTTCAAATAATCCCTCTCCAGAAAGAAAACATTTAAGGATTTCCCTGTACGAAAAAACAAACCGAACAAATATCTCAAAAAATTTTTTTTGTCAATTTTTGACATTGTAGAGTTAATCTATAAACACCCTGTAAAAAGTAGGAAAAGTTAAGAAGTTTCAAATGACTTTGAAAAGAAAACAGCCCGTAATTTAACGGCTAAAAATTTGTTCAATCCCTGCAAACTAACTTTGAGCAAATTAAAGTTAAACAAAAACTGGTTTCACTCACAGCCATCCCATCATTTCACAAGTTTTTCCCTTTTTTTAATAACTATGGAGGCGCAAAAGCTCAAGTTGGATGAGCTTCAAAACAGTAATCACTTATTTATGCGATTGCTCAAATAAGCTATTAAGTGGTAACTTGGAAGTTTTCTTTTCAAAACTTTGTGTAACTTTTATATAATTACGTTTGGGTTTGCAAGTCCCAGTTGCGATCGTATTTCCTGATCCCTGCACAGCCACAAGATGTAATAAAGCCAGCTATCCCAAGCTATTTCCACTCGATCACATTTAGAAACATTTCCTGCGCTGCAGTGCGATTTCACGCAAGAGAGTTTTTTAAACTTGGATTCCACAAACTTTCACACAATATGAAATATTAATGGCGCGGTCGCAATAATAG
This sequence comes from Trididemnum clinides, assembly GCA_963675345.1. NCBI lineage: Eukaryota > Metazoa > Chordata > Ascidiacea > Aplousobranchia > Didemnidae > Trididemnum > Trididemnum clinides. The sequence goes on from OY776289.1 coordinate 7,829,946, forward strand.
CCACCGATATCGCTGTTTTTTGCCTAAAACTGAAAACGTAAAACATGTCAGCACCGGTTTTTGGTCATCAAATTTGATCAAGATTTTGGTAAAAAAAGCAAATTAACAACGATTAATTGCTTTTGTCGGCCGTTGTAGCAAAAAAGCTATCGTTTAAATTCAAATCCTTTCTGTTCGCGATTTTCGGTACCTTCTTTTCAAAATTACACTTAGTACATTGCCATCACTATTAACTTTCCACAATGATGTTAAGCCGATTAGCTGAAATGAGTCTATATTATAGAGCGCATTTTTCGGAGTAAGTGCGTTTTCTTTAACTCTTCCAAAACGATAAGCATGAAACTGGGCGTACAAGCATGAAACTTGGCACAAACAATCACCTCTGGGTAAGTGAAATTAAGGGGCTTGTGATGTCTTCATGACGTCACAATTTATCGAAGATATTTTTTTAATTTGCATTTCTCAACCGAGGAAAACAGTTTTTTATTCTAACAAAAGCCAGCACCCAACTTACGAGCGTCAAGATATTTCATCCTTTTAGAAAAGATGACATTTGTTCCACTTTTCTACGCTTCAGGAAAAGCGTTGTTTCGTCATAGTCTTTTAGGTGACAACATTATGCTGTCTTGTACCACATCAGGAAAACACACTTGTTTACTCGCAACACTCTCTTATCATTTCACAGATTCTATCCGTTATTTCCAGTAAGTATAAACGCACAAAGTCAAAGTTGGTGGTGAGTAAGGTAATTGTTTTTATTTTACGATTACAGATATAAGTTCTTTGGTTGTAGGCTTATTTGACGACTTAATGCAATCCCTTAGAAATATTTTTTGTGATTACAGGCTCATTGGCTGCACCATAGCATAGCATAGCATATTAGTTGGTATTATACAGCAGAGCTACTCAACTAATTTTAACGAAGGTCCAGTTGGAGAAGTTCAATATTTCCAGAGGTCCAATAGAATTTTTGATTTGCAATGATAAAAATGAAACTATCATTACTAGTAAATACAGAAAAAATACTTGTATTTTCTCATAGTCTACACTAATCATCAAAATCAAAAATAATTAATATAAGCTTGTTGTGCTCTATTCTGCTAATTTTGTAAAAAAAAAGCCATTTCTTATTTTTCGCCAGTTCTTAAAACTTGATCCATAGAAGTAACACCAAATCAAAGGCGATGGTGGGGTGTTTGGCCCTGGTCCCATACCGTAGGCAATCTTGTGCGGCAGTAAGATTTGCCAATACAATGCCTGATTTATTTTCTTAAAAGCGGTGCTCAACGTCATAGGTTAGTTTAAATACATGATCGGTTATGCATTGACCAAGCCTAAAGCCAACTTTGGGGGTCAAAAACAGGTTCTAGACACCTCAAAAGTAACCGCTCGAAAAGCTTGTAAGAAACGCTCAGCAGCGATATGCACTGGAAGCTCTTTCAGACATCAGCTGCATTGCCAGGTTTTGGTACCGAGATAACAGTGGCCAGTCGCTATATTGTTGGGATTGTTTGGTAGGTCATGCAGGCTGTGTAGAATTTTTGAAGCCATGTAACAGATTTGGGGCCGCAGTATTTCAGAATATATGTGGCGGAATACTGTCTCGGTTTTGAGCTTTACCACTCTTGATCAATTAAAATAACAAACCTTCAGCACTGGAAAATAGGTTTTCTCCTGTTTTTCATGCTGATCATGTTGTTTATTCGTCCTTAAAAGATGCCGTTAGTCAACGCTAAGAATGTGCAGTTGCGCCGAAGGCGAGAAAAATTTTTGATATTTTGTTTGAAAATAATTTAGTATTTAGAATAAGTCAGCAAAGTTTGGTAAAAGGGGCAAGGGCTTTTTCGCAATCTATATCTGCACTTACAGCTACTCATCCTGGAACTTGAGGTCCAGTTTCAACACTTTAAAGGTTTGGACTCGGACCGCGGTCCGCCAATTGAGTAGCCCTGCTATACACTGAAAACCAAAACGCTAAATGTCAGACACAATTGTCATTGTTGCGAGGCGCAAAAAACATTGTGACGTAAAAAGCGAGTAAATCAATCTTTGCCATCCTTAGTTTCATGCTTTTGTGTCGAGTAATTCAGGTGTTCAATATTGCAAACATACATGTACAGTATGGTATTTTAGATTAAAAATTACAAGAAAGTACATCTATTGCAACTTTTGACACCAAAATTAACGTTGTAGCAACAGCGGTTTCTAAAACACAAGGTTCTGTCGAAAATCGACCTTTTCGTGACCATTCGGCAGAGAGAGCGGTTTTAGTTTTGGAGTTTTGAGGCCAAAACTCCTTCGACAAAAACTTTGTGTACCAGAAATTATTTTCAATCAAAAAAAAAGAATTTTGAACTAATGTATATAAAATAGCAAAAAGTTATTCACAAAGATACTTACAATAATCGCTGTAGTATCCAACAGATATATTTCGAAATTCCAATAATTCCACACTGACAACTGTGCACGGGGGGAAGGGCAGCTGAAAAAAAATTAAGAACAGGTTGAATACAATGAAATGCTTCTTGCCGTCTTGGATCAATGAGGTTTTGACATTGTGGGGGTAGTCTAATTGATAAATTATTTGTTTTGCTTTCAAGATTTTCTGATAAAATGAATAATCTCGCTTGCGTAGCTGTGTTTGCTATGTTGCTTGTTCGACATTTCCACATACCTAGTAGCTTATTTGCAAGTGCTTGTAAGTTTCCTTTTCCAGCAGCCATAATTCGTCTTTGACACAAAAGATTTCTTTAATTTTCGACCACCAACTGTTGATTACAATTTATATACGCTATTGCATTGATACGTATTAAAAGGGGAGCAAAGGGAGCATCTGACAAACTCTGATCAAAAGGATTATCACTTAATTATTCGTTGCTGCATATTGAGACAGCAGTAGCGTTTTTATTAAGTTGATTATCCGGTAATAAAACGCTCTTCAGCAAAGAAATAAGCTACAAGCAAGTAAAAACATTGTTATAACGGATTAGTCCTCCTTTTCAAAAAACTGGTGGTAGCTCAAAATGACTTAATGAGTCAGTCATCCAGAAAAACCGACACCATCAACATTATCAAATAACGCAATTCGAGATGAAGGCTTCGGGTCAAATTTTACCTATTAACAAATTTTGTTTGATTTTATTTGAACGCTTCGGACAAAATTATATCTGTAAACAAATTTTGTTTGACTTTACACGTGATTACGTTACGACTTTATCAATTAGCAAAATTCTTTTACCTTTTAGCGATACCAAATTGGCAAAGCTTGCTCAAGCAGCAGGGCAAAACACTAAAATTTTATTGCAAAATGTTTCTGCTTGACCAAAAAAATGTCTGTGGCAAAAAGTATTTGAAGTATCTCCTCCGAATATTTCGGTGATTGCGCTTGTTCATGCTGTGCACGTTGCTTCTGCGACCAACTTGATCCAGTTCACTATTTTGGTGACTGGGCACACAAACCAAACGTTTTTATTCATCGAACTTAAAAACTTTTCAAAGATTACATCTCAAATCAATAACAAGAAAAGGATGCAATAACAAGAAACTCTCCACAATTTTGTCACCTTTTCTACACACGATTTGACTTGCTTTGATATTTAGAGAAGGCCACGGTTTTTAAAGAGATGTTGCACATAAATTGTTGAAATTCTGATGCATAACAACGTCTAACAACAAGAAATGGACAATTTGCTGTCAAAGTTGCTGCATTCCATGTGCATGAAGATTGTGACTGCTTTCCGGTCTTTGGTAGTTCAGTGAGTTGTTGCGCGATTTTTTTTCTGTTTGTAACACCTTTGCGAACGTTTGAAAGAAAAATGCTGTTTATGTGCGTAAAATTTAATAAAAAGTAATACGTGAACTAGAGCGTAAATCATTGCTCTGGGGCGTCTAGACCATCTTTACCAATGAAATTTCAAAGAATAGGTTCTAAGCTACTGAAAATAACTTTGACGTCAAACTGACGATGGAGACTTTTCCTTTAAAATTTTTCACTTCATTATTTTTGCAAGATTTTTTAAAATTGGCTTTCTTGTCTAGTTTTCCTAAAATGAAGCCTGCAAACATAGCTGCTTCGTATTTGCTCAGTTTCAATTAAATGGTAGCCAACCGAGACCTTTTCAAAGTTTTTTTATAATGAGCTTTCGCTTTTTTGTAGCGAATCAGTAACGATAACCTGAAAAACATTGACATTTTTCATGAGCCTTGAGTCAATTCAATCAAGAAATATTGGAAAAGACATTTCAATTCCACTGCATCACTGCTTACACAGCGATATAAATGAACGTCAAGGGCAGAACGGTACTCATTGAAAAACTTTTGGATGGTGTGGCCAAAGAAAAATTATTACTTTATGCTGGATTTACATATATTCGGGAATCTCTCATCTCTTTTTTAAACTTCCCATAGCATTTTTGTCAACACTTGTCACAATGTACATGATTTGCAATCGCGACCAGAACTTTGATACGTTTGACACGAAAAAACATGTACGTAAAAAGTCCTGATAAGTGTATTAACCTCAAGATGCACACCGTTAAGATGCACTTGACACTAACCATTTAATTTCTTGGCGCACGTTTCTGTGGTGGAAAATAGTGTCACACTTTTTGGATTACAAAAGAGCTTTATCAGAATTTCGCTTTTGTTAAGTTGACTGCTTTACTTTTTTTTAAACGTGTGATTTTACACCAATATCTCCAAAGCATATCTGAGCATAAAACTGCTCGCTGAATAACTCAAAACACTTGAGTAGCCCGAAGATCAAAATGTGAAATTTGGCTTTCAGTCTATCGCTAAAACACGGAAAACATTTGCAGTCGTGGCCAAAGGTTGAAGACTACCTCTCAAATTCTTATTCAGGCAACAGCTTTCTCATTTACAGGTTAATAACTTTTTATGAAGCGTATGTATTACGTAAATGTTGCAAATAACGAAAATATCTGCTCATAAAAAAATACCGGCTTTCGACGTCGTAATTTTAGAAAAATCAATATTTTATTGGTCCTTTTTTCGCTTTGATTAAAGCTCATAAACGTTTTGGCCCTCCATTACACTTCGATAGTACTCAACTGATAAATTATGCACCAAAAAGGTATTTTATTGTTTATACCGGGTCTTTAGCACTAGTTGGTTATTTTTCAGTCTTTATCTATTAAAACAGTTCACAAATTCTTAAGAGTTTCAAATTTCGACGGTTTCCAAGCCAGTTAGGAATTTAATTTTTTTTACTTTAAGAAGTGAGTAACCAATTGGGCGCAGTGACATCGTGCACCACTTTGCATGAAAACTGTGCAATTACAAACAGCCATGTGTAGTTCCAACTTCTTGTGCAGCAATTCAACATATTTTTGACTAGTCATGATTGTTCCTCACGGGAAAAAACGCTCAGCACTTTCGTTTGTTGACATTGTTTGTTTGTGGTTACCCCTCCTCTTCCTTGGGATGGAGGTACGGCATGAACGGCAATTCAGGTTTATGCCATCAACCTAATTGAAATTAGGCTAGGGGAAAGATGGCAGCCCATTTTGAACCAGTCTTCAGAGACTGGTAACCCCACCACCAACAAGGCGGACTGTCACTGGTGGGTACCCAAGAGTCGTCTTTTACGACATGCTGGGCTAGCAACTTCACAATTGCAATCTGGTGAAGTACGGGTAGGCCACCTGTCTGCCACATAAAGGTGGAGACGTCCCGTTAACTGCCTTGCCCAAGGACGCAACAAGCAAGCTTGCCGGCTTGTTCTCCACATCATCCCTTTTATATGCTGAGCGCCAAGCAGGGAAGCTGTGGATACCAGTTTTTAAAGTCTTTAAGTATGACTGGACTTAGGGAATGAACCCCAAGTCTACCGACTGCGATGCGGACGCTCTTACCACTACACCACCGCGCCGGTCGTTTGTTGACATCGCTTCCCAAATCATGACACTTTAGGAATGTTTCATGGCCTGAGTGGTGTATCGCTCATTAAAACGTTATTCGGTGAGTACACGGACACAAAACGTTTGCGTGTGGTAAACTAACTATACTGTAAACTCAATCGAAAACAACACTTAATGCCATTATTGAATTGTCCGTTTCAATTATGACTTGGCGAAGGTCAAACACATCTTTCATGGTCTGTGTTATTCTGCTTTTTTGTCAGGTTTATGTGCTTTCAAACCAAATTCATCGACCAGACGCTGACTAACAATTTTTAGACTGAAGTCGGTACCTTTTGCAAGCAGTGCATATCGAACCTTGCAGTTGAACTCATGGGATATCGAACCTCTATCCTCCGTATGACTTGGTCATATCTTGGCGTAATTTTTCGAGGCCAACCAGACCTTTTAGCACTTGAATAACAGCCTGTTTTCTGAAATTTGCAAACTACGAAATTTGCAAACGACTGAATTGCAAACTATGTTCTTGCTACACCTTGTTCGATCACTAATTATTAATGCAAATTATTTTTTCTCGTGAAAATTACAGCACGCTGTACTTCTGAATATTTTAATTTTTACCCATTTTTCGTGAATATTTCTAACTCTAACTCTAAGGTATAAAAGCTACACACTAAACTAAAATCAACTCTAAAACAAGAAAAAACAGTCATAAGAATGTGCTTATTTTTTGATGGGCAATCAACAGCAGACTGGTTGATGAACGACACAATCTGTGGTTCCCAATGGGCACAAAAGTCAACAGCCCACGTTCAGCTTGATGGTCCTAAACTTATGGTCACAAGTGTACATCCTCTGCACCGCTTGGTATTCCCTACCTGTTTAGAACAACGAGCCGGTTACATGTGGTCATGATTATCCTGAATCTACCTTCCAGAAGTAAAGATCCGAAATAGTAGAAAGTCCATAGAGAAAGTAGAGAGCAAGCTGTGAAAAGGGTTCTTTTAGTTTTTTGAAAGCACACTTCTATTTATCACAGCTCATGGCATTGAGGATTCGGTAGTGGAGTCTTTGACTTTGATTTACTGACTCAGATGTCAGATGTTTACTGATAAAAAAGTTACCTTCTAAAAAATTGCAAAATGGACCTGAAAGATATTTGCTAAAAAGTTCAACAGCTCTGTAACAATTGCTTCACGGACCAGTATTAGGACGAGAACTGGTGGTGGGGCAATTCTGTTCTACACCACCTTTTCAACCTACCTAAACTAAACCTCTCTAAATAGGCTTCTTAATCTCCAGCTACGAGCACTTGCAATCGTTTGAAGTCGAGCCTAAACCAAGTCATATTGTAAACTATGCTTTTAGCAAAACGTACTTCAGGTTAGCAGAATGATCAAAAACAGGCAGTAGCGTACAAACCGCTAAAGCGAATTTATGTTAAACCAAAGCAACAAATGAAAAATCTGTGTGATTTCCATAGGCAAGAGTCATGGATCAAATCAAGCAATATTTTGTCGTCAGAAGTTTACTTCTAGAATAACTTCAAGAAATTTACAGCCAAGCACATGGTGGCGCTAGTTGAGGTCAACAAAAAAGCTGAAAAATTGATATATTAAGTGTGTTCACTTGCTGAAAACACTAGTTCATGCCCATCTTTATTAATGCAACACTGAAGAACAATGCTTAAAATTCTTACTTTTATATCTTCATATTTTTTCTGAAAGATTTCATCCACTTTTTCGAATTCAGCTTGGTAGAAGTCCATTTTTTAATTTACGCAACGATAAGCATAAGAAATCAAAAACAAACTTATTTCCCCTGTTAAAGACATAGCAAATAGTAAGTGCAAAGAAAGTGAACCAAAAATGTCGAAGAACTTATTCAACTCATTGAACACAGAAAGAGTGGAGTGTTTGGAAAGTTCGCGTCACCAGATATGACGCAAAAACTACGAGTAATCAGAACCCTTGTACGTCGTTGCGTCGGGGTAAGTCGTCGTTTAAACCCGTAGCGTGAACTCATTGCGAGCGCAGTTGCACTTGATTGGCCACACTTCACATCTCACTGCATTGCTTCATATCTCACTGCATTGCTTCATATCTCACTGCATTGCTTCATATCTCACTGCATTGCTTCGTATCTCACTGCATTGCTTCATATCTCACTGCATTGCTTCATATCTCACTGCATTGCTTCATATCTCACTGCATTGCTTCATATCTCACTGCATTGCTTCATATCTCACTGCATTGCTTCATACCTCACTGCATTGCTTCATACCTCACTGCATTGCTTCATATCTCACTGCATTGCTTCATATCTCACTGCATTGCTTCATATCTCACTGCATTGCTTCATATCTCACTGCATTGCTTCATATCTCACTGCATTGCTTCATATCTCACTGCATTGCTTCATATCTCACTGCATTGCTTCATATCTCACTGCATTGCTTCATATCTCACTGCATTGCTTCATATCTCACTGCATTGCTTCATATCTCACTGCATTGCTTCATATCTCACTGCATTGCTTCATACCTCACTGCATTGCTTCATACCTCACTGCATTGCTTCATATCTCACTGCATTGCTTCATATCTCACTGCATTGCTTCATATCTCACTGCATTGCTTCATATCTCACTGCATTGCTTCATATCTCACTGCATTGCTTCATATCTCACTGCATTGCTTCATATCTCACTGCATTGCTTCATATCTCACTGCATTGCTTCATATCTCACTGCATTGCTTCATACCTCACTGCATTGCTTCATATCTCACTGCATTGCTTCATATCTCACTGCATTGCTTCATATCTCACTGCATTGCTTCATATCTCACTGCATTGCTTCATATCTCACTGCATTGCTTCATATCTCACTGCATTGCTTCATATCTCACTGCATTGCTTCATATCTCACTGCATTGCTTCATATCTCACTGCATTGCTTCATATCTCACTGCATTGCTTCATATCTCACTGCATTGCTTCATATCTCACTGCATTGCTTCATATCTCACTGCATTGCTTCATATCTCACTGCATTGCTTCATATCTCACTGCATTGCTTCATATCTCACTGCATTGCTTCATATCTCACTGCATTGCTTCATATCTCACTGCATTGCTTCATATCTCACTGCATTGCTTCATATCTCACTGCATTGCTTCATATCTCACTGCATTGCTTCATATCTCACTGCATTGCTTCATATCTCACTGCATTGCTTCATATCTCACTGCATTGCTTCATATCTCACTGCATTGCTTCATATCTCACTGCATTGCTTCATATCTCACTGCATTGCTTCATATCTCACTGCATTGCTTCATGGAACGCGCCCACTTCGCAGGCTTTCGATGACAGATCAAAGGCTTAACCGACTGCTCCATGCTGCCGACATTCAAACCTATTTAGAGGGTAAGCCCAGTGAAAATTAAGATTTTTCTTAAAATTTGCAAAAAACCTTTCACCCAGATTGCTCCTAGCCGATCTTTCTGGAATATTCCGCAAATTTATACAAAAATTATAGCGTGGGCCTATACTGTGCACTCAGTGGCGTGGCTAGAAGGTCAAGAGTCATCATCGCCTCTCCCAAAATTTTGAACCAACCGCAATACAACCTTGAAATTGTCCCCCTACAATTTTTTTCTGACCATGAGGGTGTTTGCAGCGCTTAAATGAAGATGTTGATCGATTGTAGTAACTAGAGCTTTTTAATTTTATGATAGCTTGGGACTTTTTTCCAGGAAATTCTTCGTACACTGTCCATCCGTGGCAAACTACAAACATATTATCGAGCAGCGAGGCAACAGCCCTAGATTTCGGTGGTGAAAAATGAATTGTACAGTTTAACAACAACTACTAATCAAAACGAAGTTAAGTGAAAACATTTGAACTAAAATGAGCTATCGCGCTTTTCCTTGTTTTCTATTCTCATCAAAATATTCACAAAATCAATTGCATAGATTGGTTCAAGAGATTTGCGATAAAAGCCTAGTAAGGTTAAAGTATCGGAATAGGCGAAAACGTTATCATCAGCTAAGCTGTACAAAGATGATATTCAACCGAGGAAAAGTTTTTGCCAGAAGATAGTGCTTTTCCTGGTATTGGGTGGTGGCTATTCAACTTTTATGCTATTGTCATTTATTCCTTTCTTACTTCCTTCCTGAAGTTAATGTCAGTGGCCGCCGCATGGCGCTTCCGCGAATAATATTTCTATTACCTTTACTTTAGGAGATTAGCTTTTCTTTTCTACAAATTTTAAAAAATAAAATGAAAAATTGCCATCATACTGCCCAATGTAACAATCTATTACATGTCAAGATTTTAATCAAATAAAAGACCGCGTGAAATTTGCTAGCTATTAAATAACGCTATCTTTACGAAATGCTTGATTTAGAAGCACATCTCTTCATTAATTTTCTCACGTTATTTTTTTCTAAAAAAATAGAAAAGGTATTGAAAATACCTTTTTAGAAAAAAATACCTTGTATGGCACCTAAAACTTACCTACTTGGGTGTTGTCTCATGAAAACACCACCATAACTCAATCACGCTGTGTCGTTTGAACAGTTGAAAAATATGGTTTCTTAAGTAAAAGATTTCAGTAATAAAATGACAGATTGATTTATGGTTCGGATAAGGTGCTCAACTTGTATAGCATATGTATAGTTTAGTTGGCTTCCACTTGGCTCTTAAACACAACGGAAATTCCTAGCTGTCAAAAATATCTAACTTGGCCAAAGCTTCCTTGTTTGGGAGGTTTGAAAAAACAGTCTTGTAAATTACTGGTAAGGAAGCAAAATTTCTTTTTACTGATAAAATGTGAGGATTGTGAAATGTATAGAGCTTTTTCCTACAATATCGCTAGTTTTCAATAAGTATCTTCAACTATTTTTTTCGTATTTTCTGATAACCTCATCTGATTATTTCCTCCCAAATGACCTCTTTCATAAAACTTAAAGTCGGTAAATTTCCTCCAAAAGCTCTGCTGCCGCGACCAATCTCGCTCTCAATAATATTCTACGTAATACTGCAAAAGATAAAAGCGATATAGTTTCGAGAAAATTCTCGACGCACCTGTGTTTTTTCTTCAGCAACAATATCATGATGCTGTTCTACTTTCTTTGTCGAATCTATCTAAAGACAAAAATGGGTTTGCAGATTTCGTTATTATTGACGCTTAGCAACAAGGGCGATGTGAATAACTGCAAGATAACACAAAATTTACTTAGACATGATTAAAACAAGCAATAACGCTAAAATTCTTTCTAGTTTAAGAGACACAGATTTGCAATTTATTACTATAACCTTTCAAGTTTTTTCTGCTTTTCTTGATTTACCTCATTTTTACACGTATATCATCGACTACCGACACAAGACGGTTTAACAAAAAATTGAATACTCGAAACAATAGTAATCTGAGCGTACCAAAAATATCATCTTTTAAAGTTACCGCATTTTTTCACGAAGATCACCAAAGAATTTTGAAAAATATGACACTAAATGTTCCGCAGTTTTTCACGCTATTTGGCCTGGTGTTGCTGGCGACGCCGTTCTAGCACCAACAAACACATATTTTAAGTTAATAATGCAAGAAATTTTTTGACGATTTTAAGGTTTCAAATTCCGTGTTTTCAGTGTCAACGACTTCCTATGTCTGTGATCATCACGTCAAAATATCTGGTATAATCGACATATCGTAATTGAACCTCAAGCCGACCCAAACGATTGTGCAGCCGATCTCGACTTTATGGAGCAGCATATGGAGCTTGAGTACGCAGAAGAAACATCTTAATTTTGCAGCTTGTTGCATCTTAGCCCTCAGACGAGTTGCCATTAGCAACTGCGAGAAGGCTATACTTATGTTAAGTGAAGCTGAAAACCTGTATTTGAATTTGCGCAATTTTCGATCTTTTTCTGATCAAAATGTTCCACATGTTAGTCATCATTTATTTTTTTTTGTTAACGCTAAATATAAACACCTATTATTTGGACTAAAAATTCTTCGAAAATGTTGTTGGTGCTATAACAAAGTGTTGTCGAGCAGGATTTTGTATAAAACAATTAACCTCAGCTGAACACGAACAAAGCTATTTAGAAACACACATTAACATACTGCAGTGATAACCAGATTGGTGAAAATTTTAGAGCTGTTTTGTATGAGGTCTGGAGATAGTTAAGTCAAAATCTTTTTATGATTTTTGGCGATATCAGTTCTTTCTCTCGTCGTCGTCGTATGGCAGGGTATCTATGATCCAGGTCAGACACAAAAGAAGGATAAGGACCAAGGGTTTATCGTTTTAACACCCGAGCCTGCTATGTTGCTTAGATCAGATGCTGGCAGTGACGGAGTTGAACAAGCACCTTGTTTCGTTGAGCCAGCCGTCCTTTATTGCAAAGACCGGTCCATTAATTTAGCTTTGTAGTCATTGCTCTTTCTGCTTTTAGAAAGTAAGCTAGTTGTCCTTTATTTCTAACATGGCTTTTATCCAAGAGTCCTCGCTGGCAGCGTGCCTTCCGCCGTTTTTTTAGGATCTAGGTTTTTCCTGTTCAATCTGGGTTTATTTGAAGTCTTTGTCTAAATTTTTCTGAAAGTTTACATTGCTGTCCTAACCAATACAGTTGTTGTGTTCTCAGTAAATGTTTAATCAGTTGTGTTTAATCAGTGCTGTGTTCTTGTTTAATCAGTGCTGTGTTCTCAGTAATCGTAAAGGTTAAGTGTTGACGCAGCGACACCTGAAGGCTATTTTATTTGTTTATTTCCTTTCAATCAGTTGACAAGTGCGCAAAAGCATTGAAGCACTGATACATTGAGCCATAAAAATATTTACTTTGGGCAAAACCTTCCTAAAAATGAGAAATTTGCAGATATTGTAGAAAATTTTAACTCAACAGTTACATTTAATTTGAACATGGATGACCTGTTTGATAAAGCTGCACCAACTCAAGAAAATATAAACTAGATTCAAAGCACTGAACTATTTACAGAACAGAAAACAACAAGCAGCAATGGTATATCATCTAAAGTCTGTTAATATTTTCAAACTAGTTCCATTTGTGCTTTTAATTTCTGAAACATCCGCATACTGTCAACGCATCTTAAGGACGATGTCATTTAAATCAGTGGTTCTCAATCTTTGTAAACTTACGAAACCGGCAAAATTTCAAAGCAACTTTTGCGTCCGATAACCTTTCATAATGTACCGGCGATAAAAAACGCAATAAATTGACAAAAAGAATTCTACTAAGACAACAGTATGCATTTCGCATCAGAAGAGTTCCACTTAATGAATAATTTGCCGCTGTCCTCTTGATACCATACTTGCTAAATGTGGTTCAATAAAGTTTCTGAAAAAACGAGGTTGAGCATTGACGACAACGCGATTTCTGTGCTTGGTCTTGATGAGAGATAAAGCTGGAAAGCTTTTCTCAGAATGATAAGTCATACAAAAAGTAAGCAGCAACTAATTGCCACTGGATAGTGGATATTATATATCCAGCGATTTCTAATACTGTTGCAATGCTGAATTGTTATGCTTGGCCATCAACGTCATATCGCAGGAAAGTTCAATCAGCGATTCCTTTTCAGCGAACTGCACAAATTAATGTTTTCTGTGAAGGGGTTAAAGGCTTGTTTTCGTTGTCCGTAAATTACCTATTTTAATGAAAAAAATATTTAAATTTAGTTTATTTATTCTGTTTATCTACTTAAGTCATTTTTCTGAAAAAAACGCTCAGCGCTTAGAATTAAACAGATGTACAAAAAAATTTTTTTGCTATGCCAACAATTTACGCCCGCTGCAAACCAGCCTTAACGATCCAAGTTTTGCCTTTTGAGAACCTGGATTTTCTGAAAAATATTGGCAAAAATTAACTTGCTTGCTCTTCTCAGCGTTGATTCATTGTAGAAAATAATTACTTTTTTTAACAGAACCACTTCTCACTAATACCTGCAAACATGAAAACTTATCGATATTGCCTTTCTGCACATGAACACTCCAAAACATCAGCATCTTTGTAAAAAACATCAGTTTTGTTGAGCAATATAAATATCTTGTTGCAACAACCTTGAAGAGAACTATTAAAGTTGTTCAAGTGGCTAAATATGTTCTCTAAGTATGCAGGTATGCTTGTTTACATCTCCTCGAACATAGAAGATTTTAAAGAGAAATTAAACGTAAACTTTCACGTAAAACAAACTGATAGACACTTTATTGCTTTATGCAAAGTAAACCACGTCAAGCTTTATATCAATTTTAAATGTACCGTTTTAATTCTAAACTCATATCGCTTTCAAGATTTTGCGATCAAGGCAGTAGTCTATAAGTTTGGAATATACAGGGTGGCCCAAAAGTAGGTATACAGTTATTAAACTATTTTTTATGTGCTTTGAAGTTACCAGCAGTGCACTTTATGTGGCCCAAAAGTAGGCATACAGTTAATTGAGAGAACTATTTGGAAATTCTTTGTGAAGTGGTAGTGCCACAACTTCAAACTAAACCTAACTTTGATGAACTCTTCTTTCAGCAAGATGGAACTTCTCCACATTATGCGTTAAGAGTAAGAGATTACCTTAACAAAGTCTTTACACAGCGCTGGTTCGGAAGAACAGGTAGCATTGAATGGCCACCATGCTCACCTGACCTGACACCAATGGATTTCTTTTTTTGGGGTGTTGTAAAGAACAAAGAGTATGTAAAGAACAAGGAGAAGAATCCCAAAACAGTAAATGAATTAAAAGATTGCATTTATGACGCATTCAGAGAAATTGATGCAAATTGAAATTTGTGCTGCACGGTATGTCAGAGTGTTTTGAACAGATGTAAAGAAGGACATTTTGAGCACTAAAAAGATTAAACAGTTTCCATTTAAGATATAACTATCATTCTAGAGGTTTAAAAGTGCCTACATAAGAACTACAAATCTACTTTTGGACCCAAACCCTACTTTTAATAACTGTATACCTACTTTTAGGCCACCCTGTATTTTGACAGACCGGCGGTGGAGTAACGTTGATTTAAGTAACGAAATATAAAAAACAAATCCTCCGATGAACTAATGAAAGATAACTGTTCGTATATTTCAACTTGAAAAACGCTTGTCGGAAACTTTTGAAAAATAAAGCTTGATCCACGGTTGCTGAAGTTTGCAAAAAGTCAGGGAAAATATGATTTAAAAAATTAGAAGCTCGCACAAAAAAACAGACCTTGTTTGAATTTGTGTATACACATAGACCTCAAATAAACAGCTTTTCAACAAAGTGCAATTCTGTCTACCTGCATGTATGTCTTAACTACTCTGAAACTAACGGGCGTATAAACATTAAAGTAGGCACAATTAATCACCACCCCAAAGTGAGTACCAACTGAAGGTTCGCGACGTCATCGTGACCTCATAGTCAGCGATAAGTTTTTTAAGTTTTCATTTCTTGACGGAGGAAAACGCATTTTTCTAAATCGAAAGCCAATCCCCAACTCATCAACTTATAAAATATTTTGTTTTAGAGTCCAAAATAACGTCATACCTAACGCTTCATTGCAAAATTTCTTCTCTCTATTTTCTCAAAACCTTCTCATCATAGAATCGCGATTAAGAGCTTGGTTAGGAGATATGAACAAGTTACTTTCGATAAAACTAACTCTGCAGCAATTAAAACTCAACGATGCAATGAGTGATTTTTTAAGCATTTTAAGCCTTCTAAGCATGACTCTTCTCTTTTGTGAAAGATTTCTTGGTCAATTGTTCTCTTTTGCAAAGGGTTTCTTGGTCACCAAAAATGACTTTCCAAAATTGCTTTGTACTCAGGCCACATCTTCTCAATAAGCCAATACCATATCCAACTTGTATACCACGAACAATTGACTAATGTATGAAGTAAACATGTGGACGCGCGTAGCTGCCAGATAAATACAGCGTCTGTTTAAAATCAGCTAAAGATAGACATTGTAATCTTATTTTCTGCTTCTGAAAGCTTTAGGAAAATACTGAGGTGCCATTTCAATTCGCTCAACTAAAACAGATTAATTGCTGGCAGAATGCCAACGATTACTAAGTTTCTGAAATAACTATGAATAGGATTGCAGGGTCAATTTCACGACACATTGAAAAAAATTTTGCTAATTGCCTCCCCGTACTTAAAAGTTTCATCTCTACAACCCAGGCACTAATACTGTAATTAACAACTCAACTAATTAAGTTGACTTTTTGTGAAAGTAAAACTCGTGCAATATCTTGCCTATAGTTCACCAGACTTGTGTGAAAATACAGGGTGGCCACAAAGTCACGCACCAATGTTACTGAATCTGATACTCAATCGTGTCTACAGGAACTTTGAATTTCGTATTGGCTCGTGCATAGCTGCAAACGGCGAACATATCGAGCATTTGTAATCCTTGTAAAGAACTTTGAATTTGAATAAATGTTACTACTATAACTTTTTTAATTAACATTGGTGCGTGACTTTGTGGCCACCCTGTACAATCTTTATATTTTACCATCAGTTTATTTCATGTTTGTGAGGTGTTTATTAATGCTCTACTACAAAGCTAAAACCGTTTACTTGACTCACAGCCTACGGCAATCGCCGTCAAGACTTTTTCAAATACAAAACCTACGGTAATTAGATTTATTTTGAGTATCATGGGAGTTTGCAGTGCCGCCTGTCTATTGCTGTCTGCTTCAAAAGATTGTCCTACTTGCAAGATAGCAGCATGAGCACTGAAAAAACAAAATTGTTTTTTGCTCACGCTTAACACAGTTTCAGCTGGTTTTAATTCATTTTTCCTTAACTTCATCTTTTGAAACACACTGAAAAGCAGCAGAGCCGGTCAATATAATGGCTGCACCCGGCTGCTCACTGCGATTTTTATAACCAAGTTTTTTTTTAAGAAAAATGGTTGCTTGGCAATTGCCTCCGCTGTTCACTTCTTGCTACTTATCTTTTGTATTTTGCATGAAAGTCACCTTATTCTAAGATTGGGACCACTGCTGATTGTTAACAATCAATGAGGTTTGTCGTTTTGAAACTTGGGTTTAACGTACCGTACCAAAGATTTTTGAAATAGGGCCTAAAGTAAAAGTTAGCTGAATTTTTGAATTAATGCAAATAAAATACCCTTTTGTTTTTTCTTTTTAATTTGAAGGCTGATTTTTTATTCTCTCGACTGCTACAGAAACTGTTCCAAAATTTCCTTTCTTTTGCCGCAGTTAGCCTACGTTGTGCTATTTGTTTAATGTCTAATCAAAAATTATACGTCATTATTACTTTGGCTTTGCAATTAAAATTGGCAGCGATATGAGAACACTAAATGACTATCAATCAGCTAAAAACGCTGTCAAAAGTAGTGGTTTATTTTGTAGGTCTACGATGAAGAAGTTTATTGTTCTAATGTATCTCAGTCCCCCACAGCTGCACTACACAACGTAGAACAATATCGCTTTAGTTCAATTAAATTTTTTTCGATTTAGTCCAAGGGTCGGCAACATTTTACCGTCAAAGAGCCATTTGGACCCGTTTACCACAGCAAGGAGACCGATGAGAGCCACAGTAATTGTACGGAGCATAGGTCATAAGTGTTTTCCAAAAAAAAAAAAAAAAAAAAAGGTCTTCACCTGTAGTTAGAGTAATTGAACAGCAAAAGAGCCACATGCGGCTCCGGAGCCGCGGGTTGCCGACCTCTGATTTAGTCGAACAAACAAGAGGAAGGTTTTGGTTGAACAACTGCACCAGCCCGCCGCGCTAAACGCGATTTTATAAAAGAAATGCGAATAGCGTTCTACGAAAGTTATGAAATTTTGCATGAAGAATACGGCTGCCAAAAAAAACTTAAATTCAAGAGAGGTAGTTAAAATCTCGCACTAAGTTTAAACCCATCTGTGCTAATAAGCGGCGCCGTCATTAAAATTTGTGACACCTGGAGCTTAAAAATTCTCATCTTAACTATACAGAAAATCAAAAATTTGATTTTAACAGCCATTTTCCCGTATTTAACAGCAGAGCCGTAGCCGGAAAGAAGGCGAAAAGAGTCATATCTCTCCCAAAATATTTGTACGTTAAACTTCATGATCTTTAGCAATATACTTGTGCTTTAACGTATTAAAATAGTGAAAGCGCTCACCCAGCATGTCGTAAGAGGTGGTTTTGTTACCCACCAATGGCAGTCCGCCTTGTTGGTGGTGGGGCTACCAGTCTGCGATTTGCATTCATGACTGATTTCAAAATTCAAATCGACTGCCGCTTTCCCTTATTCTAATTATTATTAGGTTGCCGATGTGAACCTGGATTGGAGTTGATCCCGTGCCTCCATCTTGAAGGGAGATAAACTTACTCGTCTCCAGCAGCATGCGCTAACTCAAAAGATTCAATTTCAATTCTTGGCCAAGCCAAGTCACTTGTATCGCCTTACTCATCCACCTGGTTTCTGGGAAGCCAATCTGTCTTTTTTGGTTAGTGTGGTAAAAAAGAGATACTAATATTTTCAATTGGCACAACTTCTCTGTGAGGGTGAGTAAATTTCAACTACAAATCATCTAATTCGTGATTGGCTGTTGCAAACGCATATGAGCTACCACTCTTTTGACTTTACTCAGCTCTATTTTCTTCCCCAAATACGTAGAAAGCGTATTGGTGATGTTCCAAGAATCGATAGACTGCGGAGAGGAATGCAGCTGGCGTTGCGACAGAGGCACTTTGACTAAGGCTCGAACGCCAATCTTTTTATCCCGTCTGACGCGCTATGCGATACGAGTCAAGGTTTTGTGTCACGCACTTTGCTACATTTTTGACCCCTCGATTAAATTTCGCCACGAAAGCAAAATCTATTCTGAACGAATGGCTTTTAGCGTGGTGACAGTGAAAATAACACAACTTTTGTCAAGCACCCTTGGATTTTATCAAGTTCTCTTTTTAGTTATCACCATCAAGAAAAGAAATTAGGCTGCCAGATTAATTTATAAAAATATCAACTACAAAGTTATAGTCAAAGCCATTTTGTGCCACCAAGGATTAGAATTTTTCTTCAAAAAACTAATAGATCTAAACATAGATTACATTATCATAAATTGATCAAATTTTTACTTTAAAAAAATAATTTTTGGGGCCAAATTTTAATTTTGCGGCGCAACTGGTTAACAGTTGCTTTGTAAAAACGTTTTAAGAAGTACTGTACTAATCCCTAACAAAAAATTATGGATGAATGTCAACTTTTTAAACTATTATGCAAACGGGTAAAGCAGACAAAAACTATAATATTTTAACTCGGGTCTTTCAGTTTTTCAGGTAGGCCTAAGTTTTTCACCTGATAGTGAATGAAATGATTTCAACTCTGTAACCTGTCATTAATCTTTTGCAAATAGCTTAAGGCAAAGTAAACAAAATCGGAGATGTGAAAAAATCATGCTCGTTTTTACTCTGAGGGAAAATGCCCGATTGAGATCTCTCCGTTACTACTCGTATTTATGTACGGTACTATCATTGGCGTATGGACAAGGTAGGTGAGTTGGGAATTCACCCCACTCTCTCTTCCCATTGGTCAAACGTCATGTCAACTTTAAAAATACTTTACTATATAAGATTGATTAACTCATTGTAGAGTATGTTTTGAAGTGAAAATGTGAACATTTTTGGGCGCATTTTGAATGGAGGATGGCGCTTTTTTGTTCACTTTTTTAATGAGAGCGTCAAAAGAAATTCTCCGTCCGTTTTCGCCTGATTACACACACAACTGACCAACAATTTGAAAACACTCTTCAGCTTGGCCTACCAAACTGCTCCGACTTCTTTTACCAATTTTTAATCACATCAGATACCATTTAACTCAGATAACACAAAACCAAAATTTTTTGGCACTTGAGGGTCATGGAAAATTTATGAACTATTCTAAGCGAGTTTTGCGAGCAAAATCTCTTTTGGTATGCGATCGTCATTCATTCAACGGACGTGGTCCAGCCACCACAGTCTACTCTGTCACAGAAAAAAACAAATATGCGAAGAAGACCCGCACGAGATAGCGCATCAGCATTATAGCCCAAGGACACGACAAGCAAGCGTGCTGGCTTGTTCTCCACACTATCTCTATTTTACTGAGCACCAAGCAGGTAAGCTGTGAATACCATTTTTTATAGTCTTTTGGTATGACTCGTCTTAGGAAATGAACCCCAGACAAGACACTTTACGGGATGCCTCTACTTTCATGTGGCAGACAGGTGGTGGGACCAAGCAGTCTACTTGCTGTGGTGCCACTCTACTAGCAGTCTAACTGAAGACTCGCAAACCGAGCGTGCACGCTAAAGCAGTGTGGCCTATATATACATTTTCCTGGATAATGCTCACAACAAATAGCTCAAACGACGAAGAAGCATTATAGCCAAAATCGTGGGAGATGAAGATATTCTCGCAAAGATTTTTTTTTCTAATCTGTTCAACGTCATGTCGAGGAAAGCACGTCCTTTTCGTATTGTCACTTTTTTTTCAGTTAATCGTTCATCGCGCAAACGCTAGTTTACGCGCTCACAATAACTTTTATTTCGCGAATTTTTTTTTATTTGCCATATTTATCCTCCATTCACGAGAAAGCGATGTATCGCTATGTTTTGGACGGTAAGTTTGCACTCGCATGGTAGTTGCTATTTCCGGGTTACCTGTCTTCCACATAAAGGTGGGCGTCCCGTTAAGTGCCTTGCCCAAGGACACAACAAGCGAACTTGCCGGCTTGTTCTCCACAACCCTTCATAAATGCCGAGCGCCAAGAAGGGAAGCTATAGATACCATTTCTTAAAGTTTTTTGGTATGACTCGACAAAGAGAATGAATTCCAAGTCTACCGACTGCGAAGCGGGCGTTCTAACCACTACGCCATTGCATCGGTAAATGACTAATAAGCTGTTGGCTTGTTTAAGTTAAATTGTTGGTAAAAGAAGGAAAAAACATTGAACATACGTCTATTTTAAAAACTTAATTTATCAGTATCCTCTTCTTCCAATAAACTCTAAAGTTTGGTTGGAAGAGCGGCGTTTCCTCTTTCTTGAACTCATTAAACAAAGTAAGGCACAATTGCAAGGAAAAATAAAGCCTGTTTAATGTAAATACCTGTAAAAGTATAAACTAAGTAATAACCGACCAGCAGCCCGCTTAAAACAGGTACTTCAGCAATGTGAGTTGGGTTGCTCTGTTGCCATACAAACAAGGCTTATTCTGCTATAGTTGACGAAGTATTTCCAGGCAATTCTTTTTCTCTTTCTTTCTCTCTCTTTCTGCATTGATGGGAGTTTCAGGTGAAATACTGTAGACCAGGGGTACGCAACCTGCAACCCGCAGATCAAATACGGCCCACGACGTGAAATTTTTGTGGCCGTGGAAAAAATACAGAAATTTTGGCGAAATTGAAGCTGTGAATTTTGGCGAAATATTGATCTGCAAAAGAAAAAAAAGGTCTTCGCTGACCAAATTGGGAAAGTTTAGAAAATATACAGCAGAGAAATCTGTGATCTCCAAAAAATATCAGGTCTTCATTGCTATATTCCATGAATACTGTCACTAATCACCGCTGGCAAACTTAATTGATCCCGGATACGAACTTAAACTGGCCTGGGGAATTTTCAAAAAGTCAGAAATCGGCCCGGCTGCAAAAAAGGTCGTAGACCTACAACCCTGCTGTAGACGGTCTGTGCAGTCGGTGACACTCATGTAGAATGCATTAAGCCACTTTTCTTGGCATGAGAGGGCGGACAACGATTCACTTCCGAGCAGGGTGCTGATTACGCAGGCACAGCAGAAAGCCATCTTTGTTTTAGTGGAGTTTTTAGTAAGTTTCATACTGTGAAAAGATGTAAGAAGGTGTGAAAAGAGCGAGTATCGCGGCAGCTTTTTCAAACGTGATGTCCATCTTGGCATCTAGGAATAAATTGTCTGCTTCAGTGATGGTAAAGAATCACCTCTCGACGGGGATGAATCTGTCGATATAGGTGTTGTTGGGTTCTAGCTACCTCGACGCATATACCAAATTATACCATAAGCCTCATAAATTCGGCTTTTATCAACTAAAACGCTTGATATCTAAAAACATAAAAATAAATAGAACCTATACAAACAAGAACGCCTAAACTAAAGATTTAAACTGAAGCACTAGTAAGACTAACAAAAGCGACTTAACACTGAACTGATAAGAAGCACAACTATAACAGGAAACAATGATTGGATCCTAGTGCTTCAGGCTAACATTAAACTAACGCGCAGTTATCAAGCAACAAATTACAAACAACGTTTAAACCTGATGCGCTACAAATTTACATCAGGTGTCACAGGCGGACGGCCAGGACCTTCCTCGCACTATTGTCTATCAAACCGATTAAAATCAAACAGTAAAATTCAAATGGGTATATTGACAGCAACAACGATAATAACTTTGAATAGACGAGCGCGAGAAAATGGACTAAACTTTTATCCTCCAACGATTAAACCAGCAAAATTCAAAACCAAAAAATAGAATGCAATATAATTACTAAACCCTGAAGCCACGCGTTTTTGTGCTTTGGTCAAAGTGGAAAAAATAGATAACGTGGTGAACAAAACGTGCAAAAGATTCTTGTTCCCAGGGCGGCAGTTCGATGCCCAGTAAACTCGGTTCAAGAACACATGTTAAAAAAGAAAATGGGCGTTGGTGCGACAACAAGTGAATCTAGTGATGCTTCTGTGAATGCAAAGGATTTTAAATGGTAGACAACATACAGGTTAGTAATGTCAATAAACATAAAAGGAGGAAAGGATATGCTTATTCATAAAGGATATGGATCTTCTTAAGGCTGATAAAGAAATTAAATTTCTTACTGGTAATTAAATTTCTTACTAGAGAAAAACGACGGAGCAGAGTTTGGAGATGTTGTGCAAACAAGGGCGGAATTGTCAGCAAAATGCAAAGCCGCTATGATGAAAACTTTGCGATCATTGTTTTAGACTTGAAGCGCGCAAGGCCGAACAGTGGTGTATTTGAGCGAGTGAGCAGGAAAATGTCTCCAAGGTGTTTCCCAAACCGAACTTTAGTGCCGGGGAGAAGAATACACCAAAGAGTTTTCAAGCCATAACGCATTTCTGTTTTAGGTCGTTGTCGATGTTAAAAGGTGTCAAGGCAGTGTTCTTAAAAAGGTGAATTCGAAAGTATGACGACAGCAACTGTTACAAAAATTCCTGGCCCGATATCACACCAAACGCTATCTTCTAGAATCACACGTACTAAAGGTTCCCTTTCAGAGCACATAATTAAAACAAATTCTAAAAGAAAAGGTTATCGGTTTTAGAGTGCAATGCAATGCGGTAAGATGCAGTAAAGTTTTCTGTAATATAATTGACACACATAACACAAATACGCAAACGTAAATTCACTGAATTACTCACCTACTATAGCTTGACCGGAAATCAGACCCAAACAATGATCAAACAGTATTCGCAAGCGTTCAGATAACAATAGCTTACAAGTCAATCAAACAGTAATTGACTTAAAAAACAAACTGACTACGAGTGCAACAACAGTCAGCTATATTGGGAAGGTAGCAGTAATTAATCAAAAAACAAAGGTTGCCAGGGGCAAAAGCTTGGTCCGAAAAGGCAATGACGTCATCTAGAAGTCTATAAATAAACGACAAGGCGTGCGAGAAACAACGCCAAATAAGAAAACATTGAACGAAGTAAACATAAAGCTCGGTGATAAACAAGAAAAATTGGGTTCAAAATCATGGCGATTTGAAAGGTAATACTTGCTGTAACAGCAACTTAGGTGACCATGTAGCATTTTTTGACGCTGAAAAATATCAAATCAAACCTTTCATAAGACTCGCCTTCATACTCTTACGAGCGTCACGAGTTATAGAGGAGTTCATCTCCCCAACTTGGCGTCCGACCACACAGTCATTTTTATGGAACTGTCGCTACGGTGCCGAAAAACCAACAACATTGGGTCAGATTTGGTCTAACCGGTGATTGAACCAGAGTCTCATGCACCGAAGAACAGTTAGGGGCGTAGTGGTTAGAGCGATGGCGCATGATTAGAGTGGTTAGAGCGTCTACTTCGTAGTCGGCAGACCTGGGGTTCATTTCCTCAGTCGAGTCATACCCAAAGGCTTTAAAAACTGGTATTCACAGCTTCCCTGCTTGGCGCTCTCAGCATAAAAAAAAGGGATAATGTGGTGCACAAGCCGGCAAGCTTGCTTGTTGTGTCCTTGGGCAAGGCACTTAACGGGACGCCTCCACCTTAATGTGGCAGACAGGTGGTCTTCCCGTACTTCACCGGATTACAATTGTGAAGTTGCTAATCTAGCATGTCGTAAAAGACGACTCTTGGGTACCCACCAGTGGCAGTCCGCCTTGTTGGTGGTGGGGCTACCAGTCACTCAAGACTGGTTCGAAATGGGCTGTCATCTTTCCCCTTGCCTAATTTC
Source organism: Trididemnum clinides (assembly GCA_963675345.1). Lineage (NCBI taxonomy): Eukaryota > Metazoa > Chordata > Ascidiacea > Aplousobranchia > Didemnidae > Trididemnum > Trididemnum clinides. The sequence goes on from OY776289.1 coordinate 7,854,265, forward strand.
AAGCCTTTTGTGCCGTACCTCCATCCCGAGAAAGAGAAGGGGTAATCAAAACAACAACAACAACAGTTGGTCGACCACAATATTTTTTATGTGGGCATACAAAATTGTTTAGAAAAACATATAGTGGGTTTTACAGTCCCTCCATTTCAAATATGAATAAGCTTGCGCTGCTAACGAATCGCCACAGTAAGCTATTGTCGACGTATCGAATAGAAATCGCTAGCGAATTTAGCGCATATTGTTCTATGGGCCCATCACTCAGCGCCAAAATTACATCCCAGCTGCTCAAACCCAAATTTGTGTAAAACACCAGTGACGTGCGGTGAGGCTTTTGGTTGGTGAGGCACAAATAATTTTTAATCAACAACAAATAACAGTTACCTACTAAATAAAATAAAAATCAGCTTGCTTCCACATTTATTTGAAAATAAAATCCATTCGTCTATCCGTTTGGACAAAAATATCTATGACGTTGTTGTAGAAATCCTCTTCATTTTGTCACAACTTTTGTAGTCGCTCCTTCTCAATTGCGATTATTGCCAACGATGAAAGGCGCTTTTCTTCAGTTCGATTTCTATTATAGGTTTTGATTCTCTTCAGTGCTGAAAAGGATCTTTCCACCGTTGATGTTGTAGCGGGTACTGTGAGCACTAGCTTCAGTAACTTTGTCGCCTCCGGAACTGTCTGAATTAAATCTTTCTGGTACAAAAAACTGAGAAGTTGTGCTGGAGTTTTACATTCATTTCTAACCGTTTGTGAGCTATAGAATTCAATGAGATCTGCCTTTAGTTTTACATAGTCGAAAAATTTAGCATACTTTTCTGACAGGCTCTGAAATTTGGTGTCATCAAAGTCTTGAGCCATTTCGGAAAATTTTGAACAATCGACCAAACCTAGAAAGGACAGTTCACTAAAATCTTCAAACCTCGATTTTAGCTGAACAATAATATCATCCAAAATATTGTAAAATGTTTGTTTTCTTTTGTCTTTTATTTGACGCATATCGCCGGTATCAGTAAGATGAAGTGTTGCACATTTCTGCTCAAATCGGTGATAGAAATTGTCAAACTCTTGTCTCTGCCGCTCGATATAATCGATCGTGTCGCGTATTTGCGCGCAGCAAAACGCAATGTCCATTAACTTGTTATGCAGCACTCTGAACAACGCATCAGTTTTATCAAAAAATTTCCCCATAAGCCATAATCAAAAAGCAGGTATTCGTCTTTAAGAGCCAACGCTCAAATCCAGCTGCCTTCATTACCGAATCATTGTCCCACTTGTCTTCCGCGTCACCAATAACACGGAAAACCATAAGTAGATCAAAGTGGTGCATGCTGACCGTTTGCAACAATCTAGAATTTGAGCTCCATCGTGTGGGTGATGCCCTTGGCAAACGACGCTTCACAACATTATCCAATAAGTGAGTGCGTTCAGTCGATTTACTAAAAAATGCACTTAAACCCTCAAGCGTTTTAAAAAATGCCTTACACTCAGGTATATATTTTGCTGAATGTAAGAGCACCAAGTTCAGTTTGTGGGCATAACAATGCAAAAACATTGCTTCGGGCACATCTTCCTTTATCTTGGCTTGCACCCCATTCAATTTAGATGACATTACAGATGCTCCGTCATATGTCTGCGCTACCAGCTTTTCCACGGAGTTGAACTTTTGTAATATTCCCAAGACATATTGAGCTATTGCAGAAGTTCGTCTGTCATCACTCACATCATCAAACCCCCAAAAAGCTGTATATAAAGTATATGTATATTGACTGTATATGAAGCCTCACATACATAACGAAAAGTAACAGAAATCTGGGCTTTTTGCGTAACGTCTGTCGTCTCGTCAACTTCTACAGCAACAAAGGAGGTTTTATTTATATTTCTCTGATATCAGTTCGAATAACCTCTGCCACTGCTTCAATTATATCGTTCTGTATTGGATTGGACAAACCAGAAAACACTGTGGAAATCTCCAAATGACAAGAAATTCTTTCATCGTTTTCAGCAAAAGCGTAAATAAGTTCGACGTAATTGCCACGATTAAACGAGGTCGCACTCTCATCATTTCCATTAATGAGAACCTTTAAAATTTCTCGGTTTTCTTTAACTTTGGAGTGGTGAAGGCTGATATTAGGTCTCTGTTGTTCATTTAAGGCCAAATCTGTTCTTGAAGTTCCAAGCGTTTTGAAAGAAATTTGACTTTGAATGTGAATATTGGATTTCTCATGCTTGCTAAGACTTCTCGGCTAATTCTTCAAGTCACAAAATCCAGTTTTAGTCCAAACATTGTCACTTGTTGAGAACAAGAGACAGGAATAGCAGAAAAGGCGATTTCTTAAAGTACATCCACACAGCTATTTCTTTCTTGTGTACTACTCCTTATCAAAGGAGCGATTTACCTTTTTTCGTCCAGTTGTCTGAAGCAAATTTTTTAGATCTGGAATAGGCCTACCTTTCTTTAAGATGTTAACTTTAGATTGAAAGCTTAGTTTTGAAAAGTTTCTTAGCTTCAATATTAAATCTTCCTGCATTATCCTTAAACTTAAAACTTATACTGTAGTTGGAAACTTCTGCAATGCGCTTATTCCAACTTGGCGAGAAAAAAACGAATTATTTTTTTCTTAATGACGTCACATGTGAGGCATGCCTCAAATCCTTATCTGTTCAGCATAGATTCGCGGCGATTTTGCCAATAAGAAAAAGGCACATTTCATTCAGTTTATGAAACTTTCAGGGTCCGAAGAGAGGCAAGATTGTTAGTGCCGCACCTCGCCTATTTCAGCGATTTTGACCACAAAAACGCGTCATTGGCATAACAACGATTGTAAATTACTGTTTGGCTGTATAAAAGGCAACAACAAAAGCGGTTCTAGAAAATAATTTTGAGAAAAAAAGACACAAATCACATTAATAAAAACACCAAAAATGTTATAGTTTTTACTAAATTTGCAAATAATATTATCCTTCAATAATCATCATCACAAGGACAGGTGAGGCACTGCTTCACCTGCCGCCCCTGACTGCACGTCCCTGTAAAACACCAACTGTTAATGAGAGTTTTACAAACCCTGCGGTGTGCATTAGCAAAATTTGTGCATAGCTTCAGAATAATTTTGTTGTTTGCGCAATCTAGTGCGTGATTTGAAGTTGTCTGTGTGAAAACTAGCCTTCAGCCTCAGTATCAAAATAAGAGGATGGATTTGGAAAGCAATGGGAGTACCTAAAAGAGGATGATCAATTGATTCCCCAAAATATTTTTTAAGGATCCCCATCGCCTATGAAAAATTTTACCGGAAATAAGATTATCAATTTTTGGCAAAAATGTAGCTTACTATTGGTAGGCTACCGATAAAAAAATGGTCATTTTTTTCAAATGTGATCAAAAATTTTTAAACATTGATAACTAGCACAGTTTTTGATTGAACATCAATAAAACCAGTTTATTCAACAGCTTGTGGCGTCACTAGGGATATTCAAGCAAACTCAGATGAAAATATTTAATGTACTGATGATCACAATTCTTTTGTATGGTTTGGAAATGTGGCCTCTCACTGTCCAACAAACCGAGAAGCTGATTGCTTTCGACATGAAATATCGTTTTTGGCTTAAAAAGGTCAAATAGTTTCACTTTGTGCGCATTTCAATTATTTTACAGCGTACTGGACAATTATTTATGTTCTCCTTAGTATACTGATACGATTCTGCTGGTTGGGCTATCTCCATCGTATGCCTGACACTTGTTCAGGAAGAAAGCTTTTCAAGATCCATCTTCTCATTTCAAGTTCGATTCATCATTCATAGATGAAAAAGACCCTGAGGCTCTTCACACGGTGCATTTATTTTGTCGATAAAGGTTTTGCTAAACTAAAGATCGATCCAGCCAAAGTAGAAGACCTGCCGCTTGATTGCTCAGCAAAGTGAAAGATCTTCTGTGATGCGTTTTCTAAGCAGGGGATTAGGTACGGTATGGAATGGTTTTCCATACTCCGCACTTCCAATAAACTATTCTACCGGATTTCTGTACTTCACTAAAATACCTTTTGCTATTGTACGATAAGGAATTTTTTCGTACCAAAAGACCGTGCCTTTTCGTACCAATTGTTTTGCTGAATTTTTGTTCTTACGTAACAGCGAATCTGTGCTAAGAATAATATTAGCAGATATAGAGAAGCTAAGTACCGTATTGAGTACTTCTGAGTTCTGACAATAGTTAAAATAATCGAGGTTTTAAGGAACCAAACGAAAATCCAAAATAATGCTTTATTAAACATAATCAAATTAACATAACAATAATTAATATAAACAATCCACCGAAGCTTTTCGTCCCCTCACGGGGACTTCATCAGGGCTAAACAAAAGAAAAGAAAACAAACTTTTATTCTTAAATTAAATTTTATATGGTACTAAGATACTGGTCATTGATAATACAGTTAGTAACGTTTTAGCACTGTACCACTCAATGGAACACTTGTAGGAGCGACTTGGCTCCTTGTGAATAACCGAGTTTTATATTAAGGGATGGCTTAAGGCGTTTGATTAGGAACGCTTCCATTAGTTCGGTTTCAGTGCTGAAACGGCACTTTTTCAATAATGTAAAGTTTTGCTCTGCTGGTATTGTTTCTCTGCAGGCTTTGCACTGATCGCGATGGGATTTGATAGCGGAGTTAGATGAGCTTAAGTTAATTTCAAGCCAATTTTTTCTTCAAGCCAAGAAACCAATTACACAAAACATCTTTAAAAAACTTTTAAAACTTAGCACAGAAGGTATGTTTATTCATAATGGCAAATTATTTTCGCAAATTGATGGTGTAGCTATGGGAAACCCTTTAGGTCCTACGTTAGCCAATTGGTTTCTTGGAATGATCGAAAAGAAAATTTTTGATCAACATCTTTCGTTCTCTCCATCATTTTATGTACGTTATGTGGACGATGTGTTTGCCATCTTTAATTCCGCAATTGAAGTTCAAATGTTCTTAGAAGTGCTTAATAACCAGCACCCTAACCTTCGTTTCACATGTGAGGAGGCTTCAGGCCCCTCACTACCATTTCTTGATGTCCAACTAACGATTTGCGACAGAGAATTCAATATTTGTGTATACCGTAAACCAACTTTCACCGGTGTACTCCTACATTTTAACAGCGTAGCACCTTTATCTTGGAAACGAGGCCTCATTAATTGCTTATTACATCGTGCTTACTTATACTCTTCAAATGATTTGTTATTGAAAACCGAAATTACCCGTATCATCTCTTTATTTAAACGGAACGGTTACCCAACATCTTTCATCCTAAATGTAATTGACAAATTTAAGATTAAATTCAAAAACCAGAACCAACAATCCCCTACGGATTTTTCCAATAATACCCCTAACTTAAGTCCTTATTTAACCCTCCCATATATTGGTACCCCGTCCATCAAATTTAGTAAACGCCTTGCTGCATTGTTTCGTGACAGACTGAGCACTGATATAAAAGTAGCTTATCAAACTTTTAAAATAATCTCTTATTTTAACCTTAAATTTCCTTTACCCGCTCTTTTCTGTTCGAACGTTGTCTATAAATATACTTGTTCTTGGGATAAGAACACGTCATACATCGGTATGACGACTAGACAACTATTCGCCAGAATTGAAAACCATCTTTCCACTAACTTAAGCTCATCTAACTCCGCTATCAAATCCCATCGCGATCAGTGCAAAGCCTGCAGAGAAACAATACCAGCAGAGCAAAACTTCACATTATTGAAAAAGTGCCGTTTCAGCACTGAAACCGAACTAATGGAAGCGTTCCTAATCAAACGCCTTAAGCCATCCCTTAATATAAAACTCGGTTATTCACAAGGAGCCAAGTCGCTCCTACAAGTGTTCCATTGAGTGGTACAGTGCTAAAACGTTACTAACTGTATTATCAATGACCAGTATCTTAGTACCATATAAAATTTAATTTAAGAATAAAAGTTTGTTTTCTTTTCTTTTGTTTAGCCCTGATGAAGTCCCCGTGAGGGGACGAAAAGCTTCGGTGGATTGTTTATATTAATTATTGTTATGTTAATTTGATTATGTTTAATAAAGCATTATTTTGGATTTTCGTTTGGTTCCTTAAAACCTGGAAGAAAAGTTCCCCCTTATCGGAAATTTATTAAAATAATCGGTACTCATTCTTTGAATAACTAAATCGCCTTGAATAAAAATATTCTCGTAGCACCATTCCACTATCCAACTGGAATCTCACTCAAAACTATAATTTGCTACCTAAAATAATACAACTCATCCTGGAGTAACACGATCTCATTGGGATCTACGATCTAAAACAGGAATCTCCAAAATTTACCAACAAAGAGCCACATTGCTGAACTTTTGAAGCTTTATCGACCATGATTCTAAAGCACTGGTTCTTCCTCCCTTGCCATGCTCAGGCACATTAACGGTTGGTGATGTTGAAACCCGCGTTGTGTTGCCAGAAATGATGTTGAAACCCGCGTTGTGTTGCAAGAAAAAGTGATTTCCAAAAAAAAGATCATCGCCTTTCTTCCTGTTACCTATAATGGCAATTGACAAATTTGCATAAAGAGGTTTATGACTATGAAGAGAGCTCTGTGGGCGGGATTAAAAGCCTCGGCGATCCGTAGTTTGGAGACGTTCGATCTAGAATAACAAATAATCGTAACAACGCTCTACATATACAAAACGTTAAGTTCTACAAGGTTCAAATACAATTCTAGCGACCTCTAATTAAGCAAACAACGACCATCATATGATTACGATGCTATTACAAAACACAGTTGCTATATTACAGGAGAAATTTTCAAGATAATTCTGCAAAGTTATCGTACTTTAAAGCATGTTTGTTATGCCACGAAATGCAGAGTTTAACGAAGTTCTAGGTCAACAAACTCAAGTAAGGTCAAACTTGAAGCAATTAATAAAATTTTATGCTAAAATAATGCCATTTTTGTTTCATCTATGGGGTTGGAACTTTGTATGACTTTTGGTTTCAACGAAGCAAGCCTTTTGGAGACTTTGAATAGGCTTCCAAGAAGAGTGCGGTACGGCACACAAAAAATAATGACCTATTTTCATAACGTATCATAGTATGCCAAAAATACCGTACAATTAAATTTTGTGTCGTACTTTTCTTCAAAATTTAATCTTACCTTACCCACTTCCCTAACTGTAAGTTGGTGACCGGCAGGAGTAAAAATTCATTGACAAGGTAAAACCAACTAAAAAACTGCTGTTAATTTTCTAGAAGTAATCTCGCCGGAAAACGCCTGATGAAACTGAAAGGTAAGCAGGGGTGTGGGAACGGCGTACTCGTACTGTTTGCCACCAATCTGCCAGGAAGATGTATATTCCTATTTTGTGTATTTTACACTTTTTTTAGCACTGCATGTCTGGAGGCGAGTGAGTCTGCCCCTACTCTTCCTTAGGATGGAGTTGCGGCATGAAAAGCAATTCGAGTTCACTCGGTCAAAATAATTTAAATCAGAAAAGGGAAAACCGGAAGTCCATTTTGAACCAGTCATGAATGCGAATTGCAGAGTGGTAGCCCCACCACCAACAGGACGGACTGCCATTGGTGGGTACCAAAGAGTCGCCTCTTACATGCTGGGTGAGCAGCTTTGCTATTCCAACTTGGTAAAGCGCGGGTACTACTGGAGGTTGTTACAAGAGTTGAACTCAAGGTCTCAATAATAACTGAACAGATACAAAAAATGAAATTGCCTAGAATGAAAAAATAAATAAGCACTACGAAATTAGTTTTGCTATGCTCTCGAAATTCTAGGTTTGACATCCGTGTCTGGAAGTAATTTTCAAAACTTCTATAATGCCCATAATCGATTATTTAGTAGTTAGGCTACTGGATAAGTCTAATGTGCAAAACAGTTTTCTTTAAAAAGTTAACCTCCAGATAAAAGTATTTATATTTGTTTTAAGCAATCTTTACCCGGCTGGCCCAGTTTGCTCAATTATTCCGAGAGTTTTCGGCAGTCCCAACAACATTTTCTCCAAGGCTCGCGGTTTGTCAGCGTCATATAAGCTAAAAGGGTTGGCCAAACTTGCTGTATTAAAGAGGCAGAATTGATAGCAGCCACAATTGCCAGAGCTGCTACGCAAATCTAAGTTTTGCATCAATGTATTGTCTGCCCAAATATAAAGTGACACATTTATTTTTTTGGGATCACAGCCCAAACAGCTAAATCTTCCATCCGATTAGTAGATGTGGACCTTTTTTCTTTTTAGAATTGTTGGTAATGCCACAGCATTGCTGTGATTAGACCTAGTTATTAATAGGCTAAACAACAGGCGCTAGCACGGTGCAACAAAGAACTAATTTCAGTAAAATATTTTTTCATAGGACCCAAAGAAACCACAGTGATGTTCGAACCCACCAATATTGTCGCCATATACAGCGGTCCGATTTGACCTAGTTTTTTTGTTGCGATTTTTTACACTTAGTCGTTTTTTTCCACCCTCTTCTCTTGCTTTTTCTCATTAAAGTTGTTGAGTAACATGATCTGCAAAACCACTAAACCAAAGCAATCAGTTGTTACGCGGTGAGTGCATTCTGTGCTTTGAACTATCTTAGCTTGTAATCATTGTCTTGAAATACGCCATTAATTTTATGTAGTTCGCTAATTCAATGAATCAGTAGCTGAGCATTTGTTGTGGTGTGTCGCATGTGTTGTAGCTGTATTAGCGGTAACATCCTATATTTCAGGATTTGTTATTTACAGAAGTAATTTGTTGTGATGTTAACTTTTTGAAGTGAATAAAAGCCAAAGTTTGCAATATCGAGCGCTCAATTCTACCAGGCCCTGTATGAAGGATGAATCAACCAGACTTAAGCGTGCCGCCTAACAATTTTGCGCAATTTCAGTCTGCTACCTCTCGCAGTTACTTTTTGTCGGATTTAAAGGCCGGTAGTCGCTTTCAAATTCTTTCAACAAAACAAGTCTACTAAACTTTTTATCACGCTCGCTGAGTCATCGCCATCACTGCGATACACCGCTATTCAAGAATCCATAAACCGTAGTGTAACTTTGCAGTTACCAGACTTAAAACCACTCTCATTCCATCTTGCTATGCATTTTTTAAGGCACATTTTTTTCAGCTACTCTTCTTTGTTCGTCCGTTGGTCCAAAACGTAGGGAGTCGACGGCTACTGGGGTTCCGCAGTATTTTACTATGCCCTCATGCCGAGGAAAGATAACAAAACAAGATTATTACTGGCCACCAAGGGATAAGACAAAATTACAGCAGAGACAAAACTTCTTTGCTTCCAGGCCGTAAAGCTATCGGTTTTTCTATGCAAACTTTAATGAGAGTGAAAGAAAGGCTTTTGTAGTTAAATGTCTTGCGTAATTTCAAGACAAAAAAGTGGTAACGCGATTTAAATTAGTACATAGGTTGGGTATACCACTTCGAACATTGGTGCAATCAGGGGTAGTCTGTGCCTGTTGGCATTGGCAGCATCACTGAAAAAATTTTTCAAGAGGTTGCTAAAAGCTATTTTTGAAATTTGCGAGTTACGTTGTTTTAGGCTCACTATTTTTGAAGTTAGGGAGTCTTGCCTCAGGTTACTGTTTTCAATTTAGTTACACTACGCCAAAGTTTAGCTTTACGCGAACTATTTGCTTGAGGTAAGCAATACGCTAAATTTTGGCAGCGTTACTTAAGATCAAATTGTTCCTACTACGTTCTGGTGTGATCGGCAAATTGAGCGAACTGAGTAATTAAAATTATGGAAAAGATATTTTTTAAAATTGCGATAACGCTTCCTCATAGACATATCGGACTTCTGTTTAGAGAAGTCAACCGCGTTAACGTACGCGACCACGAAGCGTTACGCTTAATCTTGCTGCGTATTGCGTCGTGCATCTTTATGAACATTTAAAATTTTTTAATTTAAAACTTTAAAAGAAAATTGCCGGAGCTGTCGGCCTAGCCAATACCATACTGTGGATTTTGTGTGTAAAAATGATCCATGCTTTGAAAAGTCCATGGGCAACACTAAAATATGAAATTGCCGCATTAAAACAATTTATGCTGAAAGAGAATTACTGTAATTCATAATAAAAAATATCAGCATTAGACTACGGAAATTCAGTAAAAATTACGACTTGGCAACTGAATAAATGCATGAAAATCGCACAAAGCTGATAAATAACGAAGTTGATGTGAAATGATTCGAATCTTGTAACAACCGGCGCGATGGTGTCTTGGTTAGAGTCGGTGGACCTGGGCTTTATTTCCCACAGTCGAGTCATACCAAGACTTCAAAAAATTGTAATCACAGCTTACCTGCTTGGCGCTTAGCACAAAAGGAATAGTGTGGAGAACAAGTCGGCAAGCTTGTTTGATGTGTCCTTGGGCAAGGCGCTTAACGGGATGGTTCCATTTTTATGTGGTAAACAGGTGGAGGCCAAGCAGTCTACCCGGCGTGATGGCGCAGTCTGACAAAAGACATGCAAACAGAGCATGAGCTCATACGCATAAATGAATTCTTGTAACTTTAGATCATTCAGTTTTTTATTTTCGTAAATCACAATTTTAGTGTTGCCCAAACAATTACACCTTTAGCTTAGTTCTAGCAAAGTGAGGTGCAATGTAAGCAGTGGCTAAAATTTTGCGGACGCGGTGCAGAGTGCCATATAAAAAATACAAGCCGGCAGCAACACACAATTTAGTGTCTGCGACATCACCACTTCAATTGAAAAAAAAACTTTTGAGTAACAATGGGTTAATTTCTCCCCAACAGCACCTCCTAAATGGATTTGGCTACAGTTAAAAGACTGTTAGCACGGAAATGCAGTAAATGATAGTTTAAAAATTATAATATTTATAAAATAGTATCACGATCGTTTTAATTTAGGCCTATCTAATCCGCTGCTAAATTCCGACATAAAATCGATTTTTGTATTAACAGATTTCTTCTGATAGTCGCCTCCAGAAGTTGCACCAACAGAAGTGCGACGTCGCTTTTCAAAATCTTCCGCTTCCATTGCTTTGCGTTTAAAATAATTGTTGCGAATGACACCGGAAATCTCAGCAGGCGATTCCTGTTAAAATATAAGAAACATACCATGCAAGATGAATAATAGCACCAGGATTTTACGGAAAACATGACGCGTAATGTCTTTCCGATCATTTGATCAATCCTATTTTCAAGTGCGTTAATGAAAAAAGTAAACCTATTAAAAGGAGAATTGGTTAAAGCAGAGGAGGCTTAAGAATAAGGAACACAAACTTGAGATCAGGGCTATAGTTAATTGAAAGAGAGAAGCTGCTCACCCAACATGTCGCAGAAGTTGAGCTTTGACCATTCACCAATGGCAGTTCGCCTTGTTAATTGTGGCAATGCTACCAGTCAACGATTATGCATTCATGATCGATTCGAAGCGGACTGTCACTTTTCTAAGCCTAATCGCGATAATGTTCGCGTAGTAAACCTGGATAACAGCTTTGTGCCGTGTCTCCGCTCGAAGAAAGCAATCACAGCAATTTCAACCCAAACAATCAAGCGCACTAACTTAAATAGCTTCTACAAATGACTTATTACATGCAATGTAAATAGTTCAGCATACAAAACACCTGAAATTAGTCACAAAAACCAATAACGTTCTTCTTCATGTACACAACTTTGGATTCAACTCAAGCCAAGACAGTGAAAGCGTTTCATAAACTTTGCTGTTGTGAATAGGTGATGCTACTTTTAGATAAAAGCTAAATTTAAGGTTTAAATCTCATTAGAATACTTAAAATAACCAATACTTGCTTCAAACAAAACTAATCTAACAGAAATTTTACACTACTTACCCTTAAAGCAAAACTTTTAGCCACGTGACCCAAATGCAAACTTTTGACGTGAAAAACTTTTTTCAATGCTGCTGGATAGGTGGCGTAGGAACGGACATACGAAAGGTAAGCCTTTTCTGCTGATTCTCGCAACGACTTGTCGTCCATCACCATCTTTTCTAACTGATTATGTAGTGAACCAGCGATTTCTTGAGAATGCTGAGTTCTAAAAGTCACGTTACACACTCACAGCCTAAATGAATATATCCCGAGAGCATTACTAAGAGGTAAAATTGAGGATATTCCGGGCTTCAAACTCACACTGTTCGCCGAAGGTACATATTTATTGCAAACACCTGCATTTAAGGTGAACAAAACGCAAGAACCGTTTCAGCAAAAACACTGGTACGTGAGCGTCTATTCGCCAATAAAAAAAGATCACCATCAGGGATGCTTACATGAAAAAACGGAAGACGCAAGTGAAAGGGTTACAGCGTCTACTACGCAGTCGGCAAGACAGGGTTTCATTTCCCTGTTGAGTCGACATTCACAGATCCACCGTATGCGCTCAACGATATGAATGAAACAGTAAACTGAATTCACTCAGTCGTGATTAAAAGGTCCTAGTGCTACACAAATGCGTATTTCAACCGAGGAAAAAATTCAACGAAAGCTACACTTTCAAAACCATTAAGCAAACTAGCTTCAAGAGCAAGTTTTATTCACTTACAAATCAATTGCCAATCATCAGCAACTCCACTTACTTGACAGTCTGCGTTATTTTCTTGAATTTATAATCCAATACTTCAGTAACGATTGTACTAAACTTTACTTCAGTCACTGTTATGTCAAACGCAGTAAGCAAGTTAACGTAAGGAGCTTCACTAGGAGTAAGAAAAAGCAAAGCACTTCCTGTAAAAAAATAACATTATTTATTAGCACACTTCACTAATGGATTTGAGATGCAAGAACTACTATTTAAGTGAGCAGCTATTTGGGATAGAAAGGCAAAGGAAATAAAACACACAGAGGAATTATCTCTCTCAGGCATCTAGATCAACAACAATTTTTATTATTTCCAAACTCTACCGCATGCTATTTTCAAATGGCACAGTGACGCAAAGCGGCAACGCACTCGCGATCTTTAGACAGCAAGAAAAGAACAAGTTTTATTAGAAACAATGTAACTTCTAACAAAAAATAAGCTAGCACAGAAATTTGCATGCTTTTATTGTAAATATTTTTTCTTTTATACAGTACATCGTAATTTTATTTGTTTGTAATAAAGCCTTGCTGATCACACTTGATTTATTTATTGCAGGGAGGCTTCTGGCTCGATGGCCGCGCCAGCCTTTTGATTCTGGACCTTGGTCTTTTGTTGTCTTTCAATGAAAATAGGTTACTCTTTATATTTATGTGGTTAATTTACGCCTTTTTGTTCTTTTCTTCTATTTCCGCGTAAACATAATGCATGATCATTGAACAATGAACAGCATCCTACTTTCCTATATCGTAACGAATAAAAGCAGTTGCATTGAACAAAACTATTGAAAATGCACAAGTGAATTTTATTTTTGAAATTGCGGTATTCCACAATCCGCTGTAACTCAGCAGAAACTAGTACGTATGGGGCCCATCATTCTTTCTAACGTTCAAATAAGGGGAGGCATGTTGAGTAGGCTATAACTTGTTATCCATAGACCCTAGCTCCAGATAGCGTCTGCGATTGAATGCTAAAATTTATGGTCAAAAAAAAGAGTGATTAGCTGAAGGAGAAAAACACTTCGCAGCAAATCAGCATTATAAAGGTTATCAGCATATTATTTTGACCTCCAAAATGATCTCTGCACTAAATATCAGTAAGTCAATGGAATAATATGAATGGCTAATGTGAAATAATATGACAATAAATTACCTTGTTTGCCAGCTCTTGCAGTTCGTCCAACTCTGTGAATATAATTGATCGGGCTTCCGGGGCTGTCGTATTGTATTACCCAATCCACACTTGGTATGTCAAGACCTCTAGCGGCAACATCTGTACAAAACACCACACACGAATTTGCTTTTTTAAACTTCTGCATGGTCTCGGTTCGTTCATGTTGGTTCATTCCTCCATGCAACTGAAATATTGATATCAGAGCTTCGTGAGGATTGTAATCGGTGAACTCACCTCTTTTTAAAACATTATGATGAAAAACAACAGAGTCACGGCAAGACAAAAACACAAGAACTTTTTCTTTCCTTTGAGCACAATGATAATTGATAAACGCTAGAAGAGTTATCAGTCTTATTTTGCTGGGTACAAGCACAACGTGTTGAACTAACGTATTTGGCAGTGACACTTTTTCGATTTTCAGCCCTGTATAACGATCAACAAACATAAAATCTGTCCCCTTTTTTTCCGATTTAATTTCAATGCGAACAGGTTTATTCAAGCTCAGCTCAACAAGTTTTTCAACTCCAGGTGTTAGCGTTGCTGAAAGTAAAACAACTTGCTGAGTAAAATCCGATTTCTCTCTCACTGCTGATAAAATTCTGTTTATTTGATGCTGAAAACCCATGTCCAACAATCGATCAGCTTCATCAAATATCAGCCAGCGAACATTTTGTAAATCCAGACAAGCAGTATTGTCCAAGTGATCATTGAACCGTCCTGGGGTTGAAATTATAATATTGGCACCTCTGCGAATGCGCGCTTTTTCCGATTTCTTTTTTTGACCACCGATAATACAAGTGGGAACAATTCTTATTACTGGTTGAGTCAGACTTTTAAATACATCGTAACTTTGCAAAGCCAATTCACGAGTGGGAGCAAATACAAGAGCTAAAGGACCATCTCCTCTACTTATTGGAGGACTCGTAGCTTGTAAACTTTCCACAACAGGTATAGCATAAGCGAGAGTTTTTCCAGATCCGGTTTCAGATGTAATAAGTGCATCGTGGCCACTTAATAAAACAGGCAAAGCTTCTGCTTGAACTTTTGTCAGCTTCTGAAAATTCATTTTTTCGCAAATATAAGTTTTTAACTTTGGCAAGATATCTAAATCCGAAATAAATACTTTTGAACTGTATATATCCTCTTCCTGTACAGCTTGTTTGTTAGTTTTAGGAAGATCCGGAATGTCAGGATTGCCAAAAAAAATTCCAGTTTTAGGAACTGGCATTGTCACTGATTTCTTGGGTTTTTGCAAAATTTGCTTGCTTTTACCTGGTTTACTATTTGCAGATGATACATTGCTGTGGCTCGCTTTAGGAAGGATATGGGAACTTGGGGACTTTTCAACAAAACTATTTTTGTGTTTTTTGACGTAGCTTGTCACGCAGTTGTTGACATCCGGAACAGATATATTTATGGTTAAACCACTCTCCATATTGACAACAGCATAGAATTATTAGACAGCAGTTACCAAGTATGCAAACATCAAGTATCTAAAAACAAACGCTACTTATTTACAAATGCTATTGCTTTTTATCGTGCTCTTTTTTTTACACTTCCCAAACGAACTTTTTGAGTTGTTTCTAAAAGCAAAGCAAAACATCATGCTCTAAAACGTTTTTGCACATGCAACTACGCTTATCAAATTAGCTATGCTTATAAATGTAAGGTTTTACTAATTGCCAACTGATAAATTCCTACCAATATTTATTACCAGATCTCGCGTCAAAGAGCAATAACAGAAAAATAAACAACAAACCTACATCCAACACTGGGGTAAGCAAAGTCGCACATAGTAGGAGCCACCAATGAAAAATAAATATTAAAGAGCCGCTTGATTTTCAACGGCAACATAAAAACTCCAATCACGAAAAATTTTAAGTCATGTTGAATTTATACAGGGTGATTGGCAAGTAAAGCCCGATTTTAAATTGCACATAATGCGCTTGCACTAATCGAGGTATGCATGGCTTCATGCGAAGAGTATTCAACAATTTGAGAACACTCCATTGGCATATTTCAAGTTCCACTACAAGGCGTCGAGATGATTTTTAAAGACTTCTTGTTGTTAGCTTCGGCCAATTCATTTTGTTTCTCTGCGTTTGTAGCAGTAAAACGCTTCCCTGATCGTTGAATGTCGGCCGGTTTCTTCAAACTTCTTTACCAAACAAGTAATGTTTCGTCCTTGAGGAAAATGCATGCCCAAATGGTTTGCGAGTCTTCTGCTGGCCTCAGCTCTGTGTTTCGCCTAATCGATAGTAATTTTTTACTGCAGCGATACGCTGTTCTTTAGTCAAGCGTGTAGCCATTTTAGACACAATTTTTGAATAAAAAAAAAAATTAAGCCTATGGTTAGATATCACGACATAAAGTTATCCGCATTACATGTTCATACAAACTGGCGTCCGATGATCATGATAACAACTAAGTTCTCGACTTACACCCATCACTCGGGTCACTAAACCAATCAATCGATACCCAATAACGCAAGAGTAAAAATCTCGGCGTTACTTTTCAATCACCCTGTAGATGTGTCTTTCATGCTTGTTTAACGATTATTTTACTAATGGGTTCCATACAATTTACAAGATTTTTAAAATTCGCTAAAACTGAGCAAATTCTGCTCAACGCTCATTTGTTGAAAGCAGCAAGATGCTTTTTCTTCACAAACTTCACAGAGAGATTCACAACAGTATCTAACAACACACAGATTCACAACAGTATCTGATTTATCAAGAAAATCTCGAGGAAGTGTGTGATTTGTTTCATGACGGCATTTAGCATTACTTCATTTCTTTTTACAAAGTAATTGGTCACAGAAGCTTACTTTCAAAACAGTTAATGAATTAGTTCCTCCTATTCTCACAGAAAACCTTGATTCCTACTTCCGTATTTTTTATACTTTGCGATATCATATGCCTTCGCAATAAGTCGGTTTTACGTCATTTTTCCCGCGTTTCGCAGGGTCAGACCTGCTGATTCAATGTATGTCTAACACTACACACTCGCTTTCGAACCAGACTTTTTTCTGCAACGTAGCACTTTGTATTCCGGATGCCCTTCCTGACGAACACCAGCGGTGTTTCTATACAGTTTTGAACTCCAGATCTTTTGTTCTGAAGCCCGCAACAATACTACGATTTGTTAAAACAGATTCTCCTTGTTTCGCTTTGTGCTCTCTAATAACTTATGCTTATATCTCATTTAGCAATACAGATTTCTGAAGTCGTAAAACGCTTTTTGCTTTAAACGTCATTGCTTTTTATCACCAGCTGCACCATGACCTACTGGTTGCACTGAAGCATGCGATCACCTAGACAAAGCGTCAACACAAAACGATCACCAGTTTGCGACATTGAAATAGTGGCCGATTATTGCCGAACCCTGATACACAGCATGCCGCGAAGGTTACAAGCTGTAATTGACAACTAAGGAGGACATAACAAATGCTAATAGTCAACAAAATATCTGTATACTTTGTTATTTTAGAGCTGTTTGTAATGTGTCGGTGCATAAACTACAAAATTAATGTTGATTGTTTGTGATTAGAATGTCTGAAATACAAAATTATTCAGGATTTTGTAAAAATTACAGGGTGGTCTTAAACTTTTGTTAGGCACTGTATCTTAGTTGTTAATTATACAACAATTTTTCACTGGACTTTGATAGAGCAATGCATGCTGACATTTTTCGCTCTTGAACAAGCTACAGTAAAATAAAACAAAACTTTTTTTAAATGCTGAAACTGACTTAGCAATAAGATAAAGTGTCCAATTTTCTTAAAGAGAACTCTCATTTAGGCAATGAATAACAGATCAAAAACCGGAACAGCTAAAATGACTAAAAATGGCCCCCCCCGTATAAAATCAGATTTAGAAAGAGCGACTGCATGGACAAAGACATATTACATGCATATTCATGCATTACTCACCAAACAGAAAACCTGAAATTGAAAATTTAAGTCACAAGTTTTGGAGGACCAATGTTGCTAAACATAAACGTATTGTATTGTTAGAAAATTGCCGCTTGAGAGTAGAAAATACGTTTTTAGTTACAAGAAAGTCTACCATATATAATAGATGGACCACACCATAATATTAGTATCTTTCTAAGCTTCTAAAATATCTCAATGATTAAATTATAATGCAAAAGCAGATATTTTATGGTGTACTAACATCTCATCATTTGCATCAGAATTTTTCCAAGACGCGATCATAGACGGCATGAATACAAAAACGGACAGCATTTATCTTAAGTTTTTGTTACAGCCCTGCAATTGTTGTGTGTTTCAACAAAGATATATGTTTACTGCACCAGCCATTTTTTTATTGATTTTCAAATAAATCACTTTTGCAGTCCACAGATTCAATTGGTTTGATGCATATTTACCCATTTTATTTTACACTGTTTGGATGAATGATTTCTCGAGAATGGAATAAAAATTTTTAGACTATATTTTTATTTGCTTAACAAATACAGTAAATTTGACAAAAACTTGCAAGCAACAGTTCTGGCAATAGTATACTGTCAGTCACTGCAGAGCCTATTTGGTCATATATCGAACAACATATAGACTTGCTTCAGAATAAAGCTTCAAAAAATATGATCTGTGTATAAGTATCTTTGTACTTATCAGTTGAGAGAGCAAGAAAACATTTTAATGTCAAATACAATCTTTCTAAACATTAATTCAAAGCGACCAGTTTCATCTGTTACATGGTTTTTGACATGTTCAATAGAGTTGGATATGAATCTGAACCTGTAGAGCTTGACATCAGTGTCTTTTACAACATAGAAGCAAGTCTCAGACATTTTTTCAGGAGTTCTTATACAGGGTGAGTATGGAACGTTCTATTTCCATTACTCATTTGCTTTACCTCCATCATTTTGCATTTCATTTAAAATTCTTCACTGGGAAACTGGACCCTGAAAACTAACCATGTTTCATCTAATATATTCAATGCAAACAATTGAAATTGTGGTTAAGTGAGTAGAGAAGTCAATTGGTTGGCTTTTCAATCATGTCACATACCTAATAACAAACAAATGCATCAAACATTAGCCTATTACAGTGCAAAGCATAAAAGTGAAAGAAAGTATTTTGTGGATTTAAGCAATTTCAAATAAAATTTTACCAAGTATTTTTGCGGCATATATATAAAGTATACATTCGTTGCTATCATCAACAATAGTAATACTAATTCTGGTTCAATTTTTGCACATAGTGACTTCAAATGCAGAGTTAACATGTATTGAGTCATATTAAATATCTTTACTTCCAGTTATTTGAAAACCTTCCATCAGTTACACTGAAACAAATTGTTATTTACATCCACTTCTGAGTTACCAATAGAGTTTACACAGTATTCATCTATCACAAGCAGTGCAACTACAGAGGAAAAAATGCTGCAGGGTGCTTTTTCAAAAACACAGTAATGCCAATGTGTAACGTTGGAAAACTTGTCCATTGATGCCACAGAGAGCTGACCAAGCTGTCCAACCCAAATCGATTTATTGTGCAACATTTAACACCAATGAAATGAGTTAATAATAAATAAAATTTAGCATGTATGAAAACATGTAACAGCACCAAATTGAAAATGATTAAAGCAAACATATACAGACTAGTTTATTGCCAAAAAACAAAGTGCTTACACTTAAAAACACAAACAGCATAATGCAACTGCAAATTTGGAAGCTCACAAAACAGGCTACTGCTATATTTCACCAAACAGGCTACAGCTATATTTTACTAAGGCTTTTAATCAAATTACAATTTTGTATATGGTGTCTAAATAGCAAAAGTTTCTCTATAATTTCTCATCATTGAACAAGCTTAACCAGTTAACTGCAGTGCATTTCTTTTCAAGTTGACCACATAATGTGGCTTACTTTTGCAATTGCACGATGCTGTTCATCCCAAGACATTGTAGCATTTCACAAAAAATAATTTTGTATAATCTGTAAGGAATGTTGTTGATCTTCCAGTGCAAATGAATAGACTACTTGAAACAAGCAGTACAAAAATGTAAGGGGCATCATTTGGAAAATAACTTTCTTTTGGTTTTGCTAAAAAAATTGTCCATTATTGTGCATATCTTCTTGCAAGTGCAATATTAATGTGCACACAAAACAAAAGCATTTTTTGCGCTCATAATTTGCTTGTCTGCAGAAAATTATGTGAACATAAAAATGCATTACAACAACTTTTTGCACTCATAATTTGTTGTATGTACAAAATTATATGAACATAAAAAGGTATCACAATGACTTCTTGCACTCATGATTGGCTTGTTTGAACACAATTACATGAACAGAAAAAGGTATTGCAGTTTCTCTTTGCAATCATACTTTAATTACTTGTCTGAACAAAATTATATCAACATAAAAAGGCATCTTGAGATTTTTTGCCTACACTTTTTGCATAGCAATGAAAATTAGCACAGTAACAAGCACATTGTAAAATATCTAAAGTTTGGAAAACATTGGAAAATATCTTAAAAAGAATATCTAATAAAAATCACACTTTTTATTTAGGCTGTGACTATTTTGCCATCAGCAACATTTTACCCTTAAAGGCTATTTTGCCGCTGAGTTATCCGTGATTGGTCAATCTCAATGAGGCATTGAAGCAAGTGACTTTTGGTCATTTCTGATTGATCAATTTTAATGACTAATATATAAAATTTTCAATCCCCAGAGTCCACTCTTCCACCCTGTACACTCCCTTCCAATGGTCAATTTTAATAACTAATTAAAAAAATTTTACACCCTAAGTGTCCACTCCCCCACTTTGTACCCTCCCTCCCAATGTACACTACCCCGTACATTTACATACTGGGCCTCCCACTCCAGTGTACACTGCCTTTCTTTCAATGCCACACCAGCAAAGATCCTTACCTGCAACAGTGCAACTACTGAATTGCTAGACTGGTGCACTATCCACATGCCACAGTATCACTGGCAGAATTTTAGCAATTACGGAAATATAAACATTTGTGAATGATTATGGCAAAATAGTCTCCAAGGGTAAAATGCCGTTGACATCAAAATAGCCACTTCCTTTTATTTACTGATTTACCACCTGCATTTTGATTTAATGGGGATTGAAATATAATAATAGAAATCTAAGCTTATAGTTTAGAATGTTAGTATGCCTGTGCTATGCTTGTTTAACACGTTCACTCCCACATGAATCACAAATAAGCGATGTATTATTTTGAGTCACACCGCATCGCTCATATGTGATTTCTTGCCGTATTCTAACGATAACCTGTGTAGCTCGTATGTGCTTTACAATACAGCTATTTTTGATGGGCGATAAGCAGATAATGACTTCGGTACCAACGAGTTTTATGTGATATAATTTCTGGTACTTTAATCACGCATTTTAGTGACCAAAGGGAGATCATGCTGCAGTAAGTTAAAAAGCAATGAAGCCTGGTACCACCAGGAACTCAGCAAAGTTAGTCTGGTAGCTAATGTATTAATGTCACCCCTTAAATATGCCTACTTATTGAACCTTAATGAAATACCGATGACCTTGCATTGATAAATTATAAGTCAAGTGTGATAGACTGACCTACAAACATAAAATAAGATTGTCAGGCCTATAACAGTATAAATACACAGTTAATCGATGAATGACTAACAATAAAACCAGTTTAAGAAATAAATCGCTAAATGCAACATTACAAAATACACCTGATCTAGACGTGGCCTATTCCAGTCTTACCGATAACTTAGTTACAGGCCTGTCAAGTCTCCCCAGTGTTCCCAGATTTTCTTCAAGTTTCCCGCAGAAATGATACCTAAAAACTAGCCCAAAATAGCCAAACGATTGCATGTTGGAAATTTAGCCAAAAATTGCAAAATGTTGCAAAGTTCGTCGATGCAGGGCCGTTGGGTAAACAGTCCAGGCCTGGCATCAATATAGTATTTGGTCTCCCATCGGTGGCCATAGACAAGTCAGCCTGTGCTTCTGCATTGATTACCAAAATGATGGGCCAACGCTGCCGTTACCGGGATCGTTTTGGTAATTTTTCCTTCGATGAGACGGTGATCTCCAAAAAAAAATGATTATCACTTTCCAGTAGGTGTCATTTTCCCCTAACTGAGAAGGAATCTTTGGTGATAATGTCGGTTGAGCCGTTTTCAGGCTGTTTCGATTACGAAAATACGCCAGCGACGATATCGACCTCCATATTACAGATCGTTGTCTGACACTTTTACACTTGTTCTAACTCCAAAAACTAGCCCAAAATAGCGAAATGGGATGGCTAAAAATAACCCGAAACATCGCATCCCGCGACCGCTAAATTTCTCCCGCAACACCTAATCAAAACTAGCCAACTACGCGGTTTTATCGCGGAGCTGGCAATACTGATTATCCCGATATTTTTGGAAGTTTTCCAATTTAGAGAGTTTTTCCCATGCTCCTGATTTAAGCAATAAATCTGCTGACTTAACTCAAAAATTTTCATTTTGCGAAAAAGTGTTAAGTTTTGAAGCTATTTTATATTATTCTGGCGAGTCTTTTTGTGTGTATCTTTTATCTTTCTACATTGTGGTGTCAAAAATACTGATTTCATTTTTCACACAAAGGGTATTTATTGTTAACCACTGAGATTGCAAGAATAGCCCTTAGTTTTGGCAACAGCTTCACCACCTCTATCAATGCATTGTCGTATGTAAAAATGGCTCTTGTCAAAAAAAAATTAGGTTATAAGTCATTAGCTAAATGAAGCATCAATAAATCAGTTACCCGTAGCAAAAAGGATACCGGTAATAGTAAATTTGAACAGAAGTGGTTAAAAAATTATCAAGTTATTTTAGTAAAGTTAGTTTATTACGATTGCGAGTCTATACAATAAATATTTTGTTGTAGCTGTAATTAATTTCATATTAACGAGTTTTCTGTAACTTTAATAACATTCATTGCTGCTGCATTTTTAAAGCTCCTTTTGATAGTATAGATACAGGGGTCACCGCTTAATGGAGCACCTCGGGAATTGCAAAACCTGCTCTGAAAAGCGGTGGCTCTATAATCAGATAAGAACGTTTGGCCATAAAAATAGGGTATCATTCGTAAATGCTGTTCCTGTGGGATAAACATTAATGTAACTGAAGCTGTAAAAACAATCCAACGAAAGTTATAATATCAAAGAATCACAAGAAGAATTATATAGCTGTTAGTGAGACTCAGAAAATTATTATTTTTTTTTTGCAAAAGGATGAGGTGAGACTGAAATATTTATTTATGCACAAACTAAGTCTGCGATGTTTGTGGCGAAAAACAACAACAATTTTACAGTGGCGTGCAGAGGTCTGGTGATGCCCGGGGCCAACTGTTTGATTGTATGCCCCCTCCAAAACTGTCAAGTACTCAAGAATGAGACAAAAACAGACACTTGAAATACGTATAAGCTAGTGTTAAGAAAAGAATTTCAAAAAATTAAACTAAAACATTTTAAAGAGTATATTTTGTTTTATTTGCCATATATTTGCCATATTTATTCTCCATTCGCGAGAAAGCGATGTATTGCTATGTTTTGAACAGTGAGTCCGCACTCGCTTGGTAGTTGCTATTTCCAGGTCACCTGTCTTCTACATCAAGGTGGGGGCGTCCCGTTAAGTGCCTTGCCCAAGGACACAACAAGCGAACTTGCCGGCTTGTTCTCCACAACCTCTCACAAATGCCGAGCGCCAAGCAGGGAAGCTATAGATACCATCTTTTAACCCTATTAAGGCCAGGATTTTTTTTGCTTTCTATGTCCGGGGGGGGGGGGGTCGATTCGACCCGACACTTTGGCAGCTAATAACTTTTAAACCGCTTACAATATCGATTCCATCTTTGCTCAGAAAGATGCAAAATTTATTTTTCAATCTAATTATATACTTTTGATTATGATCAGATTAATAGCGTTTAAGTTATTGCAAATTAAATGCACAGCATTAGATTTTAGATTTTTGACTGATTTTAAAATAAAGAAACAGCCCGCGAATTTTCTTTTTTCGTAGTGTTTACTCTTCGACGTCGTGGTTGTGCGATCGCCTAAGCGAAATTTATCAATGCCAGCTACCAGGTAGAAAGTTCAACAACTTATCATCAATTTGCCATTTTGCTTTTTATGGGAAAGTTACCAGCCGTGATGTTTGCATAACATTTCTTATGTTGGACTACTCGCCATATGCCATATCTTCAGCTAGATTTTTGTAACTTGAATTGACTGTTTGTAAATGTAAAACAGGGTGTGAAATAGCATTTCAACAACAAAAATTTCTTAGCTTTATGAAATTATTACTCTTTTCATTTAAACAAAAAATGCAAGCTATGCTTGTTCATCACGGATAAATATTTTTATTGATCAAGACATAAATTTCATTCAAATGAAGGAATGCTCACGAATCATATGACTCTTTTATTCTTTCCTCTCCCTTATGCGACGCAATACGACGTTTTTGTAAGCCCCTCCCATCCTTGTGTGCAAACTTAGACGATTAAATTTTTTTAGCATTTTCAAATTAAATTAAACTTAGAACTTGAGCATTAATGCTTTTCTCAAATTAGGGTAGAATAAAATGAGAGCTTTTCTGATTATCACAAATTAAGTGGAATCGGAATTAGAATTAAAGCTTTCCAGTTTTTCTGAAATTAGTTTGAAATTTTAATTACCAAGCGAATTTTGATGCCGTTTGAACATCTTCGCAAAACCACTTTGTATTTGTGACAATTCTAAGACTTTTTCATTTTTGCCACCAAATCATTGTGAAGACCTTTTTTCTTTTTGGAGATCACTTAATTTCGATTTTGATTTTCGGCCAAACTTTTCGCAAATAATAAAAAAAGTTCTTGTCATTTTTCAGATTCGACTCTTCGCTCAGGAACTTTTCTAAGATTAGGTTAGAATTGAAATTAGGGATTTTTTATATTACACTACAATAAGAGACTTTTAGTCTTTTTCAAATCAGAATTAGTGACTTTTTGCTGTAATTTACCGAATTAGCCAGCTAGAATTAATCAATTGTCCAAGTCTGCGTATGTGACGAGTTGCATAAAAAAGTGCTCAAGCAAACTTAAGTTTTGGGTTTGCTACAAAAACCTGCGACATCGAATGATTGTAAACTTTGATTCTTTTTAGTAGCAAGTTTGTCCTACAACGATATGTCTATATAGCTTATCTTTTATCCCTCTCACCATGATAACACCAATACGACAGTTTTGTTTCCTTCTGGAGGCGTTATATGATATTTATACGGTCCTTACAATTTTATATTCCACCGGGATTAATCATAATGTCACCAATTTGAGCTTTATCATCGTAACTTGTGCTTCGAGGCGTTAGTGAATTTAGAGCTATTAATTAAAAAATCTCTTGCAATTAACAGAATACATTAGAAATGTGAAACAAAATAGGCTATTTCTGGATTAGCTAGTACGCAGTCATGCTGTTTCTGCTTATAATTTATCGTCTAATATGAAAATACGAGAACACTACGTTAAATTGACGGGTAATATCAACAATACATATATCATCATCAAAAGCAGCAATACGCTTGTATGCTTCAAAAACAACTACGACAGTACAATTTTATCCGTAAGTGTAAGCCTAACAACAGCTTAGTCTTGCAAGGAGAAATCTCAAATGCGAATAAGACGCTTATTGCACAAAGGCTTTGTGCATTTTTGGCACTGGCTAAATTGCTTAGAAATTTTGTTTTTCTTTTCTTTTGATCGTTTTCCTTCAGTCTTACTGATGCATGCATCGTATCACCTTCGTTTATGACTTTGATGAGGAAAAAAGCCACTTAACATTTTTACATTTTGGAGGATATTTTTTTCCCCCAGCACTATCTCAATTTTGCGAACTACAGAAGACTTTATATCAATTAAACTTGGTTGTTCTATATGTGGGCGAATCAGAGACATAGCTAGTTTAAATCCGAAATCTACAGATTTTATGTTTTTAGGCTGCTGATCATTGTTCTATGCATATATCGTACTGGCGTTCACTCGACATGTGTTCAAAACGTATCAAAATGCATTCATAGTCCAGCGCTTTGATTTCGATGTGCAGCTGTAGAACCCCATTTTTTAGTCAATGATGTCTGTTTTGCCTTTTGAAAAGTCGTATAGTTTGTAAATAGCGGGCTTGCTTTTGTTGTCATCTTTTGTAGTTGCAAAAAGCAGCGGCACTGTTAACAGTAATAAAGCATTTTGCTTTCCTGAACTTTTTGTTTTTACCACATACGAGTGCAGATTTAATATGCCGTTATTCTTTTCCCAATAAATTTTGTATGAGTTTGTTTCTCGGTCTTTGATTTCTCTAATTTCGGCTGGAATTGTTTTTCTATTTGATTGTAAAGTTCCTACAGAAGTTTTTCCGCGGTCAAGCAGCCACTGCGCTATTGGTATTGAAGTATACAATCTGTCATATAATATGTTTCTTGCCACTAAATTTGTGTGGCGTTCCAAATTTTGAAATAGATATTTTACTGTTTGTGACGTCCCAGGAGTGTAGTAAAATGTCGGCTCTGCTTTTGGCTTATGAAAATACACAACAGTTGAAAAGGTAAATGGATAGCGAAAAGCATTGAATGATTTATGCAGCATTCCATACTTGGCTGGTTTGCTTGGATTAAATTGTTTGAAACTGATTTGCGTTCTCGTAGAATAAAAAGTATCATCCAGCGACAAATAATCATTAGGAATTAGAAATTTTCCACAGTTTTTGTTAAATTCTTCAAAAATTTTGCAAAAAGCTGCAAATCTATCGTATTGCTAAGGAGTAGGACGGGTTGTGTCATCATCAAGTGATATGTGGGCAATCAAAAATTTAAATCTATTCCTTGACTTAGCTGCACTAGAAACTGGATTGCCAAATATTTTATGGAACATCGCATTAGTGCTTTGATGTGCTTGTCCTAGTAAGCCTCGCATGTAAATCATTCCAATCAGTGCCAATACTTTCGAAGGTGGTTCTGATCCCTAACATAAAAGATCTTTTTATTTTTCATACCCGACTCTTCGGTCAGGAACTTTTTCGAAATGAGATTAGAATTGGAGTTAGGAATTTTTCAAATTAGATTAAAATTAGCGACTTTTGGCTGCAATTCACCGAATCAGCCAACTAGAATTACACATATTTTGTTGTCCAAGTCTGCGTATGTATGTGACAAATCATATGAAAAAAATCCTCAAGCAAACTTAAGTTTTGGATTTGCTACAAAAAGCCTGTTATATCAAACGATTGTAAACTTTAATTTGTTTTATTATCAAGTTTATGCTACAACAATAGACCTACGTAGCCTATTTTTTATCCTCTCCCGCATAATAGCACCAATACGGCAGTTTTGTTTCCCTCTGGAAGCGTCATGTGATATTTATACGGTTCTTACAATTTTATAGTCACCGGAAGCTAAAGAGGCTGTGTTTTCAATGTCGTCGTTTTTTTCGTCAGATACTTCATTTAAAATTTTACTTAACACTTCTTCAGGTCATACATTAACATGGGCTACTTTTTACTACTTTTGTTTGCGACATTTATAAGCCTGAAAGAGGAAAATATCATATAATCATCACTATCTTATACACCGGCAGAATATTTAAATTTTAGTGGAAACGAGCAATTTGAACATTTCAAACATAGAACTAAAATGTAGTGGCTGCATTCCCAATGTCATAAGAAACTTTTGATTTCTTAACTATTCCTGTATTGAAGTAAAACAATTAGAAATTTAACTTATCGCACGTAACATGAACGTAGTTTGGAGTAGGGTTGGGCAAACTACGAACCGCGGGCCGCATGCGGCCCGCCAAAGCATTTTGTGCGGCCCTCCAAACTTATACAAACTTCTATGAATTTAATTCAATAAGAAAGGGTTGGCCGCACTTGCCGTACTGAGGAGCCAAAAACGATAGAAGCCATCATTGAAAGAGCCGCTACGCAATTCTTAGTTTGAACTGACGCATTTTCCGTCCAAATAAAGAGTGATGATCTTTGCTTTTTGACGCCATCATTATTAAAGCTCTGTAATACGTCTTTGCAAGAAGTTATTGCAAGATTTTAAGCTATTGCAATCTCTTACATTGCATACAGCTATTACAAGATTTTACGCATTGGCCCTCGGCGAATTCTTGAATGGTCGATGCGGCCCTCGGCTAACTCTTGAACGGTCAATGCTACCCTCCGACTAAAAAGTTTGCCCATCTCTGGTTTAGAAAAATGGAAATGACAAGACAATATTTGAGTCAGCATTCAATCTTATAATGTTGTGACAGTTGACACAAGCTGTAGTTTGAACTTAAAACGTCAACTTCAATGCAAATGCCTTTCTGCTCGGCCATGCAGCAGGAAACGTAATGCTTTTACCAGAGGCGTCTTTATAAAAGTGGATAAAAGAACACGGAAAAAAATCTTCATTTGCTTTTGGAAGTGTGTAGATGTAGAATACAAACACATTGCTTTTATCACGCGGTCAACAGAAAAAAATTTTGGTGTTGGTCACAAACTCAGGAGATGTTCCACAGCTCCTTCTCCCCTTAAAAAAAATTTAATTTTGTGATTCACGATTGTCTTCTTGCGTTTTTGATTTGTATTTGCTGATAAAAATTCGGTGTTCAATTAATTACTAACAGCTTACTCGTAAAGCAACGGAAATCAAGTTTTATAAAACTCCTAAATTAAATTTTGCTGTCTGTCGCCCCTGCGTTCTTTAGTCTGCTGCTGCATATTTTCCATCCAATAAAAATTGCAAGTGCGCTCGTTGCTCCCCCACCAACCAATCCACAATTTTAATTGATAACAACGTTACAAATCATTATGAAAAGCGCAAACTATATTATTACGCCGCCAAATTTATTTTCTGGCTTCGCGCTTGAAAACAATTCTTTTTGCTTTGTTGCCTTTGTCAAGTATCAAAATTACGAAATTTTTTCTTGCATTACTTTATGGGTAGGTTATGGTCTAGCGTCAAGAAGGTATTATTTATTTAACTAAAAGTTACAAAATAGCGGTGTATCTGAAAACACTTTGATATTTTTGGCTTGTCAAATTAAGAGTTGCTATTCACAGCGAAAAGGTTTTGAGAAGAAAGATTTCTGAGAAATCGTACAGTTTTACAGTCAGTGCGCCACTTCAAAGAAGTTCTGTGGTTTACGTAGCTCGTCACGGTTTTGCGTGTGCGCTCTTTCTCCTTTTTTTCTTTATTATACAAAAGCAATCAATGAAGAAATTTGCCCGAGTGGGTTTCGAAATTGCTATGTTTAAGTCAAAACTACAAAGAATATCTTTGTCAGTTTATACCCAACCAAAGGGCAGATAAATTTTAGGAAAAGTCAAAAAATTTTAAACATTTATCTCAAGCGGTCGCTAAGTTACAACAGTTTTAATTTGCTATGGGTCGAATCGACCCCCACCCTCCTGGGCCAAATAGGGTTAAAATCTTTTGGTATGACTCGACAAGGGGAATGAACCCCAGGTCTACCGACTGAAAAGCGGACGCTCTAACGACCACACACGGGCTACTCAACCAATTTTAGTGAAGGTCCAGTCGGAGAAGCAGAGACGTAGCAGCCGCCCCCAAACCCCCCAATTGGGGGCCCAAGTTAGTCTGAAATTGCTTTTTGGCTACGTGACTATTTTCAGTTCAGCAGACTTGTTTACAACCGATTTAAACTGTAGGAAGAAGTTGGCTCGTGACATCATAAGTGAATGCAACGTCATTTTATCTCGCAGAATCTAGAATATTTCGATTGATTTTCTGGTAGAATCTTGAATATTCGATTGACGTAACAATGCCGTTGTTATGCAACAATCATAGAATGGTCTGGAATTCTGTTTGGCTATAAATACCGGGACAATATATATACACTGCAGAGTGCAGATAAAGTATTTTATTGACATTGTATAGAATGAAACGTTCAAAAAGTGGTGCTCAAAAGAGAAAAGAAGTAGCCACTGCTCGAGATGCTGTAGCGAAATTGCCCAAGATGACAGATTTTTCAAGATTACTGAGCAGAGTAGACCTGGCACTAGTACCGAGAGGGATGAAGAAAACTATAGTGTACAAGAAAAAGAAGACTATGACGATCAGCATCAAAGTGATTGTGAATTTACAGAAAATGTAAGTTGTGATTTACCTGCCAATACGCAACCTTCAATATCAAAAATAACTGAATCTCAATTTACCCCTATCCCTGATGACCCATGTAAATGGCCTGAAAGTATTTCTGATGCTCAACGATGTGATATAGTAAAGCGTGGACCACATCAACTAATAATGAATTTTCCATATAATAACACAACTCCAAGGCGACGTTTTTCCTCCAACCATTATAAACGTGTGTTACCTAATGGTGAAAGTGTTTCACGGTCGTGGCTAGTTTATTCTGGGGAATCAGATCAAGTTTTTTGCTTTTGTTGTAAGCTATTTGAAAAAACACTAAGCCCCTTTTGTAGTGGTATAAATACATGGGAGGGTTTTTTGAAAAAACTGAAAGACCATGAAAACGGCATTTCCCACCAAGAATGCTGCAGTCAATGGATGTTGCTAGCTGAAGGGATAAGAAATTCATCCACTATCGACAAACGCGAGATGAATACATGTATTTTTTTCAATGAAAGACGTTTTTGGAGAAATGTTTTAGAGAGACTTATCGACATTGCCTTGTTTCTATCGGAAAGGAATCTTGCTTTTAGAGGATCTGAAGAAGTCTGAGGATCTCCTCACAATGGAAATTTTCTGGGTATATTTGAGCTTTTGGCAAGAAGAGATCCGATCCTAAAAGAGCTTCAAGACAGAATCAAGAATAAAAACACTAAAGATCACTATTTGAGTCCTACCATACAAAATGAACTAATTGAATTGCTAGCGACAGAAGTTGAAAAAGAAAATTTACAGCAATTGAAATTGGCAAAATATTTTTCTATAATTTTCGACTGCACTCCAGATATGTCACATCATGAACAAATGTCTGTCATTCTCCGTTATGTACTATGTAATGAAGAAGCTGCTGTTGTTAAAGAAACATTTTTTGGCTACTTGAGAATAAGTGACAGTACTGGGAAAGGCTTGTTGGACGCTTTCTTAGAAAAAGCGACCGAACTGCAACTCGAATTGTCTGATTGTCGAGGTCAGTCATATGATAATGGTGCTAACATGAAAGGAAAACATTCTGTGGTCCAAGCAAGAATGCTAGACATCAATCCCAAAGCTGTTTACGTGCCCTGTGCAAACCATACCCTTAACTTAGTTGTTGTTGACAGTGCTAATTCATCGACGGAAGCATTGACATTTTTTGGAGTACTTACAAGGTTGTATGTGCTGTTTTCTTCCTCTGCTCAGCGTTGGGAAATTTTGAAGAAACATGTGGAGCTGTTCATAAAGTCACAATCTGATACTCGTTGGGAAAGCAGAATTAAATGCATCAAACCTCTTCGATACAATTTAAAAGAGGTGTTGCTGGCACTGAAAGACTTGGAAGCCATTTCCATAGAAAGAAAAGATGGAAGAGCTGCCTCAGAAACAAAATCGTTGATAGCTCATTTATCAAAATGGAGTTTTCTTTTGTCGGTGTTTATTTGGTATGATATCCTATTCCAAGTCAATAAAGCAAGCAAGATTCTTCAATCGTATGGAGTCTCCCTTCATACAATGGAAACGGAAATCCAGGCAACTGAAAAGTTTTTGCAAAACTATCGCACAACGGGTTATGACAGTGCCGCAACATCTGCTGTTGAAATAGCACAGGAATTGGATATTGATCCTTCTTTTCCTCCGTCAAGAAGTGGAAAGAAAAGAAGATTGTTTGATTACCAAGGTGAAGAGGAACAACGAGCTACTCCTGAACTGAAATTTAAAAGCAACTTTTTCTATCCATTAGTAGACCAGGCTATTATGTCAATAAAGGAGCGCTTTAATTTGTTACGTGAGGTTTCTTCCGCCTTTTCGTTTTTGTACACACGAGACAAACTTTTGCTTGTGCAACAAGAAAATGCTCTTCTTACTTGCTGTAAAGAGTTCAAAAAAAAGTTCGGTGACATTGATTCTGATGAAATGAGCGCTGAGCTACAGCGGTTTGTTTTAATTTTACAAAAAAAACGCAATCTCAATACGGCTCAAGACTTTCTGAACTATCTTCTAAAGACTCATTTATTTGAATTGTATCCGAATGTGTACATCGCACTTCGAATCTTACTAACTTGCCCCGTGACTGTTGCCAGCGCTGAAAGAAGCTTCAGCAAATTGAAACTGATCAAAACTTTTAATAGAACGTCTATGACAGACAGTAGACTATCTTCATTAGCCATGTTGTCAATCGAAAATGACTGCGCCCGATCTCTTGATTATGACAATGTCATAACAGCATTTGCGAACAAAAAGGTTCGCTCCAGACTATTTAAATGATACTGTGTTTTTATAACTTTTTCATGTTTTTCAGTATCATTGCTTTCGTTTCGCAGTGTCTGCATAAATGTCCTACTGAACTCTGGCATCGGTGCCGAATTTTTTATGACTTGCACCTTCGGTATCGGCATGCTTTATTCTGACATTAGCCTGTTTACTTATGTACAAATTGTGGTGTATTTTCTTAATGCAGCTTTTCAATTTTACACCTCTAAAGTGATATGACCTGTGCGCAGGGGCTCTTGTGCTTACTTTGGGGGGGGGCCCGAAGTTGGAGTGCTATGGGACTGCGGAGAAGTTTGGTATTTCCTGAGGTCCAGTCCAGTAGAATTGTTGATTTGCAGTAATAAAAATGAAACTATCATTACCAGTACATACAGAAAAATAGTTGGACTTTCGGCAGCCAAACAGGTGATGACCTTTTTTTTTGGAAATCACCCCCACCGTAGGCAGGACAGAGCCTAATTTCAGCCGGTGAGTAGCTGATCCCGTCGCCCATAATTAAAAAAAGTTCTCGAACTAAATTTGATCGTCCCGTTTTTGATCAACTGTTACTCATCCTGAAGCTTGAGGTCCAGCTTTAACACTTCAAAAGTCCGGACTCGGACCGCGGTCCGCCAGTTGAGTAGCCCTGCACTACACCATTGCGTCGGTTGCTACACCATCGCGTCGGTTAGAAGCTAAGGCATACCTTTATAAGAAAAATTGATCCGGTGAAGTGTACCAGGGGTGGGCAAAGTACAGCCTGCGGGTCGCATGTGGCCCGTCAGAGAATTTTGTGCGGCTCACCAACACTTGTAGAAACTTCCATACATTTTATTCAATATGACAGGGGTAGCCACACTTGCTGTACTAAAGAGCCAAAAATGTTAGAAGCCATCATTGAAAAAGCAGCTATGCAATTTTTAGTTTGAATTGATGCAATTTACGTCCAAATAGAGACGATTATCTTTTTTTTCAACACCATCATTTTCAAAGCCTCGCAATACAACATTGCAATAGTTTATTGCAAGATTTTAAGCTAATGCAAGCTCTTTATATTCTCATTGCATTACAGCTATTGCACGATTTTAAGCGCGGGCTCTCTGCTACTCTTCAATGGTCATTGTGGCCCTCGGTCAACCCTTAAATCGTCAATCCGGATCTCCGACTAAAACGTTTGCTCACCCCTGAGATAAATGCTTACATTTTACTATTTTTCTTTTCCATACAAGCTCTCCTATCGGAAAATATTTGAACTACCTCTTTTTTCACATTTGCTAAAAGGAATCCTCTTTCGATGCTGATTAAAGCCAAACTTGTTAGGCGTTCCTCTAGCATAGATGATCTTATATCTCCTTTTATCAGTTTCAACTTTAAAAATGACCTCTCACAGCTTGCAATTGAAAATTCGATGGTGAGCAATAACCTATATGCAATACATAAAGTTGGGAAGACATCCCTCCCAAGCTGCATCAAACATTCAAGAGCATGCTTAGGATTAGAGGAAACCGCATTTCCACTAGCTCGAAGTGTGGGGATCGAGTTTCTGTATTGTTGTAGAGTTCCCAAAGCACATCTGACTCCACAGAACGAATGTATTTCAATCACAAACATGTTGGAAGCACGAATCTTGACTTGATTTGAAATCGAATCTGAATGGAAGCGAATCGAATCCAATGAATTTAATTTTGAATTTAATCGAATCCAATCCAATGAATCGAAATATTAATGCCTCTCTTTATATGCTTATTTACCAGGTCACTCGGCCACACGTCAGACGGTACCACAACTGGCCATACAGGTTAGTCACCCAGAATTGTTGCATCATCATAGGCAGCTATGTATAATCTCTTATGACCAGTTTTTAGGCCAACAAATGATTTAACATTGAGGCAAATGGATGATCTACAACAACGATACACAGTACAACAACGAGCGCTCGAACAGAACGAAAATGTTTATGAGTCTCCGACGTGATTTCAGCAAAAGATCAATGATGCAGATTGCAGAGTCCGTATCTCTCAAGGTTGCCGTAGAAGGAGCATAACCAAGTCAAAGGTAATTGTTTTTTTGATTTTTGTACAGTACTTAGCAAACTAATTGTAATTTTGTAAATAATAATTTCAGCACCCAACAAAAGTTGACACTTCAGAAGATTTTCTACGAAACATAATTACGCCATGCTCCCCAAGGAAGGTCCTATAAGATTCATGCAGCATGTGTTAGTAGATTTACGATACGAAAAAGCATATATTTTTAACAGTTTAATAAAATCTAATTTTTGGAATTTCACTCTTTTAATACCCCGTAGGGACCTCTAGTTTGGTTAACTGACAATCTTATGTAAAATTGTCGATCTTTGCTGCAGCTTTTTCTTGATCAAATTGTTCAACAAAAGAATGGATTCATTTATTTACGAATTGAAAAGAACATACCGAACTGAATGAAACCAAAGAAAACGGAACCAACTGAACTGAACTGAATTGCATTGAATACCATAAAAGCAAAGTCAAAAGATTTAAACAATTCCAAAACATGCTCAAAGCAAAAGCAGAAATTTAAAATGTGTTCTAATTAACAAAACTACGCAAACAAAGAAATCAACCAAAAGGGCTGAAAAGATAAGGAGATACAAGACAACTAAAATCAAAAACACTGTTAACATATAAATCGGGTTTGAAACCGCTACACCCTGCTACCTTGAATGCCTGGAGCCGTCGCCCCGTTTGCCTCCTCCCTCTGCATGTCACTGGGTTAGTGCTAAAGTACATAATTGAAAACACTACACCTCAGGATAAAATAATAAACCACCACCGCCATTTCGTCAAGCGACTCATCAGCTGGCAACTGGCTATAACCCTATTAATATCTTTATTTAGTCAAGAACATAGATATTTTCCGTATGAACTTTTACGCTGATTTGGTCTTAAATATGCCTAACGCTTCTTTTAAAAATTCTGCAATCCCCTTAAGGTCCTTCCAGCTCCATACTTTTCGGCCAGCTTATTACCTGGAGGCATGTCCCTGATTATTATCAAAAATCCATGGCATATATAAAATGGCAGTGGCGTGCAGAGAGATG
Source organism: Trididemnum clinides (assembly GCA_963675345.1). Taxonomy (NCBI): domain Eukaryota; kingdom Metazoa; phylum Chordata; class Ascidiacea; order Aplousobranchia; family Didemnidae; genus Trididemnum; species Trididemnum clinides. The sequence continues at coordinate 7,889,474 of OY776289.1, forward strand.
GGGCGAACGGGGCGACGGCACCGGGCATCCAAGGCAGGGGGGCATCAAAAGATTGAAATAACAACAATTATATTTTATTAAATTATTAAATATGTATGCTTTTTCGTATCGTAAATCTACTAACACATGCTGTATGGATCTGATAAGACCTTCCTTGGGGAGCATGGTGTGATTATATTTCGCAGAAAATCTTCTCCAGCGTCCACTTTTGTACTGAAATTATTATTTACAAAATCACAATTAGTTTGCTAAGTAGGCTACTGTACAAAAACCAAACATTTAATTACCTTTGCCTTTATTATGTTCCTTCGAGCTAGTGGAAATGCGGTTTCCTCTAATCCTAAGCATGCTCTTGAATGTTTGATGTAGCTTGGGAGGGATGTCTTCCCAACTTTATGTATTGCATATAGGTTATTGCTCACCATCGAATTTTCAATTGCAAGCTGTGAGAGGTCAGTTTTAAAGTTGAAACTGATAAAAAGAGGTATAAGATCATCTATGCTAGAGGAACGCCTAACAAGTTTGGCTTTAATCAGCATCGAAAGAGGATTCCTTTTAGCAAATGTGAAAAAAGAGGTAGTTCAAATATTTTCCGATAGGAGAGCTTGTTTGGAAAAGAAAAATAGTAAAGTGTAAGCATCTAATCGATTTGTTCACATTATCACATGTTCTAGTTTAATAAAGTGAGTTACTTCTTCTACTTTTACTAAACAATATCCTTAAACCATTGTTATTGTGTAGCTCACAAAAATATTAAGGGCAGCAAGCCAGCAATACATCAAACTACATGGTTGAACTTGTACAATTTCAGATACTATTTCTATTAGAAAAAAATAGACCACTCTATCCCCTGTTATACCTCACAAAGTTATATATATATAATAGATCACTTTGATGGGCCTATTTGATAAGTATTATCATGCATACACAGATACATGCAATGTCTTGTTCCTCAACGTACCGGTATATCCTTCACAAGATCAATTTTTCTTATAAATGCATGTTTTAGCCTTTAATTAACACATTAAAACACAATATACTCTGAAATATTTGATTTAATTTTTTGAAAATCTTTTCTTAACACAAGCTTTTATATATTTTAAGTGTCTGTTTTTGTCTCATTCTTGAGTACTTGACAGTTTTGTGGTGGGGCATACAATCAAGCAGTTGGCCCCATGCATCACCAGACCTCTACATCTGTACATGCCACTGCTCTAACCTTGGATATTGATTTGGATATTTAATAAAGGACTAGTTGTTATAATAACAAACTTGTTTTCATATTAGCAGCTAATATTGCGTCACAAAAACAGCCATTGTTAAAATATTTTCTGCTGCACAATAACTTTTCGGACACCCTGTATTTTTGTGGGCTGTTTGGTTAACCATTTTTTGCAAAGGGCAGAATTGGAGTTGCGTGATTTTGGCTGCACCTCCACAACCCTGCTTCATACACAAATTACATACAACATCATAATTTCTATACAAACTTCAAGTTGAAGATAGTGTTGCTTTAGCAGCCTATAGTTGACTAAACTGAAAGCACAAGCGTATTGAAAGGTTATCAAAATGCAAAATTGTAGGTGTAGCTCAGCAGGCTTAGTTGATTATTTTTTTCATAATTGAATAAGTGTAAATAAAAGGCAGTGGCTATTTTGCCGTTGATGGCAATTTGCCCTTGGAATCTATTTTGCCATGATCATTCACTTGTGTTTATATAGCCAAATTTGCTATGATAACACTAGTGACACTGTGGTGTAGTGGATAGAGCGCTGGTCTTGAGATACCATGGTTGCGGGTTCGAATCTCAGCTGGCCAGGGCTTTAAAAGAAAGACAGTGTACACTGAAGGGGCAGGCCCGGTATGTTAATGTACGGGGCAGTGTACACTGGAAGGGAGTGTACAGGGTGGGGGAAAGAGACCTGGGGGTGCCCAAATTTTTTTTTTGGTTTTTAAAAATGACCAATCAGAGACAACCAAAAGTCACATGTTTAGTACGTCATTAAGATTGACCAATCACAAATAACTCATGGCAAAATAGTCTCTGAGGGTAAATTGCCGTCGACGGCAAAATAGCCACTGCCTAAATAAAACAGTATTTGAATAAGCCTAATGTACTATATTGATGTAATGTAAGACAATATAATTTCTTTGCACAAGAATAATATGCTCTTCAGTTGCTTTTAAGTCCATGGTGATGTTAGTGACCACTCTACTGTAATATTAAAAGAGTATGAGCCTAAATGAGTTTTGTGTGATTGCTCTTGCTTTCGTGCTATGGCAAAACGACAGTCTACTATGCTAATATTTTTTTAAAAGCAGACGGAGTAGGTGCCTGATTTGTTGCATTCTTTTCAGAATGTTTGTCAAGTAGGCCTGTGGCTATTGCCTACAGTCCCTCATCTTCAATGCATTACCTCAAAAATTCTAGGCATATAGCACATATTTCGGGGCTAGTAAAGAATTGGCCGTTATGCTCTGTAATAGGCGATCACGTGACATGCATTGCATGGCATATTTTACGTGACGAACACAATGCGCGCGAATGAGATACTCTTGTTTCTTTATTTTTGCTAGCTCTGTTATAACTGAAACTGTTAGAAACGTGTTTTTAGTAGAGAAGAACTGTTCGCAGAGCCGAGTCATTAACAACAGGTGATCATCGACTACAGGTGTGTACCGTAACGCCACAGCGACATCATAATGCCATCAAAACATCCGTAAATTGCGCACTTTCTTGATATAAAGGCTTAAAATTTGTACCTTTTGAGAGACAAGATGTTAAATACAAAAGCGCTGTTTGCAAGCACATCACATTTCAAATGATTGATTAACCTTCTCCAATGGCCTCCTTTTTGGTTTTGGTGTAAAAGCAATTCAATGTAAGAAAGCTAGCGAAAATATAGAAACAAGAGTATCTCATTTGCGCGCATTGCGTTCGTCACGTAAAATACGCCATGCAACGCATGTCACGTGATCGCCTATTACAGAGCATAACTGCCGATTCTTTACTAGCCCCCATATTTCAATTCCTTTTTCATATGTTTGTTGGGAGTTATTATAAAATGCCACTGTACAGATTTATTAAGCTAATGCTGGATGCACCAGTTGGTTTTTTTAGCGTGAGGAAACTATGTGGGTGTAATTGATTGCTAGAGTGTGTGTATTTTGTTTTGATGTTTTTTGTGATATGGACTATTGGAGTTCGAGATAAATAAAGTGTAGTGTTAAACTGCAGCACTGAGCAAACACAGAAAGCTACTATATGCCTAGATACACCAATATAAAGAAAATCAAAGTATTATACAGTTATATGGTGAAATGTAGTGAAATGCACAGGTTGGAAGGTGAAGCCTGCATAAACTGATGCAAGTGAAAAAGCTTGTCCCACCAAAAAAGTTTCAACTGTCTTAAGTTTTAAATTGCAATCCCTCTCTTTGAAATTTCTGGATATGCCCCTGATTTGCCAATGTGACTATATTCAATAAGTAAAAAAGCACCGTATGTTTGAAAATCTCAAGAATATTTAGCTCTACTCATTTTAATGGATTATTTTTAAATCCAAAACAGAGCTTGATATTTGTACAATATGCATTTTTAAGACATGTTTTATAGGTTTCCAAGATATGTGGGAAATGTGTTATAATTTTCAAAACTACAAAATTTTGTTTTGCCATTTGATTGCTATAAAGTCACAAAAATTAATGTTTTATCACTTTAATTACAGCAAAATTCATGTTTGATTACGCTATGTTGAAAAATTTTAATTTTTACATTTTATTATTTTGGTGAGGTGTTTCATTTTTCTTCATTTAAATTATATTTTCCATATTTCCATAAATCCGAATTTAAACATTTTATTACCAGTGGCTCCAGCCTGGCATGTTTTGAATTTTTAATACCTAACTGCTTTATACCTTCATACCATCTTAAGATTTGGTGTTTGATTTTTGGAGTGGTGAATTTTTTGTACATTTTTTAGCATTTGAAATATAATTTTTAGTTTGGTATTTTTAATGTAACATATTTAAAATTAATTTGGTGTAGGTAGGAAAATTTAAAAGCTCTTTAAAAGCGCAGAAAAATTATTCTGCATTTCAATGTCAATTACTTGGCTAGAATGCCTATGCATGGTGAGGGCATCAAGGCCACGATCTGTGTTTATTTTTCTTTCTCATTTTTTATATTGTTTCTAATATAATTATTCAGCTTTGTGTTTTAATTCTGTTTTTGCAACATTTGTGTATTAGGCTCAACTGTAAGGCTTATGATGATCTTCAGTACTTTTCATAGGGATAGTGTTGTCTCAAGGTATTTTTGCTTAGCAAGTGGCTGAAGCTTACATTAACTGCTAGGTAATCCAAATCTTGCCATTAGGTTCCATCGAGGACAAGGTATGGTAAGTCGCCCAATTAATAATTAGGCAGTGGCTATTTTGCCGTCGACAGCAATTTACCCTCAGAGAATATTTTGTCACGAGTTATTTGTGATTGGTCAATTTTAATGACGTACTAAACATGTGACTTTTGGTTGTCTCTGATTGGTCAATTTTAAAAACCAAAAAAAAATTTGGCACCCCCAGGTCTCTATCCCCCACCCTGTACACACCCTTGCAGTGTACACTGCCCCGTACATTAACATACTGGGCCTGCCCCTTCAGTGTACACTGTCTTTCTTTTAAAGCCCTAGCCAGCTGAGATTCGAACCCACAACCATGGTATCTCAAGACCAGCACTCTATCCACTACACCACAGAGTCACTGGTGCAATTATAGCAAATTTGGCTATATAAACACACGTGAATGATCACGGCAAAATAGATTCCAAGGACAAATTGCCATCAATGGCGAAATAGCCACTGCCTAATAATTATCTTAACTCTACCTGTCTACTGTGACCAGCAATCAGTGTTCCCTCTAAGATTTTAGTGAGTGCGTAACCGCCGGCACAAGTGCGAAATTGCTAGCAAATGTACGAAAACCGCCGGACAAAATTTGCAGGGCAAGGAAAGTCAAAACTGTGACAATGCGCTTCGGTGACGTAACAATTAGCGTGACTATGTCAGCCCCAAAATGTTCACAAACAGGTAGCCTATCGGTTGTTATAAGACGGCGGCGAAATACCAGGCTATTATTCTTCAGTACGTTAATTGTGGTTAAATTTGGTCTCAAACTTTACAGCCTTTGTAACGGTGATTCGTAAGCACTTTGGAATGACAGGTTAGAAATGAGCGTAAATAAAATTAATCCTTTGCCGACGCCCGACATGAGCATGAGAACTAGAACTTTTTTGAAGTAAATATGATGTTACGTAGGTTATTACGACTACGACACAACAAAAATTACTTGCGAATTTTAGTTGTTGCTTGATTACGGTAAATATCAGACAACTTACATTTCTCTATCGTAATCAATTAAACAACAGGTTATTGCAATTGCAAGCAAACTTTCAATCTCAGTTCGGAAAGTATTTGAAGGGAATTCAAAACTAAATTGGTTAGAAGTTGTATTTCTTTTTATTTCTAGTGTTTATAAATGGCAAGTAAAAGAAGGTTGTTTATTTGTAACGTACAAAATCTGAACCAATCTCTCAAAAAATGGTGTTTTTTGTGCTTAACTGAAAGCGAGAACTATGTGCTTTTTTATCTTAACAAGCACGATTGAAGTTAGCGTTGAAACGTAAAGAAAACATGAAGATTTAAGCAAGTTTAGTTTCAAACTTCCCTCGAAAAATAATGTCTTGCGTTAAAACTGAAGTTTGAGAGTTACTTGCTATTACTGCTCCTTAGCTACGATTGAAATCGGCTGGGAAAAAGCAAACAAAAAAATTGATTTTACTTCAGGTTAATTGCTGGAGAGATAATTTGTAATACAAAAAAGTGTGGCAATGGCGTGCGCGATATTTTAAGTCGCCGTCACTCGCTGTTGCGTCACAGTCGCGCGATGTTTGTGTGGGACGTTGCACTGCTCTAAAAAAGCATCTGTCCTAACTTGGATTTCTTTTCACTGTCTCCCATGCATTAAACAGTTGATTAAGATTTTGCTAACAAAATTGCAAAAATTTTAACAAATTCAAAAAGTTACCAAAACCGCCGGACTTTTTTTACGCTCTGTTGAATTTTAACTGCGAATCCGCCGGACATAATTTCGCAAATTCGCAGTTTATTTGCGTTTAAAGGGAACACTGCCAGCAATCTATCTTTTGACTTGGACATCAACAAGCACATTGGCAAAACTGCTGCTGTCATAGCCAAGTTGAATAATGAGGCAGAGAGTGTGGGACAACAAGTGGCCGATCTTTCATATCAGCAAAGCTGGTAAGTGGTCTAAATGTACACTGAATTATAGAAAGTCCTGGAAAACATACTGTATGCCAGACTACATGACCACTTAAGGAAACCTTTTGATTGTGCTGCTTGCGATGCATGGTTTGTGGCAGACAAAAGATAGACCCTACTATGCTGGAAATTGTTGCAAACCAGGGTTGCCAGAGTAGTCATTTTTGACACTACCAAAAGTTGTCATTATTTGACTTATTAGCAAACATTTCAAATTTAATGATTTAGAAATCAGTAGATTTATCCTAAAATAATCAAGGAAATTAGCTAAACATGAAAATAATCTGAAAGAAAAATATCAATTCAGACAATAATTACAGCCTGTGACAAAAGTTTAAGGACAGTTTGAGTTTTTCATCAATTCTGTGAGCAAATTGCCATAACTTTTGTTTTACCCACTACTTTCACACAATTTTTTTTGATGATTTATATTAGTTGCTAAGCATGATAGAAACATAACAAGCTTACACAGAAATGCCAATACAGTAGAATTCGCTTAAGTCATCTTTGGCTAACTCGTCATTTTGCGTAACTCGTCAATTTTTCGAAGTCCCGAACAAAACTGCTATGGTCTTGTGTACAAATCAAGTTGCTTAAGTCATCGGCTAACTCGTCATTTTGCATAACTCGACACCAATTTTGCTTCACCTTGAAAGAAAGTTTTGTTTACTTCGTCAATTATCAGCCAATTTAAACGGATGTTTTAGTCAGTTCTGCAGTTGTCAGTCAGTTCAAGTGCATAACTGCCATGCACACTCAATTTCAAAGCTATTCATGATGCAACAACTCCTGATTACAACACAACAGTATACAGTAGACAGGCTCAGTCGTACAGAGTTTAGAGTATTTTCTGCAGTAAAACTACATGTTGCCTACAATAATTTTCTCAGGAATGATTTTGTGCAAAAATGTAGACTCTGTCATTAAACGAGAAGTACAAAATTATCAAAAAACTCAACAATGGTGAGATTAAAAACAAAACAAGGTTTGCTGAAGATATGGGGATTAAAATAACAACCTTAAACTCCGTTTGTGCCAGTTCCGATGAGATCATTTCTATAGTATGTGTACAGTCTTGTTGTTTTTATGTCTTTTACAGTGATTTTCACATGATTTGTACCAGTTTGCCTAAGTCGTCATTTTGCCTAAGTCGTCACTTTTCACTTTCCCCTAGAGGTGACGACTTAAGCAAATTCTACTGTAATACATTTACAAATAATATTTTATGTGACTGCCCTTGCTTTTGACAACTTTTTGCAGGCAACATGGCATGCTGTTTAATTAGTTTGCAACAATAATCTTCAGAAATTTCACTTACCCAAACTTTTATAATTGCTGTTTTAAGTGCATCAAGGCTTGAGGAAAGCTTTTTTGAAACTTTATTTTTCACAAGTTTCCACAAGTTTTCTATAGGATTCAAATCCGGTCTGTTTCCTGGCCACTTCAACATTTGGATACGTATTTGCTCCAAGAATTTCTTCACCACTTTGCTTCAATGACATTGAGCACTATCATAGATGAAAAAAGCTTGCAGTTGTGAACTTTCATGTGGAGCTCAAGTTTGCCCTTTATTAAATTAACATTTTTCACCATTTATGGTGGTTCCCAGTAGCAGAAAATAAAGTCCAGCAATCACCATGGAGGGCATTGCTTTCCAAGTCATTTGGCTTGGTGGGTGTTTCACAGTAGGATTAGTGTACTTTTACTCATAGCATGATTTTACAGGCCTCCAAACCTGATATCTTCGAACAGAAAACTGCTGTACAAAAGACTTGTCTGAAAATGCACTTTTTTTTGCACATGTCAATGTCCCAGCTAGCATATCTCTTGGCAAAGTCAAGACGTTTTTCTTTTTATCATCTGAGTTGCACATGGTTCATGGGCTGGCTTGGTTAATTTGAGGCCAAGTTCCAGAGAACCTGCATTGAATCATTTTGGTACTGACTACTGTGCCAATTTTTTCAACTTATCCTGAATATTTTTATAGGAACCCATTGGACAGAGAGCAACCATCTCACTCATAAGGCGGTCTTTGCTGCTGCTGGTAACCCTTGGTGAGCCAGACCTTTTTCTGTCCTTAAAAGTACCTTTTATTTGGTATTTCATGATTGCATTGTGTACAGCTGTTTTGCCAACCTTCAGATTCTCAATTTGACATACAGAAAACTTTAAACTGCTTAAGGTTATGATTTAAGCCCGTTTTCTATGCATAGAGCTTGTTTTTTGCTCATTTTTCATATCTATGAATTTAACTAATTTTGACTAAAACATGTACTAGAAAGTAACTCCTTGAGCAGAAAATTAAAAGACCTTGTCATACAGAGATTCTGCATTAACCCTGCAACGTAATTGTGCATTATGATGCAACATTACCGATTACTCATTTAGACATAACTCCGTGCTTCTCCGGTTAAAGAATAGTGAAGCTGTTTACCCAGCATGTCGTAAGAGGCGACTATTGGGTACCTACCAATTGCAGTCTGACTGTTAATGGTGGGGTTGCCAGCTTAATTGCTTGGTTGGACCACTCATGTCAGAAAACTGAGGTTGGGGGTAAGCAAGGGCATGCTCCCTGTAGAAGAATTTTGCTCCAACAAATCCCCATGACCATGGGGGTAAATCTGGCCATCTCTGTTAAAGGGACATCACCGGATAAAAACTGAATCACTACTACTACTACACTACATAAGCATTTAGAGCTACATCTCTTGGCTTTTGGGAAGTATCCTTAAACATTTTGTCACAGGCTGTACTTGCCTTTAAATAAAAATCACTCTGTTTTCTTCCTCATCACTATTTTTTCTGCTAAAATAGTCAAAAAATATGTTGATCTTCAAATAAGAGTACAAAATAAATATCTAGATGAATGATATTCAAAAAAAGGTTACTATCTTATCTAGAATACCAAATTTGATATAGCTTGAAGGAAAACTTTCTAGATCAAGCTATAAAATACCAAAAATGGCAAACATGGTCACTAATGATGTGTAAGGGTAAGTAAAATGCACGTTCTTTCTAATATTTTAAAAAGTAAGTTAGTAAATATTTTTTATTAATTATATTAACATATTGGCTTTATTTTATAAATTTGTTACTTTTTTACCATGGTATTTGTTATTTTTTTAAATATTCTGCTGACAACCTTACTGCAGACTCTCAGCATGTATCTCATACTTTGCCAAGTGCATTTACTTGGGTCCTTTAATGGTGTAAATTGCATGTAAGATAGGTACATGCTAGGTACCTATAGACCTCTTGTAAAATCTGCTGGCCAAAATATATTGCAGTGTAGGTTGATGATCGGTTACTGGGAGGGAGTGAACACTGTGGGGAGTGAACACAGGGGGTGTAAGTTTTTTAATTGATTATTGACACTTGTTGAATACCTTATTAAGATTGACCATTCACAAATAACTCATGGCAAAATAGCCCTCACATGCACATTACCCCGTACATTCACGTACTGGGCTTTTCCCTCCAGTGTGCACTGCCTTTTTCTAATTGCCCTGCCAGCCAAGAATCCAACCTGCAACCATAGCATTTTAAAGCAGGTGCACTATTCACATACCACAGCATCACTTGCAGAAATGTAGCAATTATGGCAAAGTAATCACACATGAATGATTATGGCAAAATGGTCTCAAGGGTAAAATGCTGTCGACATTAAAATAGCCACTTCCTTACATAAATTTAAGATGCCAATGAAGATAACTTGGAGTGAAAGCATGGACAATGCCATGCCGTGAGAAATGGATTCAAGTCCGCTGGAAGGAAAGAATCCTTTACCTGGAATAAAGAAATTAAAGATGGACAATCGTCGATAGTGCCCAACTAGGAGTTGAACTTAGTTTGCATATGCTGTGGCAGTGACTGCTACACATGAATCAGATTGCTGAGCTGCTATACCTATGCTGTTTTTAGCGAAACTGAAGAACTAGCAAGTGCACAGTATTATCTCTTGATCAAAACAGAAAGATATTGATTAGGTGGCTTTGCATCTGACTTATGTTTAGAATTTTTAGTTTATAGGAACCCATTGGACAGAGAGCAACCATCTCACTCATAAGGCGGTCTTTGCTGCTGCTGGTAACCCTTGGTGAGCCAGACCTTTTTCTGTCCTTAAAAGTACCTTTTATTTGGTATTTCATGATTGCATTGTGTACAGCTGTTTTGCCAACCTTCAGATTCTCAATTTGACATACAGAAAACTTTAAACTGCTTAAGGTTATGATTTTAGTGTTGCTTACAAATTCACTGGATTTATACTTTGAGTGAGCTTTGAAAGTAGTATTCATTAATTTCATTCAAAAAAAATAGCCACAAATTTGAACAGGAAAGCAAAAGACCAGCTTGGTCATCAAGCCAAACTACCTTTTTTACTACTCAATTACAACATTGTATCATTTAATATAACATGGGCAAAAAAAACGAAGATAGAATGGTTTGGTCTACTGTTTTACTTTTTACTATTAGCCTCAGAAGTTTTGAAGTATTGTTTTGATAAATTATTCCTGTAAAACAATTTTATTGTTTTTTAGATCATTTTATTAGGTTTTTTTAATGTCACAAAATAGTCGAAAATAGCTTTGTCTAGCATTGGTGTTTTCTTGTAAAACTGTGATGATGCATAATGGGAAAAACATACTTGGTTTGTTTCATTTTGGTCCATACTTAAACGTTTCAAAAAGGTTTACTGGCACCTTTACTAGTCTTACTGGTAAACAGCTATGGAGTTCAACATCACCTGAAACAAGAAGAACAGGGAGAGGTAAACGTGCTCAAGTACGTAAAAAAGAAGATTTTAGTGGTCAGAAAAAGATTGGTGAAGGCACTTTGGGAATATTATGGCCTGGACTAAATTCACCGTTAACTACATCTTTGAAAAAAAGAAGTGAAGAAGAACAAGAACAATATGTTGCTTTACAAAATGAATTAAAAGATGCTAAAAAAATGTTTAAAAAACCAAAAGTTCGAGGTTGGACAGGTGGTCATTATCCAGGCATTTATCTTGGGCCTCCAGAGCCAGTTAATGGTCAATACTTTCATGATTTTGAGAGTGTTGTTATGGATTTAGCCAGGGTATCTCACATGAATGCTAAAATGGGAAGAGTTTATAGTATGAGAGCGATAGTTGCAGTTGGTAATGCAAATGGACTTGTTGGTTTTGCCAATTGTGTGTCACCAACTATTGCTGGAGCATTTCGCAAAGCTCGCCAAAAAGCTGCTAATCGATTAATTTATGTCGAAAGGTAAACATGTTTTTTAGCAGTGATGATGATTTGCTGTAATAAATTGTTTTGCACAGAATTATGGAATTAAAGTTTGTAAATCTTGTTGGTAATAGATGTTTTTCAAAAAAGTGGTGGGGTATTTAGTGGTTTATTTGATTTGAGGAACAGTGAAAAGTAGTGTCAAAGCACAGCCCTATAGAAACAATTAATTTGTGTGACCTCAGCCACGCTTATCTTTGTGAAATGTTTGGGAAAAGTAATACTGCTCAGAAAAACACTAGACATCTAAATTTTTTTCCTTCAATTAGTAGCTTATCATGCTTTTTTTTATTGATGTTGGTTTTGTGTACAAATCCAGAAGAATTATGTATATTAGTCGTTCTCTTTCAGCGATACATTGTAGTGGTAATTGTATCAGGCTTTGAAATCAAAGATGTGGAGTTTAATATTTTATATAAGCATTAGTGCTATTTGTCAGAAAGGGCATCAGGAATTTGAAGTGCAACGTTGCTCCAGCAAAAAGTCTGGTTTGAAAGTGTCTAGTGCAGGACATGCACTGAATCAGCTCCTCTAAGGCTGCAAAGCATGAGAAAATTGACTTTTTAGTCCAAAGACCAAGGACCCTAGTTAATGCTCATCAAAGAATTGAAAGATCTCGTTAAAAGAAGCAGTATTGCATAAATTACTTTTCACTGTGCTGTAGATGGCTGTGAAAATTCAAAGTGTTTATTGTATTGTCTGCGGTTTTACCCATTGTGTGATTTTTCATTATATTTGTAAAACTGATTGAATAGCATGCTTCTATATTGAATCAAACACCGTTTTACAATAATTTATAGTAAATTGCCTATACTATCAATTTTTTGCAATCTAGAAGTGTAGCAATAAGCAACTTCTATTGTAATGGTATTTTTTAATTTCATCAAAACAATCGTTTTTCTTTGATGCAGCAGCTGAATTTACTTTATCGTAATTCAATCATGAATATACATATGAGCTTCAGCTCGGTTTGTCAGTGTTTAATCAGACTGAGCCACCATTTCAAATAGATTGCTCGTCCCCATCATCAGTCTGTAAAGGTGGAGGAATTCTATTAAATGACTTTTGAGGGTATGAGAAGTAAACTAGCCGGTTGTTCTCCACACTGATACATTTCTGTAGTGAAGAACGCCAGAAAATTAACCATTTTCTAGCAGTATCAGATGCGACCTGGTCGAAATTCGTACTAGCAATCTCCTGCAGTTATAGAAAAAACTTTAATCACTATGCTGTTGGGAGGGTGTCTCAGAAGATTGCAGAAGTATTTTTGTGATTTTGTACATGATGTTGTTTTTCAGGTTTGAAGATCGCACAATTTTTGAAGATATTTATGTTAATCATCACCGCACGTGGCTTAATATGAGGCAACAACCGAAAGGCTATGGTCTTCGTTGTCATCGGGCGTTGAAAGAAATGTGTAAATTGATAGGTGAGCATGTATAAGCATGTTAAATGTTTTCTTTTTGGCATGCTGCAAATAGATATGCTAAAAACACTTTTTTACTTTTATTTAAAATAACCTGTGAACTGCAGCTCTACCAGCAGCAGTGAACTATTTTTTATTTATTGCATGTTTTGTTTGTTTTCAGCTCAAATAATGTATTTAACTTATCCAAAAAAGACTTGGCTGTGTTTTGTTCTGCAAAGTGTTTTAGCTTAGATTTGGGAAAGCACTTAAAGGATTAGCAACAATTAGTGAAGTGATCAAAGCATTAGTGTTGTGGCTGCTCGCATACTTTTTTTTCAATTCCACGTTGCGCTGCGCCGCATCTGCAAAGACTTTAGCCATAGCTCACATTACACTGCGTTGCAACTAAACTAAATCTGTAATAACCTCGGGCAACACTGAAATACAGAAACAGAAAAAATACTGGGCTTATCTAAATTACAGAAATCCCCGAAATAGAGTAATTGATTGATTTACCTTTAGACCAACTTAGTTATTTGTCATATGTTAGTGATTCCTATGTTTTATGTGGTATTCTAATATTTATTCCGTAATTTACGATGCATTTCCATAATTGAATAATTCTAAATTTTTCGACGAAAATCTGTGATTTAGTATTCCTGTATTTTAGCATGAAATTTAATGATTCAGTAATTTCATATGCTTGTATTAGTCCGTGGGCTAACTAGGCCCACCGTGCACCCCCCCCACAAATAAATAAAACTGTGTTTTTCTGGTAGTTTTTTATGTGCTTTTTAATATTAGATATGTTAACACTGAATAAACTCTTACGCACTACCGGTTTTGAGCCACTTTATTTGTCGTATCGACAAAATTTTTTTTCCGATTTTCGGGGGGGCAAGAAAAACATAAATGGCAATATTTTTGTATTGAAATATCACAAATACACAAGCGACCACTCAAAATGTTGGTACTGGAGAGCTCTACAATGTAAGTTTTGGTTTATTCAAGGAAATGCTGAAGTTATACCTATTAACTCCTATTAATCGATTACATTTCCTCTTGTTATGTAAATTTTTCTGTGCTTTGATTTCATTTTTAGTCACTGTCATTGTCTGTTTCAGAATCAGGTTCTTCATCACTTTCGTCATCACTAGATATTTCGTTTGTGCTCCCATCACTCAGTCTATACTCATTCTCCGTCTCAATTGCTTTGTCCAAAATGTCAGCGAGACGAGTTGGGAGTATATCCCCATCACACCACTTTGGCTCAATGACTTCATTTACTAAAGTCCATCCATTGTCCTCAGTTGGCAGTGGAACAACTGGTTTGGGAATATGGGCTCGTTTCCAAATTGCCACCTGGTAGTTCACTCTTTTTATGTGTTCTCTTAAGCAGGATCTAGGGGGCGGAAGGGATGACCATTCGGTGTTCTTGTTTGGATTCAGTTGATTTTCTTTGCCACAGCATTTCTTCAAAACCATTTCATAGCGAAGATCATCAACATTTAAATGGCGACCTCTGGGCTTATACATGGAACACGTGAATTCTTCCAGTTGAAGAAAAAGATCTTCCGACACATCCCATGACTTTCCGAGGTTCTGGAAAACGATCTGATAACGTGGTTTCTTTTGAAGAAGTTTTATCGGCTTCACCTTTCCAATACCTTTAAAAGCACTGGTCGTGTCACACCTTGAAAAAGCATGCAGACCCAGCAGAGCATCGCAGTAAAGAGGCGTGAACTCATGTGCCAGTTGGGAGATATTTAACAACCTTCTCTTGCATCTGGAACCTGTGTCAAACAGGAGAGTGATGTTTATTTTTGATGCATAATAAAGGAGAATGAAGAAAATATCACTATCTGGGCTTCTGACTCGAACATAGTCATATACTTCATCGGCTGCATAAAAGCAATATAGAACAACCCTTGTGTCTGTTTCCTCTTGATCAGACTCCAACTTGGGAATCTCTGTCATCATCACTGATGCTCCGTTGTCTTTAAGTAAGTAGGCCTTCTCTTCACATGCAAATATAACCTTTTTGTTTTGAAGTTTCATCCCGAAATCACCACTGCTCCACACCTTTAGAAGCAATCTCACAAGCTGCTGTTTATTAGAGTCATTGCTAAGAAATGACTTCCAGTTTTCAGGTCGTTTTGTACTTTCGCCTTTAATTATGCGTTTTTGACCACTTCCGCGGCTTGTCCTTTCCAAGCTCTTGATAGAATTTTCCTTGTACATGTCAGTGCTAAATAGGAGATCAGACTTTCCCACGATACTGACATCGTATATTTTTTCGCATATCTGTTTAAATGTTGCTGGCACTTCTTTCATGCAGTAGAAAATTGCATTCCCATCTTCAACATTCAAGGTTTTGGCGTCTGATGGCATGATAAAATCATCTAATTCTTTTGTGAGATAAGTAAAGCCTTTGCTTTTATCTGTCTTCAAAAGGTAGCCGTCGGGAGTACCAATTGATGAGGGTACTGGCATGAGTGGATATTTCATCAGTTCTCTCATATCAATCTTTTCTGATTGTTCTTGTGAAAGCACTAGCAATTGAAATGCAACATTTGCTTGCTGCTTGTACTGAACTTCACGATTACTTGATGTCTTCACAACTGATGCCTTCCCTATATCTGCAAATGTTTTTTGGTTCAGCCTTTTGATTGGCTCAAAAAACTGCTCATTCTTTCGCAACCTATCAGAAATGAAAGCTTCCTTTGCAGCAGTGCCAGACAATTCAGCGTTTATGATGTCTGATTCTATGTTTAATGGTACTGCAGCACCAGATGAAATGCAGTAAAGTTTATCATCCACCTCTACTTGGAATGGGTCCATGAAATTCTGAATTGCTTCCACTGTAGCAAATGCTGCTTTTTCACTTTTTTTTACTTGCGATGGCCGAGTATCACGGTGTTTTCTGCCACTACCACCATCGGACATATTTGCCATCTGAAGCATTACTTCAACATATCTCGATCTTTCATGAGCTGTACGTGCCCAACGACGATAAGCTTCATAGTTATTCAGGAGACCTGAAATGCCCGCACCCCGCCCGCCTGGGCCTGCTTGAGATTTGGCATGTCGCATAAATGTTTCTTCAATGGTTTTGTCCACTGCACACCTGTTCGCTGGTATGAATGACCTTGCCACACTTATTGCACCTAATTTGAGTAACTCGGTGGCGCCCGGGTGAGTTTCTTCAATGTTGACCAAAAACAACGAGAAGTAGCAGAGATATCTGGCATAATTTTGACCATCAAAGCTAAAAAATAGATCCACCATTTTACTCAAACAAGCACCATACAAGTAGTAATCATTGATCTTCACAGCATGCTGTAAGGAAAGGACCAACGAAACATGATTCATGTACGTCAGCCAAAATTGGGCAGTTTTACCAAGGCTTCCATCACGGATCTGTTGCCTGAATAAGGAATAATCTTCAAGAAAATTAGCAAGTACTTTGTTTTGCATTACAGCATCCAAGTTTTCTGAACTTCTCTCGTTAATGATGTGATCTATTGCTTGTAGCAAATCACCTGGTAGGCCTTTTAAAGATCTAGTTTCCAAATATCTGTCAAGAAGCAGTCTTTCCAGGCTTTCAGCCATAACTTTGTGGCAATTTATTGCACGACTGTAGTTTTTGCCGGACATCACACCATTCATGGAACCAACAGACATAACCCCCGCTTCCAACAGCACGTCAGCTAATCCGGACTCATTCATTTTTTTACCAATCATTTTTAGGTATGCACAGATCAAGTGAAAGGATCCTATCATTACAATGTGATCATCATAGAATTCTGGATTCTTCCAAATAATAGGGTAAGCCTTCATGCACACGCCTAAGTCAAATGTTGTGACGGCGTACTTCTGACCGACCTCTCGCGATGCATTTTTTGATACTCTAAGGCACTCTTGTACAGTGGAGTAGTCTGTTATAGGGTGATTAATGATTGGATAATAATCTATTGTGGTAAGGCGCTTCGGAACTTGACCGGTCTCAGATACGAAGCCCGCCCACCCAGGTACACGCTGAGATACAGTGCTGCTATGCAATCGGCAGATACACCACAGGAGATACTTCAACATCGACTTTGACAGAGCATCTTCATATTCTACCAATGTTAGGTCAGAAATCGTCATTTTTGGGCTGTCCCTCTTATTCATATAGCATGGAGGTAGGGTATCATTTGTCAAGGATTTCAGAGAGCGTGCCCTTGTCCTTGGAAGAGATAGCAGATTTTCTGCCTGGCTATCTGTCTTGTCCTCATCAGCAGTAGGCTCGCAGGGAATATTTTGTAACATTATCCCGTGGCAGGTATGAATCGAACCTGCACCAGAAAGGTCATTGACAAACTGATCAAAATTATCGAAGTCGCTGTGAAATAATGATGGGCAATGAGGATTTCGTATTATTTGGGGTGTTAGTATAGCATGAGTCTCTTCAAGAGCCTCTGCAAGTGCGGTTTCAAGTTCTAATGAAAACGAGTAACTCTCTGAATGACCTAATTTGTTCATTAATACGCTCAGCTTGGCACTCCGGAAAAGGTGGCGTAAAGTCATGCAAACCAGAATGTGTTTTGGTAGTTTCCACTGGCCTTTAGTTGCTGCCCGACACAGGTCCTGACCGATGGATGAAACGAGAAGTTCTATTTTTTCTGATTCTGATCTCTCAGCTTTCCCACTAATGAGAATGCGCAAGAAGCGTTGCAAATTGTTTGGGGTAGGGTTTTCAGTTGTTAGGCATGATGCAGTTGGTGGCCAAGGTAATTTTTCCGCTTTTTCAAATGCATTTTTAATCATTTTGTGCAGAAGGATGGCTACATCCTGAATCTTATCTGAACATCCCAATAGATACCCATGCTTAACAGCTTCTGAAATATCAGTTTCGTTACTAAAAACAAGATCTGACTGATATTGACCCTGGATTTTACCAAGGCTAACAAAACAGAGTTTGTTGCTGTAGACCTCGTGGCTATTTAATATTGATTTGATCTTCTCAGACCTGTAATTAGGGTTTGCAAATGGTGTTTCTGACAGATATGTACAATACAAACTACGGAGATCTGTCATTTTCATGACCTTTTTACCGATAATTATTTCTTTGTCAATCACTTCACAAAGTTTAGCAAAACAAACAGCATGGACTTCCTTCATTTCACTTTGATGCTGCTTGGACAGAATATTGTCATTTTGCCATTTTGTCGGAACAGAGTACCTCATTCGGCAAGTGATATGATATTTCGCCTCCCTTGCAAAAAGATCTTCACCACGAATGCGAGTTAAAAGTTCTTCATCGCCTTTTTTTTCCGCTATTTTGATAATTGTGGGACCACCTTCACGTTCAAAGTTCGTCAAACCTTCTGATGTCCATACATTTTGTTTTTTGACCCCAATTCGACCATAACGTTTGCAAAATATGCAATTTGGTTGAAAGAGAGTTTTGTCTTTACCCTCAATAGAACCTCGTCTTGGCATCCTCTCTTTTTGTTTTTTTCTAGGCTTAGAAGTTACTTTGAGACGACTTATGTTCATCGTGAACCGCTGATAGCAGCTCCTATGATAGCCATCATTATCACCAAACTCTGGCGGAATCTGTTCACAGACACCTTGCATTCTTCTAGAAGAACCAAGTGGTTCCTTTAAACGTTTATCCCGTATTTCACAAATCTTTTGAAATCTTTTCTGAGGGTCCTCAAGATCTGACAGACGAACAAAATCGCAGAGGTTGGATGTTTTGACGTGGATAATGCAATTGCTTGGAGGGCGTTTGCTGGCACCGTTGCTCTCTGGCCTTGTCTTTCTCTTTGGCATCTTTGATTAGCTGAAAAAGAGAAACTCTGTTGTAACTCATAACTTCATAAAATCTTTCATGCCCTCAAAATAATAGGACTTCAAATAAGCTTTCGAATAAAGCCGAAGTATTAGATAACTTCAAATTTTTAGCAAATCTTTCTGGTTGATAACAACGCTTATTATGCGGCTCTACGGAAAATCTTAACTCAAACTTCAGATAGGGAAGTAAAGCATTAGATTCAGAAACGTCAAATCGTCAAAATTTAAATCGTAACACTTCAGATGTCATTAAATTTTATTCGGAAAACACTCAATAAACGGATCGGTGACGTGGAACTTTCAGTGAAGCAAAAGCAAGTAGCAAAATCTGAAACTAAAAACAATGCGCTAGTAGCTCAGAAATGCGTAAGGTAAACTTGAAAACAGAATTATTCAAAAACTAATCTCACAAAGTCCTTGGTAAGCTTCAAATATAACTTCAGTAATTTGTTGCAAATGTTCAGGACGTTCATAAGCAATATTTACGGTGTTGAATTACCTTTACGCTTTAATCTTGTTCATCTAGAAAAACTCAGTTAGTCGTCCAAAATCTAACAAAATCACTCAAAATGACTTTCAATCACTGCAAACTTAACTGAACCTGGCAATCGTTTACAACTGCATTAGCCTGCTAAATACCATTTCGATTAAGACGAGACAAAGAAAAACAAAATAGCACGTGGAATGGTTGCCAAGCAAAAAGTAGAAAAACGAAAATTAACAAGCTTGATAAATTTCAACACAAAGCATTACAGTGAAGATTTTACTTTAATGTAATCACACTCCATTGTATGTTTAACTGTCATAAACAGAAACCGCGTGCCAAGCTTTTCAGCGGTGGTTGCAACTGGTGGTTACACAATGGCCCTTGTTGACACACTTTTGATCGAATTTGCATAAATCAAAACTTACATTGTAGAGCTCTCCAGTACCAACATTTTGAGTGGTCGCTTGTGTATTTGTGATATTTCAATACAAAAATATTGTCATTTATGTTTTTCTTGCCCCCCCGAAAATCGGAAAAAAAATTTTGTCGATACGACAAATAAAGTGGCTCAAAACCGGTAGTGCGTAAGAGTTTATTCAGTGTTAACATATCTAATATTAAAAAGCACATAAAAAACTACCAGAAAAACACAGTTTTATTTATTTGTGGGGGGGGTGCACGGTGGGCCTAGTTAGCCCACGGACTATATGCATCTTCGTATTATGGCGCTGCCATATGCTTTGCAGTGTATGGATTGTTTTTTTCTTTCATAAAATATCCGTTGTGGTATTGGCTACTGGCAATTTATCAATTAAATTGTGAATCAAAGTACTAGACCATTGGTTCGCAACCGGTGGGCCACGGCTTAGTATTATAATGCATAAGTGGGCCACGGACGTCTGTGTACTTTGAAAATGGGTTTGCATGCCGAATAAGGTTGAGGAACACTGTTCCATATGAACAGCCATACGCACCATCACCTGTGAACTAGAAACTCAATGACGTTTTTTTTTTCATTTCCGTGATGTGAACTGGCCATCCTCGGCATTGGAGAGGCAATGATCTTTTTTTTTTTCGGAGATCAACTTCATTGCCATGATATCTTATGCCTATCCCAGGGACATTGTAATTGTCATATCAAAGTTCTTATGAAAGTGGGCCATGGCAAGAACAAGGTTGAGAACCACTGCACTAGACATAATCTTATGTGGTCAGAATTGTCGTACAAGCACCGATCTTAATATAATCCTAAGTTTCTAACCAAAAGTTTTGCCAGAGATTTTAAAAGTAAATTTCACAAACCAGTTTAATCATTTAAACACGATATGGATGAGCATGGTATCTTAAGAGTTGAGGCGTCAAGGTTGTTGACCTAACTTTCTAGCCATTGCGTTTGTATCATCAAATCCTGACTTACTAAAAAAAATTTTCAATTCTACTAAAATGTTGCTATGCAATAGCGTACATTTCAAGCTTCAACCTTCCTAAACAGTTTGGCTGTTGCTTACTGTAGTTTGTATTCGGAAGGGCACTTAATTCTGCCTTGAATACATAAACAAAAATTCATCCAAATTTGTTAGTGTTGGGAGAGACTCGGGTCAATGACTAGTCGGTACTCGACACCAGTGACTTGGGACTCGACTCGAATATTATAAAGCAGAAAGAGGATAGTTACCTCTGAAGAAAATTAGAGAGCTTTGCCGTAAAATAGCCTTCTCTCTGAAAAGTACTCACAGATTAAAAGCTTCGGAAATATAACGCCAAAAATTCATAAATTTCGACATTAAGTAGCTCTGATTTTAATTTTATTCATTTTTGCGTGAAAAGTTGTAAAATCTATTATGAATAATTACTTTGATATTTGTAAACGAATGAGAAACGCAGTTCGGCAAGGTGTTGTTTTGCAGTTTTCTAGAACAAGATTTTTTTCAAAAACTGAAGATAAGTGATTTTTTGTTTTGTTTTCTGTTTGGTAGTAGTGCTTTACGAGCGCATGTGAAATAGCAGCTCAGTGTCACGTAGTTACAAATGATTATGTTAAAATCTATGGTCTTTGTCGGTAATGATAGCCAAGAGCGACAAGGCGTTGGCTGTGACCAATAGGTTGCGAGTTTAAATCCTGTTGCGTTCTGCGAAATCTTGTGATTGAACAAGGCATTTAAAAGCAATAACTCCTTGGTTTGTTCAGCGCTTGTGGTAGAAGTGCATTGCTCCAATATTCCACGCCCTGCTCAACAATTATTTAAAAAATCACAGAAAACTTAATGCTGGCAATTAAGTGTTAGAAAAGCTGTAATTGTTGTAAAAAAGCACTAAGACCTGACCCGAGTGGTTAGCACGACATGAGTCATGACTTGAGACTCGACGTCAGCTGCTCGTTCCCAACACTGCAATTTGCTCACTTACTAAATTAAGGCAGGTTTCCATTAGGCGTAAATGGCAGGCGTAGCGTGAAAAATTCTTTATCTATTTAGAGAGATGCGCCTTACGCGCATTAGTGTTTTCCTCCCAAGTTTATTCAAGCAACTCGGTATGTAAAGTGACCTTGTTTTGATCTGGAATTTGAAACTAGCCTAGAAGTTTGGTGGTACTAAACATTTCAAATGCTAATGTGAGTTACAAATATAACCTTGTTGATTGTTGGCCGTGTTTTTGAGCTTGAGAAACACAAAACTTGAGTTTGCCTAGCAGATTGCTGGGCTAGTTTTTGCTGCAACCAAGCTATTTCAGCTCACTTAACGATCCACAGAAAGAGATTCGAGCTCGGAAACTGTAGCATCTATTCTTCGTTAAGACTTCTTACGTTTAGTTAAGTGAGTTCACTTGTTTCCACAACTTCGCTGATCCTAATTTGCAATGCAGAGGCATGCTGTCAAGGTGACTTTTATTTTATGCTGCTGAGGACAGAGATGATCGGACTTCTAATGTCAGAGCCGCAAAAATTTGGTGCTGAAACTGTCCCCAATTAATTCGACATAAAAATTGATTTTGAGCCATGATGCAATAAATGCATGAAGACGCGTGGCGCGGAACGCGTCAAGATACGCCAGACAACAATACGTTGCTTGCATGGCGTTTGCTGCGCTGTTGTCCTTGCTTCAAAACATTACGAGCTTATTGCCTACTTGTCGGGGTTGTGGTGTTTGTGAAAGTGTATGTAGTGCAAATGTACTATGGGTACTAGTTGTAGAAAGGATATCGACAGGGTTACAATGACTGCATTCTGCGTTAAAAATTAATGTTAAGATACCCAGAGTGCCAGATACACAGATGATAATCATACTTTTGTTTTTGTAGGATTTCAAGATGTTTACATCAAAGTGAATGGCTCAACCACAATGCTCAACTTGTTAAAATGTTACGTAAAAGGAGTGCTTTCACAAGAAACGCATCAACAAAAAGCTGACCGTCTTGGATATCACGTGGTTGAATTCGACTCATTACGTCACAACTGTCCGCGCGTTTTGGCATCACCAAGTGGTGAAGTGAAGACCGAGCCTCATGACGATTATACTGAATATTTAAATCAAGAACTAGTTATGCGTGACGTTCGATTTGCCGAAGGAGGCAAAATGTCCCCTTTTAATCTTGCGATTGCTTCAAATAACCGAGGGCCGCCTGTACCGGCTAGTCGCTCGGTTCCAGACTTCTTGACGAAAATTTCGGATTTAAAAATCAGTTGATCATTTGTGCATTAAATGTATCAGAATTGCACTGATCAATGTTTTTCCTTGACTAAATCATAGCAGGCTGCGTACAATATGAAATTGATTTTCAGCTCTGGTCATCTGGAATAATTAAAATGTTTTCCCAAATCTTGCTCTTTTATGTCGTTGAGTGGCATTTTAGCGTGTGACCATATCGCTGTCAATGATACGAATACCATCCTTGCATGAAACAAATTGCTGTTTTGCTGACGTGGCCTTGCAGCGAATGCTAAAAGATGAGGCTTGTTGCCATGCTTCATTTCTCGTATCTTCACGAAGTAGGTTTGTTGTGCGGGAATTCACCTTACGACAGTTTAAAGCAAGCTTGGTCAAAATACATTTTGTCATTCCACAGAAATGCTTTATTAAAACAATAGAGTTCGATCACAGCTAGCCTAGCTGGCTTGAATATTAAAACAGGACGACATGATGCTCTTCTGAAACTCTTGAAAACCTTAAAAGTTAAAAAAAAACAACTGAAAGTTAACCTTAAAAAGTTAAAAAACCAATAAAAATTCTTTTATCTATTAGCTAAAGAAGCAGATGTGCAAACTTTTGGTAACAGCTTGTGACTATTCATGGTAGTAATTAGACAATGAAAGATTTTAAACGTTTCAACTCGTTGTGCTCTTGTTTCCAGATGCTGATTTCTTGCTGCGTGATATCTTTGTCAGCATTGTAACTTTTAGTTACTTTTTGTATTTACATAAATGCGATACTAACAGCAGCAGCTGCTTCCACTTTTGTAGCTTCAGTGAAATAGGCTTCTTGGATGCCATTATTTCTGTCATCTAAATTACAAAAGCAAAACTTATAATTGCTGTTTTTAATTTGTACTTATTTTACGATATTTACTGCTTAATTGTTTTTATTGAAATGTAGTAGGTAGTATAGCTGCTAGGAAAAATAATAGGGCGAAATGACGTATTGCTTTCGTGAAATACCAGTTATTTAATGCATATACTATTGAATACTTTCTTTAATTTGTGCACTTTTTGGATTTCTTTTTTTGCTAGAGCGTTGATTTATAGCTAAAGCATTGCTACAAAAGAGACAAGGGATTGTTGAAAGCGACAAGTAGTATTCACCCTGCTATCGTTTGTTAAATCTTTTTACAAACAATTTCAGTTAAAAAATAAATGACGTCAATTTGTTGTTATTTTTTAGATGATTTTGTGTCTTTGGTGGAAGCAGTAACGGATACGTTAAGCAAGTGGACAATAACAAGAAATCATTGGAAGCATTTATTTTTGTATTAAAACTTTCACAAAAATGTTGGTCCTGACATGATCGAGGGTGGAAATAGGCAGGTTAAAATGTAGAAATGGCGATTTTTAATATTGGACTGGTTACGTTTCGTGGAAACTTTAATTACAGAAATTTAGTTGCAATATTGTAATTTAAGAATAACCTTACTTCAAATTTAGTTTAATGCTTTCACTAGTTTGCCGTTATTATCCACTTGCTTCACATTGGTCTGGAGTTCAAAATTCTGTAAAAACACCATTGATATTCATCAGGAAGGGCATCCGAATTTAAAGTGTTACGTTGCACCAGCAAACATACTGGTTCAAAAGCGAATGTGTGGTGGTAGACCCACTAAATCAGCACGTCTGAACCTTTGAATCACGGAAAAAAGACATAAAACCAACTATTTCACGTCGACTATGCGTTACTGGTTTCCATTACAGGCAAAGCAATTCAAATAATAACGACAAAGCTAAGGCCTTTAATTTTTTTAACTGAAATTGTCTGTAACAAGATAAAGCTAACTGTTGCAACATCACCAGTAATAGAACCTTTCTAGCCGTCTAGTGGTGGGAGACCGTTCTTGTGCTCATATATAGCCCAACATATAGTTTACATGCTCTTTGTTAATACAAATGTAGCTTACATCTGTGCTCTTTTCGTGGCATAATTGCCTTTTGGTTAGAGCGTCCGCTTCGCAGTCGGTAGACCTGGGGTTCATTCCCCTTGTCGAGTCATACCAAAAGACTTAAAAGATGGTATCTATAGCTTCCCTGCTTGGCGCTCGGCATTTATGAGAGGTTGTGGAGAACAAGCCGGCAAGTTCGCTTGTTGTGTCCTTGGGCAAGGCACTTAACGGGATGCCCCCGCCTTTATGTGGAAGACAGGTGGCCCATAAACATCGAAAAAGGCAACTCCCAAGCGAGTGCGGACTTCCCGTCCAAAGTATAGCGATACAATTCGCTTTCTCGTGAATGGAGGATAAAAATGGCAAATAAACAAAAACAAAACTTAAAGAGGTCCTATAAATTGAAGCAGGTTAGTCAGCATATGTCATAAATATCAGCTGTCGATTTGTATAACTCTTCGACTCTGCTGTAGCAAATTTTAGGTTAAGTCAACGATTTAGGAAAAACCAGAAATTCAAAAAGTGCGCAAATTTGAACAAAATCAAGTAAATTCAGAACAAGTGCAAAATTTTCCCCAAGACAACAAGTGCAAAATTTTCCCCTGTTAGTTATCAAGTTTATTCTTGAGAACATTAAAACAGCATCAAATCCATGGTTGCGGGTTCGAATCTCAGCTGGCAGGGCATTAAAAGAAAGGCAGTGTACACTGAAGGGGAAGGCCTGGTATGTAAATGTACGGGGCAGTGTACACTGGAAGGGAGTGTACAGGGTGGATCAAGTGCATAAATTTCCCCAGATGGGGAAATTTATGCACTTGATTTGTAAATTCAATAACCGAGATTATAGAAACGTGTCTGTTACAAAAGCGAGTGCAGTAGCCAAAAATGCTGGTTCCAAACCGCTACAAGTGGATGACCTCAAATAAAAGCTACACAAATGACGAATGCAATAATCAATGCGGAAGCAGGTTGCCCTACTTGTCCACTTCGCGATGTCGCTGGCAGTTAGTATGTAGCATACAACATGATTTTGACCTGAATGGTATTTTAAGCTGAAAAACAAATAGTTGTCTTATCACAGTTGTACGACACCATTGGCAGGAAAAGTCTCAGTCTTTCTTCTAGTTCAGAAGTTTTTTAAATTTTTGAGATACGCCACCTTGACAATGTCAAGAAAAACCTGTGCTTACACCCTTTAACGCGTAAAATCCTTTTTTGGAGATAATTTTTTTCCGATTTTTTTATTAGTTTCGTTCAGCCTCGATATCTTTTTTCTTTTGTCAACTTCACAAAGACTAATTTTGTGAAGTTGACAAATTTTTGACCAATTTTTATTATTCTTTTCAAGGGGAAACTATAAACCGTAACCCTACGCTTCCCAGTTGAAGAATACATGTTGTAATGATAGCGAATGCTAAGAGAGCATTTACTCCTGGCAGTGAGATGTCATTGGGACTGAGTGCAAACTTAATATTGAAACATTGCACTCTCTGAGCATCACGCTGCCTGCGGAATAATCGCTTGGATTTAGGCCGAAACTTTCTAGTCAAAACTCTGGTTCGCAACGACATGCATGAGTGGCTGCTGACGTAAAAACCGTGAAGTAATCACCTGTCTTACTCGTTTTCTTACGATTTTTGAGTGCCTTAAGTTTTATCACATTAACCACGCATCAAAAAGAATTTTTTGTTTGTTCCTTGGTTCTATCCAGTATTTTCAAATTACAAAGTTGTGAAAAAATCTTCGTTTTGTCCTTTCAAACTCAGCTTTTGCTGTCATGAATTAAATTCTTAAAACCATAAAATTTCTGTGGAAAGAAATGCATTGACAAAGCATAAACGAGTTGAAAAGTTGTGGGCTAGGATATTCCATGTTTATGATTCTCGCTCGTGAATGAGTGTGCCATAATATTTGTCATCTGAAAAATCTTTTCTTGAAAAACTTTCTTTTACATTGGATAATCTAACCCCATGTTGTATCGATAAATCATTCGATTTTTTTCTAAACTGTCGGAAGTTCAAACGTAATCAGGGCTTTTTATTGAGTATCTAAATAAAGAATTTTTGAGATTGATAATCCATTTAATACACTATAGGGAGACAAACAAGCCTTTGAAAGTTTTGCAGCTGTGATACATGTTGTTACAGAGCGACAGAAATGACAAATGTGCAGCTTTAGTAGCGTTACCAAGGATTTTCTAAAAATATGGACTGCCTCAGTAGGTTACTAAATATTAATCGCGGCAACTACACTAGTCCAGGTGCACTCTGCACCATAACGTTACTCACCAGAGTAAAGTCTCAACATAGGTAAGTAACGCATTTAAGTAGGCATTGCCATCAATACGTCATTTGCACTAAAGCAATCCCACCGTCTACTTTTCGGATCTGTTACCATAGCGCCTCTGCGTCATTCCAACATAAAACGGAAACTTGCAAGTACTGATCACTGCATGGATTAGCTGCCACTAGCCGAAAATCCAACTACCCATTCATCACAGCAGCTCCAACATTCCTTGACGCAGCCTCACGCCAAACAGAATCACCCCGGTATTAGTCCCGCGGCGTTAGTTTAGCCGATGTTCAGAAAAATAACCTCAAAAATCGACATCTGAGATCAGGAAATATGTCGGCAGGCTTGGACAAGTCTCCACCACTTGTGTTAAGTGCTTAAGCATAATCAACTGATGACGTCGTCACGGCAAGCCAAGGGTCAATTCTCACTCCAAATCTTTTTCCGTCTACGTGCGTGAGCAGATTGCAGATTTTTAGGCCAGTTCAGTAACATTGTTTGGTGAAATGGGTCGCAGAGTGTCGGTCAAAGTTTTACGCTGGGTAATTGGCTAATGTCTGTGATCTATGATCACTGGTGTTTTTTCACTGTGCTGTTCAAATTTCTTACGGTTTTTAAAGGAAATAAATGTATGGTTAGCGTAATAAAACCTTGCTGCATCGAGAGAACAGCAAAACGTAGAATTTTGCAAAATTGTTGCGGAAATTTCTGGAAAAATTTGTGCACAACGTAGTATGACATTTGTTAACGTGATTTATGTACCCTGTCATTGGTTTAGTTGTTTTGTCCTTTTAGGAAAGTAACTGTAGCTGTTGTGTTTGCCGCCTTATTTAATAGGTTGTCATTTGCAATAAGTGAGGAATAGGGATGTTTGGTAATATGTGATGACTGATGAAAACGTTTTTATATTTCACAAATTGTTTTCAACTACGTTCAACCTTAATGGAAAAAAAAACAGAAGTTTTGTACAGTGAATCATTTATAAATTAATACCGCAAATTGTTTTCTCTTTAGTTAACGCCTTTACTTTGATCGATTTCTATGTCATTCTCGTTTCTTGTTTATGGTTATTTGACGATTTCACTAATTGATCTCATATTACCGTTTATGAGCTTATTCTACCCTGGCAGTATTTTTTTATTATGTGGTGGTGGTAGCGAATAGAAAACCTAATGTTTTATCACCAACTAAAGCCAGTGGCAAGTTGTTTATCTATTTTTAGCAGCGCTTGCCTGTGTCCTAGATCAATTGGGAAACAATAAACAGCTTGTATTGTCACCTAATGCTTGCCTTAATTTGATAATATACCGGTACGCTTGTTTCCCATTCGCTTGATATCTTTGTTTGCATGAACTGTATTTTAGGAGATTTTTCAGTAGACTTTTAATATCTTGTAATATCTAGAGCCAGATACGCCTAGCGTGTCGCGATTAATGAAGATGGTACCGCTAATTTGTGAACAAAATTTCTGTCTTATTTTAATACAGTCTTTATGTTCTGCAACTTGGTGTGTGCTCGTGCGTCGAAGGCCTCCGGTGAGCAAAACAGTAGAGACAGGATCTCCCAAATAGAAGCGGCGGTGAAACTGCCAGCTATAGCTGTTTCTCACTGCAGTAACATTACAAAAGTGCTTAGTCATTCGATATCAAAAAAAAATGAATTTTGGTACTGTAAATTTATAAACATCATCTTTCAATCCAGGAGCGGGAGCCATGCCCCCCCTTCGTCCTAGGTAAAACTATGCCCAAAGCAAACAATTGCCTGAAAATTTTCTGCTGTCGTTGGGCTTTATTCCTGAGATTTATACATGAGCTTCAAACTTTCTATAGTTTTCTTGATATAAACCAGAAATCACACGAACAAGTTCTTTTGCGCAATAATCTTGCAACAATAACCTATCCGTGTCTGACGAGGTGCGCAAGAATATTGTACTCTTTGTACAACATTTGTAGCAATATTGCACAAAATAACTAGCTTGCACGAGTGAAAGCGAGTTTTGTGCTTTCTGGAAAAGTTTCATAAATATTGCCAAGAATAAACTCTATTTTTTCGGCAAGTGATTTGCCAAATCATCTTAATGAGCCTAGATTCATAGTTGACGATTTAACCCTTTTAAAGCATCAACTTAATATAACCAGGGGTGTGGAAGCGGCTATTTCGTCAACCGCTTCCGCTTCCACCAACAAAAAACAAGAAAACAACCAATGACAATTTTTTTTACTTTTGTGGGTAGGTAGCCTGTTTTCTCTTACACTTCATCATTTTGAGGAAATCAAAACCAATGCATTTATTGTTATTACTTTATTTACTTCGCCTAAGCTTATTGTTCCGAACTACTCTGTGTTTGTTTTTTCTTAGATGTTGGTACTCGCGTTGAATGTACAACAGTGCTCTTCAACCTTTCTGTCATCGCAGAACCCTTGGTGTGCTTTTGCTTTTGACACGGAACCCCACAAACAAAAATTTGGAAATCACGAATTGCTTGCAAGAATATCAAATATTTCGTTACTACACTTCAAAAATAATTAAACACTTCAACAAATAAAAAGTTATTACAAGTTCCTTGACAACTTATAACCATTTTTACTACAGTTAACCTAATGCTTCTCAGATCTAAGCCGTATGACCACATATAACAAATCTCGACAATAACTTGTCATCACTACAACAAATTACAACGAGATAGCGCGAGGAGTGCCCTGGGTAACTTGGCCACTCTGGAAAGCCAACACCCATTTCGACCCAACCCAAACGGGATTGGGGACCGCACCACCACGTTGACGCGGCTATTGATTGGTGCAATCAACTCCCCACTCCGTTTCAATTCCACTCCAATCTTTCTTGGGGTCACCTTTGACCGCACTCTTTCCTTTTCTAAACACGTTTCTTTGCTGAAGGCTATCTTTTTCCCTTGTCTCAAGGCCTTACGGTATATCTCTTCTTCTTCATGGGGCACCTCTCAGGAATCCCTCTCTCTTCTGTATAAAGCTTTTTTTCGGCCACTTCTCACTAATGCTTCACCAGGAAGGTTTCCTTTCTTAGGCGCTACCAATATCACCAAATTGAAAAACGTTTATCGAGCGGCAGTTGCGTCATCTCCGGCTGCCTCTCGTCCTCCCCTATCCCACCTCTCCTCACTGAGGCTTCTTTAGTCTCTACCTCCCCTACGAGTCACCATGACTCATTTCGCTCCTTCATCTTATAAGCGGGGTCTTCGTCTCCCAACCTCCTTTCCCATTTTAGGTTTGGCCATACTTGAAGTGAAACCAGGACTCTGCAGATCGTCCTGGAGATCACCACTTGGTCCGGCTTTGGCCAACATCCTCGTTGGATATTATGAAGAAAAATTATTTTCTCAAACGCAAAAGCCTTCAACATACTTCAGATATATTGACGACACGTTTGCCATCTTCGATCACGAAGCTGAAGCAGATGAATTTCTGACCAAACTTAACTGCCTTCATCCATCCCTCAAGTTCACCTTTGAAAAAAAGAAAGGGAAATGTCTACCGTTTCTTGACGTCTACGTCGAAAGAACAGATGTTGGCTTGGAGACCAGTGTATACCGTAAACCCACTTTCACTGGCCAGTATTTGCGTTGGGAGTCCTTTATTCCTCTCAAACGCAAAATAAGTCTAATATCTACATTGGTGCGTCGAGCTCTAATGATTTGCACCAAGCGTAGACTCAATGAAGAAATAGAACGGATTAAGAAGATATTACTGGACAATGGCTATCCTAAAAACATCATCAACACTCAGATCACCAAGAAAATTGGTCAGTTCTCCACCCTTAAGCGATTTGGCACTGAAAAGTGTCCTGTGTACTTGAGGGTCCCTTGGATAGGTAAGCCATCTACAAACTTGGAAAAAGAAGTCAAAACCGCCGTGGAAAGCTGCTATGGTTCCGTCAGCACCCGCCTGGTCTTTACGCCTAAGCGCATGCTGCCTGTGGCCCGCAAGGATGTTCTACCTGCCATTCAGAAAAGTTTTGTCATATATGAATACAAGTGCCACTGTGATAGTCGGTACGTAGGGCGAACATCTCAACGACTACAGGATCGCATCAAGCAACATGTTCCGCAATGGTTAAGACAGCAATTGACTCGTCCACGCCGATCTCAACCACACAGATTGTGCAAACGAACCTACACCAAACCGGATTGTGACTCCGCCATTGGTCAGCATCTTTTAGATAATGATCGATGCGCATTAAACTATGATGATAAGCGGTTTTCAATCCTTGCCGCAGCGCGCAGCTCTTTCCATCTCAATCTTTTAGAGGCTACTTATATCAAGACCCGACGTCCGGTGTTATGCAGACAGAAAGAGTTTGTTTACACTCTCAAACTCTTTCGATAATCGTAGCATTTGGCCTCCTGCCGCGCCTTCTTTAACTTTCGCAACTGCGAAATCTTTCTTTTGCGCGCTTTGCAATACAAACGCAATCATTGGCCTGTCTTGATTACGTAACATCCAAATTATTCACATAAAAGACTCATTCACTCTAGATCTTCTCTTTTGACGCGATACCGCCACTGATGAGAGCGTTTTTTTTTTTTGAAAAAGACTTCAATATAGTCAAAATGCATTCACAAAATAACTTTGAGAAAAATTATTTTGATTTTTCATTGAAATATGAGTATGTGTCAAATAAGGAACCAACCGAACATAAGAACCTTTTCCTTTCATGGACCACATACGGCACACCAATCACCACAACGCTGAAGTGGCGTGGGAAGCAAATGTAAACAAGCCCAGGTCTGGTAGGTGTTCACAGCATGTATAATACATGCCAGAAGAGGCACAACCCATGGAAAAGTCTGTAATTGCGCTTATAAACAAATTAACTCGTTTTTTTTTCACTATGTGGCCTATGTAGCACACTGTGCATTTAAGGGTTAAATTTTTTAATTTTAGTCAAAATGCTTTGAACTGTAGACTGTGGAGGAAACAAAACCATCAATTTAAGAAGGCCGCAGTTAGTCGAAAAACAATTGAAGCAGGCAAGATTGTAAATTAGCCGTCCCCAATTTTTGATCAAACGATCTCCAAAAGTGATGGTACGTATTCCGAATGGTGCTGATCTCCAAAAAAAAAAACGGTTATCACCTCTCTCACCGCAACCTGTTAGGCCTGCCGCGACCTCGAGAAATTGTCGGCCATCACTTCACGGCCATTTTCACGTAACTTCCGCAGACCAACTTCGGAGACCAGGCATTCGCACTTTGGCCCAATTTGGCCACCGGGCCGCATTAAGTGCCCAAATTGAACAACGTTGAACAGAAATTCCAAAATGTCTACTCTAATGAGGAGTTTTCAACTTAGTCGCGTTTTTTTGGGAAAAAGGCAGTTTTGTAGCAAATACTCTTATTTTGGAATAGCCTAAAAGCAAGGCAGTGAGCAATTTTAGAGAAAATACAGAGGAGTCAGACGTTTCAAGAAATTTATAAAGTGAATTAGGAGCATAAAAATGAGCTTTCTTTACTAATTTGAGTAGAAATATGATAGCCAGAAAACTAGTGAACATTATATTTCCAAACGTTTACTTTATACTGAAAGTACTATGAGTTACCTAATAGGTAACACTTCAATTAAAATCAATAACGCTTTCAGTATAAAGCGAAACGTTTTGAAATAAAATGTTTACTAGTTTACTGGTATCACATTCTTACTCAGATAGTAAAGTGAACTTTTTTCTTTGGTAAACCATACTTTTTATATTTCTGAAACGACTGTTCTTCTTCTTCTTCTTCGAGTGCGTTTTGAGCTAGATTAAGTTGCACCAAGCCGTTGTGATTTTTTTGGCATTGCTGTTACATTGTAATAAGTCATCCATGGTGCAGGTTGTTCTAGTTTTTTCGCAAGTTAACAAATGGTTCATGGATTGATTTTCTTTTCCACACTGGTAGTGGTATCAGTGGCGGAGGGTAAGTAGCCCCACTTCAGTCGGAGAGATTTGGTCTTTCCTACACCTGATCTTAAACGGTTAAGGCAGCGCCATTTGTTACATTGTAACTTGTATCCTAGGGGGGGATTCTTGAACTGGAAAATTTTGGAGCTTATGTTGATCTGGAATATTGTCGGTGTAGTTCTGCCATAGGCTCTGTGTTTTGAGTTGGTGCGTGGTGTGCTTGTCGAGAGGAGAAACAGTTCTTAAAAACTCTTTTTAGATTTTAGTCTAGATGGGGCGGTTGTCAATCCGTACATGGGATGCCGTTGGTCCAAATCGTATTTTTGTTGCTCACAAGCGACTGTTGACTGAAGAGAAGCACAGTGGTGAATCTTTTTAGGGTAAGTCCCGCTGCCGCAAATAGACTTGCGAATGTTATTGTTGGCCCGTTCAAATGGAAATCGTTCAAAGCAAACAAGGCAAACAAAGCGAACAACGGCTAATTAAATGTGCTGTGAGGTTCAGCTTGCGACTTGTTTGTACTTAAGCGCTAGTCTGGCTTAGTATGTAATGTAATAGACCTACAGATGAAGCAGAGGTTTGTCAAATATGTAATGGTGAAATTAAAAATTAGGTCTGCAGTAACAATATCAACTTTTAGGCATGCAGCAATAAATGTATTTAATTGTATTTTAGAGAAGAGTTTAAATATTTGTAGATAAGGCTTGTAGCATCAAAGCTGGTGTGGCTAGCTACGAAGCAATTGTTTCTTCTTCAATTTGTCAGTTTTTAGCATGTGCCCTGTTAAGGCAAATTAAAGGGATGTGAGACTTGAGCTATAGTCATAACTGCTGAGCCGAGGAAATGTAGGTAAATGAAGCCAATATTCAGGAATTGTATGTGATGGTCCAAAATTTCATCAGAGCTGTTGGGTAAGGTTTTGAATTAGATAAAAAAGCACCGCTATAGACTAGTCCTATAGAGGGGTTTTGAGACCAAAGATCACCAAACGCTCAAAGTGAAGCCACTTGTCTTTTGTATTCTGCTTTCACTATTAGAATAACTTTTAATGATTAGAATAATCCAAAAAAACAAAACATAAGGTGCTTGGCATTTGCCTGTAAACAGGTAAATCCAACTCTAGCCACATTGCTATTGCCAAACAAGCTGACTGGTTGTTTATTGTAAGCAAAATGTGAAAATGGAATGCAAAATAATTTGCCATTGACTTTGTGACTTATGTGAGTTACCTTAATAGCAGGGCTGGACATCCCTATGCTGATACCTAGCATGAAGACAGGAGGCAACCTTATGGCTATTCAATACAAAAAGGCCACTTTTTGTATTATTTTATACATCTGATATATTTTGTTGAGATATCGACCTGGTTTAGGGAACATTTCAATATTTGGATAGTTTTACATTAAATGGAATAAAGCTGTAAAGCCAGTGGATATATTCAGGTAGCTCTCTCACTGCTTTGTACGAAGCTGAGCACTTTTATAATTTTATGAGCTTTTGGAACCAGTTAAAAATATCAGCACTTACTGATACTGGCAATTAAAAAAAATATCAAAAAAATTCTAACTCAAACACTATTTTAATGGTGCATTCAGTAGACGCTAAAGATGAGCATTTATATTTAAGGGTAGCTTAGCTAAGTATTTGCGGGGGTATGTCTTGAGCCACCAACCCAAGAGAAATATGGCTTGTAGGTGATCTTTCATACTTTTGGTTCTCTACATTTTAATATTGTTTTGATAGAACTTGTTCTGAAAATTTTGAATGCCCCCTCTCTGAGTAAAGCAACAGAAGCAATCACTTTTACCTGACAGCCTGAAAACCACACATGGTGTAGTCTGGTCCTGAGTGCTACTGGCAGTCAGATGTTGTTAGGACATGTGACCAGAGCAGGTAGGTTAGGTACAGGTTTCCACATTTAGCCTTTTAAGGAAGAGCTTACATGCTTTAGTGGTCTGAAAAAGGGGCTAAAAACAAGTGCCTTCTATATTGCCTGCTCCATCATATCTTGGCGAGCTTGCTGTAGCTGGTAAGGATTCCCTATTAAAACCCAGCCCCTGGTGTTCTTTTTGTGGGTGGGGTTTCTTTGTTTGTATCTTCCTTATCAGCCATTTTAGAGCACTAGCAAGAAAGGAACACTGAATCTAAAAGTTATCAAGGATGAATATTATTATCACCCAACAATAAAATATAGAGCAGACAAATCTTGATGCATTTTTTGCATAGCAAAAAAGCAAGATATTATGGAACATTGTACCTTACTTCCCGTTGCCAGTAGCTACAACATGCTTTTGAGGAAAAAAGCTTGTTTTGCTCTGTGTCAATATGTGATTAGTTGTTGATTGCCAAATATGCTGATCATCTGGTCTACTGTACAGTTGAGGCCAATTTCTTTCAATCTGAATCTTTTTTATGCAGCAATTGATGTAATGGTTTAACCTTCAATTAGTGCATGCACATATGTATG
This sequence comes from Trididemnum clinides, assembly GCA_963675345.1. Taxonomy (NCBI): domain Eukaryota; kingdom Metazoa; phylum Chordata; class Ascidiacea; order Aplousobranchia; family Didemnidae; genus Trididemnum; species Trididemnum clinides. The sequence continues at coordinate 7,925,071 of OY776289.1, forward strand.
TGGATAGCATCTACTACACTCTTTTAACTTTTTTTGATACTCTTGCTGTGTGGGTGGTTATAATTAGCTGTTGACAATTATATTGAGTAGAGTGTCCAAAAGCATTAAGCAGTCCATTTATTTAAAAAGATTTTATTTTCAGTTGGGCTTGCTTCAGGTTAAGCAAGGCATAAATCAGAAAGTTTTGTAGCCACAGTGCAAGAAGGAGAGAATTGTCTCAGTTATTTTAATCACCAGTTATGATAGTTTGCATTTGGACAGTGAATATTAATTATAGACATAAACATAGGCAGAACCATTTGAACAATGTGAACCCATTTGAACAAGACTATGTTCACCATCAGTAGAGTTAAATTTAACTATTAAACAGCTTGAAATTGTATATAGGCTGTAACGTGTCTATTATTTCTAATTGCTAAAATTTTCGATTGACCTGAGATTACCTGTATGTTTTAAAGTGCATAGTTGCTTATAGCAAAAGTGTTCTTTGTTTATGAATTTTTTGGTTTTTCATAGGACTAAGGTCTGCTTTTTAGTGATTAATTGGTTGAATGTTTTTTGGTTGTAATGTGGAAACATGTTAAGCAAAATAACATTTTTGCTTTGAGGCATTAACTTTTCTCGGAAAAGGAGTTTAAACATAATTTTGAAAGGGAAGTCGTAAACTTCCAAAGTGCCTGGTAAAATGTCATTGTTTTTACTCACAGATTGCAAATTTGAAGGTGATCGAGGGTGATTGCTGCTGATCACTCCTCTCTCCTACTTCTCTCTCTACACTTAATCTGTTTTGACAGCTTGAAATAAATACAAATTTGTTGACTTGTGGAAGAGTTATAGTATAAATACTTTGCCCATTTTTAATGTGGCTTCATAATTAGGTTATTCATAATTAAGATACCCCTATTTAAGTTACTACTTAATAATTAGCCAACCTATGTGTTTTTCAGATTTCGTGCTTACAGTAGTTTATTATAAAATTATAATGCTATAAAATCAACGAAATAAAACTGCAATCAGCAAAACCATGAGCATTCTGGGTGATGAACAAGAAAATATTATTCTTGTTTGCAGTGTCTCTGAAGATTTCAGTTTATGTCAATTGGGTTTTTTACTAGAAGAATTCTGTGGCAAGACAAACATAATTTCATCAATTTGCTATTCCCATTCTGCTTCTGCTGGATCCTCAAAGTTTTATAATGCAAAAGTGACACTGACGTCTAAAGAACGTGAGTCTGTGTCTAAACACTAATGAAAGTATTAAGCACGATTACTAATTGGGGTCAGCTAAATGCACAATACAAAGCAGTTTGAACGGCTAAAACCGATTGCAGTAAAATTGCGGGTGAAGAAAAATATACCTTAATACCTCTCCTAATCACTAACAGCCTAACTGCTGCTTGACCAGAGCATTCTTACAACTGAATATATCAGCGCTTCTATTTTATGTTTGTACCAGCATAGGCATCATCAAGTCTTCACATAGCAATATAGATCGTGAAAAGCTTCATGCACGTACCCGCTTTCGTATGGAGAAAAGATTTTTTAAAACGCTATTTACCTCTTTTGATCTGACAGCAAAAAATGAGTATAATGATTGAGTTTACTCAATAAATCAACTACTTTCTTTTATACCTCCTCCGATCAATAACCTTTGGTACGTCAGTGACTATACCCCCAAATACTAGTGGATACAATCACTTGGGTATCCATGATATCTGAAAAGTTCAGGGGCACAAAAGCAACTAAAGTCATGTGATCATTAGCAATAGCTTGTTTGCCATCGTAATGACAAGCCGAAAGTCACCCTGCTTCCAATTTTATTTTGACCAAGTGCCTCTTCGAATCTAGAAATTTAAGGCATTTTTTTGCTATCTTTGCAGATATAATGTTTTGTTTCACATAAACAGAGACATGATTTGAGGATAAATTGAGGCATGATTTTCGAGACTACCCCAACCCAGGCTCTATGTGAGATTAAATTCGCTTTCTCATAACTGTGCATCATGCAGTTTCGCGTTGTATAGTGCTTAGTCATTTACTAGCTTGTTATAATGAACAACAGTTTTTTAAGTTGTCTACCATCCAATAACGTGGTGATATGGGAAGTAGAGCGACCACCTTGTAGTCGTGAGGCCTGGAGCTCAGATCCTTTGTTGAATCATAATAAAAACTTTAAAAGTAGTATTGCCAGCTTTACTGCTTGACGCTCACAACACGAAAAAGATTGAGTGATAAAAAAGCCTGCAGGTTTGCTTTCAATGTCCGTTAACGGGATTCCTCCGCCTGAAAGTGGTAGACAGGTGGTAGGGCGGAGAAGTCTAACCGTTTCACTGGCTTATAGTGCTAAAAACTAGCCAACAGAACATAAGCTCATACGTATAAATAAAAGGTACAATCCAGTAATTATTACAAAGTAAATAATAAATATATTTCATAGCCATAGTAGATTAACTTTGTAACAGATGTAGACACCTTAATCCGAGCAAAGATTCTTCACTGTCATGGTTCTTCTCAACCGGTACAGATCACCAGGTGCCGTCGTAGTAAAGTGGAGAAAGCAACAAACACAGAACAGAATTGGTTTCCGAATAACGCAGCAGACGATTTTATGCCTAAAGGTTTGTGAGCTGCATTTTTGGGGAGCACTTGGTCAAGCTGAGCCAGGGCAAAGGCTCATAGCCTAAGCTACTGGCCTGGCAATTGACAAGTTATAATTTTGCCACACTTTAGGTATCGAACTTCAATAATGTAGCGAGGGGTTGAGCGAGAGGCACCGTGATTACAAAGTATTGGACTTGCAAACAGACATAGCATGGCAGGAGAAATTAGCTGTGTCTCCAAATTTACTACGGTGTAGTAGCAGATTACAGTTATTTTGTGAAAACAGCACTCATTTGATACTTAAATCAAATCGATCAGGTGTAGTTTTTATGGAATTACTTCAATTTATGTGCAAAAAATCAACTAGCTCATGTGTTGCAGTTTGAAGCATTACTGTATTTTTGAAACTTTGGATCTAAATTGTACTTGAAAACCTAAAAAATGTGAATTAATATATAACTTTGGTTAAACTTCACTTCTAAAATATAAGTTTGTTAAAAAATTTGTCTACCCATACTGTTTTTTGATTACACCCTTGTCTGTGTGGTGTGCCCTTGACAATGCCAATTTAGAATACAATTTGGAGTGATTGTTTTGCTTTAGGTCAGTAGTTCTTAACATCTTTTTTAATTCAATTTACTAGATATACCCCCAAAAGTTAGCTAATCACAACCAAGTAGAATTTAGTCGAACGCTGTGTATTTTAACCGTTTGCTCGTCGTCGTGGTCGTTTGAGCTATCATGCTGAGCATTATGCGTAAGAGTTCATGCTGTGTTTGCAAGTCTTCAGTTGGACTGGGCCACCACAATGGGTAGATTGCTTGGCCTCACCACCTGTCTACCACATGAAGATAGAGGCATCCCGTTAAGTGACTTGCCCAAGGACACAACAAACAAGCTTGCCGGCTTGCTCTCTTCTGTATCCCTTTTGTAAAAAGCGCCATGCTGGCAAGCTGTAAATACCATTTTTAAAAGACTTTTGATATGACTCGACTTGGGGAAATAAAGCCCAGGTCTACCGACTGCGAAGCGTACGCTCTAAACACTACGCCATCGCGCCAGTAAGTCTATGGAAAGATGCAGAATTTCCTTCGACTTTTGAAAACCCACTAGTTTTGACTCGAGCCAAAATGGAGAAGATGCTCGGCTAATTCAAAGGGTTCTCCTGGCAGGCTCACCGGTTGGCTTGTTGTGCCTTTGGAAAAGGCACTTGGATTTGTACTCATTTACGTGACAGACAGGTGAATGGGGTCGAGCATTTTGACAGTTCTAATAGCTCGCTCTGACCTGAGGCAAAGCAGACGGTGCATGAACTCATATGCGTAAATGAATAAGGAGATTTTTCTAAAAGTAAGAGTTGATGTTCGTGGGCCTTTATAGCATTTTCACTTTCATCTCCATGCGCTAATCCATCTCCGATCCCAGACATTGCCACTTCCATTTGAAATCTACAAAAGCTTTAATTTTCTTTGGAACAACTTTACTTTTTATTGGTTCAACTTGACCAATATTTATTTTGATATACGATCTTGATTTTGCAGAAACTGAAAATCAAGATACTGTTCTGGAAAGACCGCTGATACATTCTTGCAAATTTGAAGCCAAAGGAACCAGGCGTATTTTTCGCTACGTGGAGCGGTGTCAAGAACTGTCAGATCAACTTGATTCTCTTTTTAAGAGCTTTTGCTTTGTACGAGCTGATCACGTAGAAAAGGAACCCTTAGCATTCACCCTCACATTTACTTCTCTGCCTGGGGTATGATGTTCTTTGTTTTTTTCTTTGTCTTGTGGTAAGCTATTGTAAATAGTGATTTTGGAGCTTTGGTAAAGCATCACTACAAAATATCGCACTGAGACTAAACTAAAACGTAGATGATATTTGTGCTATCAATTTTGTCAACTCATATTGAACGTTTATTTGGTTCTAGGAAACTGCTATTTCTAAAAAACAGTTCAGTGATCTTTGTGAAGAAAAACTGGAAGAATTTTTTTCTAAATTTTCCACAAAACAATTCAAAAAATTCTCAAATTTATTGGAACGCTTTCGTGAGAAACAACTCTCTGAAATTGAAAGATGGAAGAAGTCTCACAATACTTTTTTGGAGTGAGTTAATTACAGTTTGTTTTATTGCTGCTGCAATGTTGTAGCTCTTAGAGCGTTCTTCTTACATTCTGTCAGTTAGATTTGTTGGTCTAGATCGGATAATACAAACGATTCCTTATTAACAGTATGCACAGTTTTCCTGCTCGAACCTCAACTTGAAACTGAAAATGGAGAAAAATGCGGCTAGTTTACTCGTTGCGCCCTTAGGGACGGGAAACCGGTGGTGGGGTCGAGCAACCTGCTTTCTTTAATTGGCCAGTCTGACGTCCGACTAACAAACCGAGCTCGAGGTAATAAGGAGGAAGTGATTTCCGTTTTAAGTGTGCGCACTTGCGCTTCTCTCTAAATAAAGAAACAAAGAATTTTTTATCCTACGCCTGCAATTTACGCCTAATGGAAACCAACCATTATTGATGCTGCCTGTTTTTTTCTAAAACAAAGTTTTGATTGTGGTTTGTTGCTTACATACCTTTACACCTTGAGTAGTTAATATGGGGGCCATTGTGACTCCACTTATCTTTTGTTATTGGTGAAGGCAAACTTAAAGCTGATAATGCTGGAAGCAGTGACAATATTCTTGCACCACTAAGTACAAACGGTTCGCATTTTTTAAATGACTGGAATCTCAAAAATGTTTTGAAAACACTTGGTCTCATGCGCCACCTCGGCTTTTTGAGGGCGCGCTCCCAAACGTGGGTAAAATGTGATCACATTTAACGAAATAAAATATGTGGCAAAATATTGAATCAAGCAGTGGGCATAGATGTTGTAATCAACATGCCTGAAACTTACAAGACTTTCTGGGTTTACCCCAAAATCAGATCACTTTCTTGTCCCAATTTTTCATCTCTTAGTTGGTGCACTTTTTCTGATCGAATATTTTCCAAAAAAAATTGAATTTCTCTTTAAAAAATAGTCAACATTTACTTGCACTTAATGTGAATGCATCTATTTTTGGTTTTTGTTGTTTGCTTTCTTATTGAAGTAGTTAAAGTAAAAAAAGGTGCTACTTAACAATGGTAATTTTCGATTTACTTCATTTGGTAACATGTTGCTCTTATTTGCATCATGTTTGTTTTATCTTTGTTAATATAGGCGTAATTACTTGAGAACTAAAACTACCATTCTGCAAAATTTTAACAAGCTCGCCTTTATAAAAATGCCTCATTGAGAAGAAAGGTGGGGCCCCGAAAGTGACAACGACGGTATCAACTAACATTGATATGAAACCCGCGCGGTAAGGACAAAAAGCAGCATTTGGCGTGGTCTATGGAGTTAAAAATGTATTTATATGACTTCATGTTTAACATACATCTGCTAATCAAATCGATTCAGCAGTGGTATTGAAGAAGTTAGCTACATGCCTATGTTCCTAGCTGGACGTTGAATGTTTATAGGCGAGTCTGAGTCCTAACTCCAAGTCCGGCTTTGTTGCACTGGTCAAGTTCGACACAAAATTCCACTTCAGGCAAGAATTATTTGCTTGAAAACAAATTGCTAGGTGACGACCTTGGAAATTGAAGCAAAGCTCGAGGGCGTCGTCACGCTAAGTTTGAGAACCACTGGAGTGAAGTACTCCAAGAGTAAATGGTAATATCAGCGTTTAGCTTAGTAACATTTAGGTTCAAGCATTACGATTTCGTACAACATTTAACAAAATTAAACTTGGATTTAGATTTGGTCCAAGTCTAATGCCCTGGTTCCTAGTATTTGCTGTGATGCAGTTGTCAGTATACAACTCAAATTTGAAATGCCATAAGCATCAAAATATACTACAAATCTCATTATTTTTTTGACACTATAAAAATTGTTTTCAAAAATTTTGCAAAATATACCTGTAAAATAAGGTATTTTACGTCTATTCAATAAAATCACGACTTTACTTTTCCTTGTCGAGTGACAGCTACACGATTATTTTTTACCAGATGGAATCTTTCTAATGATGTTGGTGAAGTGACAGTGACAGGACCCTCAGATCAAGTTGCTGCTTTTATAAGCTTTCTCGAAAAAAAATGCGAGGAGTTGCCCTTTTTGTCTCGGGCTGCACCGAAATCCTTCTTCGACCATGTCCCAGGTAATTTTTGACTGTGATTTAAGTGGCCGTTTTTATGCTTGTTAGATTTCTGGTAGATTGTACAAAAGTTTCTCGCCAGTTTTTTGTTGTTTTGAAATTATTCTCAGCGCAACACTATTTACGTTTTAAGCATAAAAATATCTTTGTCAACAGGCTTTTAGCCTATATGTATTTTGGTTGCTAAGCAATTCTCCGATTTGTTACTTTAAAATTTATGCATACAGAAGACATTCATCGTTCGTGCACATGGAGTTGTCTTCTTGAAACACAACCGAAGTTGTTTTCAGGAAACAGAGACAGGTCTGTAAATATGATAATAAGTTTTCATACACGAGTATTATTTATTCTACTATTCCATCAAATCGTAGACAGTTTTCTTGTACATGCCATAATTTTGAGGTACACTGTTTAACCTAGCCTATTGCGATTCTTTGACCAAGCCAAGTTTGTTATCCGTCCCCTTCCAAGGTGTAGGGGCATGGCGGAAGACCATGGAGCCCAGAAGCCGGGGCGCATCCAGTTGAAGAACTTGTAAAAGTTTATTTTGTAAAACAAATAAAGGTGTCTTCGAAATAGAGGTCTAAATTTATGTTGAACAAGGTTAAGATTTCGTTGGCTTATTTTTGGTTGGCTTATCCCTTCTCTTCTTTGGGATAAAGGTGCGGCGCGAGCGCCAATCCAGGTTCACGTGGTCAACCCAATTGAATTGGGCTTGGAAAAAAGCGGCACCCCATTTCAAACCAGTCATGAATGCAAATTGCTGACTGGTTGTCCAACCACCAAGGTGGATTGCCATTGGTGGGTGCCCAAGAATCGCCTCTTACAACATGCTGGGTGAGCAGCTTCACAATTCTAATCCGGTGAAGCACGGGTATCGTTGGCTAATGTTGTTGTTGTTGGTTACCCGACCCCTTCCGAGGGATGGGGGCATGGCGGAAGACCATGGAGGCTTAGAAGCCGGGCAACTTCCCAGGGTCTGGACCAGAGGTCGTTAAGAGACAGAGAGTCGCCAAAGAGAAAGCGGCGCAAAGAGTCCGTAGCTGGACAATGCAGAACGAGATGAGAGGTGTCCTGGGACGAATGTTTGCCGGCGCTGCAGGAAGGATTCTCGATTCTGCCAATCCTAGAGAACGTATTCATATGGCTATTATGGTATGCATTTAAATGTATTCATTAGACCAAGCCAAGTCGCTTGTATAATCTGGTGCTAGTTCTCCCGTAACCTTAGCTTCATCCACAACCTAGTTTTTAGCAGTTTCTCGAACTTTTTCCGGATGGTGTTGCAAAAAAATTTAGACAGAGCCTTTCGGGGCATTTTGCTTACATGGCCAAATCAACGCAGCTGAGACTTTCCCCAATGAAAGAACTGCTCTTCAATTTGAAAAATGTTGCCATGTCTCTACAACAAATTTAATTATCCGTTATGAATTTGTAACTTTGTAAAAATCTTAGATTCTTTGTCCTATTTGTTTTTAAATGGAGTTGGGATTTTTCAAAGCAGTGAATTTCCTCTTTCCTTAATCAAGTTGGTTTATGGGGCCCATTCATTTTTTATAATTTGCTTGGTTTTTAAATTGTTTGATTCCTTTTTGAAGGTAATTGCAAAATAAACGTCGCTTTTACTGACAAGAGCCCACTTAAGTTTTTTGTGAGCGTCGCGGCCTGATTGGTGAGGTGTTCACCCGCTGATAGTGTATGTTTCTAACGTTTGTGAAATGTTACCATCAGAGTAGGTATGTCTACATATTCTTCCTTTGATATCAGTGACCAATTAAGGGCATTTTCAAAACGAGTAAAAGATAGGGTTATAGAGCAAGATAAAAGTGTGGAAACGTAAATGGTAAATGTAACGTGTCCTACAAAAATGAAATCATTTAGTCCACGTGAATGGTAATAAAGCTTTTATAAAAAATATGAAAACGCTGAGATTGTTAGGTCCCAAAAAAGAAATTGCAACAACTTACCCCATTACATCCTTTTTTTCGTCTTGTGTACTGGTCTTAAAATTCAAGGCTGATTGGTGGTTGTAGTCTCCTAAATACTTTATTTTATTAAACACTTTCACATAGGTAAGTATTTTTGAAGTTGTTATACGTTTATTTCAACAAAGGTGCGATTACTAATTACGTAGTTCTACTGGTGGTAAACGAGCCTGTCAACTTGTTTGATAAACCCTATTTACGCTGTATCCTTGTCACTCTCTTTCTCTCTCTCCCTCTTCGTTGTAGACATGTATAAGCGCTTAATTCAATATTTTTGTTTTTTGTTATCTGATTTCTTTTAAAATACAGCATTGTCATAATTTAACATAAAATTTCGCAGATAAAGTCAACAGTGTGGGGTGTTCCATATTCTGTAGAAATTTGCTTGATCTCGATGCCATGTTGTCAAACCTGGTATCATGAGAACATTGCGATAATGTTTTCATTTTTTCAACAGACTAAACTATACTGTAATTAACAAAAATCACTCAACCTAGGCCTATAGCAAGAAACCTGGAAAGAAGAACAATTCTGGAAAGAAACAATAGTTTAATGTAGAAAAAGGTTAATTTATTGTTCTTTCTAGATGAAGGTTTTCCAGCTTTTTCAACGTCATAGGTAAATACAAAATCTAAATATTTTACGGAATAGTAAAAAACAACACAAAATCATCAAAGCATATTTATGAACAACAACAACATACTCAAAAAATACAGCAAATACATGTTCATGTAATACAGTTTAATGGGTAACTTGATTTTGAATTTGGCTTTTTAATTGCAATATTTATTTGTGATTTTCCCCCTTTTGTGGAAAATTGTTATTCTGATGTAGGCTACTGTGTGTTAAGCCAAATATAGAAGCGATTTTGGGTGCGTTTCCTTCAAGATGGAATACTTTGCCTCAGGAGCTCGATTCAAAAAGTCAAGTAGACACTTTGGAATGCTTGAGTCGTTCTACAACTGACTGCAAATTAAGCAGCTCTATTCGAAAATTATCAAGAGTTGTGGCTGCGCCTACAGTCATAAATGTGGCAAATATTTCAGTAAGAATAGAAATAAATGATTCCATCAAAGCAATATTAAAATTCATCAATAAAGTGTAACAATAGGCTAATTCAATAATGCGTTTAAAATGATCCATTTACTTGATGCTTTAAAAAGTGTAATGTAATAATATCAGCAAGCTATATTTTCCAAACAATAAGCTCTATATTCAAAATGATATTGGGCTGCATAAATTGTGACAAACTTGTTATTTCCTTGTTGGGACCGGTTTGCAGGCAAAGTGTGTGAAGTCATATCAATCGCGAGCGCCAAGTCAGCAATCCATTTTTTGTTCCTCACCTGAGGTATGCATTTATTTTGTTTGACAAAGACTTTTAACTACCGGAAGAAATGCGTAGTATTTTTTGAGACATTTAGTCTAAGCAAACCATTACTCAGCAGTTGACATGAGCACGTTTCCTTAGTCAGCATGTTTATATGGCCGAAAGTTTTTGAATATACGATGGCCAGCACATTTTCATGAATCCTATTTACCGTTGACAGTGCTATTTCCATGCTCCTAAACATAGACCCCATCTGTTGCCGGTGAAAACATCTTTGAAGGATTGAAATTTGCTTCAGCATAGTAGCAGGCAATACAAGAAACAGGTCTCGAGTCGAGTCGTGGTGGGAACGGAAAGCGAAAAAATTCTTCTAGTACGACTATACTCATAAAAACAGCTGTTTGCTTTGTATCGGTAATGTCTTCATTGCTGTTAAGCGCGATCGAATAACATAAAAAAAGTCTTGTAATTTTGTAAGAACCTGGGCATGCAGATCGCTAAATGTGCATTCAACTCGAGTTATTGTATCATTACCAAGTTGTAATTTTTTGATTTTACATTGATTATTGTATATGTATAGATTTTTAGTGTGACAATGACGTATTCTAAGAGCTAAAACGTTAATGATTTTGAGAGACGCCAAAAGAATGGCTGAGAGTCGCGAGCTGCTACGAAAGCAGCAGTTTACAATCGCTGTCGTAAAACAAGCTCTTACTTCTCGGCCTTGATCGCTGTATGATGTGTGATCGGATGTTTTTAAAGATTTGTATTTACATAGACGGAGTCCAATCCGGCTTCTGGTACATAGCTATAATGTACTTCGACAGCTAGAGTTGCAAAAGTTCAAGTTAAATCTTTGTGCGCAAGGCACGAAGAGACATCGGTTTTAGTTCTTACTAGCATTTATGTAAACCTTTTGCCCAAGTTTTTGCACTATCGACTGATTTTAAGAATATTACAGCAGAATGCCTCATGCTATAATTGCTCCATATGGACTGCAGTTTTAGCTAGATACACTACTGATATTGTTAGAGGTGGCGTTCCATTAGAAGGTGGCGCTCTATTTTTCAGCCCTTTCCCTATAGTGGCGTTCTATTAGAGGTGGCGCTTAAATAGAGGTTTTGCGGTATCTGAGCCGGCTAAATCGAAGCAAACTCAAAGAACAATTTATGATATGCACACCGGTAAAACCTGTTAAGAAACAGAAATGTGACTCGTTACCTACATTTTCAAGCTAGCTATATCATAGGAGGGGAAAGCAGGCTTGTAGATAGCCTACACTCAAAATATTATTGTATTTAATGCTCTAATCTACTTTTATTACTAAGCTATGCCCTAGGGCCTAGAACTATTTGAAGTCCAACGTAAAATTTTGTGCTCAAAATTTGCTGGTAGATGGGTCCATAAGATATTTGTGTAGGATTTTCGGTTAATTTGGAAATGTCGAAAAAACTATTAAGATATGAGCTTAATATAACGGTAGCTAAATGTGAAGACTGCTTACTGTAATTAATCATTCAGGCTCAGCTAACATACCAAGACCACGAAGGACGACAAGCTCGCACGCTTTTTTTAAAATAATGTTTCCGAACCTGCCCTTTTTTGTAAATTAAGCCGTCGTCAGGTTGGTGCTCAAAACCATTGAATTCAATTGCTGTATGTTGTGAAAAATATCACAATACAGTGACAGCTTTTAAGCTTTTATCAAAGAGGTGCAATTTGTGCTGCAGAAGAATTAATATAGCCAATATGTTTGACCAAAGATCAAAGCCACTTTGAAGTAGCAACAATGAGAAAGGTATGAATGCGAAGAAGTGAAGTGTGTTATTGTTTTTATTGCATTCGCCTACTTGGTAGCCAACTCAAATTAAAAAGAAATACCGAAAACAGAATGAATCGATACTAATACTTGATGCTTTTAAGCAATGATAATTCGACACCGATAGAAAAGTATCGAGCAATACAATTGTCGATGCTTGTAACTAGATACTGTTCTTGTCTGGAATCAGTCGATATGCAAAATAATCGGCAAATGACAGTTTGTTTGATGTATACGATCAGGTATGACTGATAAATTAAAATTGCTGAACGTAATGGCATTGAAAGAAGTGATTCATGGAATTGATATTAAAGATTCACTCAACGAAGGTTAAACAAATGCTCATGCGCCACTTTGTAAATTTGTCAGTGTAGTAACTGATGGCGCACCAGAAATGGTGGGTAAACGTGATGGATTCATTGGACTTACTAAATCTGATCTTAACTTTTTAGAGTTTTTTATATTTTATATTGCATAACCCATTGTGAACCTCTTGAAGCCAAATACTTTAGGTGCGAAAATATCATAAAAATTGTTCTTGAAATTTAAAATTTCATACTCTTAAATAGAAAAAAGCATTGCATTATCCATTGTGAACCTCTTGTAGCCAATACTTCAAATACGAAAATATCATGAAAACTGTTCTCAAACGGTAAAACTCATACTCCAAAACAGAAAAAAGACCATCGACAGTTTCGAAACTTTGTGGAAAATATGGAGTTAGAAAATGCACTAAGTGATGTCTCTCGGTTTTGTGTTGTAGATGGCTATAGTAATCTGCTGTGCAGATTTGTTGAATCCAATCAATCATTTTCGTAAAGAAAAGGAAATTGTTATTTTAACCCTTTCAGTGATTTTGGTGTCAATTGACACCAATTGTGACTCACGAATTTTTTTCCTCCTTGAGTATAAGTGTTGTCAAATGACACCATCGTGCATTATGCAAGCTGTGCATGATAATGACAAATTTTCACCAAAGTTGAATTATTTGACCTCAAACAAGCTATATTTAATGCAGAAACTGGACTTTTTGCTTTAGTTTAAACTCGTGTCGGAAAGGGTTAAACTAAAAAACAATGCAAAGAAGCAAGACCTAATGTTTCTCACAGATGTAACAAAGCATCTACAAATTCTTAAGTTGCCTCTTCCGGGCACTCAAAAGGTTATATCAGACCCAGCTCAAACGGAGTCAAGCTTCCAGAACAAGAGCAAAATATGTCAGCGAAAGATTACGCGAAAAATATTATGTCATTTTCCCAATGTCACAATCAAAACAAATGCTTTCCCTAAAGAGGTAATTTGAAACCACTGAGTGGAAGAATACAAAAATAAATTGCAAGGACTGATTGAGCAGTGCTGAGCCAGAGTTGAAGATTTGCAGGAGCTAGAACGATGCTTTGCATTCCTCCTAAATTCCTTCAACGTTAGTATGATTAGGGATGGCTGTCCAGTTCGCCAGATGTTTGCCATAAACACGTTTGCAGTAGAAATAGCACTAATCGAAATGCAAGAAGTTGAGGCTTTAAAAATTTTAGTCAGTACTACTTGACAGTTGAAATATGGCGACTGGTTCCAGAAATTAAATAGCTAGCACTCATAAAGTCTATTGCACGACTCATTTATGTATTTAGCACGACATATTGTTGTGAATCTTCATTCTCTTTATTAAAGTTGGTAAAATTAAAACATTGTGAAACCTAACCAATAGTTATTAAACATTTCAAAGAATTATTTCGCGTAGCTTCACTGACATATCCTCCAAATTTTTAGAGGTGATCAAATCAAAAAATATGACAATGACAAATATTGCGTTTGATGTGTTTTTGTTACTGGTAGATTATTTTGTGCCAAACTTGCATTATTTACGTATTTCTGTTGACATTACCAACTGATTTCGCGGCTCGCTAGTGTTGGTTGTTTTTCATGAGTGACTCTTCCAGTGAACTGCTTTGCCCACCCCTCCATTAGATAATTTGCTGTTTTTTATCAAAAAAAAATTTTTGAGGTTAATGAATTTTCCCACTTCTAAAACCACTGTACAACCTTTGCCTCATTTTTGAGCGCCTGACATTTAATAATGCCGAGTAGAGTTTAAACCGGTGATTCTTAACTGCAACTCTCAGCCATTCTACAGTAAACCTTGTATATAACTGACAAGTCCGGACCAGCGATATTTGTCCGTTATATGCGAAATCCTTTATATACGATGTTGATGCGATGCTCACTATACAAGCTCATTATGCTACCGCTCAGATGTATTACGTTTTGTGCTCCTGAGTTATTTGCCATAATGACCTTCCTCTGTAGTCCACAATACACTGAAGTTTGACTGAACTCTTCAAAGATTGTTAACTCGAGTAAAAATTTAGAGAAAGGCATTATGACATCAGAGCCACGTCGGTCTCATAAACAGTGGCAATTGTTCTGTCACAACTTCTCAACAAGTTTGGATTTTTTTTGGTGAAAAATAAATCCGTTATACGCGAGGTTGTTTACGTTCGTACGCTACAAGTCTACTGTTATATGAATTGCAATCGCCGCAAACACGTGGCAGTTAGCTGTTTGTTTTAAATAGCAACTATGACATCATACGCAATTATCGTCATTCGGCTTGCCGCATAAAACCGCATTTAAGTGGTGACGTTATTAAGCAGGCTATTGTGCTGATCACTGAAAAATCTTGTTCTTCCAACATTTAATCTAAAATCAAAAAATTACAACTTGGTAATGATACAATAACTCGAGTTGAATGCACCTTTAGCGATCTGAATGTCCAGGTTTTTACAAAATTACAAGACATTTTTTATGTTATTTGATCGCGTTGACAGCAATGAAGACATTACCGATACAACGCAAACAGCTGTTTTTATGAGAATAGTCGTACCAGACTTGACTGTTTGGCAGTACGAAGATTTGTAAGAACTTTTTCGCTTTCGGTTCCCACCACGACTCGACTCGACCCAAAAAACAGATATGTTTCATGCATTGCCTGCTACTATGCTGAAGCAAATTTCAATCCTTCAAAGATGTTTTCACCGGCAACAGAGTAGCGTCCTTGTTTAGGAGCATGAAAATAGCACTGTCAACGGTAAATAGGATTCATGAAAATGTGCTGGCCATCGTATATTCAAAAACTTTCGGCCATACAAACATGCTGACTACGGAAACGTGCTCATGTCAACTGCTGAGTAATGGTTTGCTTACACTAAATGACTCAAAAAATACTACGCACTTGTTCCGGTAGTTAAGTCTTTGTGAAACAAAATAAATGCATACCTCAGATGAGGAACGAAAAATGGATTGCTGACTTGGCGTTTGTGGTTGATATGACTTCACACGTTTTACCTGCAAACTGTCTCCAACAAGGGAATAATAAGTTTGTCACAATTTATGCAGCCCAATGTCATTTTGCATATAAAATGTTGTGATCAGAAAATGCAGATAGCGTGACAACCTGGGCTTCTATGCAGTTCTTATTTCTACCCTGGTATTTATTAAAAAGGATAAGATCTTTTCAGGAAACGTCCTTATTTTGGGGAAGGGTTTTAATTTTTGACTTGAGTCTTTATTTAACGGTATTTTCAGCGATGTGTAACAATGTTTAGTGAAAACATTTTTAATTTAGTACTAAATTAAAATTTAAAAATACAGGTCCCAAAAAGATTACACGCACTTAAATAACTGCAGGCAGTTGTTTATTGAAATTTTTCAATTTTAAAAATGCAATACAATCTTGCAAAGATGATTTTATTGTTTTAGTACTGCGTGTTCTCAAACTGGCCCGAACTCCACTACAATGCTAAGTAACGGAATTGCACATAATTTCAAAACTATTCCTTTTGGTGTTTGCGTGTTGCGTGTTTGCTTGCATCCCTTTTCAATGGCTGCTATCTGTAACAATTGTTGCAAATCCGATAGTGCAGATCTTGCCTTTGTGATATATTTTTAAAAAATTTAATGATATTAGCTCTGGTAAACCTGGCGAGTTTCATGTTTTTCCAGCTTACCTGTTTTGACGAAAAAATTACTAACTGGTAAAATGTGTATTTTTTTGGACACCTTTTAGATAGCTTGCTAGTTTGGGAGGTTGCCCTGAGATTTCCGGCAAACTACTTTAATATCTGAAAAAAAGAAGCTTTTTCAACTTAATGCACGTCACAGCTGTTTACATTAGGCAAAAAATTCTGAACAACTTTAAAAAAATAATTGAAGAAGTTGTTTTCCCGCTTTTCCTTATTTTTAATCTTCAGATCGATGATAGTCGTGGTTGAACACATTTTTATCACTTTTTAAAGCACCAAGTAAATGGGTCATTTTAAGCGCAACGTTAACTTATTGTCTTGCTCTATTGATAATGGATTTTAAGGTCACATGAATGGAATCAATTATTTTTATTCCAAGTGCAAATGTTTACAACATTTATGACATTAGGTGCAGCCATCCCTCTTGATAATTTTCGGACAGAGTTGCTTGATTTGCTGTCAGCTGCGGAGCTTACACTCTCATTCCAAAGTAATAGAAGTAAAATCTACTTGATTTTTCGAGCCGAGCTAAAGAGGGAAAGTATTCCATCTTGATAGCAATTTACCGAACATTATCTCTGTATTTGGTCCAGCATACAGTAGCTTAAATTTGAGAAGCAATTTTTAGTAAAATGGGAAAAATCAAAATCAAATATCGACACCGATTAAATAATAATCATCTTAACCGGTTTCTACCTACCGAATTTTTGACGATAACACCACGTTTTTATATACTTATGACAAGTGAATTGCAATATCAAGTTGCACATTAAATGTAAAAGATGAATATGTGTTTGTTGTATTTTTTGAGTGTGTTTTTGTTATTCATAAACGTTTTTCAATGAATGCCTGTTGTTTTTTGCTGCTCCGCATGAAATTTCAATTTCGATTTTGTTTCTGACATTGAAAAAAATCGAGAACCACTGGTTTACGCAGTTCTTTTCAATGGTTATGCAGCTGCGCTATGATGATTGCAGTTTTTAGCTTGTTAATTTGGCTATGAATTTTTTATTTTAAGATTTTGATACAACCAGCTGCAACATTATGTCAAGGTCAATGCATCGACGTGGAAACAACTAATTTAACAAATGCATAAGCTGTACCTTATCGCATTCTGGTATTATCATCGAAAACGAAATGGATAACCAGTAGTGAATTGAGGATATTAGGGACCCGAGGCAAGATTTCATGAGGGGCCCTCATTTCCCAAGTATACTCATTGGTGGCCTTTGTTTTTTTTATCCATTTGGAGATTACTTCTGTTGCGGAGGTTTGGACTTGGAAGATATTATCAACTAGGTTTTAGGCCCTTCACGAGTGAAGACATTTTATTTATTTTTTTTGGAAATCATTTTTTTGTTGGGTTGAATACATAGGCTTGTTCAAAATTTTGGCCCTAAGGTTACCGCTGAAGACCTCTTTTTTTGGAGATCACTATTTTGCAGGCCCAACGCCAATTTTTCAGGACTTGTCTGGAAGAGGGGGCCTGAAGCAGCTGCCTCACTGGCCTCATCCTAAATCCACCACTATAGACAACCCATTTTAGTTCTAATTTGACGAAAAAAGCAAAATTGATTGAGATTTTAATTTTTATTAACTTGTAGATACTGCGTGCTCGTTCGAGGGCTTCCGAGCCAGTGCAACTACGAAGAAGTTAAAACCTTTTTTGAAAGTAAAGAAGTTTCAGATCACGGAACAGTTGAAACCGTCATTCGCGTAAATGACGGCTATTTGATTTTTTTTCAAAGCGAGCATTGTAAGTAGATGGGGGTATGAGGTCGCCTTGATTTGAGGGGTTTACGTTATTATGTGAAATTAGTGTTATAGCTGTGCCCCGATCTGGTGGCCGTGGGTTCAATACCCATATGGCATGTGGGATCTGCGCCTTGTTTTTGTGTCATTTGCTAAAGTCCTTGGATATGCTTTGGATCAAGCAGTATTAAAATTTTTTTCAATATTCGCAACACAGGTCCTGCAATTACAGAGAAATTGGAGTTGAGGGAAGCAATATGTTTTTTGCGCGATTTCCTTAATGCAGAAACTTGTTTAGGCTACCAGGATCTTCTTTTTCTTTCGGCTTATTTCCGATTCGGGGTGGCCACAGCAGATATCTGCATTTTTATGACATGGCATTTGTTTTACGGTCGGATACCCTTTCTGCCACCAACCCTCTCTTGAGAGGGAAAACTGGGCCACCTGTGTTCCACACAAAGGTGGGGGCGTCCCGTTAAGTGTCTTGCCCAAGGACACAACAAGCGAACTTAGCGGCTTGTTCTTCACAACCTCCACTAAATGCTGAGCGCCAAGCAGGGAAGCTGTGAATACCATTTTTTTAAAGTCTTTTGGTATGACTCGACAAGGGGAATGAACCCTAAGTCTACCCACTGCGAAGCGGACGCTCTAACCACTACACCATCGCTTCGGTGTTTAGGCTACCAGGATACATAAACGAATTTAGTGACCAGGATGTAAAAATTATTAATAATGAGAATGTAATCGAATAATTGTTTTGTAAGCAGTTAAAGATAACTACGTTATTGAAAAGTCGCGATATTTGAATAATTATAGGCTTTGATCACATTTCTGTTCTTGTAATTTGACTGACCGCAGAAACTTTTTACAAAATTGTTATGGTTAACCCAATATTCTCTGGATAAGGTGATATTAGAGTAAATTTTTTTGACTCGATGTTTGCTGCTCCTGGCATCGCAAAAAGTTTTTAGGGTGCAAGACATGCACTTTTGTGCTTAATATAATAAATTAGTTTAAGAAAAAAGTCTAAAATGGAGGTCACAAAATGAGTGTTAAAGTAAAAAAAAACAATAGTTTTCTTTTGATCACTTCAAGACTGCTGGCAAACAGTGATCATTGCGTAGTATATCCTATTTTTTTCTGTAGGCCTGTAACTGTGGACACCTCAGATCTATATAATTCGTTGCAAACGGCTTAAACTGTTTGAAAATCCGTTTGTTTTGTTTAGCTGCTTCCAGAGTGTTGGAATGTGAACCTTATACCTTTGAAAATTCGTATGAGAAAAATACAAAAATAGTAGTTCATTCCAAATTAATTCCACCGCCGAATGACAAATTGCTGGCAATAAAAGTATGCTGATTTTTAATTATTTGAGAGTAGTTTTCAACTAAGCTTTGTCTGAAGAGTAGGTATCATTTAATTTTTGATATATTGTGCTTTTGCATAGGTCTAGTTGTGTATATTTGTTAAGTCGGTTTCTCTTGTATGAATGTATGAAATAGGTAGTTGGGCAGTAATAGCTTACAAAGAATAGAGAAGCGTAATTAAAGTGGCAATCTGCCTATCAAAACAGCGAAACTGCAATACAGAAAAACGACATTTTAAAAATTGCATTTGAGTTATGCTTCTCATAGTTTTTAAATCAGCTGTATTCTCTTCTTGTTAATAAAAGATCGAAGACTAACTAGTAGTAGGGGAAGAACACAAAAGTTGCTGAAGCTATCACCTCAAAGGACGATTTCAAAAAGTCTCCCGATTTTAATTACAAGAAATGATTGAAGTAGGTTACCTAGGCGACGCCGCTGTGCCAATTCGTATATCTTCTTTTTCATAAACAGTTCTCTGGCTTTTTGCGCGCCTCCGCGTCTTTTGATTTAATCTAAAAATAAGCGTAACATTAAGCAAATGAATGGAATCTGCTTTTATTCCTAGTTTATTTTTCCCTTTACTAAAATATATTTCAAGTCTTCCCGCGCCTGTTTGGGGCCAACTGCATCAACTCTTAAAAGTAGCTTACTGTACATCTACAATCCAATATCTTTGTCAACCACCATGATTTTTTTTATTTGATTTCTGGTGAAATAATTACTTTTTTTCAGCGGCTTTCAATTGTTTTACCACATAACTGAAAAACCGCTAGTAGCCACTAGCTTAATTTTGATTTTACTGTTCAAATAACTCAAAAAAGTAACATTGTGAATTCATAAACAAGATTGGTTTATTGGATGTTGCTTGCGATGAATTATAATTATGCTTCACCTTACCATTATTGCCATTTTATAAGAGGAGTAAGTATCAGCATTGGGGTAAGATTAAAATATATCGTCAAATTTCTTTTGATTGGCGATTAGCGCTTTTCCCCGTAGAATGTCTCGTTATCAAAAGAATGTAATGATAAGTTATAGATTTTTATTTTTTGGTTGCATTGTAGGGGAGAAATTTCCAAATTTCATTGTTTACAAGTTAAGAGTCCCGCATTGATTAAATTTGTGCCATCAAATACTGTAGAACAGGGGTGTGCAACGTTCGAGCTCCGACGTAAAATTTTTTGACCTGTTGAAAGACATTGATAACTGAGGTAGATGGCAATAACCATTCTTATTTTTTTGGTAAAAAATTATCTCAAAAATAGAAGGTTTAACTCTCAATTTTAACTTGGATGCCAAATGCGTAAAATCGTTCTGCAAATATTTAAAGATATCGAACTCATTAAACAAAGGTCTATGCCTTTTTTTTGTGTGTTTGCGGATACGTGCTCAAGTAATTTTTTGCCCATTGCATTTCTTTATTACAACTACTGTAATAAAGTAAAGAAAATTGTCAGAAGATATTTCAAAGGCCAGCAACGCAAAGGCAACGCTGGAAGTACACTATATACCTTAAGCTAACAAGCCAGACCTTACCGCTTTTAGCTGCTCTGCAGAAGTTTTATTCTTGGATCGCGTTCTAGGGAAATCTTTGGTTCAAGTTCTAACGTAGACCCGTACCTTATTAAGCTGGAATATCTTGCTGCTTACACCATGTTGTAAGTAGCAAGATTGGGTTCTCGCAACTAGCCATACACTTTGTCAGGGGTGGGTCTATTTGCATTTTGAGTTCATAATTGATCAGAAAAATAAACTTTCACCTTTACTTAGCTTCATCTTAATTATGTTTGCGTTGTAAACCTGATATATTTGTATCCAATCGTTCTTTCTCTTCAAGAAAGAGTACAAATGAACAGCATCCCCTCTTTTTTTGATGATTTGGTTTTCATGTTCCTTGTGAATCAGCTACCATATTAGTGATGTGTCATGATTAATGTCATTCTTTGTTGAGGCTCTCACATTTACACGGGGATTGCTTGATTTTCGTTTGCCATGCTCGTTGGCTTCCATATCCATGCTTCACCGGTTTAAAGAAGAGTGAAGCTGTATACCCAGCATATCGTAAGAGACGACTATTGGGTACCTACCAATTGCAGTCTGACTGTTAATGGTGGGGTTGCCAGCTTAATTGCTTGGTTGGACCACTCATATCAGAAAACTGAGATTGGGGGTAAGCAAGGGCATGCTCCCTGTAGAAGAATTTTGCTCCAGTAAATCCCCATGACCAGAAAAAATAAACAAATGGCCCCCAGTCCGCGGCAGCTCTTAAATGCGGGGGACTCTGAATGCAGAATTCGGAGGGGTTGGAATTTTGGTGAAAAAGGAAATATCTGGAAACGTTGTGGAAGTTAGAAGAAAAAGTGACAGAGTCATGGCGATTGTGCAAACTTTAGGTAGAGAAGTGATGCGCGTAATATGTGAGTATGGGCCACAAAGTGGAAGACCAGATGCAGAGAAAGTTCGTTTTTGTGATAAAATGGGGAGTGAGTGTTTGGAAGTTCAAGTGCAATCATTGTTTCTTTAGGGAATTTTAATGGACTTGTGGGGAAATGTGCTGAGGGTTTTGAAGGTGTACACGGGGGTATGGTGTTGGGAAAAGAAATGCAGAAGGAAGACGATTGCTGGAGATCTGTGATAAAAAAGAGCTGTGCGTGGCAAATACTTGGTTTAAAAAGACAGACAAGAGAAAAATTACTTATAGTGCCGGTGGATGTAAAACAGAAATTGATTTTGTGCTTGTGGGGGAAAAATACAGAAAGTATATAAGGAGTGTAATAGTGATTCCATGGGAACTTCAGCACAGGCTGGTGGTCGTAGATCCAGATAAAAGGTTCTAAAAATGGTTGTGATAAAGGAACGAATCATAAGAAAAATTTAGAAGTTGAATGAAAACCGAACAAGAGTGAGATTTGAAAAAAGAGTAAAAGAACTAGTGAGCACAGATGCGCCTGATTTGTGGAAAACTTTCAAGGACAGTGTTCTAAAGTCATGTGACGAAGTGTGTGGAAAGAAGAAGTCTAGGAAAGATCAAGGAGACATGTGGTGGTAAAATAAAGAGGTCAAGGACACTACAACAAGAAAGAAGGCGGCATTTAAAGAGCTGTGCAGGTTCCCATCAGAAGAAAATAAGAATCAATACAAACGTATAAGAAATCAAACTATAGAATGTTTAACCTAATCTATTAACAAGTATATAATCTTATGAAGAAAGTTCTAATACTGAGAAAAATTGTTGCTAGAGCTATGAGAATGGAAGCTAATCAGGAGTTTAATAATTTATATCAGAATTCTAATAGTGTTTTTTACTTCCTTGGAAGAATAAAAAAGGAAGGGAAGGATGTGGAAGGAGAAAGGTGCTTAAGAGGAGGAGACAGACGATTGGGTTTTATTGAAGAAGATAGGGCAAAAATTAGGAAGGGAACACATGAAGAAGATCATGAATGAAAAGAACGAATGGGACCACATGGTGGAAACTGATTAGTAGAAGGACCAGTGGAAAAAGTGGCTCGTAATGAAATTGTGGAGGCAATGCAAAGAATGAAATTAGGAAAGGCAACTGGACCATCTGAAGTAAGTGTGGAGAAGATACTTGCAAGTGGTGAAATCGGGGTTAAAGTGATCATGGAACTATGCCAGCGTGAATTGGATGGTAGAGGAATGCCTGATGAGTGGAAAACAAGTGTGATTGTACTTATCTTTAAAGAAAAGGGTGATGTGATGAGTTGTGGATCATACAGAGGAGTGAAACTGCTAGAACTTGCCATGAAAGTTGTTAAAGAGTGCTAGAGAGGCGAATACGAACACTAGTCAATTTGAATGAAATGCAGTTTGGATTTATGCCAGGAAAAGGAACAGTGGGTACGATATTCATTGCGAGAAGAATGCTGGAGGAATATCTAAAAAGGACAAGAAGTTGTATATGTGTTTTGTTGACATGGAAAAAGCTTTTGATAGAGTACCAAGAAAAGTGATGGAGTGAGCCATGAGAAAGAAGGGTCTATCAGAAGTAATGGTGCGGGCAGTTATGAGCTTATATGATGGTGCCAAGACAAGAGTGAGGGTGGGATCTGCATATTCAGAGGAGTTCGAAGTAAAAGTTGTTGTACATCAAGGATCTGTGCTGTCTCCACTATTGTTTCCAGTGGTGGACTTCATTACAGAAAATGCAAGAAGGGGTGTGGTTAATGAATTACTATATGTAAATGTCCTTGTTCTCATGAGCAAAAACATGGAAGATTTGAAGGAAAGATTTTGGAATTGGAAGGATACACTGGAAAGTAAAGGTTTAAAGATCAACACCAGAAAAACAAAGTGATGGTAAGCGGGTCAGAAGGCGAACTATTCAAAAGCAAGATAGATAGTGGAGTTTGTGGGAGGAGAGTCATGGCCAATCCAGTGTTGTGCACAAATCGTGGAAACTGGATTCACGGCAAATGTGCAAAAATAAAGAGAGCTACCGCTAGGTTGGCAATGCATTTTGTTTGCTTGAAATGTAAAGGAATAATGGAAGGGACGATGGATTCGATCGAGAAGTTGTGCGATGAAGTGAAGACAGTGAATGGATTTTGTTATTTGGGAGCTAGACTAAATGGTAGTGGTGGTTGTGAAGCGGCAGTTACAGCCAGAGTAAGAATCGATTGGGTAAGATTCAGGGAATGTGGAGAGTTATTGCTTGAAAATAGGTTTCCTCTGAAGATAAAAGGTAAAGTTTATCGTTGTGTAAGGTTAGCAATACTGTATGGAAGTAAGACATGGTGTCTAAAAGAAAATAAAAAAGCAATTTTAAGGAGAACGGAGAGAGCTATGGTGAGAGCCATGTGTGGTCAGAAAGTTGTAGACAGCAAGACGACTGAAGAACAGATGGACGTGTTGGGGTTGAAGGAAACTATAGACTGGTTAGCAACAGCGATTGGAGTTAGATGGTATGGACATGCGCTGAGGAAAGATGACGATAGTGTTTTGAGGGTTGCTTTGAATCTTGAAGTGAATGGCAAGAGAAAGCGATGACGACCAAAGAAGGTCTGGAAGAAGCAAGTGGAAGAGGAGACAGAGAAGATTAGTTTGAAGAAGGAAGATTAGTTGAAGAAGGAGCCCTGAGACGAGACAAGTGGAAATATGGAGTGCGAGCAATTACAGAAGGAATGGGGTAAATCCGGCCATCTCTGCTAAAGGGACAAAACCGGATAAAAACTGAATAACTACTACTACTACTGCTACTACTACTACTACATGCATCACCTCCAAGCCTTATTTATGCAGCAATGCAAGTCGGACATATTTTGATCATCGGTATGCATAACGCTGTCGTCGATTGTCTTCTGTCTGTACATGCAATTGATTCAAGTGAGCTGGAGCGTCGTTTGTGGTAACAGTTATCATGCTTTCGAACCTTGTGACAGCTATTCTGTACTTTTGTAAACAACGGGCACTTTACAGCAATTTTTCTTGCTCGTTGCACTGGTTGTGGTAAAAATAATCTGAGCCAGCAGTACTGGCTATTTTGAAGCTGGTTTGACGTAGTGATGTTCTGGCATAACCAACATAAGGTTTTTGTTTTACCGGAGAATAAATTGTATAAGGTTTATTCTACCGTAAGTGAGCTGCATTTGCGGCAGGTGGTGCGGTTGACTGAACGTTGCTAAACACGTGCATAAAATTCAGCGACTTTACTTGAACACTGAATAAAAGTACTAGGTTGCCTCGCAATTTTCTGCTCTCTTTCTTTTTCTTCCAGTTCTTCTATGCAACATGAAGAAAACTTCATCTTTCAGTTTTTAATTTTAACTTTTGTGTTTTCATTGGCAATTGCTTTGCAGGCAAAACTTAAACAGGAAGAAGTTGAATCAATTTTGGAAAGTTGTCACTGTGTTGATGCCTCTTTTGACATTGTAGAAACTGCACCCGACAAGTTTTTGATTATTTTTTCATCATCTCAAGGTTAGTGTAAATTTTTTTTGTATATTTTATCAACTGGTTACTGGAGCATTTGTTTGGTTATGCTACAAAATCTTGTACTCTGACTTTTTTTGAAATTATATTGATGAAAGTAGCAAAATGCGTTAATAACTTTGCTCAATTGTGACTGCTTTGTCATAAAAAGGTCAGGAGTAACGCATGTTGGGAACTAATTTTACACCAGTGGGAAATTGTAGTTTTGGTTTTATCGGCTACCGCAAATTTCCGTACTAGTATTCCGTACTTTTTTGTCAGTAATTTTTTCGAATTTCCGTGAGCCAGTAATTCCTTTATTAGAATGATTTCCGTATTTTTGTAATGTGATGTTTAATATGAATTTTCTTATTTTAGTGATTCAGTAATTCCATAATTAAATAACGATTTCCGTATTTCCAAAAATATAGGTTTCCCTATTTTAGTATTATTCCTTCCTTTGTTGATATTTCTTCTGGACGAGCATACAATGACCGCATTTATAACTGCAAGAACTTACCCACTCTTGGGTTGAAAATTTTGAGTTTATTGAAAAAAACGTAAAAAAAATCTTTTACTTAAACAGGAAGTCACGAACATGTTTTGGAATGCAGTATTTTTAGTTTAGTTTTTAAAGAATATTTTGGAGGTGCTTTTTAAGTTTTCGATAATTTTAGTTTGATCTATGCAATTGTTTAGTTACAACTTTACAATATTTTTGAAAAATCTAATATCAAAAAACTGTAATGTTTAAGCACTGAATGTAATAAATCTTCATGTAATTACAACAACTGCTGGATATACAGGAACGTCAAACATTGTTAACATGATACAATTGTCGCTGAATTAAATTCATCAGAAGAACTAAAATCAATGTTAGCATTAGTAATTCTGACAAATTCACTTTGATGCATTGTGCTTAAGTGTCAGTTACAAAAATCATATTTAACAGCAGCAGGAATGCCAAAGGGTCTCGAGGAAAATAAGGGGCAGTTTCACACAAAACCTCTTTTACCTTTCGTAGGGGCGCAGTGCGATGGGTGTTTGGCTGTGAAAAAGCGTTGCCCACGAGTGAATAGTGCACGTTCTAGGTTTTTTCAAAAAAGCTTTTCCGTCCAGCCTTTAACCTGTTTTGGTATCCCTGAGGGCACGGATAATTTTATCTCTTGCATCATATCCACACTCGTTATATATTGCGTCTATCACCAGTTTTGCAGCCCCTTTTACTGATTAAAATGTTTTACTTATTATATTTTGTATTAGCTGTACGAAACTATTTTTTCAAATGCGATATCAGTTACGAAGACAGGATCACGGCATATATGTGGAATATCTCAGAAATTATCGGCTTCACAATTTGATTTTCAAACATTTTTCTCCAACATTTGATCCATCTCGTATTTTCTGTATTGATCTTTGTTGTACCCGCTTTGCCAAGAAGATTTTTAGACTCATTAACAAGCATAGACGTTGTCACATTCTGAGAAAACGCCGACTAATCATTATTAGAAACAAAAACAAATTAAATGCGCCAAGAGTTGCCACAGTTGTAAACTTGTTCTTTTCTGAAAAACATTTCTTTATTACTACAACAAACTGGATAAAAACAAATGTGATTATAAGTATCTGGTTCTAATGTTATGAATACCTTTTGAATATTAGGTTCTATAACGTTTTGAAGGTAAGGATCTAGCCCTTTGAATTGTATTTAGTGCACGTGACAGAATGAGCTTCAAGTTCACATTGTCTTATCTTGCTTCCGAGGATTCCGATATAAAGTATTAGTTTCGTTTAAGCTTGTTTTTTCTTTTCGCTCACGCATATGAACTCATACTCTTCTTTTTAAGTTTTGGTTGAACTGGGCAATCGTGACCGATCGACTGATCAACCCTGCCACAAAAAGATAGCCGTATTTTTATGACGTGCGTTACCCAAGGACACTATAAGCATACTTTCCGGAATTTTTTTACTTCACTGCATTTGTGCTGTGAGTGCAATTTTAAAGTCTTCAAAATGAATTCACCAGATAATTGAACCCTGGGTTACCGACTGCAAATCGGATGCTCTAACAACTCAGCGAGTATGTCACTTTTGTACTTGATAATAATACCAAATAGTTTGTCGAACCAGATTGTTCTCTTTTCTTTTTTGCTTGGTATGCTCTATAAATGCTTAAACTAATGCCATTTTTTAGTTAAGCCGTTATAAGCTCAAGCGTCTTGAAACAACGGAAACATTGTGCGAAGGCAGTAGCCATTTTTTTCTCAACACGGTTTTTCTGTTACGGTTAAAGTTTTTTTATCCAAAGTGCCTCGACCAGAATGTGCTGAGAGATTTTCGGTTGCCGGTTACTTATGGAATATCCAACAGCTTAGAGCTATTTTTTTTTCAGCCCAAACCATGTATTTTGTTTTTATCGACGGCTAGCTGGAAGTTCAGCTGGAATTAAGTGTAGGATGCTTTTGCTGATATATATGCGATAAGCTAAGACGGTTTAGGCCAGCGGTTCTTAATCTTTTTGGTACCGCGCCTTTCTTGAGCTATGGTTTCCCGCTTTACGCCCCTGGCCTTACGCCTATAAATTAATACAAAAGTAGTGTTTCAATTGCATTTTATTTAATAATCACAAATCAGTGAGACACTTGACTGTTTCTTAGCACCTAGTTCTTAGTGCGTGGTTTAAGCCCAGAGATAGTGCTCACCGTAAGTCTCCTTCAACTTCCAGCTTGTTTCTGTTCTTGGTCTTGATGGCAACTAGTGCAGAAAATGCAGCTTTACATAGATAAGTCGAACCAAGCATAACTAGAACACGAAGTGTATGGGTGGAAATAAGAGGGTAAACAGGAAGGCCCAAAACGACTCAATCTTCAGATCTTAACAGTTGTCCTTTGCTGTGGAGTTAAATTTTAACTCGAGAAACTCTTCTTGTGCTTCATTAAAAATTTCGTCTACTTTTCAATGAAATGGGTTTCTGATAAGCTTCCAGGTTTCTCGCTTCTCATCTGTATCGGGAAAGTATTTGATAGATTCTTCCTTTAAGTCAAATAGATGAGTTTTTATTTGTGTCTTTAATTCAGACTCAAGGTTACCGTTTTTAAAAACAGAATCCAGGTTACAAAAGCTTGCTGGATTTCCTTGTTCAATTCGATTTTGCAGAGGTCAAGTTTTGACATGAAAAACCACATAATGTCATGATGCATTACTGTAATGATATTTTTTGCTTCAAGTTCAAGATTGAGAGCATTCAACTCCTGAAATAGTTCTACAAGATAAGCCAGTGATTGTTGAAAGCCTGGGCATCAAAACTTTTCCAACAAATTTTTCTTCCTGAAATCGAGAAATAACTACAACTTCTTTTAATTCATGAAGCCGTTTTAGCATAATTACCTTAGACAACCATCGGACAATTTGTGTGAAACAATAGAGCAACATGTTCAGATTCCATATCTTGACACAGGAGCTTGAATAGACGACTGCTAAGGGATCCTGGTTTCATATAATTTACGATTTCAATAGATAGGTCCAGAACCTCTTTTATTTCACGAGGCAAAATTCTTGATGCTAAAGCTTCACGATGAAGTATGCAATGCGTACCCATTACAGAAGGTTTTCTTTCTTTTACCCTCTGAATGAAGTCAGACTTCAGACCAATTATAGCTGGAGCTCTGTCCGTGCACGCTCCTGCTAATGATTGCCATGATGGTTGGTTATCCTGAAAAAAGTTTGCCACAACATTAAAAATATCGGCTGATGTTGCATGACTTTTCATTGGGTGGCAGAATAGCATTTCTTCTTTTATTGTGTTTACTGACAAGAAACAAGCATAAAGCAGAAGCTGAAAACAACTTTCAATATCAATAATTTTATCAATTGTATAGCAAAGAAAGGAGACTCTTTTATTTAGTCGAGAAGTTGATCTTTTATATCTTGAGATAGTTCCATTGATTTTTCCTTTAACTGTACCATTGGATAATGCCATTCGAGAAAGCATATTTGCTTTATCCCTTGCCGAGTACGAGTTCTGCTGCTACGAGCAGACTAGGTTTCACAAGAGACTCCCCGATGCTATAAATCTTATTTTTTGCAATCAATATGGCGATCTCGCAAGAAGGGGAGTGCCCGAGGTAACTGGGACCCTCGGGAAGTCCAACAGTCATTTCGACCCAACCCAAACGGGGCCGGGGACCGTACCACCACTTTGAGGCTGCTGTTGATTGGTGCAGATCGAAACTCTGCAGATCGTCCTGGAGAGCTTTTGCGTCCACTTATCCGCTCATGCTTCCTTCTACCTCTTCTAAGGAGGCTCTTCTTGCTTGCCCTCTCTTTCCTTCCTGGAATCTGCCTTCCTTCACGGTGGAGTCCACCCTTTCCACTTCATGCTCTCACTCTGATCCCCCTCTCTCTCTCGCCCTCATGATCTGGTGCTTTATACAGACGGCTCTGTTCCTTTTCCTTTTGGTAAGGGCGGCTGTGGCGTACTTGCCAACTGCTCTCTCGGTGGCACTGAGGCCACTCTTTCCTTTTCGGCAGGCCCAGTATGCTCAAGTTTTTCCGCTTAAACCTGCGCCATTCTGCACGCTCTTTGCTGGTCTCGGCAGCACCAACAAGTCTGCCATTTCTCTTCTCTTCTGCTATTATCTCACTCTCGTTCTGTTCTCGCCACCCTGTCCTCTCCTCCATCTTTCCTCTTATCTCAAACTCTGTGGCAGATCAGGCAGGAACTGTCTTCTCTCTCCTCCTGTACTAACTATCAGGCTACAATGGGTCCCCGGACACTCATTTCTCCCGGGGAACAACGTGGCTGATGAGCTAGCCAAACGGGGAGTGCTACTTGCGCCCTCCGCTATCCCTTGTAGTCTCTCTCCTCTTATCTCTCGTATCCACTCTCGTCTTATCTCGGACTGGAGGCGTACTGTCTTATCGAAATTCTTTGACACACAGATTCCATCGATTTCCACCGAGGAACTTGTGCTCCCTCGTCACGCTCGCTGTGTCCTCTCTCGTCTTCGCTGCAACGGACACAGCCTTCTTTTAGGTTCTTATCTCTCTAGGATCGGCAGAACGGAGAATCCTTCGTGCAGCGCCTGTGGACACTCGTCCCAGGACACCTCTCATCTTATACTGCACTGTCCAGCTACGGACTCTCTGCGCCACTCACTCTTTGGCGACTCTCTGTCTCTACGACCTCTGTTCCAGACCCTGGGGAGTTGCTCGGCTTCTGAAGCTCCATGGTCTCCCGCCATGCCCCCATCCCTCGGAAAGGGTCGGGTAAACAACAACAACAACATCTCGCAAGAAGCCTCAACAACATTCGAAGATTTTTGCTGAAACGTCCCACTCATGTCCAACTTAGCTTTCTTCAAGGAATGACTTTTCATTACAAAAAATGCTAAAGGTTTGTTGGCTAAGGCAGAATGGGCTGTGGTCAAATGCCGTTTCAAGCGTGAGGGAAACCTTGCATCATTACTAAGAGTCTTGTAACATATTACACACTGCGGGACTTCTCTGTCATCTTTTTTGCAGTGATACAAAACCAAATTGAATAAAGTCATCAAGATACTTTCTTTTTCTCCCTGTCATTTTGATTATCTTTATTTATTTCTTAGCTAGGCAGGCACTGCAGGATGATAAAAGCATAAACTTAGTTAATTGTAAGATTAGGTCTATTTTAGATTGCTTTACAAAGTTTATATATACCGCTTTACCACTTTAACGAACTGACTGATAGCTACCTTAATCCATTCAGATTTTTCACTGACTGAATTTAGCATGACATGGTAGGCTACAGTCTACTGTACAATGTAGATTTGCAACTGCTAAATTATCAAAATAAAGTAAACACGATTGACAATCTGGCTGTTTTAAGACATCACACATTATTCAGTTTACGAAACAGGATTACCATATAATGGTAGGCTACAATTATAATAATATCTCCGATAGTATTTAAGCATTGACAACCACACAATAGGCGAGAAAACGTTAATCTCAAAATCAATGAAGAATGCGTTGTAAAACACATTAGGGCTCGTGTCCCCTTGAAAATTTACGTACGCCCCCCAGGGGAGGTATCCCCCCGGTTAAGAACCACTGCTTTAGGCAGATAGTTTATTTAAAAGTACAATTTATGATTGTTACTCAGCTAGTTGACAGCAAATATTACTAATTTCATCTTCAGTTTCTATAAGTTTGCTAACAGTCTAAATTCGTTGTTCTGAAGTTTTAAAAAATTCGATAATATTTCTCTTAAAATTTGGTTGCAGATTAATTTTTCTTGATTTATTCCAAATATTTAAAAATTTGGTAAACATCTTGTTTTCTTTGTTGGATGTCAACATTACTTTTATTTTTCTACCTCAGTTAATCCAAAAGAATTCTTAAGATATTTTTGAAGGTCCCTTAAAAGTGGGCAGCTTTCTTTTGACAAAAGATATCAAAAGTTTTTTGTGATGCTTTTTTACAACTCCGCAAGGAATATCACGGAATAGAAGCTCAAAACCTACATTTCTAAGTTTTGCCATATTCACTCCATTGATTAATTTTGAATTTGTATATGAATTACACAAAAGAAAAAGGTTTCTTTCTTTAATTTGGAATGCAAATGCATTAGCTGAGAGTTCGAAAATATCAATCTCCCAAAAAAAGAAAGGTCCTTTCCTTGAAATCTACAGCAAGGAAATAACGAATGAGACTGAGGTTTGTAGGAAAGGAACAAAAAAACGTTGAGAAACCTTGTTTAGATTAAATATAATAACGTTAACTGATCTGCAATGTGCAACATATTGTCTTTCAATGGTATTTTTGTTGAATTTTTAGATATGATAGAAGTGGTTGCAGAATTAAAAAAAAACCTTTCAAGTTTTTCTTGCAAAACTCAAGTAAGTTGCTCTAAAACTTGTATTTTGTGATTATTGTGTATATTGGCAATCGGCCAATCTAGTTAGAACTATAACCGGCGATCGTCTTTTTTTATAGAACTTAAAATTTGATGTTTAAGTGAATTGAATTTTATTAGAATTGCTCTTCTTCCAAACTAATTTTAGTTCTCGTCTTTCTATTTCTTCCATAATGAAAATATAGTCCTAACACATCCTTGTTCTAGGAAACATATAGCCTCTTTCTTGCCCATTCTGAACCTAGAATTCAATTTTGAAGCCCTCGAATTTTGCTGAGTAGGTACAGCAGCTGCTTGAAAATAAACCCAGTGTCTGTATAAGTCCAGCTGACGAAATATCTTAATTGTCGGCCTGAAGCCCACGTTCAAAATGGACGAGCCTGTAGAAGATGGTTAGTGTAACAAACCGAATATTTTCGCTAGGTGATGCGCTTGTGTCACTCTGACTGCGTCAAAATTAGCAATGTGGGAGATCTAAGCGACGACCGGATTAGGGTTGCAATGATGAAAAAAAAGTATAAGATTACCGATGTGAAAAGGCCGGAAAAGAAAAAAGATTCTGTCTTTGTGTTTTTTTCCGATGATCAAGGTACAAATATTTTTTGTAGTTATGTTTACTTCAAAGCAAGTTTAACGCTGCAATTGTCGATATCTGTTTTTGGTGAAAAGCATCTCAAAAGCGTTAGGATAGTTATTGCCCCGAAATATTTATTATGCTATATTTCAGTGTTAATAAATTTGCTACTTTGCATGTTAGGCCGCTTGAGATAAAAAGTGGAACATTGTTTTTATTGTAGTTTTTAAAAGATATTACATTTGTGGTTTTTGTGTTTGAAACACATTCTGACAGTGACGTCCAAAACTCTGCCTGAATAGTTAGGTTTTGTAGAAAAGACAAGCAGAAGGCCCTTCCATAATTACTTGCAGAAGAATGCTATGCCGAAAGAAATTTTTAATTGTACCCGCATTTTAAATTAAAAAGGTGCTCAATGTAATTACTGTTTTTATTACAATCTTCTCTCTAATGTTTTTCTGCAGGACGAAAAATCTCGCCTTTCGGACATTATCCTGCTATATTTTTTTGCATTTCTGTCAGATTATGTTCTGTAGTTCTCCCAAAAAAAAATTATATTTACACATGACAGATGAATGGAATACAGTATTTGAGACTCACTTTTAGATAGATTGCACAATGATGGATGATTTTAAAGGGGAGAAATTACGGACCATAATCAGACAGAATTGGAAAGACATCTCAAAAATAAGTTCGCAAAGCAAAATTTTACCATTTTGTCCGTCAAATTTTGCCATTGCATTTTTTTGGCAAGTAATTTAAAATCAATGACGTTTTTTGTCTTTCTATTTAAAGACTAGATGTTTCTGTTAAAATCTGTAGCGAATAATAGCTTTGATATTATATGAAAACTAAATAGTATTATTGTTTTTGCTTCATCGAATATACTATATATGAGGTTGATTTAGTTCTAAAAAACAGCTTAAGCCTGTGTCAACTGCATGGTTTTTCAATAGATGTGCCTAAGCTTCTCGAAGACTCCGTCAAAATTGGTAAAGTTTCTTTGGACATCTCTTACTATTTGGTTGGAGTAGGAAGTTTGACAAAGAAGCAGTTTGATAATCTAATTATTTCCAAAAAGAGCAGTAAGTTAGCACACGGCTAGTTTTTTTTTTGTGATTTCCTATTTCATTTGACGTCAGATTATTGCTCTATCTCTACTCCATATAAAAGAGAGATAGATCCAGTTTTTTAAATCCACATTTTCCGCGTTGACGCAGGTGGCCGGATTCACCTCGTGCTTCTCGACAGTTCGTAAACACCTTTACGCCACTTCACTCTGTCAATGGCATTCTCCTTTTTCAGTCCAATCTGATTAATATGCTCCTCCACTTGTCTCTTCCACGTCATATTCGATCGCCCACGCCCTTTTCTTCCTGCCACTTCAAAATCCAATGCTCTTCTCAAAACATGCCCTTACCATCGCACTCCACTCGCCCTGGCTACTCCATCCAAAGTATTCTTTAAATCTAACAAACTCGTAAGTTCTTGGCTCCTTCTTTTCTCAATTATCTTAAGTCCACACATTGCTCTCAACATGGTATTTTTAGTTCTTCCCAAAATTGCCACCTCATTCTCCCTTAGACACCACGTCTCGCTCCCATGCAGCATTGCGGATCTTACGCAACTCTGATAAATTCTTCCTTTCAATTTTAACGAAAACTTTCTCCCAAAGAGTAACTCCTCACATTCTCTAAATTTTATCCATCCAATTCTCGTTCTTGCTGTTACTGCTGTTTCACTTTCACCACTGGCGTTCAACCTGTTCCTCAAATAGCAAAAGCTCTTCACAAAGTCAACCTGGTCAAAAAATGATAATTCTTCACCTGGTTCCATAATTCCTTCCATTGCATCAAGACATAGTTCACTAACAAAACCTTTTGCCTGAGTTGAAGCCACCTTCTTCATTTTCGCACATCTACCATGAACCGATTTATTACACTTTGTGCATATCATCGAATTTGCTATCACCCTCTTGCCGCTCATTGCACATGGATTCACTTTACTCTTGAGGACCTCACCTTTTGAATCGCTCTTCATCATTTTGGTTTTCTTGAGGTTCACCTTCATTCCCTTGCTTTCAAACGCCTCTTTTCCACTTTAAAAACTTTTCTTTCAAATTCTCTATACTTTTACTCATTAAAACCAAGTCATCCGCATACAAAATTTCATTCATCAATCCTTTTCTTGCATTTTCCGAGATTGCATCTACTGCAATTGCAAAAAGCATTGGCGAAAACATAGATCCTTGATGTACACCACCTTGTACCAAGAATTTTTCAGATGACTCAGATCCCACTCGAACTTTCGTTTTTGCTAGTTGCTGTCACTTGGTCCCAATCATTCTCTTTATTTATAATCTCTTCGATGTGATTTTTCCATATTATTTTCTGTCTTTTTCACTGAAACTTAATTTTCTGTCTTTTTCTCTTATGCATCTACCTCCTTCGATATGTTTTCCTATCTTTTTTCATGAACTTCACCAGTGTAAAAATGTTATTTGATTTTTGTTCAATTTTGTTAACTTTTTTTCATTTTCTTTCCTCATAGAATTAGCAGCCACTTTTTTGTTCGATTTTGATATACTTATATTTAGCCTTGTTTTCCTCCGATCGATTTTTGCATATCTTTTCATATGCCACTTTTTGTTGTTGTATTGCTTCCTTCACCTCTTCATTCCATCACCATGTATCCCCATGGTTTTTTCTACCTTCCTTGTTTCCACATACTTCATCACAAGCTTGCAGCATACTATTTTTAAAAGTACTCCGTAGATAGGGTGCATCAACATCAACCAATTCTTTTTCTCTTTCTTGAAATCTTGATTTCATTTTGTTTTCCTTCAACTTCCAAACCCTCTTTTTAATATTAATAGTTTGTTCGTTCTTCACAACTTTCTTCAACTTTCTTTTGTCTATATCTGTTATCACCAGCCGGGGGATGGTTTTTGCGTCTTTTAAATACTTTCTATTGTTTTTACTAATCAAAACGAAATCAATCTCAGTTTCATTTCCACCCATACTGTATGTTATTTTTCTCTACTCCTTTTCAAACCATGTATTTGCTACGCTCAACTCCTTTTCATCACAAAACTCGAGTAGTCTTCTTCCCTCAACATTTCTTTTGCCAATTCCGTACCCACCATGCACACCTTCAAAACCATCAATCCGTCTTCCAACATGTCCGTTGAAGTCTCCCAGACCAAGAAGCACTTTACCAGGGTTTGCCAATCTCACTCATTTGCCATGTCATTATAAAATTGATCTTTCTGTTGTTGTTGTTGCTGTTACCCGACTCTTTCGAGGGATGGATGCATGGGGGAAGAACATATAGCTCCAGAAGCCGGGCAACTTCCCAGGGTCTAAAACAGAGGTTGTAAAGAGACAGAGAGTCGCTAAAGAGTGAGCGGCGCAAAGTGTGCGTGGCTGGACAGTGCAGTATGAGATAAGAGGTGTCCTGGGACGAGTGTCCGCAGGCGCTGCACGAAGGATTCTCGATTCTGCCAATCCTAGAGAGATAAGAACCTAAAAGAAGGCTGTGTCCGTTGCAGCGAAGACGAGAGAGGACACAGCGAGCGTGACGAGGGAGCACAAGTTCCTCGGTAGAAATCGATGGAATCTGTGTGTCAAAGAATTTCGATGAGACAGTACGCCTCCAGTCCGAGATAAGACGAGAGTGGATACGAGAGATAAGAGGAGAGAGACTACAAGGGATAGCAGAGGGCGCAAGTAGCACTCCCCGTCTGGCTAGCTCATCAGCCACGTTGTTCCCCGGGAGAAATAAGTGTCCGGGGACCCATTGTAGCCTGATAGTTAGTACAGGAGGAGAGAGAAGACAGTTCCTGCCTGATCTGCCACAGAGTTTGAGATAAGAGGAAAGATGGAGGAGAGGACAGGGTGGCGAGAACAGAATGAGAGTGAGATAATAGCAGAAGAGAAGAGAAATGGCAGACTTGTTGGTGCTGCCGAGACCAGCAAAGAGCGTGCAGAATGGCGCAGGTTTAAGCGGAAAAACTTGAGCATACTGGGCCTGCCGAAAAGGAAAGAGTGGCCTCAGTGCCACCGAGAGAGCAGTTGGCAAGTACGCCACAGCCGCCCTTACCAAAAGGAAAAGGAACAGAGCCGTCTGTATAAAGCACTAGATTATGAGGGGGAGAGAGTCAAGGTGGGCGAGAGCCGCACCTTGGCGAGAGAGAAGGATCAGAGCGAGAGCATGGAGTGGAAAAGGTGGACTCCACCGTGAAGGAAGGCAGATTCCAACGACATGAGGGAGGGCAAACAAGAAGAGCCTTCCTAGGAGAAGTAGAGGGAAGCATTAGCGGGTAAGTGGACGCAAAAGCTCTCCAGGACGATCTGCAGAGTTTTGATTTTACTCCTAGTCTGTCCAAAATTGAAATGGGAAAGAAGGTTGGGAGACGAAGAGCCCGCTCATAGGATGAAAGAGTGAAATGAGTTAGGGTGACTCGCAAAGAAGGTAGAGAAGCCTTGGAGAGAAGAGGTGGGGTGGGGGAGGATGAGAGGCAACCGGTGATGGCGCGACTGGCCGCTTGGTGGAGGCGTTCCAATTTGTTGATATTGGTAACGCTTAGGAAAGGAAACCATCCGGGTGAAGCGTAGGTGAGAAGGGGCCGAAGAAAAGATTTATATAGAAGATAGAGGGAACTCCTTAGAATGGCTCCATGAGGAAGCAGAGATACAGCGTATGGCCTTGAGACGTGGAAAGAATTTGGCCTTCAGCGAAGATACATGTTTAGATAAGGAAAGAGTGCGATCAAAGGTGACCCCAAGAAAAGTTGGAGTTGGATTAAAATTGAGGCGGGAGTTGAGTAGGAGGAGGTTGGGCTGGAGGTTAGTTTGGTGGGGGTCCACTGAGTAAAAGGAGGCCTTACATTTGCTCGGATTGCGAGGAAGACATCAGTACTCAGACCAGCGCTTCAATTGAAACAGAGCTTCTTGTGTGGCCTCCACCGCAGTGGGGACCGAGGGGAGGAGAACCAAATGGCCAGATCGTCAGCGTAAAGAGAACAGCTGACGGAAGAAGGTAGAGAAGCGGGAAGATCATTAATGAAGGAGAAAAAAGTACAGGGCCAAGAACGGATCCTTGCGGAACACCTCGACGGACTCGAACAGCTTTCGTGATTTTGACAAACCACGCAAGTGCGCCTATCAGAAAGGAAAGATTGAGTCCAACAAGCAAAGCAAGGAGGGAGGCCAGCCGAAATGAGTTTGTGGAAAAGGGCGGGATGCCAGACAGAGTCGAAAGCTTTGGAGAAATCGATAGTAGAGAGGATTGTCCAAGAGCCCGGCCTGGGTTTGTTATACCCATCCGAAATGGACTGAGAAAGATACAGAATTTTATCTAGAGTAGATCGTTCAGAGCGAAAACCGGCCTGGCGGGAACGAGAATGGATTTAGATTTCAGAAAAAAGAGTAGACGGGATAGAATGATGCGTTCAAAAAGCTTTGATACGCAGGAGATGAGAGAGATCGTCCGGAAGGAAGCAGGATAGTCAAGAGACATTTCCATTTTGTGGATGGAAATGATAGAAGATGCCTTCCAGATGGAAGGAAAGGAATGCAAAGTCCAGGAAAGATTGAAGATGTGAAGAAGAAAATCCATGCCAGAGGCAGCTTTGTCTGGACCATTGGCAGTGGAGGAGGAAAGGTTGGAGCCAGCGGCATGAAATTCAGCGGGAGAGAAAGGAGAGCAGAGCGGGGCACGTGACATGTTGGAGCTCAGAGTTGTAGCCTCTGGCTCTACTACGCAGGGTCTTTGGCTGAGAAACAGAAAAGTGAGATCTCAGGTAAGCAGCACTGACTAAAGCTGATTTCCTGGGAGAAGAACAGTTATTGAAGTTTGGAGAGGAGGAAGACGAGGAAGAAGAGCCAGCGACAGAGCGAAAAAGAGTGCATACAGATTTAAGGTTACATTTGGGTGAAAGAAAAGAGCAAGTTGTCTGCCATCGCTCAGATTTGGCCTTGGCAATGACTAACGAGGCGCGTCGAGAAGCGGAGATGTAAGCCGGCGATTTTCATCGCTTCTGCAAGCGGCAGCAAAAGCCTTACGTCTTTCCCTAACCGCTTCTTCCAACTCAGCAGACCACCACGCTTTAGGATGGCGTTTGATGCGGCTGAAAGAAATGGAAGATTTGGCCGCATTTAGTGCCAGAGAGGTAAAGAGAGTAGCAGCAGAGGAAAGAAAAAGCGAGTATTCCTCTGCAGAAGGATAGTGAGAGTCAAAATAAGAAACAAAGTCATCCCAGCAAGCTTTCTGAAAGTTGAAGGAAGGGGGACGCTCATTGGGGCGAAAGACCGGAGAAAGAGGGACAGATAGAAGAATTGGTAGGTGGTCAGAACCCAGGTCCTGAAGCACCTCCCAGGAGCAGGAAAAGTCAAGAGAAGAGGGAGCAAAAGAAATGTCAGGGGAAGAGCGACTGCCAAAAGAGCGATGGAGAAAAGTAGGTATGTCAGGTTCATTGACGGCGAGGAGGAGTTGTTTAGTGAAATGTTGACCCCTACGTAATCAGGGTAGGGATCAAGTGAAGAAAGAGAGGAGGTAGAAAGTTCAGAGAAAGATAAGCCCTGCCTGACAAAAATGATGATGTCGTCGCTAGCGTGCGTGGCATCACGAGAGAGAATGCCAGACCAGGAGTGTATGCGATCAGAACGCAGTTTAGAGAATCTAGGATTCTCAAAAGAGGAAGATGAAGTAAGATTGGATTCATGGATACAAATTAGGTCAACAGAATGGGACGAGAGAAAGTGAAGTAGTTCAGTGCTTCTGGCTCGAAGACCTCCAGCATTCCATTGAAGAACCCTGAAGGAGTTAGGGGGAAGAGGAGGCAGGAGGCGTAGAAGGACAGCCAGGAGCAAGAGGCGGTGTAAAGGTGCAGATAGAGAAGATACAAAATGGGCAGAAGGGGGATAAGAGGTTTGGAGACGAGGGTTGGGCGGGAGTGCAGGATTAGTAGAGGGGAGCCAGATTGTACAGTGGAGGTATGCAGGTCGGAGGAGTCCAAGGAGGGAGTCACAGTGTTACACGTAGAGACGCAGCAAGAGGAAGCTCCAAGAGTGAGAGCTGTCAAGAGTTCTGAATTTGGAGAGGGAAGGTTGTGAGCACCTTAGATGGACTCATTTGGAGCAGGTGCAGCATTGCACTGACTTGCCCCGCGGTGTCACATTTCCAGCGCACACAGAGCATGGAAAGATGGGGCCAGGGTTGGGATAAACGTTACGGCTCATCAAAAGAAGAAGAAGAATGAGGAGACGAAGACAGGCAAGAGAAAGGCAGGAAAAAAGAGAAAACAGGCGACCGATTCTAAGAAAGCTGTGTGCTGCTCTTCTGCGGTCATTCAGAGGGCAGCAAAGCAAAAAAATGAAGGGTAGTTTCCGGGGTAACTGGGACCCTCGGGAAGGCAAACAACCATTTTGACCCAACCCAAACGGGGTCGGGGACCGTACCACCACGTTGAGGCAGCTGTTGATTGGTGCAGAGGTCTTTCTCTAGTGATCTTTCTCACACTCTGATCTTCCAACCTGGGAAGCATATGCACATATAACTCTCATAACTTCCTTCTCAAAAACCAGCACCATTGCCATCACTTTGTTGCTTCTTCTGGACTTCTACGACCTTTTTACGAAGTTCCTTTTTCACTAAATTTCCAACCCCTTCTATTTCATCATTATTCCCAGACCACCACAGCCTATATCTTCTACCTCTGCAACCAACCAATCGATCTTCTTGCCTTCTCCATCTTACTTTCTGTAGACAGCACATATCGACCTCTCTTCTTCTTAACTGTTCACCCACTTCCGTACTTTTTCCACAAAAATTTTTAATGTTCCAACTTCCAAATCTTACCTCAAATTCACCTCCTGCCAAAAGCAGCTGCAAACTGGGGGCCAATTCTTTAACAAACTCTTTAATGAGGTAATGTTTGGAGCTTTGTTTTTTACGAAGAGCATGCCCTTGCTTACCTCCAACCTCAGTTTTAAGACATAAGGGATCCCCAACCTTAGCTAACATAGAATGAAACCCAAAAGTCGCCGCTTACGACATGCTAGGTGAACCGTCTCACTATTCTATCCGCGGTTAAGCACAGTTTTCCATATAGAAGTAAAAACTTCAAAATTGTTTTTTTATTGATTATAACTTTTGTAACACCCAAAGTTCTTTTGACAAATCTTTTTTTGAGTTCAAAACGTTGGAAGTTTTTTTATCTTGCATTTTTATTTTATGATTGTTTAATTTGTTCAAGTAGCTGCTTATTTGATCTTGTCATGCAGCGAAGTTAAAAACCATAAATCATGAAAATTGCAGTTTTAAATGTAGTTTGCATGCAAGTTGTTTGAAATGCTCTAGTAGCCGTAAAAGTTTCGGAGAACTAAAAAATCTTGTATTATAATTAACAGTAAGCATTGTGGTTAAAGTTAGTATACTCTGTAATCATTTAGCTAGTATTTTGTAAGCACGGTTAATTTAGTTGGCATAGGGGATTTTCATGCACCCAAAACATATATTTTTTGATTTTCGTTTTTGTATTTTTCAAACGGTTTTATCAACAAATTTTTCTGTTTCCAATACGAATTTTTGTCCCATAAAGGCTATTTTAGAAATGTTCCGGATTGCTCTCGGAGGGTTTTGCTTAAAGACTATCTGAAACTATTTGCAAAAGCGACATACTTGTTGTTATGCTAGAACAACACTCAATAGCTCAAATGAAAAAAGAAAGTTTAAAAAGAATTTTTGTGCCAATTTTTTGTTTTGTTTTACTGTAATCTCATCAATTACTTTTTTTTATACTTTGTACTGAAATTTTGGATATACATCTTCTATCTTTAAGCTTGGACTTGTTGTTTTGTATAAAGTGAATTTTTTTATGACTAATACAATGTCCCCAGATTATATCCAATTGAAATCCAACACTTTTAAACCAACTTCTAATGTCATTACGTCCCACAATAAGAGCTTTTAAAAACCAATAAATTTGTTAAAAAACGTCAATTGTCCATAACCACGTAGTCAAATGAAACCAAACGATTTTTAAAGTCATACAAGAGGCTAGTGATGCACTCTTAGCGAACTGCAGACTCTGTTTCGACTTATCAGGTCTCTTCAAAGCAGTTGGCATTGAAGAGTAGCTAGAAGCTCTAACAAAAGCATAGCTTACAAGGTCACACTTGTAGGATCTATACTAGGTCTACCATAGAGAATGGTCTGTCAGTAATCTGCGAAGCCGTATCACTTGTGAATGAGTGGCGATTGTCGCAACGATTATTGTTATGATATGAAAGCACTCCATCTAACTATTAATTTGCTGAAAAAAATTTCTAATTCATTGTTTTGCAACCTCATCAAACTAAATTTTATATTTTTCTGTAAATATTGGAAGTCCAAGTCCAAAACACCTCGTCATACAATTCTGCGACAAGAGGATCTAATGTAGATGTTGATTCTCCGAATGATTGAAGAATTGACATAATGCATTGCACTGACCAACTACACATATTGCATTTTGTCAAAACGTGATATGAATTGAACTAATCAGCTGGAGTCCATGAAAGTAAATAAAACGTTTATTGCCCATTGGCGAGAGGTGAAAACACAAAACGAAGCTTCGCTTTTGACATAAATAGAGATCATTATCGAGAAATAGTTGGCTTGGCAATGGGTCTCTGCCAAAAAGCGCTTGTTACAAAGAATCAGGATAACTGCGATAGCAGCCAGAAGGATGTGTGAGGATACACTAATAGTGTTTTTAGTATAGTTATTGGTGGTAGTGGCTGTGAATGGTTATGCCAAAAAAACGCAAGCGTGATGAAGATGATGGAATAGAAAAGCAGAAAAAGCGTGCTGCATTTTTCACGTTGGTGGCATTCAGCACTTAGACTTCACCCAACTTATCAAGATTAAAGACTCTGCTAATAAAAAACTAGCTCTCCTACACCGTATTCAAGATAAATGACAAAAAAGAATCGTATGATCCATGTTATCCCATGAAGATATCTGCCATAGTGAACTACATAGTCTTTTTGGTATAGATTTAGACATAAGTGGTTATCACAAAAGGCTGCTACCAAAACTTTGCTAAAAACCGACTTTGCTTGCATTGTAGGGTAACATCTATTAAGGTTTCAACATCACGCTCTCGTCATAAACGCCAATCTGCAATTATTTCCTTTGGATGTATTTTTCAAAATTTCCAAGTGAAAGTGTCTGGAAAGACTGAGAGATGCCCCAAGTTTGCAGTATTCAAGCAAATCTTTTTAGGGCAATGGTCGT
The DNA here is from genome assembly GCA_963675345.1 of Trididemnum clinides. Taxonomy (NCBI): domain Eukaryota; kingdom Metazoa; phylum Chordata; class Ascidiacea; order Aplousobranchia; family Didemnidae; genus Trididemnum; species Trididemnum clinides. The sequence goes on from OY776289.1 coordinate 7,967,800, forward strand.
CAATGTTTTTTCATTTGCCTCGGTGAAAAACCTCTCGCGGTAGTTTTCTTCCTACCGTAAATCGCAAAAAAAAATAATTACCTACAGTCAATACTTAACTAAAAATAACAATTTTACTAATAAATTAATTAAGTGAGGTTACAAAGCTACTTTTATTCTGCTTTGGTGAAAGACGTGAGCCTCAATGCAATTAACAAAAAAATTCAAAGAGAAGAATTTGTTCGCTTTATTTCAAAATCTTCTTCACGCTTGTAAAGGTCGATTGTTCTTTCTTTTTTTTTTTAAGCAAAATGAGCGAAATGGCTCTAAAAGTTTATTCAACTTCATATGTGATCGGAAATGGAAGAATTGTTTTCTCAGCCACCAAAGCTGATGAGACTGTGCTTCGCGCTAACTTGGGGGCTCAAACAGCGTAAAATGATTTTTATACCGATAAATTGCTTTCATGATGATATTATTTTTATTTTACCAGGGAGAAACCTCGTGTGCTCTATGTGTAGAAACTTTCTGTAACTGAAGAAATGAGTTTCAAAATCACATAAGTCTCATTTTTGACTGAAAAAGGGCCAAGTTTAGCACTTTTAGCATGAAAATTTTGATCAACAAATAATCAGTACATTGGTAAAACAGGACTTAGGTACTTTTTCTCTGGCTAATATTTTGCAGATGGTAGACAGGAACACGTTCACAACCGGCGCGATGGCGTAGTGGTTAGAGCGTCCGCTTCGTATTCGGTAGACCTGGGGTTTATTTCTCAAGTTGGGTCATACTAAAAGACTAAAAAATGGTATTTACAGCTTCCCAGCTTGGCGCTTAGCATAAAAAAGGGGTATTGTGGAGAACGAGCCGGCAAGCTTGCTTGTTGTATTCATGGGCAAGACACTTAATGGGATGTTTCCATCGTAATGTGGCAGGCAGGTGGCGTGCCTGTGCTTCATCAGGTTAAAATTGCGAAGCTGTTTACCCATCATGTCGTAAGAGGCGACTCTGGGGTACCCATTAATGGCACTCCTCCCTTGTTGGTGGTAGGGCTACCAGTTAGTGGTTTGCATTAATGACTGGTTTAAAATGGGCTGCCACTTCTCCCCTAGTTTAATTCAATTAGGTTGACGACTTAAACCTGGATTCCCGTATCTCCATCTAATAGAAAAAAAGAGGTAAACCAACCACTTCACACGTTAACCGCCTGAAATGGATCAACTGCAGTTAGGTCAAACTGTGATTTAGGTACTTTTAAAATTCAGCTATTTATTTGTAATTTACAATGTGGTAGAGCATTTGAAATGAGCCTGTGCCAAAGAGTTTGCATAGTTTATGTTCCTTTGGATGTATCATTTCAAAATCATGTGCCTTTTCAAATAAAAAAGCTTTGAAGATTTTGATTTTATGTTAACCACTTTAATATTGGTCTTCCGAATATACCGCCAACTGTTTGCTGAAATACAAGAGCAGTGTTCTTAGCCAGTTGCTCATGGCCCACTAGAGGACCACAGCTCAATGCACGTTGGGAACAGCTTCATTTTTAACTATTTAAGACAGTGGTTCCCCGAACGGGAAAAAGATGGACTTCCAAAAGTCGAAAAACTCTTTGCCTTTAATCTAGATGAAATATGTAAAAAGTGGGTCACGGAATATTTTGCGGTTTAAAAATAGGATACGAATAACATAGAATTGAGGACCCTGCACTAGAGTCAATAAGCCAATCCCGGAACAAAAAATACAAACTCCCAAATTCTTATTTTTTCCCTAGTTCTTCAATTTCTCCCGTGGTGAGCCAAGTGGCTTCCGGTTGACAGCCACTGGGCTAAAATATTATTTTGTAGCTGTTTACATTTTATTTTTAAATTTTGGTGTTGTTAATTTTATCAGCATTGAATCACTGCAAAGCCATTTTATCAAACTTCGAATGCGAAACTTTGGCGAAAAATTAAGAAACGGGTATTACAATTATTATAATTTTGGCAATCTTTTTATTTTTGCGTGTTAAAAATTTTTGAAAAAGTGTTTCCAACCTGCTTATTGTTTCTAGCTTTGCATTTTCCAAATGACCAAGCACTTCTTAATACTTTTGACAAAAATAAACCTTTTACCAGCAGTTGTTTTTGGTTTCATAGGTTCGGGATCGACCGCTAAATTGCGACCTTTTAACCACGACTTTGATTGCAAACCAAACGTCACCGAACTAGTTCTAAAGTCAACATCAGTGGTACAAGATCTTACTGAAGAATTGGTCGGAACTGCAGTTGTAGAATTCTCACCAAGTTCTTCTAAAACAAAACTTCAGGCAAAGTTTACCCCTGTTATATTGCAGGTAATATTTTATTTAAGCAGAAGTCAAATGCACTTTGAATTGATTACTTTTAGTTGTCTTGATTAGTCTTCAGAAACCATGTTGGCGTTTAAAATAATTTTGTGTTGAATATCATTAATTAAGTTTATCTGTGGGCGTAGTATTTTAATATTGACTTGTTTGCTGTTTTTGCTGAAGACAGTGTTCAACAAGTAATTTTTTTAGAGAACCTCTGCTCTCGACCAAGAAGCATTTAAAAGAAAATGTTGCATGATAACTGACAAGTATTTGGAAAATTTTGATATTCAAAATTTAAACTTCTCTGCTGGCGCTGTTAGACGTATTAGAAAGATGCCGTATGACAAACTCACTCAAAACAACTTGTTGGAAAAAGATGGATTACATTTGTTGATCAAGTAATGTTTGGAAATGTTCTTTTGCATTTGAAATGTGAAATATTTTTTAATGACTTGTCACCCAATTAAGTGTTAATTTCATATGCTTCCCAAGTATTTTGCAACAAAATTTTTTGAAAAATTAATACGCATTTAGTCTTAAGTTTTACCTCTCGTTGTTTAAAAATTTATCTTAAATACAAATTGTATACCGATTTAAATTTCTCTTGGTCAATGATTACTCACACAATTTGAACAGTTGATGGTGTTTTCTCAGGCTCACCAACAATTCGAAAAATCATGAAAAGATATTAGCAGAAGTGACTGGTAAACCTGAACATATCAAGCAACTTGAAAAAATGTTTGAGGAAAAACATGATGTGTATGAATGCCCTGAAATCATTTATAAGTAAGTTTTATTTGTTAATTCATGATCCAGCCTCCACTCTATTCAAATGATTGGTTGACAAGAGGAAGAGCGGTCAATTTTTCAATAAAAAAATATCAAAATTTTTTTTAATTTTCCACCATATTTAAGCCAATAATTTGGGTTTCAGCCATTATTTACATCTATGTGATGTATAAGTGATCTATTGTTTTGTAGCATTCTTCATGACTGTGAAATCACAGCTGACGTGTCCAAAAAACACGATGTGGAAATATCAAAATGTAAAGGTAGTTTCAACTTGTTACTTCAAGGAATGGTATCAGATGTTGCATCGGCAAAGACCCAATTGGATCAACTGCTTGAGGTGAACATGTTAAAAATGCCCCACAGGCTACTCAGTTGTGTGGCTGTGACATTTTCAAACTTTGCCGCGGCGGAACTTTTCTCCAGTATTGTTTTTTTCCATTTCTTTTGGCCTTTCTTTTTCCTGGAAGCTCCATTAACGTCACCTTATTTCACACACAATTATTTACTTCCCTCAACACATGTTCATACCACTTTTATGTGCTTTGCTCGCCTTATCAGCATTCTCAAAATATGAAAAACTTTTATTTGCGAATTGAAATTTTGTTCGACTTTAATCAATCCCACAGAAAGCCTTAGCATTCTTAATTCCGCTACTCTAATGTCAATTTTTGTTTCTCTGTGGTTGTTATGGTTTATGATTTACTTGGCAATAGCGGCTTCATCACAATTTTATCTCGGCGGTTCCTTTTCACCTATTGATTTTCAACTATTTTTGTCTTTTATTCTGTCTATGCCTTTTTTTAAATTTGCTACAACACTCCGTACTGCCGATGTTTTCTTAGTACAGTAGTCTCGGCTTATTAATAAGCCCACCCGATTTATAGGTCCAAAATTGTCCGGTTTAGAATTGCTTCATTTATTTAGCCGCCGTAGTGTAGTGGTATTGTTGTGGGCTTCATAGCGAAAGGTGTGGAGTTCAAAACTCTATAGAAACACCGCTGGTATTCGTCAGGAAGGACATCCGGAATTTAAAGTGCTACGATGCTCCAGTACAAATTCTGGTTCGAAAGAGAGTATGTAGTAGTTGGCATACATTGATGCAGCACGCCTGAGCCTGCTAAATGCGTGAAAAATGAGTAAAACTGACTTTACGACTTTATTCCTGTAATTAAAAAACGTTTTATGAACTCAGAACTCCTCGTAATAAGCCCCATTTTGAACACACTTCTTGAAATTTGAGTAATAAAAGGTCGGAACTCACACTTCTTTGCCTTGCTTTTGACGGTTTCACACTGCTCACCTGGTTCTTAGTCTAACTTTGTTACTTTGTCTCACCTGGTTCATCGTCACAAGTTGTTTATTTGCGCTGACACCGATTGGCGAGACACCTGATGCTCTTTAGATTTTACTGTACCTCTTGTTTTCAAAATGGCGAAGAGAAGTGAAGAAGTAGCCTTGTCTAAGAGACTTAAGATTTGAAAATCGATCTTTATTGAATTGATCGTTATCTGTAACTGCTGTGTATATTGTGAATAGGCCTAGCAACTTTTAGCAACAATAAAATTAACCATACTCATTTTTGCGCATGAAAATGGCGAAAATTTGTCCTCCATTTAATAAGCCCAAAATTGTCCGGTACCGCGGAGAGCTTAATAATCGGGGACTAGTGTATCAACCTTTTTATTTTTTCTGCCTTTGATTCTGCCTTGAATGCTCGCGCGTTCGGGCGGCGACTTAGACAGATAACATCTTATCGTGCAATTATGCAGAAAAACAAAAATTGGCTTTTAGGCTGCTATATGCAGTCACTCTCTTGATCGTAACTGACTAGGTAGCTCTTTTTCTTTTTTTTTCGCTCAGTAACTTTTTCTTCTTTTATCTTATTTTTGCACACCCCTTGCTTAAAACTAGAAAGAGCTGTGCAGCTTATTCTCTTGGCACCCTTTCAAAATTTTTATGAAACCATTTTGAGAATCACTGGTCTAGGCTAACGCTATACCAATTAAAAGCAAACTTTACGTTGAGCTTTCATTAGAACAACCTCCACTTGGAACCAATCTGTTGTTCCTGTTGCAGCTATCAACAACTGTTCTGTTTTTTGATTACCTATTTTAAATCCCTTTGGTATATTTTTGAAAATTATAGGCGAAGATGGAAATTGTAAACCTTGCACCTAATTGGCAAAGCAGCATACGTGCGTAAGAGGCATTAACAATTTATTAGAATGAATGTGCCAGGAAACAATAATGAGTATACCACCCAACCAATTTAAACGAGACCTTTGGTTGGGTGGTATACTCATTATTGCTTTCTGGCATATTCATTTTAATAAATTGTTAATGCCTCTTACGCCCGTATGCTGCTTTGCCAATTGGTATATTTTGTTAATAACTCGTTTTTTATGGGAATGCCGCATTTCTTTGCACTTTGTGTAATACTGATGGCTCAGTACGCTTGTTAACTTCATATTAAGTGGTCTAGTATGTTTAAATAGAATCTCTTTTTTTGATTATGATAGCATGCATCATTGCAGAAAATTCATCCAGAAAACGGTTTTTCATTTTTGCAAAATTTCCAAAAAACGTTTTTGCTGGATGAATCCCAGAGTTTTTCCAACGAGCTACAGAAAAGAATCAACGATACATTTTACAAACGCAAAATAAAAGGTGACGTTTTGTTTTATTTCTAATACTGAACTTTTTGAATATTTTGACGTGGCCATGTAAACAGCTGTCATTTACATCTTCGAGTTATTAGTTTTTGCAGTTTTATATAAGTTTAGAATACATTGCATTGGTTGTGATGATGATTTTGACTTTGATAAATACTCTCATGAGTTATCACTGACTGCTCGACGCTTGCTGAGTATCAGAAAAAAAAATATGCTTTGCTATCTCGTTGTTCAATAGAATCAGGGCGTCGAACTGAACCAGAACCGAAAACCGATATTGAGCGTTAATTTTTTGTGCACTCGAACGTTCAAAATTTAACTGATAAACCCAAACCGAATCTGAACCACAATTATCGCAAAGTATTGAACCTGAATTGCTACCAAAACTATGATTAAATTTTGCTGAACTGAGCCTAAAGCGGAGCTATTATTTAAAGGGTTCCATTAGCTCCTTATATCCATTCAGAAAACTGGCAACCCTAATTGCACATGGAGCTGTACGGGTTTTTCCTGATATTTAAAAGTACGATTTCAAAAATTACACTGGTCAACAACATTTTTTATATTACATAAATACAGTTGTTTTGTTTCTAGCGATATCAGGTTGGCTGAATTTTATTTGATTTTTTATCAGAACGCAATATTCCACAACCACATCAAGTATTTCATTTTATAACTTCAAATGTTAGCAATAAAGTTTATTAAGGAAGAGCCATCATTGTTGATGTACAATACAATGCCCTCTTGTAACAATCATACTTTAATTACGTCATTAAGTTGATTATTATACAATTTACAATTGCAATAAGCCATGAATATTTTAGCCCAAGTTTTGAGCATATGTGTAATTGCTAGATATCTCAATAATATGCAGTATCTAGATGGAAACATGGAGTTTGATGTAGGCATTGAGTGTTTTGTGTGACGGCAGCGATTTCTCGTCCGCACTTGAATAAATGCAAAATCTGATGAAGATAGCCTCAATTGTACCACTTTATTGCTTTATCGAGTATATATTCAAAAGAGTTACAGCTGCAAGTTAACATGCAGATGCTAGTTTATTGAAAATAGTATAGCTGTGTCGACTTATAAATTAGCAGATAAAAACTCACATACGACACTTACAGTCGACTTAAATATTTGTTGTTGCATTGCATTGCATGCTTGTTGTTGCAACAATAAATATATTTAAGTCGACTGCAAGTATCATTTGTGAGTTATATGCTAGTTCATGTTGATAATTAAATATTCCACATTTCAGAGGATATGAAGCATCGATGATGTGCTTAATGCTTGCAGTAAGACATTCACTACTTAGCGCAATGGTTAGCAAACAATAATTCATGTTTACAAATTTTCTGTAATATAAAAAAACTTTTAACAGTACTGCTATAGTTTTATATCTAATAACCTGGCCAGCCAAAGTAATTAAAGTCATATTTGTTTTGCGTCATACAAATTTGTCAAACCAGCAACAGTGAAAAAACTTCGTTGTTTCAAGGTTTATTACAGAAGTTGTAAGATCATGAAGTCATATATTCTGTTGTGCGTGACTTTTCTTTTTTACCGTAAATGCAGAAATAAAACCGCGGTACCTTCGTAGATGCAGTTCAAAGAGCAGGCATTACAGTTCGATAATAATTTACGGCGAGGCAGGCATTGAGAGTTGACATGATGAGTTTCACAAAGCATTATAGCAATGTTTTCATTATTTTCTGTGGCTCAACAGCGCTTGCGGTTTGATGACAATGTTGTTTTGTGACATGGTCTTGACGCATTATTTCGCGTCGCACAATTCTGTCTCGGCATATTATAAGCCCTTGCAGTGGATCAGCCTGTGCTGAAATATGTAGAGCTAAGTGCACTTTTCGATCTCAGAGGTCTAACTCTTACTATTTGGTAGCTGTGAGTGACTACTGCTGCCGTGTTTGTGAATTTGCATAACAGCAACTTTTTTTATGCAAATATATGCAAACTATGTTATTGACGTCAATCCAAGTGCTTGCTTAGACAGAAATTTTGAAGAGGGAAACATTATGTAGTGCAAAAAATTGCATTTAAATACGTATTGATTAGACGCAAAATGCATATTGATTGGACGCATTAACTTTTGTATGAATTTTTAAGTAAAGCCGAATTATTTTGTTTGTTGTTCGAGCGCTACTGTTCAAAGTACATGTAAGAGCTTACATGCGAGTTCTTAGCTGCGGAGATCACAAATCTGATACTCTAAAGCTGAATTCATGTACTGCCATATATTTCAAAAAATTAATTCATATTTGTCAAATTTTAAATTAAAAAAGTTGTCTCAATTATCATTCTGCTTTAGATCATCCCAAACTTTTTGCTTCGCGTACCCCTTTTTTCGACTCTGCTTTTCTGCGGACCCCAATGGATGTGTCCTCCAAAAAAAGGTCAACACCCGTACTGCTGCCGCGATTGGGTCACTCGCGGTCCAATTCAGTTGTTGATCTTTTTTTTTGTTTTTTTAGTTGACATCTTTATTGGGTTCCGCGACTGGCTTTTCAATCGGGACGTATGATAAGTCTAGCTATACTGGTTGACTGAATGCCTAACTGGGACGAAGCCTCGGACCCCCTGTTTAGTCGTCACGGGCCCCAGGGGTCCGCAGACCCCAGTTTGGGAACCTATGTTTTAGACGATCAACAATCCAGACAACTTTCAGTTTAGTTCGGTTTACTTGTATTATTCTGGCCAGCTAAATTTATGGCGAAATTCTTTTTAAGGGCGAAAAAAGTGTACTGAAAACGAAAACCGTTGGAATATGCTATAAAACCACGCAAAATAATGCACCTGAAAATGATTTTTGCAGTAATATTCTGAACTCTAATCGAACCCTAACCTTCAAGATCTAAATGCGAACCTCTAAAATTTGATACTGGTGAACCCGACAAAAAGTCTGAACCACAATTTTTTGCATTAATAGAAATAAACTTTGCGGAATGCAAACCGGAGTGATGTTTTAATCAGTTCGACGCCCTGAATAGACTAATTATTTTCATTACTTCATGTTTCCAGTTTAACCTTTGACGGTTGGTGCAGCGCGGTGGTGTAGTGGTTGCAGCATCCGCTTCGCGGTCTGAAGACCTGTGGTTGAGCAGAGTTATACCGTAGACGTTAAAATCGGTTTTTAAAGCTTCCCTGCTTGGCATTGAAAACAAAATTGGATAGTGTGATAAAAATGCAGGAATTTCACTGTTGTGCCTTTGAGTAAGACACTCAACTAAATGCCACCATCTTTTTGTGGCGCGTAGATGGTGGGGGCAAGCAGTTTATCTGTCGCAGTGATCTAGTCCAACCAAGATGTAGCAAAAAAAGAAGAATCCTTGTCGGTTAGACAAACATCATTTCCAAAATGAATCAATATTTTGTATAGCATCGCTTCAGCTCTCAGAGAAGACTTTGTATTGCAAACCTGAAAGCGCCGCTCAAGCTAGAGAATCTCTCTTGTGTCTTGTCCAATCGCAATCATTTGCTTTAAAAGATGATTATGAAGATATGCGCTCTGATCCTCAATGGAAAGAAACCAATAGTTTTCTTGGAAATTTAAAATTTGTCGAAGCATATGTTGAGGCAGGTTATGTTTATTGATTTAAAATAAGTATAGCTATTAATGCGTGTTTGTTTTTGGTAGCCAATGAATCTTTTGTTTATCCCCCTGGATAGTCCAGAGTACATAAAACATAATGTATATACATGTAGCTTGCTGGCATATTTGCTTGTAAATATGTGTGTGTCTAGTTGAAGAAGCGACTAAAAAACTGGTTCGATAGTGATGATAAATTACCTCTAGATTTTAAACAATGTTTGTTGCTGACGTCTTAAACTTCATTTACTAAACTCAAAATTTAGCAACATTGTGGGTTACCTTCGTAATCACAAGCTTCTGGTCGGTTGTACTCTTAATGGTAATAATGATGCAATGGCTGGTTTAAAGCTTCAAATTCAGATGGAAACAGCTCTTGCTGACTAAATGATTGTCGTGCTTCTATTTGAAATAGAGTAATTATTGTATTGTTTTCGTTAGGATTCCATTCTGACGTTGGTTGGGCTTGATCCCAACTTTACTGAAGCCAAAACACAAGTCCAAGCATATCTAAGTTTGGCTGATGAAACTACTTTAATGGTGAAAACTGAAAAAATTCAGAAGGAGTATATTCAACTTTTTTCTAATAAAACTGCCGCCGGCAGTCTGCTAAACAATATTGACTGGTACCCAGTAGACGAAGGAATCCATCTTCATGGAAAGCAGCGACACGTAAAAGAAGGTTAATATCATAAAATATAATATATGTGGTGTATGGGTAATGTTACTAGCTTGTGTTGTTGAATAACTGCATCGATTGCAATAACCAAGAAATGATGCGATCTGCTGTAGCTGCTCTAACCAAATAAACATTTCCGTAAACAGGCGTAATAAAAGTGAAGATCAAATGTTTTCAAGCTTTATCTCCTTGAAAAAAAAACTGCCCAAGTTTTAAATTTCACGAGGTTTGCTTCAAATAGGTATAGAAAGTTTTATAGCGCATGAGGGAGAAGCTATTTATCAATTTTGCTCTAAATGCACTCTTAGATCAAGAAATCGCAATGATTTATCTTGCTATCTTATGTCATCGTGTAACAAATTGAAAGTAAACTTACAGTGGCACTGTCTAGGCTAACTATTAAAGATTAAACACAAGCTTTTGCAGTTATGACCACCGCTTCATCAGGTGCTCTTATTCAAACAGAATCCTCTTATTCAAATGGTATCCTTAAATAGAATATTTAAATTTTTTATCATTGTTGTCTAACAGTGCCACTGTGAACTTGTTTTAGACCTGTAATATTATTGAATCAATTAATTTGTAGCGGAAATATTGAAGTGTAATTTTCGTTAAGCAGTGTGCTTTTATTATTAAATTTGCAAGAAATCTAAAAAGAAATAATCTTTATTTTTAGATCACATACCATTTAGGCATGTTGCACTACTAAATGAAAATCCTATGCCACGCGCAATTACTAGGGAAGGTTACAGCTGTGTCGTGTAGTGTTACATTTTTAAGTTTGTATTCTAAAGCCAGTTGATGCAGTTGTTGTCTACTTTGTAAACTGCTCTACATTCTCAGCATGTTACTGATATTTAATCCTCGTTTTGTGGAGGTCCATGGCCTCTCTGGCCTACATAGGTGATTTGTGGTAGCTCTCACTGGCCTGTTTAGAAACGTGTTAGGGGAGGCTGCATATATAACTGAGCGGAGGATGTATACAAATATGTAAAAAACAGCTAGAAATGCTTCTGTAGATCACGTGTTGGAATTGTGTGTGCATTTTCTCGTTTTGATAACTTTTTTGGAGACCAACTTTTAAAAAGTGGTTATGCTTCGCCCATTTTGGTCTCGAAACAAGTATAAAAACGTTTTTTTTTAAACATTTTTATTTTTTGCTTCTGTCATTTCTTTTGGAGGGAGCCATTGCTCTTTATCCCCATCCCTTATGCTCTCCACTGCTAGCCTGGTCTATATGTGTTTACATACGTTGGGACATTTCTGGTTCCAAATGTGCTTGCCTCCTGTCAGTTGTCTGCTGCTAAGCGTAGTAAAGACGTTAAGTCAGATTGTGGGTTGGTTGGATCGTCTATAAATTTTTCGCTTTGGAGAATTTATCAGTTGTAACAAACTATGATTCATAAAAGAATAATGGATTTAAAAATAAAATTACTTTACAGATGTCTGAAGAGCTTTAGAGATGACGTTTACAGTGAGCGGCATCTTTAAAGCTCTTCAGACATCTGTAAAGAAATTTTATTTTTAAATCCATTACTCTTTTTTAGTCATGAAAAACAACATTTGTTAAAAATATTTGCTTTTTGGACCAAAACTTTATTTAAAAGCGATAGGACGATGTCATATTTTATTATTGTTATATTTTTTTCAGCCAAGGCTATTCTTGAAAAAGCTTGTGAAAGCTTAGTTATTACTAAGCACAATGTTGAAATGGCTTGGCAAATAAAATACATCAACAGTGAGGCAGGAAAGCAACTTTTAAAAATTGTGCAATCTGAAAATGAATGCGTTATAGTTGTTGAAAAGGAAAAGCAGCGACAGGAAACCTTTCCAGCTGCCATCTCTAAACAAAAGGTTTGTTTGTTATAGCTCTAGAAACATACCAAATTTAGCCTAGATAGTTGGCACAATATTGTAGACGGCAGATTAATGGTGCAGCAACAACTGGTCTATTGGTTGATGGCTCATTCCATTGAAACACAAAATGATGTGTGAGATTGAGATAATTTGATTTGTTTTGCATTAATATTATTGCACAAACACGAGCTCAACATTAAAACATTTGTTGATAAATTACGGAAAGCATCCTGTGAAGTTGCTTTTTGATTTTTGCAGCTTATTCACGGACGGCAGCGGCTGATTGTCAGCAAGTTCCGAGGCGCTGCTGGGCCTTCAACTTAAGCAACTCGTTTTGTATTAATATTTTACGATTTATAAATATTTTTATATTACCTTTAACTCCATATAAAGACATCTCAAGTGATTGGGGTGTAAAAAAACGGAGAAACCATTTATTGGACTGTGTCAAAAATTGCATGAGTTTCGCTGCGGCTCTTGATATCACAACATTTGACAAGGTCCGTTGATACTTAGTGGTCGCCTTTCAGTTGCAAATTTTACTGAAGCTTACTCTGCGTTTTGAAAAGCACTCTGGTAGTTTTCTTTGTTTGAGCGGTTGTGATGCTGAAACGTTTGTATGCAAGATGGTATTAGGCACGATAGTTAATAGCTGAAAAAAGTGGTAAGACGTTTCAAAGTAAGTTAGCATATTTAGCTTGTTTAGTGATCATGCAATTGCAGTAAACTATGTTTCAATTAGATGGCTGATACCTAGTGATAGCATACAACATTAGGCTCATTGTTTGCTTCAGAGAGGTTTTTCACAGCACTGTAAAACTGAGAGACTGTTAATTAAAACAATAAGCTAATGTTTCTAAAACGCAGAAAAATGTTTTTAAATTGTTTGTGATCTAATTTTCAAAATTTTGTTGTGCGGAATCTTGAAAGCTATAAAGCAAGTTTTGCATTTCAATAAAATAGCAACATCTTATTCAACTTAAGCAATTAAAACGTATTGGAACAAAGAGATTGGAAGTTTATGAAGACTGCGATATGGCCCGACTGTCTCTGGATTGAAAGCCACCCTGACATGTTGTTACAGTCGATGATAATTATTCTCTACATATGTAGAAACGCAAGATCAAACAAGCCAAACAGCACAGATGGTGGTCTGAGGAGGCGCAGCCTCCTCACTGGTCAGAATGGTTTAGGGCGTAGGGGTAAAATTTTGGATTTGCTTGTCAATTGTACCGTGAACAGAAATTGTGACCCGGGGAATGCGATGGTTTAAAAGTAAAGAAAGACCCGTGCCAAAAATTTAATAATAAATACCTTTATGAACTATAAATAAGACTTGTCCTAATCAGACGACTTGTGGCTGGAGACTGGTTGTCTCCTTATGCTCACAGATAGTCAGAAACGGTTATCAACAGAGCTGCTCAAATTCTTGTTTTGAGAAAACGTGTTGTAAAAGGTTCTAGTCCAGAGGTGGGCAAACTTTTTAGCCGGAGGGTCGCATTGACCATTAAAGAGTTGGCGAAGAGCCAGTGCTTAAAATTTTGCAATAGCTGCATGCAATGCCTGTGGCCGGTAGAAGGGTGCAAATGCCTAATTTGGGACTTTGAAAATGATGGTCTCCAAAAAAAAGGTCGTCACTATCTATTTGGATGAAAAATGCACCAATTCAAACTAACAATTGCCCAGCAGCTACTTTCAAAAATAGCTTCTATCATTTTTGTCTCTCTAGTACGGCAAGCGTGGCCATCCCTGTCATATTAAATTAGATACAACGCAAGGATCTACAAGTGTTGGTTGGCCGCACAAAATGCTCATGCGGCCCGCGGTCCGTAGTTTGTCCACTCCTGCTCCAGTCAATATTATGATGGATGCCGAAAGGCCTGCTTCGATCTACATGTAATATAATATATCTCTTCTATAATATCTCTTTAGAACAACTACATATGGCGTAACCACGCATAGAGCTGTTTACTATGTGCTCCCCATGCTTCCAGCGAAGAATTTGTGATAAATTATAAAACGTTTTCTTTGTGCTACTCTGCACAGGTACCACAAATAAAAAATGATGTTGACATTGCAAAATTTATTTTTATATTTTTTTTATAATTGAATATATAATTTAATCAGCCTTTTGTTTCTATTAAACTACTCTCACATGTGGACTTACGTTTGATGGTTTTCGTCTTCTATTATATCACAGAAAAGTATTCGAGAGTTAACACCATTTCAGTGAATAAAAAATCAGTTGACCTATCTGTGTAACAATGCAATCTTTTCTCACCTTTTTTCAAAACACCTATTTGCTGTTTAGTATATCGAAGGTGAAAGTACGCAAAAATCTTGTTGGAGGTACAAAAGATTTTTGAGTACTTTTGGTGTGTGACCAACAAGATTTTTGTGTACTTTCACCTTCGATATACTAAACAGCAAATAGCGGTTTTAATGTGGTGAGAACCAGAGGATAAATCAGAACAATCCTTTCTATCGGTTGGTTGAATTTTAGTACACAATTTTTTAGGCATTGTAGGCTAGCTAAACAAATCTTTTATTTAATTTGACTTGTGAACTTGTTACATATATCTAACCAATCTATTAAACGAAAAATTTTGCTGACAAAATTTGATTTTTTCGCTGGCCAAATACAACGTTTTGACGAGTTAGGTGTTCCTTGTTTTCACACAGACTCCGGTAAAAAATGAAATAATATAACACAATGCGCAGTACTGAATTAAATAACTTCAAACATATTTGTATGCTTTTTGAACAGCTGAACTTCCATGGTAACTCGGTTGGTAAACCATTTATCAATCTTTCTTCCGTCCGATTGCCGGATTCAGATGTGGTCATCAACGTAGTGCAGGATGATATCACTTGTCACAAATCGGATGCAATCGTTAATGCTTCTAATAAAGAATTAGAACTTCGACCTGCTGGAGTATCTGGAAGCATTCTGCGTAAAGGTAAATTTAATGATTAGCTTTAATTATTGCTTACGGTACTGTAGTAAACTAAAGCTACCTTGCCATGTTGTTGTTGTTGTTGTTTACCCGACCCCTTCCGAGGGATGGGGGCATGGCGGAAGACCATGGAACCCCAGAATCCGGGTAACTCTCCAGAGGTCATAAAGAGACAGAGAGTCGCCAAAGAGTGAGCGGCGCAAAGAGTGTGTTGCTGGACAATGCAGAACGAGATGAGAGGTGTCCTGGGACGAGTGTCCACTGGCGCTGCATGAAGGATTCTCAATTCTGCCAATTCCAAAGAGATAAGAGCCTAAAAGAAGGCTGTGTCCGTTGCAGCGAAGACGAGAGAGGACACAGCGAGCATGACGAGGGAGCACAATTCCACCGAGGGAACCTGTGTTTCAAAGAACTTCGATGAGACAGTATGCCTCCAGTCCGAGATAATACGAGAGATAAGAGGAGAGAGACTACAAGGGATAGCGGAGGGCGCAAGTAGCGCACGCCGTCTGGCCAGCTCATCGGCCGCGTCGTTCCCCGGGAGAAACGAGTGTCCGGGGACCCATTGTAGCCTGATAGAACAGAAGGAGAGAGAAGATAGTACCTGACAGATCTGCCAGAGAGTTTTAGGTAAAAGGAAAGATGGAGGAGAGGACAGGGCGGCGAGGACAGAACGAGAGTCAGACAGGAGGAGAAGAGAAGAGAAATGGCAGACTTGTTGGTGCTGCCGAGACCAGCAGAGATCGTGCAGAATGGTGCAGGCTTCAGCGAAAAAACTTGAACATACTAGACCTGCCGAAAAGGAAAGAGCGGCCTCAGCGCCACAGATAGAGCAGTTGGCAAGAACGCCGGAGCCGCCCTTGCCAAAAGGAAAAGGAACAGAGCCGTCTGTCCAAAGCACCAGATCATGAGGGGGAGAGAGTCCAGGTGGTCGAGAACCGCATCTTGGCGAGTGAGAGAGGGATCAGAGCGAGAGCATGGAGTGGAAAGGGTGGACTCCACAGTGAACGAAGGCAGATTCCAAGGAGGAAAGGGAGGGCAAACAAGAAGAGCCTTCCTAGGAGATGTAGAAGGAAGCATTGCTATGCCATCCTTAGCAAACCTTGCCATCGCTTAATTGGTCTTTGAAAAAAAAGTTTTGCGAGGAAGAAGAAAGAAATAGAGGGGGGAAGAGATACTAAGAGAGAACTATCTAGCTATTTTTCAATTACAGAAAGTTTTTTATTATCATGTGTAGAACAGCTGCTTATACCTTATTTTTTGAGCAGACAGTAAACATAAAACTCCTTCAGCTGTTCTTCGCTTGAGATAACCGCAGGTACATTAGCCGTAGAAGACATAAAATTGTAACCTCACTATCTCAAGGTAAATTTGCCAACTCAACAATTTAATTTCACATCTGAACCAGTTCCGGTTGATCATGAAATTTGTTTAATTTATCTAATGAGCTGGTGGGTGACAAAGCAGCATATTTTTTCATTTCATGTAGCAAAAATAATTGACGAGTGATCTTTGGAATTCTACCTACATGACAAATCATCACTTCTGCCTCCAAACAAGAATATAAAGCGCCTTGATGTCAAAAGATTTTCAAGTTTTGGATTATACAGTCAACTTTTGTTAATTGAGCCCCCTTTAATCGGATACCATCGCCATCGGACACAAAATTATCAAGAAACGGAATTCTTGCATTGTAATATGTACTATATTTTATCTCTATAATCGAACAAATCCGCTATCCGAGTCTGACAATAAGATTCTAGCAACAAAAGTGCAAAATATGTTGAAAAAATTCCCTTTAATCGGACATAAAAATTAGACTGTAGTAAGTCTACGACGTCGCTACCCGTAAGCGTGCAAGAACTGAAAGACAATTTCGACTACACTGCAAAAAAAAATTGCAGCAAATCACATTTATCATTGCATACGGCATTTTTGATGTTTGCAGAAGTTTCTTTGATTTTGCTGCAGCATTTTTTACAGTGTTCAAACCATTAATTACAGCGATAATTGCTAAGTACGAACGAAGTGATAGGGGTTAGTGCAAGATAATGCATTGTGCATGTTTTCTTTTTCTCTTCTGTTATCTTATCTTCACGTGTTTTCTGCTGTATTCTCACCTTTTCTGTATACAAACATTTACGTAAAATAGGCTGTTACTTCAACCTGCAACAGAAAGCACGATGTCAGGACCTTCAACAAAACGCGCTTGAATGAAAATTTCAGCAGCAAAAAAGCTGGAGATTTGCCGGTACAAGCAACCCAGCAAGATATCGTGCGGCATTTCAGTCTGACATGGGGGACTGCAATAGGAAGATCTACAATTTAGCATTTTAAAGGAGAAAGACAAGCAACTATCATTTCCTTCAAAAGGAAGCATCAATTTCACAAGAGAAAGGCCTTACAAGAAACCTTTGGTGGAAAATGCTCTTTTCATGTGGTTTAATGACGTCTGAGCAAAATATCTGCCAGTCAACAGCGACATGCTCATTCAGAAGGCAGTAAACTTTGGCGGTTTGAACGCTTTAAAAAGCGGCACGGAATATTACTGCACAGAGTCAATAGAGAATCTAATAAAGCAAATCTCGCTGATGCTGAAAAGAATAGAGAAGAGTTACATTGCATTATTTCACAGCATCAACTTAGTTATATTTACAAAATGGATGAAACTGGTCTGTTTTATTGTTTAGAACCTGATGCTACATTAGCTACAGGACCAGTTAAAGAAAAAAAAATAAAGAACGAATTCCGGTCGCACTTTGGGCAAATGCAACCGGAACGGATAAACAGAAGCCTCTTTTGCTCGCAAGAGCAGCGATATCTTGTGGTGTTGGAAAAAACTTTGGTCCAAATTTTTACGCCATCTACCGTTACGACAAAAAGGCCTGGATGACAAGCAACTAATTTTCAGAATGATTAGAAAATTTCGAACAAACAATGAGATTAAAGAAACACAAGGTTTTCCTGCTTCTTGACAATGCAACAAGCTACAAGGTACCGGAGGATATACGAAATGTGCGAGTGCATTTCTTGCCATCAAATACGACTGCACAACTCCAGCCAAACGATCCCGGAATCGTACGTAATTTCAAGCAATATTACAGAAAAGGACTAGCAAAACAATTTTTACATACGATGGAGGATGACAAATCTATGGCGATAAATCTCCGAGAAGCACTTCATCTCATTAAGGATGCGTGGAACGGCGTAAAAGCTCAGACAATAAACAAATGCTGGCAGTCATGATTGTTTTAATGATGGTCCATCTGAAACTGGTCCGACTGAAGAAGAACTGATACGAGAAATTAGCGATGAGCTACAAATTCTGACGGCCACACTAGAGGAAAATCGCATGTCAGTGAACTAATGGCTTACCATTGATCGAAGCGAAGAAACCGAAGCATTTGCTCACTTTGTAGCACTGAGGCCACCCTTTCCTTTTTGGTAGGCCCAGTATGTTCAAGTTTCTCCGCTGGAGTCTGCGCCATTCCTTAAGCTCTTCGCTGGTCTATGACCCGTGAGAGTAAAGAAAAATTTTGGTTTCAATGGTAGAATTGTGGCCTGAACTGTGGTGGATTGTGCCTTTTTTGTCATTTGTGCAGTAAAATAAAGTTCATTTGATAAAACAATTTTTGGTAACTTATTTGCATTGCAGTTGCTTTGTTTATGATGATTGAGCTGCGCTATTCAGGGCTACGTAGGCAGTCGCGATTTCGGCGTTGCGTGATTGACGTTGTTGACATTACCAACCACAGGCTATTAAAGCCGTTATTCTGACAACCTCGCTAATTAATCAGACATAGTATTTACTCGAACAAAATGTGTCTGATTAAAGAGAGTTGACTCTCTCATTTTATTCATTTGTGATACACTTTAGCTCTTCTAAAATCTCATTACAACAGCTCACACTTGAGATGGTATTTTTTTGGTCATTACCCATTATTTATAGATGTGGTTGGAACAAAAATCAATCAAAAATTGAAAGCTTAACTGGATTAATTCGAAAGCTTGAGTGTCATGGCAAACAAACGTTAAAGCTCACGCCTTACTTCACTTACGATATCGAGATCTTTGTTTCGCCAGCCATTTCTCGCAAGTGTAGCCATTTTTCCACCTACATCAAAGATTCTGCCCAAACCTACAGATCTACCGGATAAAGTTTTCTCAAAGAGTACTTCGGTTTTCTTTGCGTGTGTATTTATTCCTTCATTATTTCACAGCCAGCTGCAAAACGATTAAATACACTGTGGAGGCCAGATTTTGATGGTCCGGCAATACTTCACCGACGGTAAAAGCAATGATAAATTTGTAACTTGCAATTTCAACATTTTTTCAGCAAAACAGTAATTCTCTATCAAGTTCGTTTGCTCTTTAAAAATGGGTTGTGATAGTGCACGCCCTCCCCAAAGTCCAACACTCTCGTGAATGATTTTAACTTAACGCTTTGTATTCGGACGCAGACATGAACCAGTTATACTGCGACTTGATGGCCAACCAAAATTGACCATTAACGCCATAGCCTAGACTCAAAAACCAAGGCGTATGAAATAAGCCTAAACGTCTTTATCATATTTCTCCGGGCTTATCAAAAGTTTTTTGCAAGATAAAGATTTAGTTGGTGTGTATCTGTGGGAACGAAAGCGGAATGCCTATCTCTCAGTTTATTTCGTTATTTTACCGCATTCCTTTTTAGATCACTTAAAGCAGGGTTGGGCATTTGTTTTGGCTTGTGGGCCGCACTTTTTAACGAACGCATTGATATATTATTCTAATTGATTTGCATTTTAAATTTGGTATAACATTAAACACCTACAATTATTAGACAAATGAATCAAAGTAGTTTTATTCATTTGAAAATGCAAGTCAGTTTAATTTTGAAAGTCTATCAATGAGAAAAATGCACCCAATCACGTTCTTCTACATTAATTAATTTTTTTAATTCTCTGCTTGGGGCTTTCGCGGGCCGCAGTTTGCCCACCCCTGACTTAAGCATGTTTTTCCAGGTAGACTAGGAATAGTACTTGCTTGTATGATATGTAAATTGGGTTGATGATCCCTGTTGGCCAATCTTGTGGTGTCTATCCAAATCTTTATGCCATCTAGCACTTTCGAATTAACTGGAGAAATATACTTTTCTTTGAAAGCTATCAATGTTTTCCACCGGACTTCATTACTATCTGTTGGTTTTTTCCTCTGCCAATGCCATAATAGCAAAGAAAATCTCATTTGTTGTAATGTTTGTTTCCGGCAGATAATGTAACTTCTTAGTATCCAGTGCTGTTGTATGTGTGACGGAATTAAAAAGATCTCAGACATGTTCTCTCCATCTGCACAGAATATTTAATTTCATATTCGAAATTTTATCTTTATGGTGCTTAGTAGACCAGCTAAGCTTGATCTTTTTTTTCGAAGACAGGTGTGGTTTGCTTAAATACTTCGCTTGCGGATTTATAATTCGATTTCTACGTTTCTTTCAACTTTGTTCTTTTACATTTCTGACCGCTTTAACTGCAACAAGAATTTGTATACAATTTTCTTTAATCGATGAGTTTCTTGAACTTTTTAGTTCATGCAAGAAGTTCTTTCTCACTACTTGTTGCCCTGCTAAAGGTATTGCAAGGCCAAACAAAAATTGCTGTTAAAACAACTGCCATTCACAATCGACATCGTCAAGTGCAAGTTGAAGAGTTATAGAACTTTACGTAGATGATATGCTCTTTGCAAATGCTTCTAACCGAATCTAACGTTTTCGTCTGCTAAGGACTGCAATTTGATTCTATAATAATGACGGCATTTATGGATGCGTTTTAGTGATACCAATGGTTGCATGAAACTTGAAAAAATTGTTTGCCATTAGTCAGAAATCAGTTGATAGCTTAATCTTACGTTGAATTCAAGGACCTGTGGCAAATGAAGACATGCTTACGAAAAAACAATGCACATATCAATCAGGAACCACTGCTAAACAATCTCTCGGTGTCGGGTGTTTTGAAAAAAGTCTTTCTAATACCTAATCCGTTATAGCAGAAAAGTAGCAAATGCTTTTTATATGTATTAGCATTGGTTCACCACACCTATTAATCACACTTAATGACGTAGCGATGTCAGTAGCAACATTAGCAATGAAACCTTCGAAAAGTTAGTGGACTCATTTGTATCCACTTTCTGCAGAGCAGCATTCACCTCATCAACAAACTCATCAGTGATCGCAGCGTTGAATTTGGCGCATGTAGACTATGTAGAATGAACGAAAACATTTGTTTTCTAACTTCAAGTTAAACAAGCGCTTATGGTTTTGTAATCTGCCGGTCTGTTAGTGATTAATGTGTCCGTATTACCTGGACACTGATCAAGTGTCGGTGGGCCAACGCCAGAATTAAAAAACCTATAATCTTCACTCACATGTCTCTTCTCTTGAACTACTGCGTTTTGTTGAAGAGGCACCAAATATTCATTACCAAACTGCTGTAATAATAGTGCGAACGTATACAACCAAATAGAGTATTTTAACTCTGCCTTGTTCCAACTTGCCAGCTCAATGCGAGCGTATACGAGCTTTTTGGTGTGGTTTCAAAGACGAATAGATTGTATGGAAAAATGAAGCTTACTTTTCGACCTAGCTCCTACATTTCGGACCCAAACGCGGAGCCTTTTATCCTGCGCAACAGTTGATACAGTGTGAAGATTAGATTATGGCTTCACAAATATTTGATACATTTATAAATAATAAAGAGCTGAGCTCTAAACGTACGCAAGTCACATTTTGACCTAATTGTAGGTTACAGGTGCTCAAAAACGGCTGAATTAAGTCATTTTAGAATGAAAATTTTGATTACAAACGATTAGTAAATTGGTAAAACTGGACTATGGTACTTTTTCTCTGCTAATTTTTTGTCAGACGGTTAACACAAACACCTTTACCGCTTGAAAATGGTTGACTGCATTTTGGTCAAAATGTGACTTAGGCACTTTTAGAACGCAGCACTTCTATTGCACTTTGTCTGTTTCTCTCCTTTTAATATACGTAATATTAGGCTGCTCTGCTTGCAGCAAAGATTTACCTCAATGCGTTTTTTCTTAGATTCGCGGAAACGAATCTAGATCGCAAAAAAATGGCGATCGTTTGGTAGAGAGGCATATTAAATCGTACTTTTAACACAATCACTGCGAATTCTTGCCCTTCTCGTATCCACTCTCGTCTTATCTCGGACTGGAGGCGTACTGTCTCATCTAAATTCTTTGACACACAGGTTCCCTCGATTTCCACCGAGGAACTTGTGCTTCCTCGTCATGCTCTCTGTGTTCTCTCTCGTCTTCGCTGCCTCGGACACAGCCTTCTTTTAGGTTCTTATCTCTCTAGGATCGGCAGAATTGAGAATCCTTCCTGCAGCGCCTGTGGACAATCGTCCCAGAACACCTCTCATCTCATTCTGCACTATCCAGCTACGGACTCTTTGCGCCGCTCACTCTTTGGCGATTCTTTATCTCTTTACGACCTCTGGTCCAGACCGCGGAGAGTTTCCCGGCTTCTGGGGCTCCATGGTCTTCCGCCATGCCCCCATCCAACGGAAGGGGTCGGGTAAACAACAATTCTTGCCATGAAACACGACGCAGAAATCATGCGTTCTATTTATTATGCTTTATCCTAAGATATTGCTGCAGACTACTTCACTATACAGATTATTAAACATCATAATATTTAGTGATCTATTGCTTTAGGTGGGAGGATTATTCAAGAGGAAATGAGAGCCTATACTTTTAGCTTAAAAAGTGGTAAGCTGGAAACAGGCAAGGCTGTCACTACAGGCGCTGGAAATCTTAGAAACTGTCGAAAAATTATTCATGTGGCTGGACCTGTGTAAGCAAAACTTCAAATTTTGTTTTACTGCTATGCAGAAAAACGTGGTCTAATATGATTTTCAGTCTTTAGTATTAAACTAGTAATTATGGCAACGGTAGTACAAAATCGTGTTATATCATTGTGGTTTACAGTTACGAAGAAAACATACTACGATAATATTTAGAAAAAAATTTTGTTTTTCAAAATATCGTTTCCAAACTGTTGTATTAGCTTAATTTAGTGCGTTTTCTTGTTCGTTTTTGATATCCTTAACTAATTTTTGAGTTACATGCGTAGCTGGTACGAATATGCCTTTGACTCTTCAAAGCCTGCCAAAAAGCTGAAAGAAAGCGTGTGGTCCTGCTTGCACGAGGCTGAAAGACACAGATTACGTTCCATAGCTATTCCAGCAATCAGCTGCGGAGTGTTTGGAGGAAAACCTGATCAAAGCGCGAAGCTGATTATGGAGGCAGTTGTGGAATTCTTTGCTGACAAAACTAAAAGATATTTTGTAACAAAGGTATTCAAGCAGATTTAGGTTTAAAATAGTATGTTAATGGGCCGAAAACCTTCAGTTCCAATGTAAACTTACAACAAGTATCGTCTCCTTACTTTGCTACTTTGTGGTAAAAGAAGAGTACCTTACCTAAATTTTGAAATAGTTATGGTTGGCATAAAAGTAGGCCCTACAAGGCATCAATACCTTCGTAACAAACTAAGAAAATTTAGTTGTTTTCAGTGTTTTGAAAATTAATTGTTGCTTGGAACAGGTTCCACTTTTTTGCTCATCTGCAGATTTATAGCTGAAAGGTTAAATAAGTGGAACAAAAGTCAGTGGACTACTGATCCATTGACTGTTGTGTGATCTACTTGAGCCTTTTGTATTTCGGCCTCTATTTTTCAAACTAAGTAAAGGTTTAGTTTTATTATTTCACAAAAAATCAGCTGAAAAGTCAATTTTGTTTTAAAGCGTGATACTTATTTTATGCTTTTATTTGAAATTTTGCCTACCCTCTTCTTTGTGCGCTCATGTGTTATCGGCTGAACACATACACGTCACACATCTGATTTAAAGACAGTTCCCTAAATAGAAGACTGCATTGGCTCACTTGAACTCTCCATTGAATTTTCATTAATAAGTGTGACTCTTGTAACTTTCAACTGTCTTAATTTAAAAATAATTTCAAGTACTATAAAGTTTGACCTTTTGCATTAATTTGTGGATATCACAATTTCAAAAAATTAAGTACTTGCTTTTAGTAAAAAAAATTTTTTCTTTGAACAGTGCATTGTTAATGACATTGCAAACACATTTTTAAAATATTTGATTTACAGTATTCGCTATTGGTTTTATATGTAATATGTATTTTTAGGTTGATCTCATTGAACTGAGTAATCGCGATGTTATTAATGCCTTTAGGCTGCAGTTGGGCATACTGCAAACCAATGCACCATCTATGCAAAAGCTCAAAGATACAAAAAGTGGGAAATTCTATGCATCGGTAATCACAGAAACATATTTTTTCCGTTGTTCAAATCGGAAATGTGCAACTTTTTTGGCAGGCTGGTCAATTTCAGACTTCTTAAATATTTTGCTGGCCAGTCAAAGTTCGTAATCCGTATTGTCTCTACTCACGAATAAGCTTCGAAGTTCGGCAACATTTACGACAAATTTGAGATATTTTTGCCTGAGGACCTTTTTTTGAGTTCGGTTTTTCGAAGGTGCAATTGATAAGTTTGCCGTACAAGGCCACAAATTTCACGTGTTGTTGTTGTTTACCCGACCCCTTCCGAAAGATGGGGACATGGCGGAAGACCATGGAACCCCAGAATCCGGGCAACTCCCCACGGTCTGGACCAGGGTTGTACAGAGACAGAGAGTCGCCAAAGAGTGAGCGGCGCAAAGAGTCCGTAGCTGGACAGTGCAGAATGAGATGAGAAGTGTCCTGGGACGAGTGTCCACAGGCGCTGCAGGAAGGATTCTCGATTCTGCCAATCCTGGAGAGATAAGGACCTAAAAGAAGGCTGTGTCCGTTGCAGCGAAGACGAGAGATGAGGACACCGCGAGCATGACGAGGAAGCACAAGTTCCTCGGTGGAAATCGAGGGAACCTGTGTGTTAAAGAACTTCGATAAGACAGTATGCCTCCAGTCCAAGATAAGGCGAGAGTGGATACGAGAGATAAGACGAGAGAGACTACAAGGGATTGCGGAGTGCGCAAGTAGCGCACCCCGTCTGGCCAGCTCATCAGCCGCGTCGTTCTCTCGGAGACACGAGTGTCCGGGGATCCATTGCAGCCTAATAGAACAAGAGAGAGAAGGTAGTACCTGCCCGATCTGCCAGAGAGTTTTAGGTAAAAGGAAAGACGGAGGAGAGGACAGAACGAGAGTCAAATAGGAGGAAAAGAGAAGAGAAATGGCAGACTTGTTGGTGCTGCCGTGACCAGCAGAGATCGTGCAGAATGGTGCAGGCTTCAGAGGAAAAACTTGAACATACTGGGCATGCCAAAAAGGAAGGAGTAGCCTCAGTGCCACAGAGAAAACAGTTGGCAAGAACGCCAGAGCCGACTTTGCCAAAAGGAAAAGGAACAGAGCCGTCTGTCCAAAGCACCAGATCATGAGGGGGCAGAGAGTCAAGGTGGTCGAGAACCGCACCTTGGCGAGAGAGAGGGAGATCAGAGCGAGAGCTTGGAGTGGAAAGAGTGGACTCCACCGTAAACAAAGGCAGATTCCAAGGAGGAAAGGAAAGGCAAGCAAGAAGAGCCTCCCTAGAACAAATAGAAGGAAGCATGAGCGGGTAAGTGGACGCAAAAGCTCTCCATCAAGATCTGCAGAGTCTTGGCCTCACTCCTAGTCTAGCCAAACCCGAGATGGGAAAGGAGGTTAGTAGACGAAAAGCCCGCTCATAAAATAAAAGAGTGAAATGAGTCAGGGTGACTCGTAGATTAGGTAAAGAAGCCTCGGAGAGAAGAAGTGGGATAGGTTAAGATGAGAGACAGCCGGTGATGGCGCGACTGGCCGCTCTGTGGAGGCGTTCCAATTTGGTGAAATTGGTAGCGCTTAGGAACGGAAGCCATCTGGGTGAAGCGTAAGTGAGAAGGGGCCGAAGAAAAGATTTATAGAGAAGAGAGAGGAACTCTTTAGAGGGGCCCCATGAGGAAGCAGAGATACAGCGTAAGGCCTTGCGAAGAATTTGGCCTTCAGCGAAGATACATGTTTAGAAAAGCAAAGAGTGCGATCGAAGGTGACCTCAAGAAAGGTCGGAGTGGGATTGAAACGGAGGCGGCAGCCAAGTAGGAGGAGGTTGGGCTGGAGGTTAGCTTGGTGGGGATCCAATGAGAAGAAGGAGGCCTCACATTTGCTCGGATTGAGAGGAAGACACCAGTACTCAGACCAGCGCTCCAATCGAAACAGAGCTCCTTGTGTGGCCTCCACCGCAGTGGGGACCGAGGGGGAGGAGAACCAAATGGCCAGATCGTCAGCGTAAAGAGAGAGCAGCTGACGGAAGAAGGCAGAGAGGCCGGAAGATCATTGATGAAGAGAGAGAAAAGAGCAAGGCCAAGAACGGATCCTTGCGGAACACCTCGACGGACTCGAAAGAAACGACTTTTGTGATTTTAATAGACCACAGAAGCGCGCCTATCAGAAAGAAAAGATTGAGTCCAACGAGCAAAGCAAGGAGAGAGGCCAGCCGAAATCAGTTTGTTGAAAAGGGCGGGGTGCCAGACAGAGTCAAAAGCTTTAGAGAAATCGATAGTAGACAGGATCATCCGAGAGCCCGGCCTGGGTTTGTTAAACCCATCCGAAATAGACTGAGAAAGGTACAGAATTTGATCGAGTGTAGACCGTCCTGGGCGGAAACCGGCCTGGCGGGGAGAGAGAATGGAACTAGATTCCAGAAAGAAGAGTAGACGGGATATAACGATGCGTTCAAAAAGCTTTGATACGCAGGAGATGAGAGAGATAGACCATAAGGAAGCAGGAGAGTCGAGAGGTTTTCCCATCTTGTGTACGGGAATAATGGAAGATGTCTTCCAGATGGAAGGAAAGGAATGTGAAGGCCAGGAGAGATTGAAGATGTGAAGAAGAAAATCCATGCCAGAGCGAGGAAGGTGCTTCAGTATGGGATAGGCAACTTTGTCTGGGCCAGTGGCGGTGGAGGAAGAAAGGTTAGAGGCAGCCGCAAGAAATTCAGCGAGAGTGAAAGGAGAACAAAAGGACGAGTGAGACTCCTTAGGTCACGTGGCTCGGTGGAGCTCAGAAAGATAGCCTCTGGCACTGCTACGCAGAGTCTTTGGCTGAGAAACAGAAAAGTGGGATCTCAGGTAAGCGGCATAAACCGAAGCCGATTCCCTGGGAAAAGAACAGTTGGAGAAGTTAGGAGAGGAAGAAAACGAGGAAGATGAGCCAGTGATAGAGCAAAGGAAAGAGTGTACAGATTTAGGAGAAAGAGAAGAGCAAGTCGTCTGCCATGCCTCAGCCTTGGCCTTGGCGATGACTGACGAGGCACGTCAAGAAGCGGAGATGTAAGCCTGGCGGTCTTCATCACTTCTGTAAGCGGCAGCGAAAGCCTTGCGTCTTTCACTAACCGCTTCCTCCACCTCAGCAGACCACCAGGCTTTAGGAGAGCGTTTGATACGGCCGAAAGGAATGGAAGATTTGGCCGCATTCGGTGCTACATAGGTAAAGAGAGCAGCAGCAGAGGAAAGAGAAAGAGACTAGAAGTCCTTTGCTGAAGGACAGTGAGAGTCAGTGTATGAGGCAAAGTCATCCCAGCGAGCTTTCTAAAAGTTGAAGAAAGGGGGACGCTCGTTGGTCGAAAGACCGGAGAGAGAGGGATGGATAGAAGAATTTGTAGATGGTCAGAACCAAGGTCCTGTAGCACCTCCCATGAACAAGAAAGGGCAAGAGAAGAGGGAGCAAAGGAGATGTCAGGAGAGGAGCGACTGCCAGAGGAGCGATGGAGAAGGGTGGGTGTGTCAGGGTCATTGAGCGGGAGGAGGTCAGAGGAAATGACCCAGTCGAATACTTCCTCCCGGCGGGGGTCGGAGGTACCTCTTGAGTCCCAAAGCGGGTGAAGGCAATTGAAGTCCCCCTGAATGAAGAGATTTCTGGAGGAGGGAAGAAGGGAGGGAGAAAAGGAATCGGTTCTGCCTTCCGTTGGGGAGGAGCGAATAGGAGGGGGCATACACATTAAGAAATGACAGCGAGGAGGAGTTGTTTAGAGAGATGTTGATCCTTACATAATCAGAGTGGGGATCGAGCGAAGAAAGAGAGGTGGTAGAAAGTTCAGAAAAAGATAGGCCCTGCCTGACGAAAATGACAACGCCGCTGCTAGCGTGCGTGGCATCAGGAGAGGGAATGCCAGACCGGGAGTGGGTGCGATCAGAACGCAGAGCAGAGAATCCAGGAATTCAAAAAGAGAAAGATGAGTTAAGATTGGATTCCTGAATGCAGATAAGGTCGACAGGATGGGTCGAAAGAAGGTGGAGTAGTTCAGTGCTCCTGTCTTGAAGACCTCCAGCATTCCATTGAAGAACACTGAGAAAGTCAGGGGGGAGTGGAGGCAGGAGACGTAGTAAGAAAGCCAGGAACAAGGGACGGTGGTGGGGGGCAGGGGGAGAAGATATAGAATGGGCAGATGGGGGATAAGAGGTTTGAAGACGAGGGTGGGGCGAGAGAGCAGCGTTAGCAGAGGCGGGGCTAGATTGCACAGTGGAGGTATACATGTCGGAGGAGTCCAAGAAGGGAGTCACAGTGATTCGGCAGGGGGGGAAGCTCCAAGAGTGAGAGCTGCCAAGAGCTCTGAACTTGGAGAGGGAAAGTTGTGAACACCTTAGATCGACCCATTTGGAGCAAGTGCAGCATTGCACTGACTTGCCCCGCCAGGTCACGTTTCCAGTGCACACAGAGCAAAGAAAGATGGGGCCAGGGTTGGGATGAACGTTACCGCTCATCAAAAGAAGGAGAAGAATGAAGAGACGAAGAAGGGCAAGAGAGGGGCAGGGGAAAAGGAAAAGAGAAAACAAGCGACCGATTTTAAGGAAGCTGTGTGCTGCCTTACTACGGTCGTTCAGGGAGCAGCATAGCGAAAAAATGAAGGGGAGTGCCCGAGGTAACTAGGACCCTCGGGAAGGCCAACAGCCATTTTGACCCAACTCATACGGGGCCGGGTACCGCACCACCACGTTGAGGCGGCTGTTGATTGGTGCAGCAAATTTCACGTTGCCGGCGTCAACTGGGATCCTTTCAGCGGACCGCAGGCTTCACACCCCTAGTTTAAATAACTTTAGGTTTATTTTCATATTTCTAATGTATTTATTTTTTGAGTATCTTAGAGAGTGATAGAGTTAAAGTTACATATTTTTTTATTTTGCGGTCACGGAAAATTTTATGATGTAACGAACATAGTGTTTCTGTCTCCATAGATTAATGTGCTCTTAGCGCGAACACTAATCTTTTTTTTTAGTTATTTATTCTAGTTTATTTCTCGTTACGAAGAAAATTTTTAATATTTGTACCAAATTTGTTTTTCGTACCAGCATCTTATTATAGCTCCTTCCAAGTTTATTGGCTTCAAATGTTGGCTTATTTCACATTCAAAGTGTATCGCACTGAGTTTACGACCCTGGACTTGTAAAAAAAACATTTTTGTCTGTTTTCAAATCTGTTTTTTAATTTAAGACGGCTGGACAGATCTTTTTTTATTTTTGTACCAGACCCTTTTTTCATAATGGTAACATGGCGAAAGATCATGCCGACCGGGAGTGGAAAATACTCCATAGCCTTGACCGAAGGTCATGCGAAAAGAACGAGGTGACACAGAAAATGCATTGTTATGATTCCGTAGCAGGATGGAACAGAATAAGATACGAGAAGTTTTCTGGGTCTGGTAATTGCAGGCGCTGCTCAAGATATTTTTAATTTACCCATTTTGGAACGATAAAATTTCAAATGAAATCTGTGTCCGTTGAAGCAAAAGCAAGAGAGAATACAGCGAGCCTGACGAGGAAGCACGAGTTTTTCTCTAGAGACCGATGACAAGCAATTTCGAAGATGCAGCGCTCCACCGGTCCGAAACAGGGACAAGTGAATACGTTAAAAAAAGAAGAAAGACTGCAGAGACTATAAATGGATGAAGAGTTGCACCACGTCTGCGTAGTTCATCGGCCGTGTCATTACCCGGAAGAAACTGGTGGCCGGGTACCCACTGCACTCTGAGAATAGAAGAGTAGTTGGTGAAAATGTTGGAACTTTGTTTTTAACGTCGCAAAGTTGTTCAAGTTTTACCAGATAAAAGTTGTCGTGATTTAGCTACTAATTTGTAGTACCACTTTTGTACAAAATTTACTTAGAAACACAACTTCAACAATCAACAAATTTATTTAACTTACTAACCATACCGTTTTATCTATAAGTGCTGTTAGCATAGAGCACAATACAATCTTTTGACACTCGGCAATCGTTGATGAGCTGCAAAGGTGACTCCGACTCGCCTTAGTCTTCTTCGGCCTTGTAGAACCGCTTACTGGCGTCAGGACGCAGCGGATATCTGCGCGATCTTCACTGGCCACTACGTCGAGACAATATCTTTCGATAATGGTTTGGCTGTATTACGACAAAACGTTTAGATAGGCGTGACAAATTATTTAGAATTTTGTTACGATCCTCTTACAATTTTTTACAATGCCAAAAAAATGTTAACAAAATTTCGTTTACATTGAACGATGTTTAAAGGTGCACAAAGCAATTAAAATTTTCACTCAAGACACAATATGAAATAAACGGCTTTGATACAAACACTTGTAATATGATTTCTCCTTTGCGAACAGTAATAATTATTACTTGTAGTGAATATAACTTGTTTAACCTAGTCGACTGCTGTTATGAGACAGTTCGTCTCCGTGCCCTCATAGATAGCCAGAACGACTATCGTCTGTGATGTCTAAAACCGTTTATATTATTTGCTATATTGCTACCAACAACTCGCCTATTCCATTGGCCAGTTTTTTGTAGCCCAGAAGCATCACCTCTTTTTGTTGATTCTGGAAAGTTCTTGCGGTGATCTGACACCACTTCAAGCAGATGTTGTCTTTGTTCCTCATCCGTTGTCAGAACATAAATGTACTCCTGAATTAGAGCCACTCTACTCTCAGCTGTGTCGTTAAGCACTCGCATCTGTGGTTTTTCTTTCCTGCAATGTAGTCATTATTTAACCGCCACAGTGATGATGGCAATGTCAAGAAATTTGTAGACAAAGTGAGAGCTATAAAGAGCTCCATAAATTTTACTGACACAGTCTTCCGTCTCACTTGCTTCAATTTCTTTCACCTTCAACCTGGCTTTCCCCGCAAGACTACTTTTTCCAGGTTTTTTGAGGTAGTGGATCATCGTTTACTTCCTCTCGTTGGTAACACAATCATCAAAGAATGCAAATACCACTATTTCTTCGTCAAGATACTAAAGATGATTAAAGAGTTTTGTGCATTTTGCTTTGGAGGTATTTCTTTTGATGAAAGCATAAGGTTTTAAATTCTTTAAGAAGGCTAGATCATTCTTGGTGCTGAAACTGCGAACAACACAACTTCTTCAAGCCCTTTTGATTTGCTGTCAGCTTTTATTGTGACTGGAACACCCAAATCTTAAAGGAATGAAGAACCTTGCTCGTCCACCGTGCTCTGTTGAAAGCTCCGGACTTTTTAACCATCAAAACACTCTGATCTGATAATTTACAAAGGAAAAAGATAATCAGTTCGAAAAATTCCTTATAATCTACTTTTGGTTGTTATTCGCAGAGGTATTTCTTAGGTGTATCAAGAAATCATGTTCTGGTGCGATGAAAACCTCCACCGAAGATTCACTTGCTGCATTTTCATAATTATCTTGCCTAAGATGTGGTTAACGCGCTTAAAACTGCTCAAAAATTTTGATGTCAGACTTCGGTGACGGTTCCATTTCACGATTAAACACTGCACCCATCACCGAAAGTGCAACCATAGAAGTTCCATTTTAAACTGGACCTTAGGAAAGGGATAGGCTCCATTCGTTGTTTTGTTACTACTTGTGTCAAAACTCATTGCTAAAATTTTATCTTTTAGTTGCCTATCATTCAAGGCTTCTCTGACTGCAAAAGCCATGGATTGTCTAGATCCACTCGTTAACTTTGGTATAGCAAGGAATTTTTCTGTATCTGGAACAAGCTTTCCATCCCAGTGCACAACATTTACTCCCTGGCCAAGAATGTCATGATCAAATTTGTCCTTAATGAAAGCAGAAGCTTCTTGTCTTTATTATTATGCTCCCGAAGTTCCCCAGTTTCGTTACTTACCATACGAGTCAAAATGACTCGTATGTTGTTTTCTGTACATAAAGTCAAACCAAGTTTGTACAAGTGGTTGATATTGTGATATAAGGAAATTGAGATAATTAAGCTAATGGTTGTTGAAAAGGCAAGTAATTTGCTTGTGTGTGCAACAATAATAGAAATCTTTTTAAATTTAGACTAATTTTCAGCATCAATCAAAAAAAATAATCAATTGGTGCAATTACATCATTTAGTACTCACAAGAGTTTATTCCAACCAAGAATACTATAGTTATAGAAGTGGCTCTAATAGTATGCAGGCAAACGCAAGATGGAATGCGCTATTTCTTCGACATACACTTCTAGCAAATGGCCACAGAGTGATCACGGCAAACATGATTTCTATAGGCTTCCCAAAGGGTCTTTGTTTTACGATCGACTTTTGTTGGACACATGACGCAGCGCTTTTGTTTTTTTTTTGCGTAATCTGGAAGTCTGCACTCGATTCACATCTTCATCCTGAAGTCCAGCCAACTCATTTGCCAGGCTAATTAGTAGACTTCACCTCGATATGTGGCCGCGTTTCCAGGCATGGTCTTCTTTTTTGAGGGACATTCAAATAATAAAAGCGTTTAGAATACTGCTGTTTAACATGCACTGCAATATTACCATTGGCCATCCCCGAGTTTTCTTGCGAGCTAACCATCCCACCATTTAGTTTAAGATGTGTGCACCACCTTTCGTTGCATGGTAGCAAGTAATGACTTCTTGTTTATTTCCTGGAGCCGGCATTTCAGTGTCCTGGTCCAAATTCATAGCATTCATAGGAGTAGCGCCTTTTCTTTCTTAGGACAATGGGAAGCAATCACCGCTTTCTTGTGAAAGCCAATGTGGGTGGTAGCTTTTTTTTTGCCTTTAGTAGGCAAAAATTTTCGAGGAACCGTTTTCCTGTTCTTTCGAATTATTCCAACAATTGTGAGATTTTGCATCAAAATCTTACAAATGTTTGTTCGGTAAAGCCGGCGCAGCTTTCTTAGTTCATACGTTTTTACATGGCGATGGTGATGGCATACCCTGCCGGGGTAGAATCGCACCATACTTGCAAGAAACATTTTTCCTATTTTGCTTAGTAGTAGCTTTATAGAGCTACCAGGATCAAGCCCTAAACTTTGGGGACGAGCAAGGACCCTAGTAATTCCCCTAAGCACATCTAAGCTGGGAAAAAAGAACATGCAACATAATGCGTGGTCGCAGGGACTTGAAAAAGTTGGAGGAGAAATCTAAAGAAAACAGCGTCCTTGCTTGAAATTGCACCACCTGGGAGACATTTTTGCTATTTTACTTTAAAATGACTTAATGTTAGAAATGTATTTTCTGCTTTCAAAATAAGGAAAACGCAAAAACCCCTAGGCTTCGCGTAAGCATTGAAGAGAGCAGTTAGACGTAAGGCATAGCCAGAGTCTTGAAATAAGTTTTATTGCGAAAAAGAGCGCGCCAAGTCGTGAAAATTGTATGCGAAAAATAATAACTTTTCCTTACTGTTTATATAATTGCCTGATGAGTGAAGATGATGCAGCCGGTGGAACCGATATACTTAACCCCAACGTTACTGGTGGGAGCTCTTTGCGCGACCACAGCAGAGTCGCCCAGCTTAAAATAACGTTAGGGTGGTCGCATTGTTGTGATAACAGAAAATTTACCATAGATTTAGGGAGAACCCTGATGATTATGTTTATCGCCACTGATTCATGTCTGATGTCCAAACAACAGCACATTGCATTGCATGGCCATGTGCTAACAAGTACTGGAAGGATTTGTGTGATAAAATACAACGCGCCGCTGGTGTTTGCAATGTTCAAGAAATGTACAACAGCATCAAGAACGCTATGGGGCCTACAGCAAAGACAACCGCCCTACCTAAGTCATCCTCTAAAATAGTGATAAGATCACTAATAAGGAAAAGAATATAAACAAAAGAGTGCTGCTACGATCGCTCTTTCTTGGAAATGTAGGTATCTCACACTGGCCTCATCCAAACTTCTGAACTCCCAGTTAGGAAAGTGCTGGACACATTTTCATCAAATGAAAGATTTTGGTACTTAATCGACGCTTTTTCTTTGAGTAAAACACTAGGTAATGATAGCATCCTACAGAAGCCATAAAACGAAATAAGTCTGTTTTGTTTTAGCCGATGTGTGAGTTATTCTGTTTTTTGATTAATGAAGGCATTGGTGAAGACATAGGAGCTGCTGCTGTTGTAACTCCATATAAAAGTGAAAGATATTTCAGCAACTTCAACTCTTACAGAAGCGTTTTGCTGGTCAACATTGCTGATGAAATATTTGCTGGGATTGTGGTAAAGACAGCAACTCCTTGCAGATCATGTTTACCCCAAGTATCAATGGCGCTTAAAGCCTGGAAGTTCAACGGTTGTGGTGATCATTGCTCCAATATTTTCAGGAAAAATGTTGAGAGCAAAACAATCATTCTACGTGCTACTTATTACAGCTCTTTTTCAAGGCTATATTTAAATTTTGAACCCTTAACTAATCATTAACGTCGCTTATTTCTCATTACGCAGGCCATCGTCGTCCATGCAGTGTATGCTACAAAATACCTCTTTGTTTTTTTGCTGATGCTTGCAGGCAGCTCTGTGTCACATTAACTCTTAAGAAGATTGCTGCCTCTGCCTGAAATGAAAGTATACTTTTCTCTGTTCACATTGTCTACGACACCTAGAAAATTCTAGTTTACTTACATGATGTCTGCCATCAGCAACAATTTTTTTGCCTAAAAACAGCCAAATTGACTACTCGGCCAGGCAACTTGCCAGCGTGACTAAGCTGTTCAAGAAGTGTGAAAGCCACAGTATTTACTGGACGCACGAAGTTCCCGGTATAGAATGCTTGCGTTTTCAGCACTCGATTCTATAGCACCGAAGCTTGATCTAATTACAGCTGAAAGGTCGTTTCAATGCGTTTTACGGGAATTGTCTCTAACGTATCTTGAGAATTAAATAATAAGACCACATATCTTTTGGCGACACATTGGAGCGTGCCAAAGTACCTGATGATATTTTACTTACATATCAATTGTTTTTACATTGGAAAGGCCATCTGTGTCATATGAAACGTGGAAGAATTCCAACGGATAGAAGTTGTGAATAAATGGCCGTTGGCGCCCAGTTAACCCGTCGTCGTATGGTTAGGCACCCAAACTCCATCCGGGCGAGCACAAATTAAGGCCAGGGCCAAGGGTCTAACCTTTTGCCTCCCCGTGCTGCTGCGCTGCCCAGATTTGATGCTGGCAGTAGTGGTGTTAAGCCAACATCGAGTTGCGTCATCCAAAACCTGCAGACCTCCTATTCCTTTTGGTACATGATGTATGAGACATGAAGATATAGCGTGATCTGCAGTTTGCCAGGTGGTGCCACATCCGCAATTCGGTGATGGAGCGAGATTCCATTTGTACATGGATGAGTAAAAACGTTCTACACCAGTCCGCAGGCGATTGAGCCTTACCCAAGATGTTCTGGGAAGATTTATTCCAAGTGGCCTTGAACTAATTCTGGGAATGAAAGATCGGACCCTTGAAGTACTCTCCAAGTAGGCCGTGTTCAATTTATGTTTGGTTCACTGCTTCACGCGGATGTCCTCCTGTTTAAACAAACTACCGAATAGTTTCCACGCAGCAGAGAAAAACGGGCGTCTTGATCTAAGTCCCTTCAGGTGCGCATTCTGCTGCCCAACCAACTGTCCGTGCAGTACATGGTCGGAGTCATGGATAGCACGATTCACCAAGGAGAGTGTCGCTCCTAATCCACGGGGTTCAGCTGGCTGGATACCTGCTAGGACAGGCAAGTCCTCCGTTGATGTGGGACGCAAGCATCATTAAGAATGCTGACAGTGAGGTGAGTATGCGTACTGCGACACCAAGCTGGTGCGCAGTACTCAGTGGTGGAGTAGATCACGGAAAGAGCAGAGATGGGCAATGTCTTGGCACCTGCACCCCATCTAGATCCTTCAAGTCGCCTCAACGGTGCAACTCGGATGGAGAATTTTTTGCGCAAAGCTTTGAGGTGGTGACGGAAAGTGAGCGACATATCCAGCTTTACCCCGATATACGTTGGGACTGGACAGGATGGCAATAGGTTGCCACTCTTGCAAGCATTAAGCTCTCGTTTGGCCTCTCTGTTGTTAAGATGAAAAGCAGCCGTCACCGTTTTGGTGTTGCTGAGCTTTAGCCTCTAAATCTGGAGATAAGCTGAAAGTGTAGTCATGTCTTGGCTTGGAGTGTCCTCCACAGCCTCCCAATCTCGAGAAGTATACAGCAATGCTAAGTCATCAGCACATGCATACTTCTGAGAAGTCATGATGTGTATATTGAAAAGGAAGGCAGGTCGCATCTGTAGATGTTGAAAAGGAGGGGGCCAAGACCGATCCCTGTGGGAGGTCGTTTCGCAAACGTCTTAACCTGCTTTGTTTGCTGTCACCAGTAGTGAGCGTAAAACTTCTATTTTGGACAAGTTCCATGATCATCCGGACCATGTGCTCATCTGGTAGAAGCCTAAGCAACTTGCAGGTGAAACCACGGTGCCCGACAGGGTCATGAGCCGCTGTCAGATCGACAAACACGGCACCAGCCTTCTTCTTGGCCTCAAACGAATCCTCGATGGTTTGAGTAAGCAAAACAGTCCAATCCACGGTTGACCTTCTCCGTCGGAACCCAGTCTGCCCCCTAGGGAGAAGTGGGTCAACAGTCGGCTCAACAGGAGCGTGTATGAGCCTCTCGAGGATCTTGTAGGGAACGCAAAGCAAGGAAATGGAACGATAGCTTTTCGGGCCCTCTACTGGCTTCTTGGGTTTAGGGATCGCCACTACCAGTGCTCTTCTCCATACTTTTGGAATTTTGAGGCGGCACAGGCAGGAAGAAAGGAAGCCACATAACTAGGACTTCAGTGCAGCTCCAGCGTAGGTTATTAGCTTCGGCCAAATGGAATCTGGGCCTGGAGCTTTTCTTAGTTTCAGGCGTTTGAGGGCAGCAGCAAACTCCTGAGAAGTAAAACTTTCAGAGATGTTCACGGGACTTGTTGGAGTGGCCCTCCAATAGTCTGACACTTCGTGCGAGATGAGTTGAAATGACTCACGGTCAATACCCTCGTATCTGCCGTTTCTAATCAGCTGGGATGCAATAGCGTTGCTGAGACGGTATAGTGACGAGGGGAGCACCGTGATCTACCGGTTAGGTTGTTTAATATACTCCATGCTTTTCAGCTAGAGTGCGAAAAGTCAATAGTCTGAAGTGCCTCGGAGCATCAATCTTTGCGTTTCTTGTCGAGCCTGAGGAGCTGGGCAGTGGCAACCCTATTAGAGTCGCTTTCTTCAGGCGACTGCAGAAATGTACGGTAAAGGTTCTTGCACTCAGCATCCCAACACAGTACGTAGTTATTTCGACGAGCGCGTGGGATAGAATTTTTGGCTTCTGTTCTGATGGCATTGCATAAATCCTGGTAGGCCAGATCCACATCCGGTGAATATGGGGGCAACAAACTTTTGGTAAGTTTGTTGATCAATGTATAGTAGTGACTCCAGTTGGCCTTGCGGAAGTTCCATCGCTTAGCAGGCTTGCTCGGAACAGACAGAACAAGTCTTGGTGGAACAATAAGCGAGGGTCGATGTTGTGATCAAGGAAACTTCTCTAAGATGCGTCTGTCAGGTACACCGCTGTCTGGACCAACACGGACAAATGTCAGATCAAGGTTGGCGCCAGTGTTCCAGCGGCCATAATGAAAGGTGGCCACGTTCTTCGGGTTGTGCAGAGGGACAAGGCCGTTCAGGCTTGCCCAAGCAACAAGGCACTCTTCATCGGCACTGCTGGTTCTATAACCCCAGTTGACATGCGAACAGTTAAAATCGCCAGCATAGAAAACGGGGTGAGAGAACAGTGGGAGATCTGACGCTTACAGACGCGTAGGTGGAGGTTTGTAGGCATTGACGATTCTATAACCATCAACGTCCACGCAACAACCACTCAGTCTCCGATGTAACTGGAGACTGATCAACATGGATCCATTTTAGCCAATCATGGACAAACGTGGTAAGGCCATGTTTCCTGCATAAAGAAGACCCAGCTAGTGCAAAGCCTGGTATTGTTAGCTTATCTACACAAGTGCAGTGGGTCTCCTGAAGAAGAATGATGAGCATCTCATACTGCACGGCGAGATGATGAAGTACATTCATCTTGATCGCAGTGAGGCCTTCGATGTTCAGTTAAAAGACTGCTGGCCTTCGGAACTTCTTGACGGTGTGTGCTGACAGGGGCACATCGCCCCGCCCTGAAAAGGGCGTTTGCCGAGAAGTATGCCCTAGATGAACATCGGGGTGAGGGGTTACCCTTCCAGATTGGCAGGTTCGGTTTCTGTCTGAGATTTCTGAAAGACGTACTAACGGCACAGCCTGCGAGAAAGCACCTGCTATCTGGACCGGAAGTTAACATTTAACTGGAAGTTTCTTATTCCGATACAAGGATACCTGCAGGAGGGACCTTTAATTCTGTAATATTTTGTCAGCAAAATGGAAGTCATTGGCTGTGGTCCGCGCTGCTTGATGTGAATCATTCCGTATACAAGAATATCAATTGCACTCTCAAATAGATCAAAGTTGTCTGCTGAAAAAAAGTGCCCAGATTGTGGGATCTACAACCATGGGCGTTCATAGTTTTTTGTTCGTCTATTTTATCAAAAAGATATCAAACAAAATTTCCACTCGCACATTACTCTTTTCTCTTACGACGGAGTAGATAGATTCGTGAGCAAATTAACAAACGGCAACACACAGCATGGCACAACTGGAATGAACTTTTAAGAAAAAGACTAATTTTTTGTTTTAGCTTTTAATATAACCTTCAGAAATATTCATACAGACTAACATAATTGTTTTTTGTAGCGGTCAGTCCAACAATTCACTTAAGAATAAACCAATATCAAGCAACCAACAATAGTTTTTTTGTTCTAGAAAAACGCTTCCTCTTCAATTCAATCTGCATCTGCTTCTAACAATTCTTTATCAACACTGAATGTCATTGTGGAAAAAGGCAATATTTTAAAATGTTCTGATGATGTTATCATAAATACTGCTGGTCCACGCTTTGATTTGACAGGTATATTTTTTTAGCAAAAGCTACGTTTAAAAATGTATTGCATTAATTTACGAACGCATCAGCTTTTCAAAGGTCATAATGATTTGATATTAAATATTTACAGTCAAATCTAGTTTAAATATATTGATCAAATACACAATAACTCCCCTGTCTCTGACTAAATAAATAGCATGGCGGAATAAAAAATGACAACCATTCTCGAGATTGTGAATTCAATGTCTATTTGTACTTAATTTTTGATGCTGCAATATTAATGTTTAATGGTTCATTAATTTGTATTTTTGTACAGAGTTGTTGTTACCAACAGATCTATAGATTACATTTGTACTAACGCGTCATCAAATACTCCATACAAAAAGAGTAAGCAGCCAACTTT
Organism: Trididemnum clinides; assembly: GCA_963675345.1. NCBI lineage: Eukaryota > Metazoa > Chordata > Ascidiacea > Aplousobranchia > Didemnidae > Trididemnum > Trididemnum clinides. The sequence goes on from OY776289.1 coordinate 8,007,347, forward strand.
GGTAACTAGAAAATTCACCAAAATTACTTTAATCGTCTGATTATTCCAATAGAATCGGCAAAATGAATTTTTTTTGCCTATTGATGAAAATAAAAATCTATGAAGTAATTGTTCATAATCTTAACCGAAGAGATTAGAAAATAATTAAAAATTCCAAGCAATGGCAAAGATTCCATACAACCGTGTTATTACAATTAATGCAAGTCGCAAAAATTTTGAGCGTAATCGAGTCACAGCCAACAAGTAGTCTCCTGAGCCAGTCAATCACCGCTTGATTGTGGTTGTACAGTTTCTTGCCTCGTTGGGTGGGATCAAAATGGCTGTTCTAGAGGGGGCAGAAATCCGGACACTTTGAATAAACTAGCACATTTTATACGAAGTAGACTACGTGATATGTGTAACAAGGATTTTGTGCTGATCCACGCTGCGAAAGTTAGGAAAATATGTCGGCTGTGCCTTTTTTTCTCAAAATAGAGACAAATATCCGCATGTTGTTCATCTAAACATGTTTATTCTGAATACGATAATTTGTGAATTATCTTTGTGGAACAACTGGTTTCATTCTTACGGATATATGAATCTTTAAGAAATTTGGGTATGGGCATCGCTTAAACTTAGGAGTTAGATCTTCGTTTATAACTTACAACTGCTAAAAAATATTGTAAAACTGTTTTTTGGTGATTCATCAACTATTGAAACTTTTAAAAATTTTTAAAAACAACTATTCTTCACACTTTAATTTAAGGATTCTTAAATTGGGGGTGTAGAAGATTTAGAGGGGGTGCACGGCCACGGTGTCATGAATCCATTTAAAGTAATTCAAAAAAAGTTGTGAAAATCAGCGTTTCGAAGAAGTTGATCTTTAAAAAAATACTTTCATGCTGTTTTAGGAAGCAAATGGAAAATGTGAGAAAATGACCAAAATATCATCTTAAGAAAAAAAAGATTTTACTTATTGCATCGGTCTGTGTTGACAGTGTCAAGAGGTGGGGGGGGCGTCTCAAAAAGTTTTAGAATCCCTGCTTTAATTTTATTCTAGCAAATGCAGTTTTATGATGTAGTATTGCAAATATAGGTTTATAAATTTCAAAAACATGCGTGAAAATAGCACTACAGCACGAAATTAATTTTGCGGCAGAAATGTTTTAAAGTAGAGCAAATTTTAAGTCAGCCATGACTTCATGTAATTTAGAGCTTTGTTTAAAGCATTTTACTTACAATTGTTGGAGAAATTTTGATACTGTTTTTATTGCAATAATATTTTTACTTGCAGCGAGTAAGCTGTCAAAGATGTTGCTTCAAGAAGGTGGTTACGAAATTGATGAGGAATGTCGGAAGAATGGTTTTGAGTGTAAAAAGCAATATTTATTCACCAAAAGTGGACGATTGTTATGCAAGTACATTGCTCATTTGATTGTCCCAAGTGATGATATAACTGCACTGCCATCAGACTTACTGGACATCTTCAAAGAAGTCGACAAACGAGGTCTTAGTTCTGTTGCATTGCCTGCCATTGGCACAGGTATGGATTTGTTACCTTCTTGTTTACTATACTTTTCAACATGAGAGTTTTTACAAATTTTTGAGACTTCATTTAAAACTGCACCGGAACTTGAATAGCTATACTTCTCATTTGATTGACTCATGTGTCCCTTTTTAATGGAGAAGAACTGTGTAGAATAACTTGCACGTTAAAATTACTACGGTAGTTACTGTGTCTTTGCTTTTTAGTAGTTCATTTAACAGTTTGCATGTTCTTTTCCAGCCGTCACCATCTTTTGTCTATATGCAGTTAAACTCACTAAATACTTTTTTCGATTCAAATATTTTGTGCTAGAGGAATAAGTAACGGTAGAGCAACGAATATGCGCTAATCTGATAATGAGGCCAAAGAGGTTGTAATTTATCTGTGTCATATTCGCATGAGATTCGCGTTGTCGTGCTTTAGAGAAAAAGAGTTATACGATAACTGGTGCTTGGCACTTCCATGAAGCAGTTTTAAACTGCAGTCAATTTCAATTAAATTACATACTCGGCATTGATTATTTCTAAGAGTCCAGAAGAATAAGAAATCAACATAAAAATAAAATTTTTTTTAGGAATTGCTGCTTTTAATGAGCGTACAGCTGTGTGGGTGATCCAATCTGCTATTGGCATGTTTCAGGATTATGATCGAAAACATCTTAATACCATCAAAATTGTTCTTTACGAAGAAAGATTATTTTCCACTTTTCAAGCTTTGTCTACCGGTCGTAAAAGATCAGTTCAAAGTTCTGAAGAAAAACTGTCGTCATCTTATCATAAAACTCCACCACATGATGACCTTAAAAACTTAAATTTCGAATTACAGTCCGTTGAAGAGTCCAAAGAAACTCTAAAGCCTACAGACCAAGTCAAGAGCAGCGCAACCTCGCTGAAAATTTGCTCCAAAAGTACCAGTAAAAATGAAGAGGTAATACCATTAAATTTTAGTAAATGTATTTATTAAATTGGGTGTGAAGCAGGCGTCGTATTGAACCCGGACTGAAAATTGGCGTTTATTGTTCGTTTTTCCTGAATCTAAATTAAACCTCTAAAATTTGACATTGATGAAATCGAGCTTGAACTACAATTTTTATAAAGCAATGAACCTAAGCCGTAACGTTATTATTGAAATGGTTTTACGAATTCCATATATCCAGCTTTTGCGTTTTAAAAGCCCTGGATTTGCATGTAGCTTATCCATGATGCTCACTACAAACTCTTCGCCACGGCTTATACTCTGGCTTAAGCGCCTGTAGTAAATGCACTTCATATGCATAAAATTGCGAACTTTTATGTGAAACATCATGAATAATGTAGAGTGATATCTATAGGGGTGCAGAAACCTTACGAATGAATTTTTTAGGGCTTCTAGTGTATGCCGCACGCACAGATTCAATTTTTTTGGTTTGAGGTTGGCTTGCTCTTTTGTTTGCAGCACACAACCAATTTCGATCAACTTTTTATGCAATGATGTTGTTGTTGTTTACCCGACCCCTTCCAAAGGATGGGGTCATGGTGGGAGACCATGGATCCCCAGAAGCCGGGCAACTCCCCAGGGTCTGGAACAGAGGTCGTACAGAGACATAGAGTCGCCAAAGAGTGAGCGGCGCAAAGAGTCCGTAGCTGGATAGTGCAGAATGAGATGAGAGGTGTCCTGGGACGAGTGTTCACAGGCTCTGCAGGAAGGATTCACGATTCTGCCAATCCTAGAGAGATAAGAACCTAAAAGAAGGCTCTGTCCGTTGCAGCGAAGACGAGAATGGTAGACCTCGTAGGTTTTTCGATGTTTTCTTAAAAAATGCAATGCTATGCTACGTAGCGGCTAATCCTGACCATATCGACAAAAAATGATGCGAATTTTGAATTCAGTGCCCCCAAAACCACCCAAGTGTATTGCAGACTTTAAGCCCTCCTAAAATCTTGTGTATCCGTGTAATTTGTGAATAAGGGAGGCAGTGAGAGTTCTCAAGCCGAGTTTCATGAAGCATTGAGAGCAAAATTTTTGTTTTTTTCTGCCTTGACACACGATTTTGCTACGCAATGTTGAATAATGGTCTTTGAATATAATAAAGACTTGCAATAGGTTAAACACTTGTGCTGCAATATTAAGAGCCAACGGTACTTTTTAAACTCAGAGCTTTGACTGTTAATACTTAGTAGCTAGTAGTGACTAAAGCTTCGTCCAAACAGAAATTTTGAAAATGCAAACATCGTATACTTTATGAAAAACTGAATAACTACTAAGTGAGTTATTGTTCAAATTAGATGTAAAAGCTTGTTTACAAGTTGTTAGTTATGGAGATCAATATATATTGGATGCTCTAAAAACAAACTCCAATGTTTTCATATATTACAAAGAATAAAATCATATTTTTCAATTTTTCAAGTCACTTTTCAATTTTTTTAAGTCTAGAAAATGGCTCTAATTGTTATTCGACTTTTCACAGTTATCAATCTAAGCAAACCTTAGTTTAGTTTGGTTTATTTTTTTGGCTTAATGAAGCAGTCATGCAACACGGGGACGGCCAGATTGGTTTAACCAATGTTTTCGTGCTGAGAAAGGACGCTTTGAACACTTCTGAATCAATATTGCTAATAATTGGTTTTCTTTTTCCGATATATTATAACTTTGACAATAAAAAGTGCTTAAAAAATTTACCGATTTTTTACCTGACATCCTGTACAATGTATATGAAGCATTAACGTGAACTAGAACTAGGCCGATAAAAATTAATTTTTGTGAATCTAAACCAAAGCGATGATTCTATTCGGTTGACACTCTGGTGTGGAATGAGTCAACAACTTAATTATTTCTTATCGCCCCGAAATTAAGATTGTTTCGGCCAAGCATACACTTTCTTTGAAATTAAGTTAGATTTTCAAAGAAGGAGACGCTTTTTTGCACTTGTCGCATTATCGATATTTACAGCATATTGCAGAATTTGTAATGATTTTTATACACAAGCTGTATATTCTAACACCATAAAACCTGTACTTTAAAAAAGCCGTATAGATTCAATCAAGGTTGTTTTTGTAAAGGCTATTGAAAAATTGAAACCCTATTTCTATTTCGATTATTATTATTATTTCGATTATTTCGATTTCGAAAACTATTTCGATGCCTGGCAAAATGTTCATGTACTTGCCTGCATTTTATAGATTTCAACGCTTTCTTTGTTCTTTAATAAGCGCCTATTTAATGTCCGGTTTACATCTACAGGTTAAGCACAAAAACTGTGTGAAGAGCAAAGTTAAAATTGTTTACAAAAATCTTCAAACGTGAAGAAATGTTTGTTTTTGAGCGCATTAGCAAGCATGCAAGTCAGCAATTAGAAATTAGTATTAAAGGTGATGGTGCGAGATAGAGCCCCGATTTAGCCTACAGTCAAATCATATAGTTGCGAGATTACAAGTAGGTTATGACGTAAACAAAAAAAATTTAAAAAAAGTTAAGTTTCAAAGCTAGCTGGATTCGTTGCAACTACTCAGCAACTTGTTAGCAAACGTAATAGTTTACTAAATCTGTGGAAAAAAGGAGTCAACTCATAGCAGACTTAAACAGAAACAAAACCATTTTAGTTAGGTAGTCTTTGTACCATTAAATCACTCACTAAAAGTTACTTAATCTATTTTGATGACCCCCCCAAATGAGCGGTTGAATTTTTGTCTCTACTGCTCCTAGCACTCAAAAAGTATTTTTCGAATATTGCACAGCTCATCTTTTTGTGTATCTTATAAAAACTTTGTTCAACATACAAAATTACACCTTCACAGACGTAACTGGTGCAATGGCGTCAGTGTTACGTAATAATTCAATTAAAAAAATTTTAAATGAAGACATTTGCCACGTTATGCATCTTATGCTATAGTACGATATTTTATATTGCACAGATTTAATAATGCAAAATCGTGCGTATATCTAAATCTAGAATATATTGTTTTATCGAAAAAGGAGTTAAATCCTTTTATGGCAAGAAACAGAGGTACAAAAAGTTTGTATCTCAGTTAAGTAAAATTGAATTGAAAATGTAATTAAGTATTTTCACATTGTGCTCAAATAGTTTATAACTTTTTATGTCAAGGTAATGTTTATTATTTCCCGATTAGTGACTAACTTACCGCAAATCTTTTCATTTTATCTTATACCAACGCGTAAAGACAATAGTACTAAGAACATGTGATTGGTTCTTTTTAATTGCAGCGTCATATTTGCGCACTGACACAATTACATATTTGCTTTGATTGTAGCGCCATATTTGGACAGTACTGCAATTACAAACAATAATGAGAATTTATGGCACGAAAAATTTGCTATGATACCGTGTTTCTGGAAGATTGCTGCCAGCAGCATCATAAAATCTGGGACTACATATTGTTGCTCAGTGAGAGCAAACAAGGTTTAGCCTTAGGTTAAAGAGCGCTTAGAATTAGATAGTATAGCTTGCAGAGAGAAAGGGTAGCTTGCTTTTATCTCCTTTATCTTAGGGCTTAAATGCCTTCACGTAGTAGCTGAAGATGAAGATTAATTGGATGTATTTTACCCTGAAGGAAAGGGTTGCCTTTGTTTAATTGGAATACATTCAAAATACTTCGATGGTCTGAGGTTAGAAACATTTCAGATGGTAACCTTTTAAATAGTAGGCGAATTTTTATTTCAGAGCTAAATGCAGTTTTACAAAAATATCTGGGTTTACCTCAAGTTTTTTCTGTGCTCAAAGTAGTCGGTTTTCCATAGCGATTGGAGAAAGAAGTATTTAACGATTTTGTTTGGGAATATTTCGGAACTTTTCGGAAAATTCCAATTTGTGAAAATCAGCTCAGTGTTTGATTGATTGATGGCTTTAAATAATTTTAATGAGTGAGGCAAAAATGCTAATTTTCTCCACCTTCAAATTATTTAGCGTTGTACAGTGATTAACAAATTCCATAATTTGCTGCAGATGAAATATTATTTAGGTATAACTAATTCGGTTTAGTGAATGAGTGTGGACGATGAGCGCGGGTTCCATAACAAGCCAATGAGAAATGAAGAAGCAGTAGTTACTTTATGTCTTAAAGGGTGTGATAGTATAAAAAACAAGTGAAGCTAGAAGCAGCGGGAGCGAAGTAATTACAGTACCAGGTGAAAAGTGCGTGTCGTATAACAATAAATTGTTATAATTGAAAACGGGTTTGCACATCATCCGATGATGATAAAGTACGTGTATTGTTATCTTCTGGAAACATTGGCGTTAATTACAAACTAGATTGTGTATTTTGTGGTTGTCCTGACCTAAACGGGGAAAAGTTCCGAGTTTACGCTTATTTCTAACTGAACTTTGGAATTTCGGCAGTCCGCGCAGCAAGAGTTAGAAAATAGTGTCACGGAGTGAGTAAAGTAGGTAAAGCCACGTGTTCTATTTGGAATGGATTTACCCGCTGCTGATGTCTGCTATCAACAATGAAGCGTCAATTTTTGAAGGGGAAAACCAATGGCATTTCTCTGCTTCGAGACAACATGGTGAGCCAAAAATGGGCAAACGTACCAAGGTAAATCTGGCGATAAACCAAAGAATAAAATACGAGGAAATGCTTTTTTGGTGTTGTTAAATATTTGGAAAAAACGACGATAAGCAAATTGCGGTTAATGACTTATTGATCGAATGCTGCAAACGGTCCCAAACAAGCAATGCAAACCGTATAGTTTCACATGCATGAAGAAAAAATTGGGGAAGTACTTTGGAGACGGGATTAATCTTACAAAGATAAATGGTGCATCACATGTGGTTACTTTTCACACGATGGTTGCCAATACTCTTAACGATTTTAGACGGAAACAACTAGAACAACCGAAAGATACCATAACACATATCATCAAAATTGCTGCAAAGTTAATAAAAAACGATATCAAACTTATCCAGCAGTCTTTGGAAATGTAACCATCTGTCAATGAAATGTCTTGAAGAGAAGCTGCTAGTAGATTCATGCTGGAAAGCTTAAAGACGGTTTTCAGAATGCTTTTTTTTTTGAAAAAATATCGATTTGAAACTCGCTTCTGTGGGACAAGCTATTGTATGATACAAGCTGCCCGCCCACGATCATTTCTTGCTCCATTGCAGGATGGACTTGATGTTCAGATGCATCAATACTTTCAATTAAAATTTTCCATCGCATCGTTGCATTAATTTTGTTGCTTCTAGGCAGAAGTAAAAACATTTAAATGATTCGCAGTTGTAGAGAGTATTAAAGCAAAGGTTTTGAGCCACGACCTTTCGTTGAAAATGTTGGGTACAACGTCCATCACAATTTCAGAATTGATAGAAAAACATTTTTTACGGAACAGGAATAATAGCTGCTTGCATTCTTGCATTCAAAGCAGGCATTCAGATTCAATAAATCAATTTAACAACAGAGGATATGTTGACCGCATCCACCTTTACAGTCTTCCTGCGGTTACATATATTCTGTAGAACATTCGTTATGAATATCTCTCTAAATCACACGCAGTCTACCACTGTTCCAATCTAGACCATAATCGGAAATTATTTTGAAAATTATCGTCTTTGTTGAAAATTTCCAGGTATATTTGGTGCGGTTTTATGCATTCCGAAAAAATCACGATCTACGTGTGGAAGGTTTTCACACACATACGAGCTTTTTATATACAGTTGAACAGTTGAGAATATAGTTGAACCTAGCTTTTACAGTTTTTCAATCAAAGCAGTTGCCTGAGAAGTTTGTGCTCATTTCAGTGTAAACACTTCTTGGCTTCGTTATAAAACACCAAGTTTTTGAATATTAACCCTCTTAAGTGAACTTGAATTGAATTTTATCTACCCAGACTGTACAGCTGAAGTAAGGACTACAGCAGCGGCACCAGACCGGATGCTTTGCAACTTGCACGCTTTGGGAAGGGTGATGCGTCAGCTTCTGTTTGGAAATATCATGCAAACTAAAATCGAAAAAAATTAATTTTGTTGATCAGAATTAGAAAACAAGTGATGTATGAGCAAAAATATGCCATGGCTGCCATAGACAAGTTGTGGTTTGTGTATATAAACATGATTGACTTACTTGGTCAGTTTCTCAGTGATAAACGCTTGGGTGATTGATCTTTTCTCTTGAAAAGTCTACGACAGGCTTCTGTTTTTCGCCTCTCTTGGACACAGGCTTTATCTAAATAGTATTTGTTTATATTTGCAAAAGATGTCTAGGTTTTTTGAGCAACATCCGCAGGTGTAGAGGCAATATTATCATGTACTACATGTAATTCGGCTTACGGACCACTAGTAGGCAGGCTTATCAGTTGTCCGAGTGATTGAGCAATACCTCATTCGAACAATAAAGACAATAGGAGGGCGGACAAGAGGTAGAGGATTTTCGGAGACCCAGCATTTGTTGTCGGTGTTGTCATAGCCTATTTAACCCTTAAACTGTAATTACTGGTCTGGGAGGCTCGGTGAGAGAGAAAACTTGCATAGTTTTTTGTTTGTTGATGTTGAAAGCTGTTGCTACTGAAATGCCTCAAATAGTTCCTACTGCAAAGCTTAAAATTAAAGTTCAGATTAAAAATTCAAAAAAAAAAAAATTAAGAACCCGAAAAAACTGATACACCTTAAATTGTAATTACGGGCCTCCCAGGCCCGATTGTAAGCAAAACTTTAGAATTCGATCTACACGTTGCATATTCTACATTGTATATCTCAATAACATTTTTTGTCACCACTACGAAATTTTGGAAAAGAGTTGTTTTACAGGTGCTCTTTATTGTTGGCATGTGCACTGCATCAGCGTATCTCAATCTTTGCTAAATGACCGTACTAGTTGTTCAATGCATATTTTCATACAGCACGGTTATTTGAGTTTGACATAAGATAGGCAGAAGATAAGGATGTTATTGTTTATCACAGGTGAATAAGATCTAAAATTAGGTTTCAGAAAAAGAATAAAGATAAAGTGTTGAACAAAAACATAATTCACTCGTTTTTTTCCCTATATTTTAGTACCGGGCCTCTTAGGCCCGTAATTACTGTTTGTGTCACTAAACAGTAATTACAGATTAAGGGTTAAGCTAAGGTCAACAATTTAATTCAAGCCTCTACTCTAACGGAATCTTTTACCAGTAAGCAGCACAATGATGCTTCAAAAGCCAGCGAGATACAGTAAAGATACCTTGGAAATTTTTAGATATATTTTGCAACAAAACCTATTCATCAAAGCAATGGCACTCAAAACATTGCCACAGGTGTAACAGCATCCATTATGGTTTATCCCCTTGATTCAAAGAATCTAGGTGAGGGTATTATCGCTTAACTGTAAGGAAAATCTGTTGCTGACTACTCATTTCGAAAAAAGATCAAGCTGTTACAATGCGGCTAAGAAATGAAAGTTTATTCCCAATTTCTCTTTCAAAGATTAATAGTCACAGTTGACAAAGGCGATAAATTAAAGACGTTTTTGACTTCAAACTGTCATTTCCCTCTAGCATTGTTTGAGTCATCTCTCGTTCTCAGACTTTCTCACGAGTTTTCTCTGGGCAACGCGCTGTGGTCTCCAGAAATCGCTGCATTTTCTCGGCTCCGTAGAGCAGTTTGGTACGTGTTGGAATGTGGAACTTTATTGTCCCAAATTTTGTAGAAAGCAGGATCTACTTGGGAACAGATACTCAATCAATATAAACAGTATGTGCTTGGTAAGCATGGCAAAGCCGTAGTGTTCGACAGATATTATAATGAACACCTTACAAAAGACTATGCTTATTTTCGAAGAAATGGGGTAAGAGTTGGAGCTGCTGTTCATTTTATTCCCAATATGGCACTGCAAACGAAGAGAGAAGAATTACTTTTTTGAACAAGAAAACAAGCAAAAAATCATTCCGATGCTCTCTGAAAAGCTGAAAGACTGCGGATGTAATATGCGTCAAACCGATGGAAATCCCAATTTCCTTGTGAAAACGGCTATACCATCTGCAGCTCAGAATACTATTATAATTGGGGACGATAATAATTTACTTGTTCTTGCACTTCATCATGCCAAAAATATCTCCTATCAAATCTTCTTCCAGTTCAAAATGAAGGAAAATTCAAGAAAATCTAGCAAATGATAGAATATTTCTTTTCTGCGATTGAAGTTGGGAAAAAATATTTCAGAAAACATTCTCTTCATATAGGCTATTTTAGGATGCGACATTGTTCAAAAAATTTTTGGACTCTGAAAAAAGTTGCTAGTAACAAAATTAGACATCAGCAAATTGTTTCAAAATCAAGTAAAAGTGTTCATGAGGGAAGAAGCAGACCCAGTTGACGTGATAGAGGCCGTAGAAATTGCAATGGTGTGTTTACAATGAGAGCTTGGTGCAGGTTTAAACAAATTAAGGTACGAGCGATTTCGCGTCAGAGTTTCGTCTTGTACTATCTTGATTGAGCCTGCTTTATTATTTTCAACATCAGTGGCAATTAGACACCGCAATCTAAAAATGTATCTTCAAGTTTAACAATGGAAAGATTCAGACAACCAACTAGATGCTACAAACTGGGGTTGACAGGCGAAAGACAATAAATTTGCACCCATTACAACAGACGTTCAATCTGTCCCGAAGGCGCTTTTAAAAACTATCCGTTGTACATGCAAAATGAGATGTAATAGCCTGCACCTCTCATATAAAAAACATGCCTTATAATATTCCCCCATTTGCTCAGACTGTAAAAGGATTTGTTCCACATTTTGGAACAGTTTTGTACCGATAACGACTGAGACGATAATATTTAATTTAGTCATGTGGATACCTCTGCTTGTGACAGGTAGTTTCAATTGTGTTTATTGCACTGTCGCTTTTTATCAATGGCGCAGATAGAAAAAGAGGCTTGTAAATTTGAAACTAGAAATTACTGTATGCAAAAAAATTTTGCTACAAAAAGTGAAAAAGCAATGTTCTGCGAGAGCTGAAACTAAAAAGGTGTGTTGTGGTAAATTTATTTTCTAATAATCTGTTACCGTTGTTTCGTTTTCTCCTTTTGTAGCTTCTACAAGGACTCATCTCATTGAATTAATTAACCTTCCATAATTCATAAGTGTTTACCTTCATGCTGTTGTTTGCTTATGATGATATACTGATGTCATCAAACGACTTTGTCATTAAAATGTGTAAGTATTATGTAGGCTTTATGAAATCTAAACGCAATTGATGCAAGCGCGAAACTCTTAGCCATAATACTTTCAAAAATGAAGTTCTATAAACATTTTTGTATGAAAACATTGAGGTGTGCGCTCCTAGTTCGTACGATGAGGCTTAAACCTTTTTTTGAGATAGCAAACGTTTAGGTATACGCTCAATCTCGTATTATTGAATCTGTACAAATATATAATAGTTCACTGTAATGTAAGATACACAACATGGCAAATGTCTTTATTTTAGGAATTTTTTAATTGAAGTGTGGGGTAATAATGACGTCATTACACCAGCCACGTCATTCAAAGGCGTAAGTTTACATGTTGAATAAAGTTCTTATGAGATAAATCAAAAATATATATCGTGCAATATTCGAAAAATACTTTTTGACCTCTAGGTTTGCTGGAGACAAAAATTCAAGCGCTTATTTGGGGAGGAGTTCAACACAATGAATTAGGTAAACTTTTAATGAGTCATTTAGTAGTACAAAGACTACTTAACCACAATGGTTTTGTTTCTATTGCCATTTGTCATGGGTCAAACCATAGATTTACAGAACTAGAAGTTTTTTGTGTGAACCATAACAGTCGGGAGTTAACAGCTGTAATCCAAACTGTGTGCTAACTTGCATAAAAGACGCTCAACTGTTAATTTTGATTTGCTCTGCGTAAACTGATCATAAAGAATACCAACGTTAATCAAACTTTAAAGATGTTTTTGTTTCAGGCTTACAAAAAACTTCAATGGAAATTGGAAAAGAAATTTAAAGAGCGAACTCTTAGCAACGTTCCTTTAGATGTAGATATTGATAATCGTTTAAATGACCTGAAAAGCAAATACACCGTTTCCATTCGCATAGAAAACACAACTCAGTAAGTTGGTTTAATTAGCATAAAGATTGAAATTTTATTCAAGCAATTGATCAATCAGCTTTTGAAGTCGGCTGCGTTTTTCACGGGCTTTATAGGGATGATACGAGTACAGTAAATTTGCTCTTCCAACATGTCATAAGAGACGACTGCTAGACACCGGCAAATGCCAGTCTGCCCTGTTGATCTTGGGGCCACCACTCTGCAGTTTGTAGTTGCGGCTTGTTTAAAATGTACTGCCGCTTTCTATTAATCTTTTCTTGATCGCTTTTGCGGTATAAACCTGAAATACCGTTTCTTTTCTTGATTCTATTCGAAGGGGGAAGAAAAATAATCAAGAACAGGAATGGCTATTTTGCTTTGCGTTTGGAAAAAACTTTGATGCATTGTTTTGGTAACATAAAGAATTAAAATAAAAACTTTATTGAAAGCGTTACACTGCAATACAGCTAATAGATAAGAACTTCGAACCCTTTTTGCCGATTTCGACGATAATTCAAAACTTTTTCAAGTAAATTCCCTTTGCGACGCCAACAAATTGTAAAAAACTAGCTCGTTTTGTTTCGGCTTCAAGCTTATCTTGTTTTTTTGGTGGGAGTGCGGAATAAGTTCATTGGTCGTTATGTGTATGGAAAGCAACTTTAAATAGTTTTTGAGTAATTTCGTTTAAAAGGGACGAAAAACTACAAACTATTTTGTTTATAAATGGCAGCGTTGTCCCATTGGCACCTACGTCAGTTCATATAAGTAGCATCAGCAGAGAGTTTTTAGGATGAATTTCAACTTGGTTGCTACCGATTTTGTTCATATCAGAAAATAGCGAGATTTAATTTACTAAGTTGTTAAAAAATTTGTGAAAATGTTTTAAGTGGACGAGGAATTGAGATATCTGGATTGCAAGATGACGTCAATGCAGCTAAAGTTGAAATTGATAACTTTCTCCGTGAAAACTCAATCAAAGCATTAAAGAAAACTCATACAGCTAATAATGTTTGATTTACCCTGTATTTTTAATTTGTTTTTATTAACTGCTATTAATTTAAGGAACATTCTATATAAATATTTTACGTGTGCTTATACTATCGACTGTTTTTCTGTCGTGACCATTTTTGTGCAGATGTTTCCCAGCATTCTTTGAAAGTGACGTCGTGAATTGTATTTGTGTATTCTTAAAAATCAATGATATTTGTTTCCTAAATTTGCAAATTTTAAGTTTTTGTTGGTGGCATGAGATGAATAGAGTTGCACAAGCTTATTCAGTACAACAGTATCGATACCTTAAATATTTCACCAAACCGTAAAATCCAAATTTCACAATCCAAATTTTTTTTGATACAGAAAAGTGCTAGATACTGATCTGATGTGTTTTTTTTTTGCATAAAAGTAAATTGAATTATGGAAGACATTGCCAATCGAATGACATGTAAGCTTAATACATAACCGTACGCAAAATTTTGTTTTTGAAAAGAATGCTTTTAAAATTGAGGAGGTAGCTACCTGTCATGAAACATTTGGCGTCTTTTTTAATCTTGACCTTTGAACTCGATGTGTAACCTAGTATGAAAATATTTTGTTGTTGAATCTATTGATTTTTTGGCTTTTTTTAGTAGATATAAATCTTAATATATGTAAAATCAAAATGTGATTCTTTTATACATTTGAATTTGGCTTCTAATTGTGATTAAAACAGAGACACTTGCCTTTAAACTTCGGTTTCAACAAATAATTGTTTTCCCAAGTTTAACATAATTTGCCAATCGATGGCTGAAGAGCATGTTTACGTCGATGAGCAGTTGCTGTTTTATGAACTCCATAATAGAAGAATATCCTATTATCAGCCCCATTTAATTCACCAAAAAGAGATACTAAATTTTTTTCAGTTGATATTGCTAGGCCTTCCCAACAAGTTCTTATATTTTTCTAATGAGATTGATTGCATTTTAAACCCTCTCAACACAAGAATTTTTTGGTAACCTATTCGATGCGGATGGTAACAAATTAGTCAAAAATATTGGAAACCAGAAGAAAAGTTTAAGTATTGTCCAAATTTATCCTCCTTTCACGAGAAAGCGAATTGTATCGCTATGTTTTGGACAGAACGTCCGCACTCGCTTGGGAGTTGCCATTTTTGTGGTGTCTGGGCCACGTGTCTTTTGCATAAAGGCGGGGGCGTCCCGTTGAGTGCCTTGCCCAAGGACACAACAAGCGAACTTGCCGGCTTGTTCTCCACAACCTCCCCTAAATGCCGAGCACCAAGCAGGGAAGCTGTAAATACCATTTTTTAAAGTCTCTAGGTATGACTCGACAAGGAAAATGAACCCAAGATTTACCGACTGCGGTGCGGACGCTCTAACCACTACACCATCGCGCCGGTGGTGTGTGAGATAAAAAGCATGTTCTTGGAAATCACATCAAATTAGGATATTTTGTCCACTTGTAAATTATTTTCTGCATCAAGCATCCACAATCAAAATCCATCACGGTTGCAATTTTCTTAATTTGCACAATGGTAAAACCTTAATAAAAAATCCTGAACTCTAAATCGGGGTTTCCTTTCCTACCTAGAGCATAATTTTAACTAATTGGCTTTTAACTAAAGTTTAAACAAATCTTTAAGACAAAGATTTGCTACATCTATTTCAAACACAATACATCCAGCACAACAACAAATTATTGTTCAGCATTCCAGGCACTGTGAATTCTTCTGAATTTTCTGTTGCAGGGCATACCCGTTGGATGCGAGTGATACTAGTCAGTAGCGGATCTAGAAAATATTTTGAGGGGCACACGACTTTAAATATTTTAACTAATAAATGTTTTACAGCTTTGACAGACAGATAAGCTAACTTATTCCTTTCTTATAGAGAAGGATATTTGAAAGTTAATACTACATTTTGAGGGGCACACGACAAATACAGGGTATCCCAAAAAATGTACACACACTATATCCAGCTGTTGCAAGAATTTGTTACACCGTGCTACTAAGAATAATTTCGAGATGCCGAGTTTTACTTTTAGAAAGATGGGGCAGCTCCCTTTCTCATCGTGATGTGAGAATTTACCTGAATAAAGAAATGCAAAACAAATGGTTTGGAAGAAGAGGTCAGTTAGATATCCACTTAGTTTACCAGCTTTGACGGCTGTGAATTTCTTTGTGTGACAGTTTCTAAATGACAAAGTTTGCAGCAGGAAACTTGAAACAATTGCTAAAATGAGAGTAGCAATTGAAAAAGAATGTGCTCAAATACCAGAGAGAGTGTTGCTGAAGTTTCTAGGTCCATTTCTTTAAGATATAAAAAGCGTATCAAACAGTATGGCAACCAGTTTGATCACTTGGGTGAACTCGTCAATATGTTTACATTCTGATATTGCCCCAAGTGTATTTGATCTTATTCATAGTTAATTTGATATGTTTTTGTATATTTTTGTCTCAAATTCTTTAAATGTGTATTTTTTCTCTTGTATCAATGTATTTAGGCTAGTAGTCAAAATCAATAACTTGATTGAGTATAACGATTCAAAAAGTGCATACATTTTTTTGGGACACCCTGTATTTTAACTAATAAATACGCCGAATGTTTTTCAGCTTAGACAGGTGGGCTAATCTGTTCCTTTGTTATAGCGAACGATATTAGAAAATTTATACTACCATGCTACTACAGTGATTTACCTTTAATATAATTTATGTCTGAAATAAACCTGGTTTGTCCAGGATTCATTTCGTTAGATTCTCAATCTATTTAAAAAAGACGCGAGAATAAGGCTTGTAGCTTATGATTTCGATGAGCTGTAGTAGCAGTAGTCGTCGTCTTCCTCTTATCGGCTTTTCGCGATTAGGGGTCGCCACAGCAGACAATTTCTGATCTGCATTACTTGGCATTTGTTTTACGGTTGGATGCCCTTCCTGCTACCAACTCTTTTCGAAAGGAAAATTGGGCCACCTGTTTACCACATAAAGGTGGGGGCGTCCCGTTGCGTGTCTTGCCCAAAAACACAACAAGCGAACTTTCCGGCTTGTTTTCCATAACATCCTCTAAATGCCGAGCGACAAGCAAGGAAGTTGGGGATACCATTTTTTCAAGTCTTTTGGTATGATTTGACAAGGGGAATGAACCCTAGATCTACCGAATGCGAAGCGGACGCTCTAACAACTACGCCATCGCGTCGAACTACTTTCCGAAATGCAGCAGCGAAAAGCAAGAAAAAATACGCAAAGGGTACAATTCGATAAATAGGCGCAAAAGATCTTAAGTGGAGCTGAAAAGAAATAAGGTCCCCGTGTATGCACTTCCTCAAAACAAATCAAAAAATAAAAAGCAGCCAAAACACAAAACAATATAACAGACGCTTAAGGTTTGTTCACACCGGGGCCGAGCAAAGCGAAGCCAGGCTCACTCCCGTACCCTCACTATGACGCAATGATATTGCGTTCATAATGCCATAATAAGAAAAACAAAGAAGTTAGTCCGGCCTCAACCCGCTCAGCAAAAGTATAAACAGGCTTTGGTTAAACAAGTATGGACAAGGAAACAATATCAAAAACACTGCAAAGGCGTAGGCAGAGCATAAACACTATGTAATGATTGTTATTATACGTAAAAAAAAACAAAAGCATACATTGAAAAAATCATGATTTACTAAGTAGAGGACAAAAATTTTATCAATAGAGAGGCATTTGCTAGCAAAAATTACATTTTTTCCTTCAACAAACTGTCGAAAGGCAGCAACCGGAATTGAAAGGGCAAAAAGGCACATCAGTAGGCAGCTGTTATATGATTAAGTCCAGGGGGGGCACGGTGCCATGGCCTCCGCCCTTTGATTCCAGATAAAATTATTCACAAAACAAACAATAGCCCAAAAAATTTGCTGCTAGCGTTGGGTTTCATGCCTGGGGTTAATACATGAGCTTCAAACTTTCTATAGTTTTCTTGATATAAAGAAAAAATTACACGAGCAAGTTCTTTTGCGCAAAAATCATGTAGCAATAACCTATTGGTTTCTGACGAGGTATGCAAGAGTACTGTACAACATTAATAGCAATATTGCACAAAAACAAGTAGCTTGCCACGAGTGAAAGCAGGTTTTGTGCTTTCTGGAAAAGTTTCAGAAATATTGCCAAGATGAGAGCATGTCTGTAATTTCCAGCAAGTTATTTACCAAATCATCTTGACGAGTCTGGATTCATAGTTGACGATTTAAATTTTTTATTTTAGTCAAAATGCTTTGGACAATAGACTGTGGAGGAAACAAAATCATCAATTTGCTAATTAACACGTTAACCGCCACATGTACCACCGGTGGTACATGGAGGTTTTTCACTCACAGCAACATGTACCACCGGTGGTACATATCTTATGTTTCTAGAACGCCATTTGTTAACCGGTGACCAAAAATTTTTATTCACTCACTCATAAAAGTTCAGAAGGAGCAAAACACACACCAACCTCCTTCCTTCGCTGCTGTCACTGAACTGACTGCAGCACCACAACAAAGTTGTGGCGGTAGGGGCAACCTTCTTATATCTGGCGTGGCGGTTAACGTGTTAAAAATTCGAAACTCTCTCTGGAATGTTTTTTAGAAGACTATAAAGACCGCAATAAAAAGTTTAATGAGTGGATGAAAGTAGCAGAGACGCTATAATCAGAGATAGCACGAGTTACGGTAACATTTTCTGGCATGCAACGTACGCGAAATTCAAGCATGCGTAAGCACCATAAAAGACATATCAGTATTTTTTTTCTAATTCTCAAAAACGTCTTTCACTGCTGCATGCTCAAGTTAATGACAATTGTCCTGATCCTTCGCATTCGCCTTTGAAGCGTAATTGTTCCACAAAGTGAATTGAGAACTATGATGTTGTCTTTGTTTTCAAGGAGTTTTATCTGGCGGTTGTTAGTTCTTTTGATCAACTGTCAGAGTCAAGAGATGTATAAGGTTTTGAAAGGGCTATGCCTTATTTGAAAGCGATAACAACAGCTAGGTTTTTGGGTAGCCTAGAAGTTATCAATGCTATACTGAAACTTACCAAAACATTTGCAAAGAAGCTACAGGGCATCAAGAAATTATATTAACTGCATTAGATGCTACGAGAATTAGTTGTAAAGGTGTTATCCAGGCTTTTAGGGACAATGAAAAAATATTTGCTGGACTCTTTTGACATGCCGAAAGTGTCTACAGGGAATTCATACCCATGCCTTGAATTGTGAATCGGCAAGCCAATAGAGCGAATCCACTAGCTGTTTCACCATTACAGTTTTTCAGGCGTTCAGTCTTTTTGCCTTTTATTGACACAGTGCTTGACTAACTTAGCAAAATATTTGCTCTGATCTTGTTGATTGCGCAAAATTTCAATTTTCGATGTCATCTGTCTGTGTAAAGCATATTTGCTTTGATCGGAAATGCTGCGAACTTCTGTCTTCCCTTTGTGGATGACAGCATTGACGCTGTGGAGGTTGAATTTATGTGATGGCGTTCATATTCGCTGCGCCACAAAGGTGATTCTTTATCGTACAACATTTCAGGCGTTATGCTGTCTGCTAAAGAAACACATATGTATCCATCTTTGGAAGTTCTTCAAATAGTGACAACTGATCCGGTTACAACAACAACAAATGAGCGTTCGTTTAGTGCTCTGAGATATTTGAAAACCTATTTGCGGTTCACAACGATAGAAGATCGTTTGAATGGATTGGTATTGTTGTTTGTTCACCATGACCTCAACATTAATTTTAAACATGTGATTGATGAATTTTCACGAAAAAATTGTAGGCTAAATTTCAATTACGTTAAATTTTGACATACAGCACCAGTAAATTTTTTGGTTCGCCGATCACCATTACCAATCAGTTTGTGTCACTAAATACTTTGGGTGCAATTGTGTAAGGGCAAAACTTTTTGTGTGTGCAATTGCATTGAACTTCTTTACGTTCTGTTTAAAAACTGCACACACCTCTCATTTCCTGGGAAGAAAAACCTCGATATCCCTATTGTGACTAGATCGTGAGAGTTTTACCATTGCATCTGGGCTGTGTTGTTCAAAAAACTTTGGCCCCCTCCCCATGAAGAAATCCTGGCTGCGCCACTGATTAAGTCTGTCTATGGTCCATCTATAGATGTAGCACAATTCCCGGCATCCGGGGCTTTATTTATTCACTTGATGTATATTGCAGTTAAATTCTTGCTAAATTATCCAATCACAAATGAACTTTCTTTTGTTAGTGTGGGCCTTGTAGCGTGTAAGTATTGAAGGTTTACGTGCACAGCTTGATGTTTTTTGGTGGCCGACTAGATCCATTCTACAGGTCAAAGCAACAATAAATAACACAATACTAATTCAGTATTTGGACAGATAGATTTTTTGTAACACCAAGTAATTTTTTATTTAACTTTTGCACACGGGGTTGTCACACCACAATTGCGTGGTCTACGCTCCACCAACGGATCGATGTCTAATTCAAAACCGAATTTACCTAAACATCTATACTATAAAGTGCAATTCTGTGTGTGTGTGTATTTTAACTCCTCCAACAGTACTGGACTCATGAGAATCAGACTTGAAACGATTGATTATTTTCCCGGTCTTGACATCATACAGACGTCACAATTAAAGATAATTTTTTAAATCTGAATTTCTTGACCGAATAAAGCGGTTTTTGGCTTAAACAAAACCAGTAGCCGACTTACCAACTTCAATAAATTTCCCTTCTTCAGGATCTGACATGGCGCCATAATTAAGGACTAATTTTAAAATTTGTTTTCATAATTTACTCAAAAACTACTGACCGTAGAAACTCGATTAAACGCTTTTTTTGGAAGATACAGTAGAATCCGACTATTACGACATCTCAACGGACCGTGAAAAAAGTGTCGTTAAAAGCGAATTGTCGCTAAAGCGGGATTGGTGTATTTTGTTCCGACAAAGTGTTTTTAGTTCAATTTAAAGATCTAACAGGGATTACAAGCGTACTCAAATGATCATTACTGCTTTATGGCGTGTCTTTGCTACGTTTTATCTGTGCAAGAACAAAGCAAATCAATAGGTCAACAATAAATTGGTAAGAGTATTTGCACGCAAATAAGATACCGTAGTACAGTTCAGATAGAGACGCTGCTATTAAAAAATGAATTAAATTTAAAAAACATAATTTACACCCCATACACAGTGACATTCGTACAAAAAACTCGCTGATTTTTTTTTGTTTTGGTTTAGTAACTGCTATGTTCAACGCTTGCTGCTGTAATTGTGCAAGCAAATGCAGCGCGTCTTCGTGCTTATCTCTACTTCTGAAGAAGAGATCTAATTGTCTGATTGGTGACAGTGCTTCAAATGGTGACATAGCGGCAGGTTGAACGTCTTCTATAGAAATGACGTCATCATCTTTGTCTTCTTGATTATTAACGGTTGTTAGTTCATTCAAAATGCTTGTGTCTGTAATCGTTTCACGTGTTACAGTCCATCGTCGCTTGTAGCATAATCGGTAAAGCCATGTGTTTCAGGAATTAATCCACCCGCTTGAAGTCTTTCCCATATCCCAACAACTTCATCATCACTATCATCCTAGGTTTGTTCTTCTTGAACTTGGTTGTCTTCTGCTTGGATAAAGTTGAATTTTTTGAAGCAGTTTTCTATTGTTGCTTCACTGACCACATTCCAGGCATAGCTGAGAAGTTTCGTTTCTTCTAAAACATTGATCGTAAAGTCTTTCTTTTCTTCAAAGGCTACCAAGCGCATTTTCGCTAAATTTTTTCGATAATGTGATTTGAGGCATCGAATAACCCCAGCATCTATTGGCTAGGTTCTTGCTGTTGTATTCCACCCGCTCGATAAGCATTGATAAAACAACCCGGTTTCGTCTGCATTTAAAATGTCCTCAGCCTTGAATATTGTTTTAAAAGAGCAGGAAGACAGTTTGTTTGCCACTCATCTACACCATTTTGGTCAAAGGATTCTGCCTCACCATATAATTTTTTGCAAACTATGTCCTTTCTCACCTTCCACCGATTTATCCAACTCATACTTAATTGCTTGGGATTTTCACAACCGCAAACTTACGCATACTCTTGAGCTTTCAACAGTAGCATTTCCCCACTGACTGGAATTTTTTTGTCTCTTGCTTGACTAAACCATATCACCAAAGACTCATCCATCGCTTCGAAATTATGCTTACGCTTTCGTTTAGTTTTGCTGCTGCAACCTGCCTTTAAAGTCTTCGATTATCTTTTCTTTATTTTTCAAAATTGTGATTGAGGATGTTTTTGAAATTTCATGTTTCTTAGCAAGCATTGACACTGGCCTATCATTTCTCCTGTTCACCTCATAAACGATGTCATATTTTTTTCATAACGGTAATGATGTTCTTTTTTTAGACCTCTTTCTGCACTGTACTGTATATAAACTAGCCACAGTCACAACGTATAGTGTAGTTTAAATACTGTACAGTACACAGTAGAGGAAAGTCGGACTCTTTATTAGGTCAACAAAGGTCTTGTATACAAACTCAAAGCGAGTTGCATGCAGTCTACGTGTTTTCAGTGTGGTTGCCACTCATGAATAGTCATTAAATAGCGCTTTGCGTAACTCGCAAAAAAAAAACGTTTGGCACGCAGCGCAATGCGTACAATGAAGCGTTGGTAGCAAGTGTGTTAAAAAAAGGCAATAACTGTCGCAAAATAAGATAATTTTGTTCGCGGGGATGAAGAAGTGGCGTCGTTAAAGGCGAATTGTCGTAAAAGCGGGTGTCGCTAATGCCGAAGTCAAATGCATATAAAAGATAGGAATTCTGCCGGGACCAACAAAAATGCGTTGTAAAAAGCGAATTGTCGTTATAGCCGGTGTCGTTATATCCAGTTTCTACTGTATTAACAAGGTACTCTTGATGCAAACAAATTCAAAATATTTTATGCTAAATTGACGATGCAACAGCAGATTCTTTTTTGAGCATTACAAGTCTTCTAAACATGCTGTTTTGCCTTTTCTGCTTGATGCAGTCTCGCTCTATGACGTCATAAATGGTATGGCACAATCACCACAGTTTTTCGCTAAGAGAGATCGTAATATAATAATTTTTCAAACGATCAGACATTTTTACTAAATCAGTTTATTCAAAAACTGATTTCTGTTCTCATTTTTCAACCGAATTTCGAAATTTATAAACAAATTGATGGTTATCTCAAGGCGATTCCGATAATATTTGATTTGTATGTTTACTATTTTTTATGCTAAAGATAATTAAAATTTATTACGTGAAGGGTAACTTTTTCTCCCTGGCAAAAAGTAGTAAGCTGAGTAAAAACAGGTAAGTTTAGTACCAAAAGATTGTGGTAAGTTTAGTACCAAAAGATTCGGTATTAACAATTAGAATCATTTGAAAGCTGAACAAATCTGTCTCACAGCAATATGTATCTCTTTTAGTTAAGGCCAAGGATTAGTATGTAGTGGATGATCACAAATTGATGGGGGAATGATTTTTTATTTTGAGTTAAAAAATATTCTAACTAGATTTAAGTAACTAGCAATTTTTATGAAAAGGTAGTTCTTTGATAATTTTGAGCATTTTTTATCAAAACCATGCTTCATCACTATTTATTTATCTAAGTTTTCAAAAAGATTCACCTCAAAATAAAGATGGCCCTGTTTTGTCTAGTGGAACATAACACTATTCTCCTGCAACGTATCATCTAAATGTTGAAGCAATTTTTTTTGAAATTATGTGAAGCCGGCGTAGCCGCCTAATTTGAAATTCTTAACCTCAACATTAATGATTGGGGCCCTGCTATTGTCATAACTATATGCTAAGTGCTTTATTGCAGGTTAGTTTGCTCTTTGCCTAGCTTCGTTTATGCCATAACCAAGTAACGTGAGTCCAGCCAGTAGCTTTAGGTCATACAAGTAGGCATGTAATTAAGAAGAGGTAGTAAGTAGCGGTCTTAGTATTTAACGCCAGCAATTTCCTTGGAAGCGTGCTACAAAACAAGCAACAGGAAGATCAGAGCCAGAGGCATCATTTATACTAATAATTTCTTTGCTTCTTCACTGTTCATTATTTTCACGAGGGAGTTTCACTAAGTTGTACAATATGAATACCACCGAATAAGTGATTTGTGTTTTCGTAACACAAAAAGCCATTACGACGCCCATTACCAACTTTGTGTTTGTTCTCTTACACTTGCTTGAAAGAACGGGCATAATTTGTGAAATGACAAAAACTCTCTACGACTTCTCTTATTTTAAAGCGATCGTATTACAATTGTGATTGGGAGCATTGGGGCAATGTCCTCATTAATACCAATTTATTGCTTATGGTCTTAAAAACACAATTTGGTCGAAGCCGGCTGAACCAAAGGTATTAATATACAGTGATCCCTCGCTATATCGCGCTTCACCTATCGCGGCTTCGCTGCTTTGCGGAATTTTTTACAGTGCTTTTTTTACAGTGAATTCTGACGAATTTATCGTATTTGAACGTATAACCAATTAATTCGATGTCTTGCAAAATTTCTTTCAGCATCTTTGGACATCAGCAACGTATATACATATACATTTTTTTAGTTTTTACGAAGAGTCACGATCCAAACAACGTTAGTATAGCAAAATGGGAGCCATCTCTCAAATAAGAGTAATGAAAATGCATTATCATCACTAGGGCTCTTGCCAAGTGTAAGATACTTTCCTCCATGGTTCCTGGCAAGCCCGATATCCAACATTGGACTGTATACGCAACAAACCCAAACAATCCAACGCAAAGCACAAGACTTTCGTGCCGTTTACTTTTGAACCAGGATTCCCTTTGACGTTACTGCTGACCGTGCAAGTATGAACTAAAACTAGTATCCTTATATGAAATTGATCACACAAAAGCTAATTAGGCAAAGAAAAACCTTCCAATGATTATATACTAAATGTGGTGTTTTAAGGCATTTATGGCAGTAGGTGATTACGTGGTAGCATGTCTCGGCATGCACGGAAAAGCAGCTCGAAAGACGCACCTCCGGGCAAAAATTAGTTTTTACGAAGAGTCATGATCCGAACGACGTTAGTATAGCGAAATAGGCGGGACCATCCCTGGACTCAGGTTTCGTCCTTTCAGCCTCATCAACAAGAACTCGTCCCACCCAACGCAGCGCCTCCGAAGGGGGCATTGTGCGACTAGAATTAAAGATTAACGTTGCCCCTGCATTGCAGGTGGACGCGAAGCGTGACTAAGCCATGAATAGTTGCAGCTTCGGGGTTGAGCGATGAGGTATTATGAACCATAACAACGCACTGACCAACGTTAAAGGTGCGAGCCGCGGCGCTGATGGAATCAAACCATCGACGTCTCCAGCCCAAGTCGTCCGAATCTACCTAGCCCCGGACTGTCATAAAGCAGGCAGTCAGGCGTGTGGTGTTTAAATGAAATTTTTGTAAAATACGCGGAAATAAATTTAGGTGGCTGGACGAAAACAATGGCTTTGCCCCACTCGAAAACGAGGGTCGGGTGCCTTGCCTCCTATCACCTCGTTTTTACCGGTTATGCGGGTTCAGTCTAGGGGGAGTCGTAAGAGTTCAGCTACTCTTGGTTAGTCGCGTACAGCAGCAGGATTCTCCCACGCAGTTGCGGTAGTCTGATATTTAACTCTTTCGCTCCCGCGATCATCAACTAATGATCTCGTGTTTTCAGTGTTTACCTCAAACTTTTCAAATTGAGTTACAAAATTAGTTTACTAAAAAATCGATTTGTCACTTTATTTTTCATCCGATTTTTATAAAATTTTCAAAAGATCACGCTTATTTCCTCACGCATCGGAACATGTACAATTTGTGCACTAATTATTGGATTTTTATACCCAAAACGGGTTAAATAGACCAAGAGCCCAGTTGCAGACGACAAAATCGGCCAAATTCTAAGCACGTGCCAACTACACTAAAATCAAATTGAGATTACATCTTTACCACAACACCAAACCCTTTATCATTAACACAGTCTCAAAACTACTCTTTTGGGGCATCATTTGACAAAATTTTAAGCGATAATAATAACTTTTACTCATTTGAATTTCCAAATTTTTTAGAGGTCTCAAAACCCCCCAAACAAATTTGAACGGTAAGTAGATAAAAGTAAATTTAGTGCGTAAAAAATATCATATGTTGCTAAATACCGGTCTCATTTGAAAGCTTAGAAAATTTGCTTTCCAGCAATATATAACTTTAAATAGTTTAGACTAAGTGGTATATGATATTTACTGATCAAAAATGAGTACTGTACATCATGTCAGTTCAAAACCCCCAAAAATTTTTTGACTTGCCTTCACTAAATTATAATTTTTAGAAAAACTACACCCTATAAAAACATAAAATAAATTACAAATATTTCACTACTAAAGTCGTCATTTTGTATCAAATTTCCAAGGAGACAAAGACTGAAATACAAGTTTAAAAGCTAGCAGAAGTTTGGCTTTTGTAAATCAAACTTTGCTGTATCCCCCTTGTTCCTCAACACATGGGAAGGGTGTAAAAAAGCTTCTGCTTCATTGTCAGTGACAGCATATTCTATTTAAACTTGATATTTTCTGAATCTTGAAGAAATTCCCTGTTCAAAAATACATAATGTTACATGGTTTAAGGTAACCTGTAACAGATAATGACTGATCATATTTTAGGTACTAAATTTAACTACCAAAATTTGGTACCGGTCAGTACCGGTCAAAAAAAAGGTCCTGTGCCTCAGAAAATTGCAAATTGTAGAAAACCTAGGCTTTTTGGTAAGTTTTGAGTGATGTACCTTGAAAGCTTGTTTCCTTAGCATCATTTTGCGACCATTTCTAAAAAAATTGGTAGAAAATTAAATCTGTAGTGATCTTTGAGGTGAGGGTACCTCTTTAATTTTGAAGACAACTACCCCCCAGTTGGGGGGGTTAATTTGCATAAAATTTGCATATTCAAAAAAAAATGTTTTTTTTCTATTTAAAATCCTCAAGAAATGTAGATTTCAACGATATATCACACTTAATGTAGCAGTAGACAGCTGAGTAATGATTTACAAACAAACTTGAGGTACATAATTATGATTAATTATGATTGATTATGACAGTTTTTCGCGCTGCCACCTTACTGACATTTTTTTTCGCTTTACACGCGGGAGCAAAAGAGTTAAATGACAAAATGAAAATTTTGCGACGACTTTTTTGACCGGTAGAAGAGAAAACAATGATATTAAACAAGTTATAAAAAGTTATAAAAGTATATAAAAAGTTAAACAACTTTCTCGCCTTTAGATAAGTTTTCTTACTTCCTATTTATTTGCCTGAATCATTAAATGATACAACTGAATAGCAACATTTGAATTTGCTAACCTACAAACAATCTTACCAATTACCACAACTAGCCCTGTTTTAAAGCCACAACATCAGCAAGCTTATCGGAAATTGTTACATCGCAAGAAAAGTGACAAGAATCAAGCGACCGTGAAAGCAACGCATGACGTCATGCGTCTGGGCGCTACTGATTTTGCCCTTCCTGCTGCTATCTTTTGCAGCTTAACGAGCGGTGTTCAAAAGTTAGAGATATTCAGTTATACAAAAAAATTTGGCTTAGCTATGTTTACAATACTTGCAGCAGCAAAAAATTTTGCTATGTCACACAGAAAATAAAACTTTATACTACTTATGAAGCAACTAAATCGCTTTACAAAATTGCAACCCTGCGCTGCAGCTGCAGCCAGTCCTACGCACCATTATGATATTGTCACATAGAAACCCTATGTCGCACGTTTACTTAGTTTAGTGCTAGCAATATATGAAAATTCGTCTTTTCAGCGACATAAACTGGTGCATTGGTGAATAATGTATGAACTATGACGTTACTTATAAAAAATATTAACGTCAGAAAAAAATTTGAAAAAACAGATCATAAAAACGCGTGGAGGGGCTGCAGCCAATAGGCACGAGCCGCCACTGTCCATACTACAGAGTAATGTTATAAAATCCCAAGTTTAAAATGAAATCATTATGAAACCACATAACTAACAGTTAGTAAAGCTGAATTCAGAGAAAACATTTTGTTTGAAAATAACTTGGCCTGATGGGCTCCTACAAGAATGTCGTAAATGACTTTGGGAAGCCATAGCCTACACAGCAGAATCTTTCAAAAGAACTACAGAGTAGACTACGCCTGAATAATCATTGCTTCATGCTGAGCAGTTTAGCATCACTGCTGTTGTTCTTTGCGTATAACGCAAGCTATAGTTTTGTCAGTAAGTGCGATTATAAAAACAACCACTTCTCTTCTTTTCGGCCATGGTACATTAGAGCTGACGTACGTTCTCCTTTTCATAATTAATCACAATTTCTACGCAAAAGCCAATACCATAGCTGCATAGGCCTAATCACTAATCAGGATTGTTGACCCAAATGGGCAAATTAATTGCATTTAAATAATTGATCTCGAAAAGCAAAAGGTGTTTCAGTTCAGAAACAAGCAATAAATTACCCAGATTATGATCTCAATAACAGCTCTCCTTTTCAATGTTAAAAATTTGATTCTATTTGAGCAGCCAGAAGCAAATTTTGGAAAAGAAAGTGAAACATATTTTTCGGTATCGATGTTCCAGTATTTTGTTGACTGTCACTTTTTTGAAAAATGTTATTTTCCAATCCCTAACTTTGTCAATCTTCTGCTCAAATTTGTTCGACAGCTTTTTTCGCAGATTGACGTCTTGTAGCCGTTGTATCCAGTAGTGGGATTCATAGGAGTAGCCAAGGGGTCCAAAGGGGTCATGGTCCCCTGAATTTTAAGTCAAATTACAAAACAGTACCAAAAAAATAAAAACATAAATTTTTTTGCGTCTCTGCAGGTACATTAGAGTTTATTGTTGACTTTTGGCAAGGGGATGGGTCGGGCGTGACTTCATAAGTTTTTAAACTTTCAAATGTTATCAAACAAGATGTGTACGTTTTACACACGAAACATCGCCGAAGTTTTTCTTCTATGTCGCAGTAGAGTGATGAATTGATAATCCAAGTTATGGTAATGGCAAGAAATAAGCATCTCGCTGAGCGCTTTCTTGTTTTATTGCGATGGGGACTACTACAAAGACGTCGCTTCTTTTATCAGAACGTTCAACCTACCAGTGGGAGTGGTTTCCTTGAAATTCCTTAAATAGTGCGTTATACGTCACAATTGAAGTTGAACTATTAAAGCCGTTCTTGATAAAACTACATTATATCAGTGAAATCGCATTCGCACTTTCTCAGTTTTGTACAGCAATTTTTTAGTAGCAACGAGCGTAGTTCACGAAAGGCAAAATGCCGTTATAAGTAAATGACGTCACATTAAAAGTAACAAAATTTGGCCCCCTCTCAATTTTTTTCTGGCTACACCCTTGGTGGGATTCAAATTTTTTGTCAGCCGGTTCTATTACAAAAGTCATATTTTCCAGCTGGTTCTGTTACAAAAAGTCATATTTTCTGGCAAATAAACTGTTTATTTTTAATTACTTCCCAATTAACGTTTCAAAGTAATTGTTAAGCAAGCATCATTATGAATTTATGGTGATGGTGGGGAGTGTCTATACTGCTGTATTATAAACTCGTAGATAATGAACTTAAAAACCTGAAGATATATGATCTCTATGCACCAGCATACTGAATACACATGCTTGAATGTTGTGGTTTTTTGAGTTGTCATTACTTTTCTTATAAATTATTTGTATTTTATTGCTTATAGATTTTATGATTATGTATATTTTCCAGATTTTGATAATACGAATGTTTTGTTACATATTTATTATTTGGCATTAAATGATGTTATTCTATAAAAAATAAACAAACCAAATCTTAATCAAAGAAAATAAAATTTATTGGAATTAAACACAAATTTTGCATTTTTTACATCAAATATTTCCAAATGGCGACCTGATTGTCATCAATATCTTTGTCTGTCTTTTTTCACTCTGTTGTCATCAGCAGAGTGGTTTCTTCTAAACCACTTCTTGACCGAAGGAGTGGGCTCCCATGAGCTAAACGGGAGACCAATCAGATTAATTATCATAAGATTAACCACATTTTTAATAGCAAGGCGACTCCTTTTCTGAATATATGGTATTCATTTTTGAAAATGCTCTTTCTGCCTCTACAGAACTAACAGCAATAGCGCTGATAATATTTTTAGCTTTCTTTACATTTCAAGGAACCTCAGCCTTTGCAGGGTTGCTAGAATTTTGCTAGACATTTTCCATATAGTTCCGAAATTCATTGATACTGATTTCATGATGAAAAATTTTACTAAATTCCCTCAGTTTTTTTTCTGCAGCTAACCAAGGTACAACTACTTCCTCAATATTCCAAGAAATGGGATCGAGAAAATTAATCAGATGATGAAATTTGTCATCTAGTTCATTGTTCTTTGATATTGAATTGTCACAGTTCATTTGCCCCTTTTTTTATATTTTTTGTTACTGTTTCAAGTAGCTTTTGACGAGGAAGGCTAACGAGTTTGTTATTTTCAACAAAATGAATATCCTTAAAAGAATCTGAAGCAGCTATAACATCGATTTCCCTTTCATAGTTTCCCTTGCTTTCTTACAGCATTGCAAATACCTTAATGGTATTTTTTATTAGCCGCTCGGCTTTTGTCAGTGTTAAATTTCTTGCTTGAAAAGCATCAGATAGTAAGGAAATTTCCTAAAGTATATCTATTATTAGTGCCAAATTCTCAGAGAAATTCTTGTTTCAAAGACGTGCAGTCATACCTAAATGTTTTGCTTTACTAGAAAAATATTTGTAGAATGCTGGATGTGCACGCCACACAGCAAGCGCAGATCTGAGACTGCAAGCAGCCCACCTTGGTCATAGAACTCTACCTATCTTCAGAATTTGTTGTCCAAACATTTCTGAAATTTTGAAAAGTTGCATTTGGTTTTTGTTTGATTGGTGAAAAATTGTGTAGATTTTGTCCATAAATATTTTCAATCTCATCTTTAATATCATGAAATGGCCTGCCTCTTTGCCAAACTGTAGACTATATTGAAAACTCTGCAAGTAGAGGCAATATATGTTTTATCCATTTTATCAATGCTTTTCGTAATTACATCATATGCATTTCACTTTTCTTATTTTACACAGACACTATGTGCCTTTGATAAAAAATGTTTCTTCATTTTTTTCCTGAGAGACGCTTGCATAATAGTTGCAGTCTTTCCTGAGGCTTCCTCACTGCAGTTGCCCATTCAGCTGAAAAAAACTAGAATCCCTTTTATGTTTATACAGTCACATTTGGCACAGTGATCATAACCAAGTTTCTTGTTACAACCAATCAATCCATCATATTTTTTTTTGAAAATTCTTGTATTGCACCGCATTCCAGCAGTCTGGCAGAGATGACGCACCATCTGTCTGATCTGCCGGTGGTACAGTAGTTACAGTAGACCTATCAGAAGTAGACGTTGCATCAGTATTATTCATAAAAGATAAATGTATACCTGTTGCAATCTCAGTAGCTTCTTCCACTGAGCTTTCAGTTCTTGAGATTTTATGCAAGAACTTTAGTATATTTCCTTGTCTCTTCATTTCCGGGCTGTTATAAAAAATAAACAAACCAAATCTTTATTATATATCTAGGCCATAGTTTTAGGACTTATAAGTTATATTCTTGTTTTTGGCTGTTACATATACTTACAATGTATAACTGTTACATGCGAACTTGACCATTGCACATTTTGAAAAAAACACACGAGAACTACTTAGATCTCAAAAATTGGAATCAGGCAATGCTACCTCCAGGGTTTCCTATAAGCTTCCCTCCAGTGGGGATATTTACCCTCGCGTAATCGCTTTCTAACCTAACCTAACCTGCGTTTTTCTGTGCGCTTCGTAAACTCTATAGAGTATGCGCGTCCTTTACAAATGCCCGATGATTAGTTCGCACGTAGCATAACAATACAATAGCCTACTGTAAAACTGCATACATAGATTAGTTTAGAATGCACTGGCACTATGCAGCAACCTTGCATAGGCTTATATTTCATAGGCCTTGGGATATCTGATAACTGAAGAACAGCCGAATGATGATAAACTCGGAGCAGAAAATAAAAAAGGCAAGTTTTGAGAAAGATATCTAATCTATAAAGCGCAATTCTGTCTGTCTGTGTGTCTGTCTGTTTTAGCTCCTTTAAAACTACTAAAGATACAAGCATCAAACTTGGCACGATTGATCACCACCCCATGGTGAGTGTCATAAGGGTATTCGTGACGTCACGATGACGTCAAAAACAAAAATAATTTTTTTAGAATTCGCATTATTTAACAGGGGATAACAGCTTTTTGCTCAAACAAAAACCAGTTTCCGACTTACAACATTTCAAAAACTTTTATTTGTTTCGGGTCTAAAATGATGTCACAATCAACGATTCATTGAGCAATCTGTTTTTTGTTTTTTCTCAAAAAGTACTGATCGAAGAAACGCGATTAAACGTTCTTTTAGGAGATATTGATAGCTGCTTTTGATAAAAACAACTTTACAACAATTAATGCTTATTTGATTATGCTACGAGCACTTTTTTGTTTAACTCTTTTGCTCCCGCGTGTAAAGCGAAAAAAATCCGTAAGGTGGCAGTGCGAAAAACTGTCATAATCAATCATAATTAATCATAATTAAACATCATAAAATACCCTAAGTTTGTTTGTAAATCATTACTCAGCTGTTTACTTCTACATTAAGTGTTATATATCGTTAAAATCTACATTTCTTGAGGATTTCAAATATATTAAAACCAAAAAAACATTTTTTTTGAATATGCAAATTTTATGCAAATTAACCCCCCAACTGGGGCTGAGTTGTCTTCGAAATTAAAGTAGTACCCTCACCTCAAAGATCACTACAGATTTTATTTTCAACCAATTTTTTTAGAAATGGTCGCAAAATGATGCTAAGGAAACAAGCTTTCAAGGTACATCACTCAAAACTTACCAAAAAGCCTAGGTTTTCTACAATTTGCAATTTTCTGAGGCACAGGACCTTTTTTTTGACCGGTACTGACCGGTACCAAATTTTGGTAGTTAAATTCAGTACCTAAAATATGGTCAGTCATTATCTGTTACAGGTTACCTTAAACCATGTAACATTATGTATTTTTGAACAGGGAATTTCTTCAAGATTCAGAAAATATCAAGTTTAAATAGAATATGCTGTCACTGACAATGAAGCAGAAGCTTTTTTACACCCTTCCCATGTGTTGAGGAACAAGGGGGATACAGCAAAGTTTGATTTACAAAAGCCAAACTTCTGCTAGCTTTTAAACTTGTATTTCAGTCTTTGTCTCCTTGGAAATTTGATACAAAATGACGACTTTAGTAGTGAAATATTTGTAATTTATTTTATGTTTTTATAGGGTGTAGTTTTTCTAAAAATTATAATTTAGTGAAGGCAAGTCAAAAAATTTTTGGGGGTTTTGAACTGACATGATGTACAGTACTCATTTTTGATCAGTAAATATCATATACCACTTAGTCTAAACTATTTAAAGTTATATATTGCTGGAAAGCAAATTTTCTAAGCTTTCAAATGAGACCAGTATTTAGCAACATATGATATTTTTTACGCACTAAATTTACTTTTATCTACTTACCGTTCAAATTTGTTTGGGGGGTTTTGAGACCTCTAAAAAATTTGGAAATTCAAATGAGTAAAAGTTATTATTATCGCTTAAAATTTTGTCAAATGATGCCCCAAAAGAGTAGTTTTGAGACTGTGTTAATGATAAAGGGTTTGGTGTTGTGTTAAAGATGTAATCTCAATTTGATTTTAGTGTAGTTGGCACGTGCTTAGAATTTGGCAGATTTTGTCGTCTGCAACTGGGTTGTTGGTCTTTTTAACCGTTTTTGGGTATAAAAATCCAATAATTAGTGCACAAATTATACATGTTCCGATGCGTGAGGAAATAAGCGTGATCTTTTGAAAATTTTATGAAAATCGAATGAAAAATAAAGTGACAAATCGATTTTTTAGTAAACTAATTTTGTAACTCAATTTGAAAAGTTTGAGGGAAACACTGAAAACACGAGATCATCAATCGATGATCGCGGGAGCGAAAGAGTTAAGCACTTCAAGCCTTCTAAGCAATTTTTTCCTCGCTTTTTCTCTTTCACGCTTAAACTGGATCTATGACGTCATAATATGACTGGTACTATTAACACCAATCTTTGCTACCGCAGATCATAATATCAAGATGTTTTCAAAAATTGCAATCTTTTTGCAAAATCATTTATTAAAAAACTGATTTGTGGCCTCATTTCTAAATTGATTTTCAAACTTTATCCAACAAATTAAAGGTTATTTCAAGGCAATTCCGATAGTGTATAATATGTACAATTAATATTAATTTTTATACTGAAAAAACTGAATTTTAAGACCTGTGGTGTAACTTTCTACCCCTCCCAAAAGTAGTGAGTTCAGTAAAAACAGGTGACTTCAATACAAAAACGTTATAATAAAGTACCAGCAATTACTATCCTTTAAAATTTTAGGAAATTTGCTTTCCAATAATATGTAACTCCAATTAATTGAGGCTAAGGATTAGTTTAAAATGGCTGATCAAAATTTGGTTGTCATGCATGATGTTTCATTTTTAGTTGTACAATTATCTTACTAGAGCTAACAAACTTGCAATTGTTAGACAAAGTTAGTTCTTTGGTACATTTTGACTACTTTTTCTCACAAGCGTGGTTGTTTTGCATTGTCTGTCGACGTTTTCAAAAACATCCATCAAAAACTGAAGTCTCCAAATGTTTATGAAATGTAGTCCACCGATTAGAAACACACAAAAGTTTAGTGCCTGCGTTTCACAAAATTGCAATTTCTAGAAAGACTAAGTACTTTGATACATTTTCTCCATTCTTTCTCGATAGCACGGATCTTTGGCATCATCCATCAAAATATTCAAAAGACTTAAAGTCTACAAATTTTAATATGCAGCCTACTCCAAGAAAAACACTTGGTGATACCCAAGAAAATAACGGGAGGGGAGGGGGGTAAAGACAGTCTTTTCTTATCGTTCGCAACAAAACGTAAGTGCCGAGCTTCATATGATCTAAATGATGAAGCAATTTCTTTTGCAATTGGGCAAGATTGTCGCAGCAGCCAGCTGATTTGATGTTTTTAACCTCGATATTATTAATGGGGACTTCCGTTACTGCTATAACTGAACTCTGAGTGCTTCAATTCGAATTAGTTTGCTCTTTGCATGACGGCGTTTATGCCAGGGCCAAGGAACATGCAGGAAAGTCAGAGACGTTACTTCATATTATTTTGCTTACACTAACGAAAAAGTGGTAAGTAGCGATCCTAATATTTAATAGCTCAAAATGGACTGTTAGGTCATAATTTTAAATGTCATCGCAATGCTTGCCATTATTTAGTGAAAACAGCAGCAGGCAGCAAAATTATCCACTATCATTTTGATAGCGAACATAAATGGTAAAGCCCATTACTAATATTTGTAATTGCAAGGATAGGCCAATCGGTACAAAACACTAATCTTCATTTAACAGTAGGGAGGTCTGGATTAGGGGCAAAGTTAAATGTAATGAAATCCAAAATTTAAGAAAAAATCAAAATTAAACAAAAATAGCATCAATATATAACAATAGATTAAGAGGGAAGGTTTTTGTTTGATAAGAGCTTAATAGGCGCCTATTGCGATAGGTTGTATGACCTAAAGGAAAGACAGGGCTCCTTTTCATGCTAATTAAAGCGAACAGCGCTGGCAAAAATCCTAATGTCACCAATATTGATACAAAAGCGGGCCCACCAAATCGTCAAACATGCCTACCACCAAACAGCTCATTTGTTTAAGAGTCAAAAGCGACCACCATTCGGGCGATGCCATCAATTTTGATTATGTTTAACCCCCCTTACACTTTTAAAAATTACGAATGGTAGTTGGCGTCATCGTTCTTTCGTTTTGAATATTTACAGTCTTGATTAGTAAACAAACATGATCACTATTACATGTATATGAACTATGGCTTATATTAACTAAAACATTTCATTGTGGCTTTAACAAATGTTTGTACGGTGAAGCTGGCGTAGCAGTGGTGGTATTCAGCCGGTTCGCACCGGTTCTATAGAACCGTCTCACGGAATTTTATGAGATCAGCAAACCGGTCAGCATTACTGGTTACTGTCAATGGATTTTTGCATCTTATCTGACACACCGATTTTTGAGATCATGTAGCTCACGTTTTTTTTCAAAATGTGCAATGGTCAAGTTCGCATGTAACAGTTATACATTGTGTTAATATTTATAATTGTAATAATTTTCCTTTTGTGATTGTTTGTCTGAAAATTGAATTGTTGCGTCATAAGTACAAGTCATGAGACGACTGCTGCTTTTTGGTGTGGCTGTTAGCAGTGATGGAATTGAGCCGGTTCGCACCATTCGATGGAACCTGGGGTTGCATCCTGTTCTTGCAACTACTTTAATCTCAAGAATAGGTTGTTGGTTTGGTTTTAAAGAATGTGATAGTGAAAGAAGCTGTTATTAGCAAGTCCTGGAGTGAGAGAACCTATTCCTAAAAAAAATAAATTTTACCACTAGCTGTTAGGATAATTGTGCTATTGAATTGCGTTTTTTTTTATAGATTACAGCCCTAAAATGAAAGGACAAAGAAATATACTAAATTTCTTGCGTAAAATCCCAAGAACTCAAAGCTCGGTGGAAGAAGCAACTGAGATTGCAACAGATGATATACATCCATCTTTAATGAATAATGTTGATGCAACGTCTGCTTCTGATATGTCTACTGTTAATACTGTGTCACCGGCAGATCAGAAAGATGCAACGGCTACATCTGATAAGTGTATTGCAACTACTGTATCACCTGGAGATCAGACAAATGCAGCAGCATCTCTGCCAGACTGCTGGAATACAACGCAATATGAGAATTTTCTAACAAAATATGATGGATTGATTGCTCGTAACAAGAAACTTGGTTGTGATCATTGTGCCTAATGTGACTCTATGAACATAAAGGAATTCGAGTTTCAACTGAATGGGCAAACTCCAGAGTCGAAGGCTCAGGAAAGACTACAACCATTATGCAAGCGTCTCTCAGGAAAAAATAAAGGAACACTTTTCATCAAAGGCACATAAGCTATGTGTAAAGCAAGAAGAGTGTCATGCATGAGATGCAATTACGAAAAGCATTGACGAAATGAATGAGAGATATATTGCCTCGACTTGCAGAGTTTTCAATACAGTCTGCAGTTTGGCAAAAAGATGCAGGCCATTTTCCGATATTAAAGATGAGATTGAACTTCAAATAAGAAATGGAGTTGATATGGGTGTTGGACTTCATTCTCGGAAAACTGCAGTAAAAATAGTTGATCACATTGCAAAGGATATCAAGAGTGAAATATTTACCAAAATCATTGCACAAAACCTAAAAATTTGTGTCATCGTAGATAAAGCATCAACCATATCTAGTGAACCAGTTCTTATAATTTTTTTGAAGATTGAAGATTGTGATGTCTCACCAATAATTTTCTTTGATTTGGTCGAATTGAAAGGACAAGGAGCTAAACAAATATAGGCGTCTCTGTTAAAGAGTTTGCATGATGGAGGGTTTGATAATGAATATTTGACAAACAATTTAATTGCTTTCTGTTCTGATGGAGCAAGTGTAATGCTTGGTCGCAATTCCGGGGTAGGCACTAGACTTAAAAATGATTATCCTAACATAATCCTTTGGCATTACTTAAATCATCGTTTGCATCTTATTTTGAACGATTCTGTCAATGATATAAAACAGGTGAATCATTTCAAAATATTTATGAATAAAATCTATACAATTTTTCATCAATCAAACAAAAACCAAATGCAACTTTTCAAAATTTCAGAAATGTTTGGACAACAAATTCTGAAGATAGGTAGAGTTCTATGACCAAGGTGGGCTGCTTGCAGTCTCAGATCTGCGCTTGCTGTGTGGCGTGCACATCCAGCATTCTACAAATATTTTTCTAGTAAAGCAAAACATTTAGGTATGGCTGCACGTCTTTGAAACAAGAATTTCTCTGAGAATTTGGCACTAATGATACATATACTTCAAGAAATTTCCTTACTATCTGATGCTCTTCAAGCCAGAAATTTAACACTGACAAAAGCTGAGCGGCTAGTAAAAAGGACCATTAAGATATTTAAAATGCTTAAAGAAAGCAAGGGAACCTATGAAAAGAAAACGATGATATTACTGCTTCAGAATCTTTCAAGGATATTCATTTTGTTGAAAATAACAAACTCGTTAGCCTTCCTCGTCAAAAGCTACTTGAAGCAGTAACAGAAAATATGAAAAAGAGGCAAATGAACTGTGACAATTCAATATCAAAAAACAATGAACAAGATTGTTTTTTGATATTAAATTGTCACAGTTCAAAAAACAATGAACAAGATCTGCACCAATCAACAGCCGCCTCAACGTGGTGGTGCGGTCCCCGGCCCCGTTTGGGTTGAGTCGAAATGGCTGTTGGCCTTCCCGAAGGTCCCAGTTACCCCGGGCACTCCCCTTCATTTTTTCGCTATGCTGGCCCCTGAACGACCGCAAAAGGGCAGCACGCAGCTTCTTTAAAATCGGTCGCCTGTTTTCTCTTTTTCTTTCTCCTGCCCTACTCTTGCCCTTCTTCGTCTCCTCATTCTCCTCCTTCTCTTGATGAGCGGTAACGTTCATCCCAACCCTGGCCCCATTTTTCCCTGCTCTGTGTGCACTGGAAATGTGACCTGGCGGGGCAAGTCAGTGCAATGCTGCGCTTGCTCCAAATGGGTCCATCTAAGGTGCTCACAACTATCTTTATCCAAATTCAGAGCTCTTGGCAGGTTTCACTCTTGGAGCTGCCCCCTCTGCCGCAACACTGTGACTCCCCCCTCCTCGGACTCCTCCGACACGTATATCTCCACTGTACAATCTGGCCCCCCTCTGCTAATGCTGCACTCTCGCCCCACCCTCGTCTCCAAACCTCTTATACCCCATCTGCTCACATGATATCTCCTTCCTCTGCCCCTCACCACCGTCCCTCGCTTCTGGCTATCCTTCTGCACCTCTTGCTTTCTCTCCCCCCCTGACTCTCTCAGGGTTCTTCAATGGAATGCTGGAGGTCTTCGAGCCGGGAGCACTGAACTACTTCACTTTCTTTCGTCCCATCCTGTCGGCCTTATCTGCTTTCAGGAATCCAATCTTAACTCATCTTCCTCTTTCCGAATTCCTGGATTCTCTGCTCTGCGCTCTGATCGCATCCACTCCCGGTCTGGCATTCTCTCCTCCGATACTACGCACGCTAGCGGCGGCGTTATCATTTTCGTCAGGCAGGGCCTATCTTTTTCTGAACTTTCTACATCCTCTCTTTCTTCGCTTGATCCTTACTCTGATTATGTAGGAATCAACATCTCTCTTAACAACTCCTCCGCGCTCT
Source organism: Trididemnum clinides (assembly GCA_963675345.1). Classification (NCBI taxonomy): domain Eukaryota; kingdom Metazoa; phylum Chordata; class Ascidiacea; order Aplousobranchia; family Didemnidae; genus Trididemnum; species Trididemnum clinides. The sequence continues at coordinate 8,046,321 of OY776289.1, forward strand.
TTTTTCTCAATGTGCATGCCCCCCTATTCGCTCCTCCTAAACGGATGGCAGAACCGTGCTCTTTTTCCAGACATATCCGATTAGCTATTTCAGCCCTTACAAATAATATCTCTAAAAAAGGTCTTGATCGAGAACTTGGACAGTTAAAAGGCACCTCAATAGTTCTTGCGTCAGGCCCCGAAAACCCTTAATCCACCATTGCGGGTAACACTTTTGTTCTTAAAGTTAGAAACTACGTTTGTTAGTTTGCTGAGAGTTGTTTGCTCAAAATAGCAACGCATTTGATCACAACATATACTGGAATTATTTTATTTACAGAAAAACCGGGCAAAGCTGTTGCTGTTTGAATTACTAAATACATTTACTAATGACATTTCTTCAACAATCAGGGAGAATCAGCAAAAGAGTATTTAGTTTTGCATACAGCACTACACATAAAAAATTGAACACAATCTATAGATATGTTAAAATGATTTTTTTAAAACTCATGCACTAGCACACATTACGCAGTTCACTCGATCATTTCGGAACGTTTAAGACTGAATATATTGACCTAGATAATGCTATCGTTATAACATTTCCTAACTTGCAATTAAAACAATATATTGCCATTTTATTCAAATTCAATCGTGGAAACTAGTCAACCAAAAAAGTAACTTGACATATTTCTTGACGACAATATTTTTATGAAATGTCTATAAAGTCTTCAAGAAACAAATCACTTTAATGCAAATTAGGCTATTGATTTGAAAGTAAGTTCTGTAACCTTTAGCGGTAGTAGTTTTTCGATTTCGCTTTACCACAAGTACTGCGATCAAAACAAACATATGCTGAAGGCCAGTGCTTTCAAATTAATCAAAAATTTTGGCATTGCACGGCTTACAAGTTAGTTTCATTTGAATTCAATTGCGAGAGATAAACAATTTTTTATTAGCATTATTCTAATGAAGCAGCAATTAGCTTGTACTTTCATATTGTGATGCATATTCGTGAGTACATTTACAAACATTTCAATAAATCATTTTACTCCCTTTCAGCTTAGCAATTTTTGAATGGAAGGGCAATTTCTACAGCGTATTAGGCCTTAAATAGTGGGGTTTCTTTCAAAGTATTTAGAGACTGCCATGTTTTCATATTTAGACAATATAGTTCTAGAGGCATAAATTACACAAAATAATATGTTTTGTTTTGTTTTATACTTGTAAAAAGGTCAAGAAACTATAATAGGTTTCAAAAACATGCCAAAATAATGTGTTAAAATAGATGGGGAGCACTGTTGTAGACTAAAAAATATACTGTAAATTGAAATGTCTGATTTAAATTAACCATGACAGCCATCATATCACCGAAACTTTGAAAAGTTTAACCAACATACCATGATATCATTGAGAGAAAACAGTGTTACACGAACAAAGTTTCGTGAAAAAAAAATAGAGTAAAAAAATTCTTTTATTTGTATGTTAGCAAATAAAGAGGATAAACACTGGCATCTTTAAAAACAACAAAAATTGTTGGTGCTTTCACGTTATCAACAACACTATCATACAAGTCTGCAGTCGATCCTCCCGGTCTCTGTGGGGCATCGACTAGTGATTGGTTGCCTTGCGCGTATTCTCCAGTGATAACATCAGCTAAAAACATAACACGTTCTCCTTTCCCATCTGGATGGGTGTAACGATGGGAATAACTTGAGTTGGTAGCGAAGTAGACACCCTTTCCATAAACGGTGGCTGAAAATAAAGTAATTGGTAAGTATTCTTCTCTGACAGCTTCTTTAAAATGCTAGAAAGAAGGATTTGAATTTGACTTCCAAGAGATAAATTAGCAACAAAATGATATCTCAAGCACAAAAATTTATTCACTAATTTTCACGACCTACCATTTCGCCCAGCGTAATTTCTATTAAAGCCGGTTTTATAAATCTTTTCACAAACATCATTTGATGTTCCGTGAAATAGTTTTCTGGTAACAGGAGTATTGGATTTGCTCAATCTTGATTGCACTTCTTTCTTTAAAGCAAGAAACTGCGCGTACAGTTGTTTGTTTTCAACACGTTCAAGCTAAAATAAAAAGTAAAATAGTTTATGCTGGTGGTCAAAATTAAAATAAAATGATTAGACGAATCGCAATGCAGAATTGCCACTAAGGCAAACGGACCATATTTTAAGAAAAATTAGATTCATTTTTTTTAAAAATAAGAAAATAAACACTTATGTTATTTTTAAATATTTGGGCTTTTTTGCTATTGCAGAGTTTTGTTTTTAAAAAATATATTAAATATGATTCTTTTTTTGTGTAGCGAAGACAAATCACTTAGGCCTACCTTTACCACAGAAAAATTCGCGCCAAATGAGTTTTGAAAGTGTTGAATAGTATCTTGATATTCTTTTCGATGCTGCTGCAAATTTAAGACAACCAGCTGTCGCGATTTTGTGCCAACCCAGCTTGGTGGAAAAGTACCTGCAAAAGTGGACACTAGTGGAAAAGACCACAAGAAAAACAGAAATAGTCCTATGAGTGCTGAATCTTACTTCAAAACAACCTCAATTTACCAAAGAAACTGGACTGCCAGAGAAAGCGCTGATTAGTCATATTTTCGCTGTTTTGCAAAAAATGCTATTTAGAAGACCCCTTCTTACTTGAATTGCCAGTAACGTCAAAACGTTGAATTGCGGTTTGTTGTCCGGAAGATGAACGAGTTTGAATCTTCTTTGTAAAATCCACGTGAAAACTTTCTTTCTGTCCTTTGAGCTTCATTTCAATGTTTATTGCGTTCTTGTGTTCCTAAATAAATCACAGTTTTCACGTAATCAACACAAAATGAAACTAAATATTTATTTTAAAAAAATGCTTCCATACTTGATCTGAAAAGTAGAAAAAATGCAATGCATTGCGTTATGTACTTTAAATTCTGTCTCGAGTTTAAATCAAATAATAATAACAATTTATACAAAAATTCAAGCACAGTGACCTTAAATGAAATTTAACTTTCTATCAACCAGCAAAAACTTTTGCAATTTGTACCAAGAGGATCTTATTGGTTCCAGTTATATTTGTGTTTTAAAATAGTGTTTGCAATGAATCTGAAATATTTTGCATAATAGTCACATAATAAACAAAAAATACTAATTTAAAGACTTAAGCCATTAAAGTAAATACTCATTGAATATTCTGCAACATCAGGCAAAACCAACAAAAATTTTTTAATTTGCTTTAGTGTTATACAAGGATAAAACTTTGGCCATGTCCAATTATTCTATTGGTTCTCAACTTTTTTGTAGTCACCTACCCATTTGAAAAAATTATGTTTTGCTGGTCATTACTTAAATTTTTCCTAGAACGCACCCAATGCATATACATGCACCATTGATTTTTATCACGTGCAAGCAAAGTCAATGATAAAACGCTGAGAACGTTGTTATGTGATTATGCAGAAAATAATAATTTTGAAAATGATATCAAACTGTCGACAATGAATCAGAGAAAAAAGGCATTACGTAGAGACCAATATTCTAAACGGAAAAGTTTTACAAAAAGAGTGATATTTAAATACAGATCGTTCAGTTTTTTGGACTAATTTACCTTGAGTTGAATAAAAAGCTTTGAATGCAACTTGTAATAGATTTTATGCTAATAAATCAGGAACTTCAGCTCTCTGGTCATGACAAATAAAATCTACAGTTTGAGGGGAAAATAAAAGATAACATTACTATCTCCAAAATCAGACAAAGGGGGGAAAATTTTTGCTATTTTGTTTAAAAATAGCTTAACCGGGTCTAAAAAATTCGTCGAGGCGTCACTCTTCTTCCATCCTACCTAAACCTGTGACCACGCAGGTTGCACTCAAACGAAAATTGATGAATGGTTTATTAGAAATGTCCGCAGCATTTGAAAATTGATAAAAATCAGCACCGAAAGTTGCAGTCATGTTCTGCTATTGCAAAAAGTGACATCATTAACGGTAAGAATTCGGGCGACAGCAGAATTTTTGCCTGTGATCTGAAACGTATCTACATTAGCTAGTATTTTTGTTGGCTATAGTTACAGGTAAATAAGCTACTACTACGCTTTGTTCTAGTAACAAGCGATGAAAGCCGCTCATGGCGAGAGAGTATTACCGAAACAATGCAATTTGATATTTGGCTACAATTCCCCTTAAAAAATAAAATACTTTTTGTTGATTTATATTAATGCATTGATTCGACAGTGATCACTACAAATAATTACAAATGCTATCAATACTTCTTTGACAGTTAATCGTACAAATTAATACAAAAAGTGGAAGCAAATGTTTTACATCAAAGTAATCACCAACCCCATGAAACCTTCTTGTGGATCCCCAAGAAGCACGCGGACTCCGGTTGAGAACAATAAATTAATCTATTTATTGGAAAACAAAGCACAGCAAGACAAGGAGAACGAGATTACCACTTGTATCTGTAATTGTTCCCACTGTTTCATGACAAGCCTACATTTTATTTGCTCACGTATTCATAAGACTGCTTGGGATATTTTTAACCCCCTAGTGTAAGGTCCTGCTTTTTTATTGAACGATAATAAGCATGAGTCACATTTGCTGAACAAAACCCGACAATAAAAGAATATAAGCCAAGAATTCTTATTCTACTCCGAATCATTTTTGATAACTTTTGCAAATTGCATTTGGGGTCAAACTGACACCCCACGTACACAGAAGGCTAAATACTCGTATACTATTGTGTGATTACTAGACTTTTCCGACAAGATCAGCTACATTCACCAGCAATTATGCACTCAACTACACATTACATCCTTACTTCTGTACCACAATTATGTACATATTATTGTGGCTGCCGACTCCATGAATGTCATACTTTATGTTCTTTTTGTCCTTACATACAATTGTCGCTGGCTTTACTATGAATTTCTACCGGTATATAGTAAGACGGTGAAAATAGGAAGGCTATTTCTACTGTAATAGCGCTCAGCAACATATTCCAAAATGATAATGAAGCCATTCGTCACATAGTCAACTCTTGAAATCCTATTCAATTATTTTAATAATTATATTTTTGTTGGCTTCAAAAAAGAATTTGATCAGACTCAGTCACTGAGCATTGTCATTGCGCAACGTCTGCAATGACCAAATTAAACTTTTTGTGAAAAAGCAAAATATCATGTAGCCGTCCCGCGAAATCAACCATTATCCTATTCGTTAAATCAATACTGTTGCATGGACATAAAAGCTGCACAGTAAATGCTGAAACAGAAAGACGTATCCATACTTTTGAATACGAGAATTACACAAAGTTGATGGGAATTAATACACGATCACCGTAACAACCAGTTGGTGGTAAAACAGATTGAAATTAGAGCAAAAACATTAGCTACTTCTGACAACAGCAAAAAGTAAGAAATTAGACTGGTTTTGACTTGCCGGACGTCACAACACACTACTACAAACCATTCTCCAAAGTTCAATCAAAGAAAGTAAAAGAAAATGCTCACATACAGAATGACGAGAGAAGATGAACATTCAAACCTTTTTGGTTAGAGTAATTGTTGGTTTGAATTTCACATCACACATTGCTTTACACATTCTGAAATTTATAAAATCTAGAACATAGATTCTTAACATGGGGGTGCGTAGCCACGTCCTTTCGTTAGTTCTGGGTGCACAAAAATTTGTCTAAATTGGGGCTTTGAAGAGAGTGATCTCTAAAACAAAAGGCCTTCGTGTTGTTTCAAAAAGCAAAAGTGGCAAGCTAATCACTTAAAAAAAAATTATCTCCAAATATAGGTCTTCATGTACTAAGGGGGAGAAGGGACTCAGGTTTTTGTTGGTATGCCCAAGGGGGTTGCGCCTCAAAAAGTACAAGAGCCCCTGATCCAGAAGTTGACTCTATAATAAATTAAATCTTATAACGCAATAATATAAATAGGCCTACTGACCTTGTAGGCATTTTCCAATTCATGATTTTTTAAAACAGAATACATCATCCAGCTATTTGTGTTAGGATCTAGATATTTCCACGTAACATAATCAGTTTGTGTCACTGCTTTGGCATATCGGTTCAGTAGTTCATGTCCACGTGCGTAAGCATCAGAAACCTTGCTTTTCAAACCCATAATAATGATAGAATTGGTATCACTAAAAAACAAATTTTAATTTATGATAAATTATAAGACGTAAAACAGCAGTAGTAAAGCATCTTCACAGGAATGGCATCGAAGTATCAATAATATACCTTTGCTGAAAATTTCAATAAGAAAAAAATGCAAAATCATCTAAAACAATACTCGATGAAACACCATCTTAGGCGTAGCACAATCTTGGCATTAAGCTTGTTGATTGTGGGGTTATCAAATTGACAGTTAAATTTTATCAGAAAATTGGTGCAAATCTTACCTATTAATTATAAAATTATCCCACATTAATTTGATTGTGATGAAGCTAAAGTAGATCTAACTTTATAACTACAAAAGCTTAACTCTAAAATAGCTCTGCCAATGATTTCTACCAGTTTCTTCTTGCAGATATCACCTGATGCCATGGTTGCTAGTACCTACTAATCCCAAAGTTAGATTCTGATTTGCGTTCTGATGCCCAAAACCATGTCATTTAGATAACCATGTAATGTAAAATATAAAAAAAACCTCACGTTTGGTCGCTTGGTGATCTTAAAGAAACCATGAACTCTCTTTCAAGATTTTTCATTTCGTCCAAATCTTCTTCATCAAGGTAATTAAAAAGATCGCTTCTCAACTCTTTTTTTGCGCACTTTGACCTAGCCTTGTCATTGATTTCCGTAAATGCCTAAAAAAAGGAACAAAAATAGATTTTTCAAAATTTCTTCAACTATTTTTCTCGCAATTTGCAAAGAGCGTATATTAGTTCTATCATCTGATAAATTTTATATTACACAGACTATAGACCAACTGTAAAGTTTGCTCTTTGAAGTTACTTTTGACTAAAAAATATACTTGATGTGTTTCTCCTATATATTGCTATTTGCAACTTTGCTGCTTACAATATTCATAACTCCTCAATACATTGGTAATCATCATTTACAAAATTTTGCGCAGGTTGTAATCATATTACGCAAAAGTTACTCAATCGGAGCCTAATTTATTGCAGAATTAAAAAATTACACTGCACTAAATAGCCTCAATATCCTTTTAGCAAAATTATAAACGTTGTGAAGAATTCAGCATCCTCGTGAAATTTTTTTCATGCTATTTCATACAAGATTTAGAAAGAGGTCCGAAAGAATTGCAATTAGATTTAATTGATTTTTAATGCAACTTCGTCTGATTGAAAAAATTTAACTCACCTAAACTACATCAATTTTAGGTTTAACTACTTAAGGGGTTTTAACCAGTGAGCATAAAAGAGGTTGCAGGTGAGCAATTGGGAATTATCCTAAGACAAAGATTCCAACATGACATGTGGTAGGCTATTTCTGACTTAGCAATCTTTTTTTAGGAGATCAAGTTTGGCATTGCGTTGTTATTTTTATACATGGCTAAACTCGAAAAATGATTTAATTTAATTAGGGTTGTGGGAAATATAAATTTAAGCTGCGTTCGCAAATAGCGGTTTTCGCAACCAGGAACAAAACTTCTCACTCCTATTTAGGGCAAGTTTTGAGACAATGTTTTGCTCTGTGATACTGCGCGCGAAAAAAGAGTCGCTTTTTTTGCACTCCGTATCAAGCAAAGAAATCTCATCTCAAAACCAGCTCTAAATATCGGAAAGAAGTTTTGTTCCTGGTGGGGAAAACCGCTATGTGCAAACGCAGCCTTAGTCAAAGCTAAAAATAAAGAAGCCTAATGATGAAACATCTGTAAGAATCTCTGCATTGAGCAAGCCAAATTTTCAAAATTGTGGAAAAGGCACAGAGAATGCTGGTGTTGTTTGATGTCATGTACATTTGTGGGCTAGAATTTAGTATGAAATACATCAACAAAGCTCGCCACAGAACGCAGTTAAAATCAATAAATCTAGATACATCGTAGATCTGCACTGAAGTTTGCCACAGCCACACTAAAACCTGAGTTTGATGAATTGGTAAAAAAAGCTACCAAAATGCATTGTGCATCAAAAGAAGATTAAATATAAAGTCTTTTTGTTAGTTACATTTTTGTGTAACGTGCTTGATTTCTTTGAATCCAGACTCTTGATGATGATATACTGTGCCAGCAGTATTGACAACCTTGAAGCGGGTCTGAACCCACCAATGTTCTACACAAAACCTCGAAGACTTTACCTAACTGGATGAATAACAACAACAAAAAATGCATTACCGTAACAAACCGCGTTTTTGCGATCATCCGGCTCCCTTGTCAAATTAAAAAAAAGTTTGGCTCGCACTCTGCCCATCCCTGGGCTAGAACTATGCCGGTAAGTAATTTTTAAAAATATAAAACTGTGGCGCTCAAGTGAAGAAAGATAACGTAAATGAAGAAAACCTACGATGTGTGCCACTCGGTGTAGTACAATCGATTTGGGTTTTAATTTGTTAAATCTGGGGCCTGCAAAAATCATCTCTAGGCATGTAGAATTTGTTTAAATAAAAAATCGCCAAAGCAGTTTGTCGTGCTTATCAATTGGGAACAATAATTAAGAAATATCTCTCATATAATTACTTATAAAACAAAGCAAAATTGCACTTGGAAAAATACAGTAAAACTGAATTTGAATAATTACAAATTTTGATTTAAATCATAACTTAAAATAAAACTAACCAAGGCAACAAATTTACCCTTTTGATTTGTTGATCATCATTCGAAGTGAGAAACAAACTAATGCTATGATCTGGATCATAATCAGCGATGGGTGGAAACAATCGCAGCATAACTTTCATGTTGTTTGCTGCTTGTTGATGCGAAGTTGTAGTAGTAAAAGTACTATTGCTACTGCTGGATGTTGAAGCAGCGTTTCCTGCCTGCGGTTGAACGGCTTTAATATTGGCTTGAAAATCTGATAACATGGCAGCTTGAAAGACGACCACATTGATCTGCTTTAAGTGAGACGGATTTTGTTGAATAAAATTGTCAATCGCTGTACCGATTCCTTTAGCAACATCAGACGACTTCAACCCAGCATTACCTATTAATTCAGAAGCAGAAAACATTCAGCTGAAAGTCAATTTTCTTAAATTAAAGAGTAGTTGACAGCTGAAAATCATAGCTGGGAATTTGCGCTTTAATGGCTTAGAATTATAAAGCTAGTAAACCATCATGTTAGATGCGGCAAGAAAGGATATCCATCAATGCTGATTTTCCTTATTGGCAATGGGAATTCAATTCTCATTTTTAAACAGATTCAAAATGGTTGGTATTTTTGTTTAAAAGTTTGTGGCTTACACCTTTTTGCTTACTTTTTCTATAAAACCGACAAATTTTATTTTATACCGTACTTCCATTACAGAGAAGGGCTTCCATCATCGTCATCAAGCAGGCGCAGCTGATTTTTACGCCTCAGCAGTAAAATATAGAGAACATACTATTTACTAAGAAATGTTTTTTTTTTCAATATAACTGCATATATACCTGTTCCTATAGCAGGTATAGCAATTGATTTTTTTTTCAGTTTTTTGTCCAACACTCCAAGCAAATGTTCAAGATTTGTGGCAAGAACATTGCAATCACTGGGAGTTATAAAATGAACTACATTTTTAAAATTTAAATTTCCTCCTCCAGTAATTTTGTAACCTTTCTCTTGCACAATAGGACTTGAACTGCACTCATCACTGATAGTTTGTCCACCTCTTTGCAAAACTAGTTGAGCTAATTGACTATCTAAAAAAAATTATAAAAAAATTTAGTAAGCATAAATGTATACATATAATAAATTAAAGATAACTTTGTTAATGAATTTCAGAAAAAGAGGGCGAAGAAAATATTGACGCTTCGCTTGTTTTACTTCCAGAAAGAGAGGATAAGAGCAGATTTGAATGGTTGATATGCTTTTGCCATGCGCTGGATTTTTTGTTAAGCTAAGGTAAGAATAATTTTTCAACTCTTTGAAATCGAGGAAAAACATCACCTTCTCACCCCCAATAAGTCAAGTCGGTCATAACTTCTTTCTTGATCAAAACCAATTTTTTAGGTGAATCAACATTTACTAGTGTTGACCCTTCTCTGCTAAACTACCCTAAATATTGTATTTAAGCTGCTTCGTTAATGCAATGCAGTTTCCAAAAAATAATCTTCAAAATACAAAAATCCTTAAGCTTATATTCAGGCCCACAAAAAATAGCTCAATTCCCTTATTTAAAATTGGAAATAAATCAAATAAAACTAGATAGAATTTACCACATGTTTCACAAAGTTCAACGTATTTTTATGTCAATATTGAGTGGTGTTGGTTCAAAAATACTTAGTAAATATCTGTTTAGGCATTGACTTACAGTATGGGCCACAATAGATGATCTATCAATGAAATACTTCACTTTTCACGATTACACAACAAAAACTCTTAATAAGTTTATTTATTTTGAAAAAGCATAAATTTCATCTATGGGCGCAAAACTGATGAACATCACACTTAGCATCAGATGGAAATTTGGTGTGTAAGTCTTTGTTTTTGAAAACAGCTTGGATGCAACGTGGCATGGACCGAAACAGCTTTTCATAGTATTCTGGAGCAATTTCTTCAACCTGGACCTTTTTTTATGACTTGCCACAATCAAGAAAGTAAACTGGGATTACGTGCAGCAACTTTTTGATTTAAAACAACTCCACATTTCTCGATAGGGTGAAGATCTGGTTAATTTTCAGGCCAAGGTGCAAGGACTTAAAACTATTGCTGTTTATCCATTTTTCATCCCCATTTGTTTGGTGGCATGAAGCTTCATCATCTTGGACGTGGGTAAAACGATTTACATTTGTATATGTAGATAACTTTTCTTTTAAAATATTGACGTAGGCAGCTCTGTTAATAGATGTCATACAGGCTTAAACCACAATCCACATCTTCCTTTAGTACAGATGGCTCGACAAACCATGATTTTTGCAGCATTTTTCAATGGGGCGATGACACAGCGATCACTCTTCCTTTTACCAGGAGGCCTTCTAATCAGTCTGCAAAAAAACGTAAAGCTTCGACACCATGCTTTTCCTTGCACTGCACTCCATCCCTGATATCTTATAAAATAGTTGTTTCTCAGCAATGTTTTTGGCAAATAATTCAGGCTTTTTGGCAGGTTTATTAAACCTCACTTTGGTTCGATAGAGCCGCCTACAAGTTGTTATTTGACCAGGGTGTATAACATCATTTTTAAACTTTGGCAGACTTTCTGGGTGGCTTCCTTGCGGCCAAAATTATGAAGTCATCCAAACGCATGGCTGTGAACGATGGCCAACCTACTGGCTTCTAGTAGCCATATTTCCCAGTGGATTTAAAATTATTGATGGACTTCGAATTTGTCTTTTGAACTAATTTTAACCTTGCAGAAAGTCGTCGAGTGTTATATCCTTTATCACTCAAAAATTTTATTTGAGCGTGACTGTCTAATTGATTCTTTTACCAGGCATAATCATAATGTTACTGCATAAGATTTATTAAGCTAAGTGGCAACTTAACTATAAAAGTAAGCCATGCAATTTCGAAAAAATTGCAAATGTGAACAAACAAAATGAATCCAGCTCGTGCAGTGAATGAACACTGCGTGATAACAAAATGAAGACTGGTGCAAATTATCCATTCTGGTCAGAATGACTATCTTATCAGTATACATAGTAAAGACCAAATAACAGAAAAAACACATGTAAGTCGTCCATTCCGGCTAATACAGTATATGCCTGTATACTTACGCTAGAGTATAGGCATCGCGCAAATAGAAATCCCATTCTTCGCAAACTACGTAATGGGCTAGAGTTTGTCATCATATATATATATTTCTTTTTCGGAAATTCTTATCATCAAATAGAAGCCTTTGATGAATCTGTTAGTATCGATTTGGATTCATTAGCTTATTGAAAATTGGCTTATCATCTTTTGTACTCTAAAAGTTGAGAAATATTCTCATTGTTTGACTTGTAAACTCCAATAATAACTTCACTCAAAAATTTCTCAAATGCATCTGGTTTACAGCAATCCAGGTTTTTATATGCTAGCAGTCCCTGCACATTTGTCATGTCGCAAACATTTTCCAGCACATAGTTTTGAAAGAAAGACTTCAATAAATCTAACGCTGTATCACATTGCGTTTTAGCATAACGTGAAGGCCCTGCTCGCTCACGAAATATGTGGCAAGCAGCAGTTCGGCCAGTGTTTGATGTATGTGGAGTACATGACCAATTTTCCTTCTTGGTTTGGAAAATGAAAAGTGTAATTTGTGTCTTCAATTTCTTCATCAATATCCAAGATATCAGTGGAAGACAAATTTTCAATGCTGAGGTGATCAATTATTATTATCATCTTCGACCAAATGCCCAATATCTCCTCATCAGGTATATGTAACTCGTTCTATTACTTGAATTTTTCTACTTAAAATTTCTTGCAACATCTTTTCTTCTCATACAAAGCAGCTTTATTGAAAGCCGACTCGAGCTAATTCACCAAACCCAAACCGGATGTTTATGCAAATTTAAAAAGTCTTTAATTTGTTGAATTCAAGCAAACTATTATTACGTGGTAAAACAGAGCATGATAAAAAATTTGGTTGTTCCGTTAAATGGCAACAAAAATGTAACAGGCTTGGGGTCCAATGGACTCCACTAGTAAAAAATGCTATATTTTTCTATGCTACAAAGATTTGCTTAAAATGTACCTTATCTTATTTTGTTAAAAATCAACCAAAATTACAAAAGATTCATCAACATCGTATTTGCGGTATGCCCTAGAAAGCGGAAGAGCAGAATTTGTTTTGGAGTCCATTGAACTCCACGGTTTACATAGGATTAAGACCAGGAATAGACTAAGCCTAAAGCAAATTGACATGAAAAGGAAAGAAGTAGGTACGGCTGAATATGCTTTCGTGAAAGTTAGAAATAGAGTTGAAGCAAAAAGCAAGTTAGGAAGAAAAAAAGAGATTTAAGCTTGCTCTCATGGTTTATGGAAAAGCAAACTTCATATCTGCCTAACTTGAGAGGAAGTTACCATTGCCGAAACCAGACCTTGTCCTATCAAGCTCCTTGCTACTAGGCTTCTGCAATAGTAGAGATAGAAATGAAATAGAGTCAAACAAACTAGTTGCTAGCAATGAGAAAGCGGTTAACGGAAAAGGAAAAAACAAAAAAACATTGAAAAAAAGACAACAGAACATGGTAAAAAAGTTTTTAGCGAAAAATCACGGCACACTCAAAAGTGGCTTAGTCATTGTTAAACAATACGCAAGCATCCCGAGCAAACAGGGAAAAATCGAGTTCGTTGAAGACGCAAGAACAGAAGCAAACGGAAGAAATAGAGGGAGAAAGAAATGAAAAACAGTTTAACAGAGGAAGAGTTAAACCTTAGAAAATTCTGCAGTTTGTCTTTAACTTTATCATGACAATGATTGTACTTTCCAACTTTACGATGGCCACGTTGTCGTGCCCTTGGAACAGCACCATACGGCAATTTCTCCCTCTTGTTTGCACAGTTTATGGTAGAAATGCACTGTAAAGGAGTGCTGGCAAATCTGGCTTAACGCTAAGCTGTTTTAGCATAATGAAGAAAAAAATTTTCAAGACCAGATGATAAAAATATGCTACAAGGACATCAATTTTGTGTTAAGAAACATATGATCATACTCACTAAAGTCATAGTTTGTGCCAGTTGTATTAACGAGTACTTCACAAGAGAAATTCAAAATATCTCCCGTTGTAACGGTGACCATTACAGATGTCGATTGAGAAAAAACTGGTTTAGTTTTAACTGACTGGGAAGATTGCAATTTGGTCGGAGTTGATGTTGTGTTGGCTACTGCTGCTTTTCCAACTAAAGCTTTGTTGAAAGCGGGCACCATTCTTGTTTCGTATACTACAACGTCAATACGCTTCAAGTTTCCAGGATTACTTCTCTTAAAACTATCAATTGCTTTTCGAATACTTCTGGCAACATCTGAGTCTGTCAATCCAATCTGACCTGTTAAAACAAAAAAGCTGTATTTAACAGATCAATTAGTTTTAAACAAACTGTAAAGTAAGTGTCGTCAACATAGCCGAATTGGCTTGTAGGAACATTTATGTGATAAGAAGGGTATTTGAGTTGAATTTGATACACAAACCAAAATAAAGTGGTAAAAACGAGACAATTCTAAACGAAGGGTACACAATTTGCCTTAAATAATAACGAAGAATAGGCTGCTCAACAACATAATTCATAACAACTTACCGGTGCCGAGAGCTGGAATAGCCAGAGATTTCAATTTCATTTTTTCAACACTTCTAAATGCTTTCAACAAGTGAACAGTAATCTGATCGGCAGAATGAGGAACCACTAAATGCAAGATGCGTTTAAATGCAAGATTAGGTGCTGTTGTAACTCGAAGTATTTTGCTTGAGTGGATCGCGTTATGAGTGCATTCGTGCTTCAGCTGCGGTCCACATTTTTGAAGAAGAACAGCGGACAGTTTACTCACTGCATCAAAAATACACTCAATTAAAAATTCAATCAATCAAACAAAATCTATATAGTAAATAGCATTTATGTAAGTCTGTGTGTTTCAACACCTTCAAAACTACAGGACAAACAAATTTGAAACTTAGCATGATTGCTTACTATTCCGAGATAATGGCATAAGAGGGTTGGTGACGTCATCATGATGTTATAACTAAAGATAATTTAAAAATCGCTGTCGCACTGGTGCAATGTTTATCATATTCCAACACCAATTTTTTAAATAAAATTCTTCTTTAAAACAAATACAAACATATAAATTTACGAAATCAAGACAAAGAAAGGATGATAAAAGGAATCCGTAACCCAAATTTTCTCATCCTAAACCCGCCTCTTAGGCATAGTCCCTTTTGCTCTATTTAAAAAATAAGGTATACAGACGCAGCCAAGAAACTTGGTATCACAAATGTCGTTACTTTGGAGGTGGAAGGGTGGGATTTCCCAAGTCTTGCCTTAAGCCTACCACCAAATAACTCTATAATTGCAAAAACAAAATCTTTCCGTTGGCCATCCCAAACTTTGAATTTGTGTTTCTATGCTAACCGGAAAGAACGTATTGAATTTGAGAAATGATAAAGAGTTTTTGAGTAAGAATAATCTTTATTCAAAGTACCGCTTTGACTATTGGGATTAGGAGCATAGGGGCGATGCCCTCATTTACACCAACTTATCGTAACTGCTCTCATATATGTTATTTGAATGAAGCCGGCTTAGCTGGCTGAATTGATATTTCAACCTGACATAACTAAGTAGTGTTCTGCAGGGCTACGCCACCAGTGCCGGCTTGTTCTTCTAGAAACAAAGAAGATATCAATAAGAAACCATTTACCCAAAAACAATTTTTGATATCGCACAAATTTTAACTGTATTGAAGCAAATTTTAATAAAATTTATGCACGGTTAATTTAGTTTTGCATCAATCATTCACTTATAAATACTTTTTACATTTTAAATCGAAATCAGATCCAACAGTATTGATCATAACTTCACAATCGGACGACAAAATGTCTCCAGAAACAACAGAAACTTTGACTGACTGTTCTTGCTGAGGAGTGAGTGTTAAACCAAGAAAACTTCCAACATATTCCTAAAAGTAATATCATTTTACAATAATTAATTATCTAAACCAAAGAAAAAATATTTCGGTTACTTATTTTAACTACACATAACACCAGAAAATTCGAGTTATTTTTGACCTATTTTCGATTTCATTTTTAAATGCACTTGGTCCTGGAAGCGCGTTGAAGATTTGCCTGGTGAATTTTCCTAAAATCATACCAACTTTGATTTGCAAGAACAATATTTTCGTTTCGTTTTGAAGTTTTCAATTAGTTAGCACTCTGTTAAGGAAGCCCAATGGGTCAAAAATGACCCATGAGACAAATGAAAAAAGTTGGGTAGCTGCCATGATTTTTTTATGGAATTTAGTCGTTTAAATATTTTATAAAACTGGTCAACAAATTTATTTTCCTGTAGTGCCTCACATACTAGTCCTGTTTTTGGGTATATTTGGGGCGCTGAACTGCACATTTCGAAACGGATGATGGTTTCTTCGCGTCAGCTTTAATTTTAATTTCAAGTTTCTATTTCACAAAAAGCCAAGAGAATTTGTAAATTACCGAAAAAACTGGAGTGTTCAAAAGCTTGCTGAAAATGTTTTAATTTTGCTTCAACGTGCTTTTATTTCAATGTGAAGCCATTAACTCTCATGACACCCTTGAAAATATTCAGCTATGGCCAAGATTTACTGTCTTAGCCAACTTCAAGCAATCAGCAGACGACAAATATTCTTGTCTTAGAAATTTATTTTATTTCATCCAGTTCATCCACCACATATTTAAGTAGTATGAAACTTCTTTTCAAATAAACTGTCTGAATCACAAATTTTCTCGCAAGCAGTTCAGTCATAAAGCAGAAAGCCAACAGCAAAATGACACGTTAAATGAGAAAGTTAGATACCTTCTATGATTTGCAGTAAAAAAATATATTTTGTTATCTGGCAGGTTGTTTTCTATGTAATCTTGCTGTGATGTTACTAGTAATGTAAGCGCAACCAAAGAAATACTTTACATATTTCAAATGTAATGAAGCTATATTTCTTGGATTCAAATAGTTCTATCACCGTTTAACTTTAATGGCTTCTTTGCGCAGATGTTGTTTAAAATCACCATAATGTTTTCTGCTATATTTGTAGAAGCTGAACGTAACCAGAACAAAGAAAACCTATATCTGCTTTGGTGAAAAAAGCTTACTTTACTTATTTTCGCATTAGAACTGGAAATCAAGATAAACAATTGGCTACCCACATTGCTTGTAAAACCTGTGTAGAGCATTTATGTCAGTAGATTAATGGAAAAGGCGAAGCTCGCAGTTGGTGTCCTGATGATTTGGAGAGAAAGTAAAAATTATAACTAGTGCTATTTTTGTATGCCTAACATTGAAGAAATCGATTGTAAGAATGGAAAAAAATGGACATATCGCGACTTAGAATCACCAAGACGGCTTATCCCATATTCAGTAAAAGTCCTCATTCCTGCGCTTGACCATCAGGCTGAATGAGAAAAAAAGTTATTTGTTCTGGTACCAACATCACGTTTTACTATAGAAGAGATAACGATTTACTTTCTTATTTTTCCGAAGAAAACAATTCGGTTTTCTGCACTGATATCGGGGGACTTTCACAAAAAATGCAATCCACTGAAACGGCGTTTTTCTATTAGCAGTTGTGTAAAATTTTTAATCGCGTTCTACTTCATAACTGCAATGACCATAATTCTATTCCAATAGGCAATTCATCCAGCATGAAAAAAGAATATGATTTGATTAAAAGAATTCTTGAAAAGGTAGCATATCTAAAGTATTAATAATTAAAACAAGAATATGTGTTAATAAAAAACTAAAAAAAGGAAACTTTCTTCTGGTCCACTAAAGTGGCTTTACAAAGTATTCTTGTTTTTTTCCGCACGTGAGAAAGCAAAGAAAAAAGTGAACTCTGAACAAGAAAAAAATGGCCTTCGAGGAAAGAAATGATTGTGGGCGAGAAAAACATTATCCATCAACCCTTGGTTGTCACAGAAAAGATCATTCTTCCTCCATTACATATGAAGCTTGGCATTTTGTCAAGGCATCAAATAGAAATGAAACATAAATTTGATATTTATGCAGTCCATTTTCAGAGATAAGAACGGAAAAGATTAAAGCAGGAATTATTTGTAACCCACAGATCAGAAAGTGTTACGTATTTTGCCTTGTTAGGTGTTTCACTTGCTTAGCACTTTCAAAAATTGTATGTAAGTAGACCGTTAGCTGCGTCTGACAGAAAACGTTTTTTGAATTTCAATTGTTAGGTGCGTGGGAATACAGAAAGTTTTGAAAGTAAGCTGGTGGGGCGGTTGAGCTGTTAAGGAGAGAAGATATGAAAGAAAGCTTATGCAAAATTTTTAGTTTGCTGGCCATATAACCGAACAGGAATCTGCTGATTGAACCGCATTTGCGCTGGTACCGGTAGTCAAAAACCATTTAAGAAATTACAAGTCAAGCAAGTATGCAGAGCTTGTGAACTACCTGCTAAGCAGCTTCAAATATCTTGGCTGCATCATGAGCAGCAAATTCCATTACTTTCGAAGCCATTAAGACCACTTTCCAAAAAATCTTTGTGACTTCACTTAGAAGCAGGATAAAAGGTTTTACCAAAATATAAGAGCAAAAGAGAAGCGGTATCAAAAAAGATGAGATGCTACGATGCTGGCTAATTATTGCTAGAGTTTGCAATAACATTCAATAAATCCTACAAAAGGCAATTTTTGGATATTGCAAATTACTGGAATGCATCTTGCATTTTCCTATCTTTAATATCTTTTTCGATATTTTATTACTTTGTGTTGTAAAATTTATTGACTTTGGCTTGATTGTGTAGGATTTTATTATGTTGTCTTTGAAAATACCCTAAACACACAGTTAGTCAGTAACTGCGCATTTGACATCTTTTCAGCAATCTTAAACAAATTCTATATTGTTCATCATTCATAAACAAAAAAATATGTCCCAAAAACTACAGCTGATACGAAAAAATCGATGCCATTTTCTAAATCAGCGCTCCAAAGGAGAATGGAGAGGTTTCCCATCTTATGGATGGGGCTAACAAAAGATATCATCCAGGTGGAAGAAAAGGAATGCAAAGACCAAGTAAGATTAAAAATGTGTAGGAAAAAAGCCAAGCCAGAGCGAGGAAGGTGCTCTAGCACGGGATAGGCAACTTTGTCTGGGCCAGTAGCAGTGGACAAGGAATGGTTTGTAGCAGCCGGGAGAAATTCAGCGGGGGAGCAGAAAAAATAATGAGATTACTCTGGGCACATGGCTCGGCAGAGTTCAGACAGCTAGCCCCTGGTTCTGCTACGCAATGCTTTGGATAGGAAAAAAGTGGGATCTCAGATAGTCGGTGAAGACGGAGCCGGACTCCCTGGGAAATAAACAGTTGGGAGAGTTGGAAGAGGAGAAGAGCCAGAGACAAAACGAAAGAGAGAATATACAGATTTAGGAGAGAGAGATGAGCATGTCGCCTGCCATGACTTAGCCTTAGCGTTGGCGAGGACAGACAAGGTATGTCGGAAAGTGGAGATCTAAGCCTGACGATCTTTATCACTTCTATAAGCGGTAGCACAAGCCTTACGTCTTTCACTTACCGCTTCTTCCTCTTCAGGAGGCCACCGTTTGAGATTGGCATTTGACGGGCCGAAAGGAATGAAAGATTTGGCCTTGTTTAGTGCCAGAGAAGTAAAGAGTGCAGCAGCAAAGGAAAGAAAAAGAGACAAGCATTCCTCAGCAGATGAACAGTAAGAGTTGAACTAAAAAAGCAAGGTCATCCCAACGAGCTTTTTAAAAATTGAAGGATGGGAATCGTACGTTTGAGCGGAAGAGTGGAAAAAGAAAAACAGTTAGTAGAATTGGTAGATGATCAGAGCCAAAGTCCTGAACCACCTCTCAGGAGCAAGAAAAGAGGAAGCAAAGGAGGGGTCAGGAAAAGAACCACTGCCAGAGGAGCGATTGAGAAGACTTGGAGTGTCGGGGTTATTGAGAGGAAGGAGATCAGAGGAGATGACCCAACCAAATATTTTTCCCCCACGAAGGTCAGAAGTACCTTCTAAGTTCCAGAGGGGGTGATGCAATTGAAGTCCCCCAGAAATTCCTGGAAGAATGAAGGGGAAAGGAGTTAATTCTGCTATCCGCCGAAGACGAGCGAATAGGGGGAGCATAAACATTAAAGAAAAAAATCAAGAAGGAGTTGTTCTGTGCGATATTAACCCCTACAGAGTCAGTGTCGGGGTCAAACGAAAAGAAAGGAGGTGAAAAGTTTAGTGAAGGTTAAGTCCTGCCTAACGAAAATGATGACGTCACCGGAGAAAAAATGCCAGACCGGAAGGAATGCCATCAGATCACAGAGCAAAGTATCCAAAAATCCAGAAAGAGAAAGGTGAGTTAAGGTTGGATTCCTGGATACAGACAAGATAAAGAGAGAAGAGTAGTTTAGTGCTTCTAGCTCGAAAACTTCCGGCATTCCACTGAAGAATCTTGATCGAGTTAGGGGAGGAAAAGAAAGCAGGAAGTATAGGAAAAGAGCAAGAAACAGGGACTGTGGAGGGCGCAAAGGAAGGAGATACAAAGTGAGCGGAAGAAGGATAGGATGTTAATAGACGAGGGTGGGGTGGAGCGCTACATTGGCAGGAGCAAATTGGACCAGGTTGAATAGTGGAAGAATACAAGCTGGAGGAGTCTGAATAGGAAGACACAGTGTTGGTTGGTGTGAGACCTCCAGAAAAAGCAGGGACGCAGCAAGGGGGACAGTTCCAGAGCTGATAGCTGCCTAGAGTTTTGAATCTGAAGAAGAGTAGTGAGCACCTTAAATAGACACATTTAGAGCAGGTGCAGCATTGTACTGACCCACCCTTCCAGGTCACATTTACAGCGGACACTGAATAGGGGAAAATGGGGCCAGGATTAGGATGAACGTTTCCGATCATCAGGAGAAGAAGGAGAATGAGAATGCGGGAAAGAGAGAGGCAGGAGAAAAAATAATAGACCAATTTTAGAGAGACCGAGTGCTGCCCTTCTGCGGTCGTTCAGAGGGCAGCACGGCGAAAAAATGGTTTATATGAGCAATGTGCCCGGGTTGATTGGGATCCTCAGGAAGGCCAACAGCTATTTTGACTGAACCCAAACAGGGTCGGGGACCGCACCACCAAGTTAAGGCGGCTGTTGATTGGTGCAATATTTTGATACTTTGATAAGGTCAGGCCGATCAGACCAAATCGTTTAGTTTTTAAATAAAATGTTCAATATATATCGTCTGCTGTTTTTTTGCGATTCTTTTGAAAGTTAGTCAATTTCAAAAAATGTTTAATCGTTTAAAAAAATGAGATTTCCTTAAAAATTGCTTAGGATACCTTGGACCAGTCTTATTGCCAATAAAGAAATTTTGCCTCGCTCTAGTTGTAAATTGATGCTGATTAAAAAGGTAAGCAGGAGCATGAGTTTTGGGGCCAATGCAGTAGAAAAGAAAGGCTTGATAACTTGTTCGCTAAGAAGATAAATGGAAAAAAAGACATGGGGCGTCGAAGAATGTCCTTTTTAAATGTTGCGTACTGGACTAAAATTCATATCACACTATCGAAACCAGCAAAATAGAGAAATAAGTGGTAAGTCATAGTCGCCGACATCGTGCTTCCATTGGGCAGCTGGGGTGCGAGATCGTGATTTTTTGATAAGTTTGAAGTTTCGTACTGGTGTCATGCAATAACGACAACCTTGCTTGGCGCTCAGCATAAAAAAGGGATAGTGTGGAGAACAAGCCGGCAAGCTTGCTTGTCGTGTCCTTGGGCAAGGCACTTAACGGGACGCCTCCACCTTTATGTGGCAGACGGGTGGCCCACCCGTACTTCACCGAATTACAATTGTGAAGTTGCTAGCCCAGCATGTCGTAAAAGAACTCTTGGGTACCCAGCAGTGGCAGTCCGCCTTGTTGGTGGTGGGGCTACCAGTTGCTCAAGACTGGTTCGAAATGGGCTGCCATCTTTCCCCTAGCCTACTTTCAATTAGGTTGACGGCATGAACCTGAATTGCTGTTCATGCCGTACCTCCATCCCGAGGAAGAGGAGGGGTAACCACAAACAAACAAACAAACATCGCGTAGTATTGGACATAATAAAAGAAAATACTAATTGCAAGCACGTTCTTCTGTCTTAACTTTTTCTATAAAATTATATGCTCTTAAGACCTTAGACAATAAACTACAAATAAATACTTCCAATCAAAAGAAAAAAAACTTACCAAAAATCCAGACCTTGGTTTTTCACTTTCAACAAAGTGTTTATTTAAAGGCTCAACAATCCTCTGATTAAAATCAACATTTTCAAAATTTTGTGTTTCCTGTAATAAAAAACATGTTTTTACCAGGAGTTATATTAACTTTTTTCTCAAAATGTTGAAAAAACATTTGACGCCTAAACGTCAAAATCGTACATGTAAGACAGCAACAACGTTTTTTTGCCTATGCCAGATTCAATCATGATCGAAAAAGTAGGAGGCTTGGAGGCCGCAGCACCCGAGAATTTTGTCAGCTCCTCCAACAATATTCCAAGAGTAAAAAAGTCACTTTGAAAATTTGATCTCAAAAATAAAGTTATCATCTTAATTTTGGACTGAAAACAAGAATATTTTCCATTTCAAATACGTGATTTACAAAAAAAGATCTTTACTTGATTTCAAGCTGAAAACAGGAAAACATCCGCATTCAAAACGTTGATCTCCAAAAAACAAAGGTCGTTACTTTGTCTTGAGCCGTCGGCTAGTCAGTCCCTATCCTTTATACAAAACAAAGTACTACCCATCTGGATCAGATATATTTGAACGCTTTGTTATTGTTATTAAAATTACCTCATTAAAATGCCAGCGAATTTTTCTAGAAATGAAAAAAATCAGTTATCGTGCACTCATTGCGTAAGCAATTGAAGTACGTAGAAATGAGGTACAATAAATTACGAAAAAAGATATGATCTGTTGGTAAACATTTTATTAAAACGTTTCGCTTTTACACTAAAAGCATCATCAGTTAAATAAATGGTCACCTATGGCTAGGCTAAACAGATACTGCATTGATAGCTAACCGCTGTACAACTAAATTTAGTAAGGTATCAAAATTATGACATCACAAACCGATAAAACAAACAACTGCCATTAATTAGCAAGGCAAGGCTAACTTAAGAAGCGCAATGCAGATATACTTTCTATAACTATTACGTATTAAACAAATAAATTGGTTGTGATGCTCCATCCAAGTTAATTTGCGGTTGAATTTTTTGAATAAGTAAGGTTTCTTTGATTCGCAGCTTTCTGCGGTTGTTGCTATGACCAAGTATTTCGGGAGAATCAAAATTAATCTTGTGGTTGGGATTGCGCACAAGGTGCTTTGCAACATCTGATTCTTGATTTTGTTTTCTATTTGGTACATGTTGTTGAATCCGTGTGACTAGATTACGGTGAGTTTGGCCAATGTATGATTGTCCACACAAGCAATTTAGTTTATATACAACTCCTGCATTGTGTAATAGGGCTTGACGATCTTTAAATTTAAAGCATTTGTCAATATTGTGAGTGTCGTGTACCAATCTGAATCAAAATTTTGTAGAAAGATTTTTAATTAAATACTGCCGAATTTCTTTTTCAATTTGCAACGATATATTGCCAAGGTAAGGTAATCGCAAAAAAAGGGAAATTTCTTTGCTTTCTGACGTTTTCAGACTTTCACAGTTGTTACTTGTATCATATTTCTGTATGATTGGTGATTTATGCCGCTTGTTCAGGAATAAACGTATTTGTTTGTATATGTACCGGAGTGAATAGCCATTTCGTTTCAATATAGAAGATATGCCTTGAAAGTCCTCATGGATTAAACTACAGGGTGTATCACAAAGATATTCACCCCCCCTACAGCCAAACTGGTAATAGGTATGACCAAACTATATAGCACATTGTGAAGCTTATGTTGTTAGAAATTAATGTACATTTTCATTTTTTTCCAGATACTTAATAATTATGGCTTTTGCTGATAATGAAAAAATTAGGTATATTGATAGAATTTGATTTCTTCGACAACAGTCAGTGGCCAGGTTCATCACCAGATTTAAATGCAACTGAAAACTTGGGAGCTATTCTGAAAAAACATGTTGAAGATAGAATTTTAAAGATTCCTAGCATGGAAAGAAATTCAGTGGAAACCTTAAAGACTATTATTTCAGAAGAACTAATTAAAATAAAAGAGGAACCTGAAATCTTTGCTATTCTTCTTAAATCGTATCCTGCAAGATTAGATGCTGTTAGAAAAAGCCATGGTGGTCATACTGATTACTAGTTAGGATTGATTTAATGTACGGAATAAATTTCTATTTTAATATAATTTATAACAATATTTTTGTTTTTTTCCTAGTCCTTTTGGATTGAGCTCTAGGGGGGGTGAATATCTTTGTGATACACCCTGTATACGAATTACATATGCTATATGCTCTGTGTAGCAGGGTTTTAACTAGGTTTAATTTGTAACGGGAGGGAACAAAACTTTGCCAATTAATGTAAAGAACAGTGTTTGTAGGTTTTCGGTAAGTGCTTAGCTTTAATATTCCTTCGGTATTGTCCATTCAAACATCCAAAAAAAACATTTGTTGGTTTTCAGCAGTAAATTGTATATTGGGATGAATCATATAAGTTGTTGCTAGAACTTTAAAATCTCTTTTTGACTTGAAAACAATGCCAAGCAGTTGTCTACGTATCAATAAAATAGAGTAGGTTGGGGTCGAATCTGTTTCGTTTGGCCAATGATCCAATTCATGCACAAATCAGCCAAAAGCGGTGCTAAAGGAGACCCCATAGCTACACCGTTTGTCTGTTTGTAGTATTGCTTGTTGAACTAGAAGGTGGTAGTTTTGGTGGTCCAGATTAATAACTTTTTAAATTGAGCTTTTGTGAGCCCATTCTTCTTCTTCTTTTGGAAGGGTTCCACATTTTCAAATGCTGGCAGTGATGTTACTCAGCCAGCATCGTGTGTCGACATCCAAAACCGTCAGTCCACGTATTCCTGTGGGTGCCCGATGTACGGGGCATGTCAGAATGATGTGTTCTGCGGTTTGTTCTGCAGCGCCACACTCGCAATTCGATGTAGTAGCAAGGCCCCATTTGTGCATGAACGACTGAAAGCACCCAACACCAGCCTGCAAGCGGTTGAGCCTGACCCATGATGATCTAGGCAGCCCCATCCCCATTGGCCTAGTGCTTGTCCTAGGGATGAAAGCACGGAGATCAGATGAACACTCCGAGTATTCCGTGCTCCATTTAAAGCCAGTCCATTGAGCTGCACAAATATCCAATTCAGTTAGATCTTGCAGTAACTTCCGTGCAGCGGGCACAAAGGGGCGTCTGGATTTTAATCTCTCTCTGTAGCCGTGTGTGGACCCAGCCAAAAATTCATAGAGAATATGGCCAGGGTCCAGGCTGCCACGATATGCCAGAGAGAGCGTTGCTCCTAAACGGCGAAGCTCAGCCGGCTGGATACCTGCGAGGACGGGTAGATAGTCTGTTGGAGTTGGACGCAGGCATCCAGTGACAATGCGCAATGCGTCGTTGAAAACACTATCGATGAGGCGAGTGTGTACACTGCGACACCAAAGATAGGGCGGCTGTACGCAGTGTTTTAGCTCCAGCGCCCCAACCTGAAAAACCCAACCTGTGAGCCCATGAAAAACAGTCATTTCTTTATCCGAGTAGATTTTTTGTAAAACAATATCAATAACTAAATCCAGTGGAATGTTGGTAAAAAGGCTAATTACATCAAATGCAACCATGTGGCTTGAATCGAAGTTGAATTTAGATAATCGGGATACAAAACCGAAAGTGTCTTTGATGCAAGATGGATGTTCGCGCAGTGGTGTGAGTATTTCATTTAACCATGCTGCGCAATCGTAAACGTAACTACCATTTGATGCTAGGATAGGCCGACATGGGTATCCTTCTTTGTGTAGTTTTGGCAAACCATGACACAGAATGTAAAGTACTGAACAAAGGCTTAAAATTTGGCATCTTTCCGGATAAGCTGAATTTAATCAACATTCAGACGGAATTTGAAGGTATGAACTCTTTTACCTCGTACCCTCGCTAATCTATTGTCTGGATTAAAGCACATAGCTAAGGCAGGAACTTGAGGTAAAAAAATGATTAAGAAAGGAATCATAATGCATAATTACGAGTACGACCCACTCTTTTCTGCTGCAGCTTCAGATTTTGCAATTCGGTGATTATAATCAGTGAGTAATGGCAGCTTTTGAAAGAAAAGAGAAGACAAAAAGCTAATGCTAAACTTGAAAGCACAAATATAATCGCAAACAGGACCACAAATTGTGTTTTATCAAAGTTGTGGGATTTTATCAATTTGTAATAATGCACGTATTAAGTAAAAAACATCAGTTTTAAGTTAAAGATGGAAGACATAAATCCAATGACGTAATCAAAAAAATTTGGAAGGGGGTAAAACTTTATATGAATTTTTGATATTTTGAAAAAGACAAATCCAAACAATGAGAAAAAGACACTGTCATGTTTAAATAAAGAAGAGCTTGATGAGGACAGCAGCAGAGGTAAGGACTCTAATTAAGTGAACTAAAGTTAGCAGATTTTACTTACAAACCAATAGTTAGACTATTGACATTTGTTTGTAAAATAGGTTTCAAGAGAAAATGATTGGGATCTTCTTAAAATTATCAGCAAAAAATTCAGAGCTAGTTCGCTGCTGCACATGTTTTATTATAAAGTTTCGCTAAACACTGTTAGCATTGTCAAGATATGTGTTTAAAAACTGTAGCCACAGTTGAATACAAATGAAGCTTCGCGTCTTTACGTTTTAATGTGTAAATTGCCTTAAATTTTTCTTCTTAGTTATTGCTTTGCTAACTGAACACGAACTAACAGTGACCTCAAAGAATATAATAGTTAATGTTTTCTTCTATAATAATTGAATTGTTATGCCATAAATGCAATACTTAGTTTTGGTTTATAAAATTTTAAATCAATCAGTAGCACTATTTTAGTTGACAATGCTAACAGTGTTTAGCGAAACTTTGTAATGAAATATGTGCAGCAGCGAACTGACTCTAAATTTTTTGCTGATAATTTTAAGAACTTTGGCAAAACACTCTTTATTTGGTAGGCCTACCAGTTTTGATTTAAGGATAGAAAGTCATTAATACTAAGGGTCACGCAGTTACCACCCAAAGTTTTCTGACATAATTCCCGCTTAAAATTTGTTACAGCTACGAAAGTGAAACATCATCAAGTTTAAATACACTTTGTTGGTGTAGTCGCATCTGCTCCCACCTTAAATTTTACCAATTTTTTTTCCGTTTTCCATATTACCTACGGGTGCTCTGCCGGCAATATCAGCTAGTCAAACTACATAGTTTAATATGCGAACAAGTACCATTTTCGATAGCTGAGCAATAAGATGTCGAGAGGTAAATAATAACATCACTCTTGCATCTAAATTTGGCCCGTTGTTGTGGGCCCAGTGGTTATGGCTTTCATTCGGTTAACATCTGGTCAACAAAATCTAGAATTTAAAATCAAGAGTAGCTGGTGCAAATTATGTGATTAAATACCACCTAAAGTCAATTTTTACCGATACTGCCGTAAGTGGAGACGTATTGACCGGTCCTCATTGAGACTAATATCGTAATTTACAAGTAAATTTTGATTCACAATTCAATATTATTTCTGTTGTTACTCGTTCTATTGGAATAAAGAGTTAATGGGCGCGGCGTTATAGTGATTTAGACTTCCGTTTCCCAGGCGATAAACTCAAGCTCGATTTCCTCGTTGAGTCATACCAAAGGCTGCAAAAAAGATAATCTCAACCTCCTGCTTGGCGCTAAGCTAGAAGGATATAATGTAAAAAAAATCCGGCAATTTGACTTGCTGTGTCTACGGGTAAGGTATTTAACGATATACTTCCATCCTTATGCGGCATGGTCAATTAGCTCACCTTTCGCGGTGGCTGACGAACAGAGACCATACGCGTAAACAAATGAATTATAGGGCCCCAATGCCTGGATTAAACTAGATAATTTACATGCGAAGAGGAAAATCAATTACTTAAATCATTACGATAAGGTGATCAAATTTATATACTTTTTGTCATGGTACCTTGCACATCAAACTCTTGACTACAAAATAAAGTTTTCTAAAACCAATGCTTCTATAACATTTCTGGTCACAAATACCATAACCATCCAAGCATATCAATACGCTACATTAAAGATGACATTCTTGACCAGATGTTAAACTTTTCTAAACCTAGTTTTTTGTCTTTAATAGAGTCATTCCACAACAAAGTAGCAAGAAGAAACTTGACTTCAAGAGATCGTGGTGATAATTTTTCGTGAAATCTACTTTCAGGAGATATCATTGTAGTAGCACTTTCTGTCACAATTTTGGTAGCTTTTTACAAAAAGTAGCACTCAGGTACGGTTAAGGCATCAACAAATTTCACGTAACTGTTGCATGAAAAAGCATGTTAAAACCGTATCAAAACAAGCTGCACAGTTTAACAAAAAGTATTAAATCTTTTTGGTCCTAATAGGATATTATTATTCACACAAAATATGTTTATTTAAATCGGTATATTAGTCTATTTCAGTAAGTGTTGCTTTTATAAAACTAATGATGTCTTAGCAAGATATAAGAAATTTTATTCAGTTTGGTAAACCGCTCAAATGATTTAGCAAGTGTTGAAACGAATTGTTTTTATAATATTGTGTCAAGCAACTCCGTCACTGCCCAAATAGTGTCATTGCGTACTGAACAAAATCTTTATATTCTAGCAGTTCTTAAAATTTTCTTGTAAACGGGAGCACTGATCCAGGTTGGCGGCAAAAGCAATGGAAACGGAGAAGGCACAAAGGCAAGCCTTCGCTGTTTTTTTCCTCTCTAAACATTTTCGTTATCATTGGATAAGCAGCATAATGCTTATCTAATGTCATTATTAGAAAGCCTGTTTGCATTAAAAAACAGATATGAGCTTGTATAAAAATTTAGCGAAGGATCATTATTTTTAGCTTGTTATAGAACAGTTCTGACTACTTGGTTATAATTTTATCTTTCTAGTACACAGGCAATACTGTTTCAATTTCACCCTCCGTAGTTTTACTCAGAAATGCAATAGCGGTTCGCAAACTGATTTGGTTTGGTCTAATTTTTTTGTCTGTGCTCATATGATTGCCCAGACCTGGTATTAAGTGTTGTCTAAATGGACACGATTAAATCATCATCAAAGAATAATTGTTGATACAGAATAATTGCGAGTTGTCATTTAAGGACAGACTACCATGAATGTAAACAAACAAACAAAATTTATTAATTACCCTTTTCGCTTCAAGCCACTCCGGTGAATCAGGTGAATCGGTAAGTATAATGCAGTTATTACTTTTTGAGACAGTTTGAAGAAATTGCTTTCCGCTTTCATCGCGTAAATAATCTGCCATGCCAGGTATACCTAACTCTTGACGCTGAGTTGAAAGGATGTTAGCTGTTTCAGCAATCCATTTCAATGCTACAAAAAATAAATGTCACAAAAATATAATTTTGATAATTGCCACAAGAAGTATTCTCCACAGATTTTCAATACCTTTTCGTACAAGACAAGCTCTTCCTTTTAAATGAATTCCACCAGGTTGTTTATACCACTCAACATTCGAAAGTTGATCATCAGCTTTTATTTCAGTTGGAAAGGATGAAATGAACAATGTTTTGGAGTACGAAAGTTGAGCTGTTTTTTCTACCTCAGCATTTTCCTCGATGTAGGTTGTTAAACGTTCGATTTGTTCATTGAAACTTGATGGAAGGCCAACCAAAGTCAAGCTTGATCTTGCTCTCTAAACATTAAAAGCATTTCGACAAATCATCAAACTAAAGAGCTCATTGCGTAGCTGAATTAAAAAGAAAACAAACTTTTTAACATTGTAATATTGCTTTTAGTTTATCTATCATAGTTGTAACACTTTGTTTTGTATGAGGGGGTAGGTGCCAAAGCAAAATATTCAGAATCAAATTTTTGCCATTATTAGCGCTGAATTAAAGTGAAAATATTTTTCTTTTGAAAATTAAGTTTTTCAGAATCAGTTTTTTGCTACTTTAATATTTTTTTCACATTTTTTGGCACTGTTTAAAAGTTTTGTCAAAGGGCTGACAATATTCTGGCCGGATGACTAAAAACATTCTTCCGGATTTCAGCCTTTCATACTTTTACGTCTATGAAATCTACTCTACTTGTGTATAGCAAAGTTCTTTTCTTTACGAGCTTGCATTCGCTTTAACTTCTCCTGAACTACTGGGTGCACAAACCTTAAACTTGTCACAATCAATTTCTGCCCCGGATTGAGAGCCATAAGGAGATTAATGACGTCTATGATAACTTTCGTAAAAATCTGCCACTCTTTGCGAGAAAAGCATTTTTAATTCAAACGAAAGCCAATATGGGACTTATTAACAGGCAAAAGATTGCGCTCTTTTGGAAGGTAAGCTGATGTCATAGTAAACGTTTGATTGCAAAATTTGCCTTCTTCATTTTCTCAAAAAGTACTGACCATAGAAACGGGGTTGCAAGTCTTGCGTGAGGTATTAAAACGCTACTTTCGAGAAAAAAACATTCTACAACAAACTGAGGTTTATTGGCATCGCAACAACTGACTTTTTTATTAAGCATATTTTTCCTGAACCTATAATCAAATAAAACTTTGTTTTGTCACAATGCAAATGACATCATTACCCTGTCTGGAACGATTTCACAGAATACCATAAGTAGCAAAAGCGGCAAAGTAAACAAATATTGTATTTAACTAGGCTAATAATTCCATGATTGCAAAAGGTTTCCGCAGCATTTGTAGAAAACAGAAGAGCAAAAACTGTAATGCTGACTCTTGATGACACACCAGAATTTTCGACTGTTATTATGAAAGTAGAGATGTCTATAAAGAAACAGGGCAAATAGAGCTTAGGCAGGGACTAGTAAAAGCTTGGGGTGATATTCAAAAATTGAAAAAGAACAACACTTTTTATGTAAAATATTACCGCATATGGGGAAAAAATTTGTTATTGTGCTTGAAAATAGCTAATTAAGCATACCGACGTCGGGACAAAAGTCTGCTTGAAGGCAAAGTTTCTTTAGCGCTCTAGAAAGCGCCTATTTAGGAAACTGGGCAAACAAGACTCAGCCAAGGGACTTGAGAAAGTTTAAGGTAATCAAAAGAAAACAGCTTTCTTGTGTGAACTCGCACGGTAGGCCAGAAAATAATTTTGATTAAAAATAGCTCAACAGGCCTATCAAGATTAGGAAAAAGTTTTGAAACGAGGCATGGCCACGGCTACGCCAATGCAATGCACAAGGCGCATAAGACCCAGCCAAATACATTAAAAAGTTTGGGAAAAGAGGAAACAACACTCCTGTGTGAAATGGTGCGGTAAGCACATAAACAATTTGCTATTTTAGTTAAAAATGGCAGAATAGGCTCACTGGGTGCAGCTAAAATTTTAGGGCGAGACATGGCTTTGTTCGCTATCTGGTTACGCCTATGCAAGTAACTGGGTACATCAGGCGTAGCCAGAGACTTGAAAACTTTTGGGAAAAAACAAGAAATATGCATGTGTAAAATCGCAAAGCATGCAGCAAAACATGTTTGCTTTCTGCTAAAAAGAGCTAAATTGGTGTATAAGGGCCAGGGCAAAAAATTTGGGGCGAGGTATTGTCTTGCCTACAACGTCCCTGGCTACGCCAATACTGGAAACAGAGTTCGTAAGTGTCACGAGACTTAAAGCTGCAAAAAAATATATTTAGCGCACTTAGTAATAAAATTGGCCCTTCACTCAATATCTTATTTTCGGATTTGTAAAAATGACCGGCTTTTTTTCTTTGACTTTGAATCATTTAAAGCAGTGGTTCTCAAACCGTACATCGTTTTAATTTTCCACGGGTGTCGCAGAAAATTTGGTTTTGTGCCAGTAATTCTCGCTGTTATTCTGTCAATAGAATTTTTAGTGCAGATTCCCAATTTAATTTCTTCTGTCAAGCCTAATTTATTGCATTTTTACGAAAGTGCTGTCAATGCACTGTTGCAATTATTGACTTTGTACTAAAAAATAAATTTTCACATTTTTTACTTAAATTAGCCCAAAATAAATAAAAACTACGTCAGTCAGATGTAAAATGAATGAAAACAGGAGAGATGAGTTACTACCACACAAGAACGTAATTTTACGGTTAAAGATGGCAGACCTAAGACAAAATCTCGCAAGTACAACGGCAATTATTTACACAGGGGGCCGAAAGTTTAGGACCATACTGCAATGTTTGAGAAAAACAATTCTCTGTCCCAAGTAATAAATCTTTCTTACTTAATTCTTGCTCAACACAAAAACCTTTATAAAAGTCCTATTTAAGTCAGCAATAAGCATTCATATTGTATTTCGCATCAAAATGTCAAGCTTTTAATATTTGGTGAGCTTTTGCTTTGATGACGGCCTTGGTTCGCCTGGGCATTCTTTCAATTGAAGTTTTGCAAAATTCTTCAGGTATTTCACGGATCCAGACTAATTTGATTGCTTTAATTAGAGAAGGAAATATTTGAAAGATATTTTTTATCAACTCAGTCCTTAATAATAGTCCAAAAGTTTTCGATAGGGTTAAGGTTGGGACTGTTATCCGGCCACTTTAGCAGAGTAATTTTATTAGCCATAACAAAGCCTGTTACGATCTTTGTATGATGGAATGAGTATCCATCTTCACAAAAATCATGCAGATATGTACCGACATGAACTATTGCAGCTTCTCCCTCATTAGGTTTAAGTATTTTTGGCCAGACATCGTGGTTCCTGATTTTAGAAAAAAGAGTCTGGCAGTACCTTTGATCAAAATGGCTCCCCATACCATCACATTTGGCCGTGTTTCATTCTTTGCTAGGTATGCCTTTAACCATTGTCGTGCTCCTGAGGATTGATGTACATTTCTATTTCTTGCAGCAAACTGGTGGACGGTAAATTTATCCAAAAATAAAACTCAATACCATCAGGCAGCAGTCGAATCTTTGTGCTGCTATGCAAACTAGATATGCTTCTTTTTTATCGCTTGAGTAAGCTTCGGTTTTCTTGCTGATTTTCGGGACTTCATACCAAATTCTTGAATTACACCGCGGCTAACAATCCGTCTGCTGAACGAAATACCAATTTCATTCAAATCGGCGCTGATTTTCGTGGCTGAACATCTTGGGGATTTCATTACTCTTTTTTCATCAACATGTAAGTTCTGGAAGTTGTTTACCGGGAACGACAACTTCGTTTTGCAGTAGCATAAGTTCCTGATTTCTTAAATTTTCCAATGGCCTGATGCACAGCAGTTCTACTATCTCCAAGCTGTTCACCAGTTCGTGCAGCCTTCATTGTGAAGAACAACGATTTGACCTTGCTGAACCTCCAAAAAAGAGCAGTTTTTATTCATTTCAGGCAGATAGAAAAGACAGAAAATATTCACTTGCTAACGTTAAATTGATGGCCGCTAAATAAACACTGATTGCATTAGATTCGCCACAGAATAAAGATCTTGTAACTGAAACAATATACGATGCAATATTATGAAGCATCAAAAATAACGTCATAAATCAAGTCTGGCCTTAAACTTTTGCCCACGACTTTGGATCATATTTATATCTCAGAACGGCCAATCAAACCCTCAGGATGTTGTCTGCTGTGTCTTAAGTTTACCAAGTTTTTTCAAATGCGATGCTTCAAAAAAAGTTTGAAGAAACAGTAGAAGTATCAGGATAAGGATAATAGAGCTATGCGTATTTACCATAATGTTTTTAAACCAATTTTCTTTTAAAGTGCAATTGGCTTTGAAACAAAAAATGGTGACATTAAAAAGTTTTCATTGCTGTTCTCACAACTGCCCTTACATGAAGTGGCTGCTCATCCATCATGTCGAATGAGGCGACTCTTGGGTACCCACCAATGGGAGTTGCCTTGTTGGCGGTGGAGCTACCAGTCAGTAATTTTCATTCATGGCTAGTTCGAAATGGGCTGCCACTTTTCCCCTAGCCTAATTCAATCAGGTTGACGGCATAACCCGTTCGCGCCGTATTTCCGTCACAAAAGAGGGGAAAATCAACCTACCAACCAACCAAAAGAGAACAGAGCGGGTGACGCCGGATCAATGAAGTCATGAAATAAGAAAAATCATCAGACGTAAAATTCATGCAAAAATTGTCGACTAACTTAGAACTGTAAGCACAGCTTTAATTCAAAACACCGGGGAATTTATTTCAGGACGTTATGAAGTGCTATTTATGGAATTAGTTTTAGTTCCTGCATCTTCACCTGAAACGTCACAATTGAGCTGAGAGGTAAAAAGTTCCATTTAACCTTCTGATTGAAATAATTAAATCAGCTCAAATTGTATTTAAACTTCAAAATACACTAAAACAAATACATTTTGCTAAATTGGCATCCTCAGTGCTTTTTCTAATTATTCTAATAAGCACTATAGATGCTAATTTAGTGAAATGCATTTGTTTTTGTGTACAGTATATTGAAGTTTTAATAAAACTTGAGCTGATTTAGTTATTTCAATCACACTTTACTGAGTTCTTAGAAACAGCAATGAAATCGCTCAAGTTTGTCGGAGTTGGATAGATTGAATATCTCTTATCAAAACCAATTGAACTATTTAACCTCTTAGTTTTATTTTTACTCAATCGCTTTTATATACTGCAAGAATCGCTGCAAATCAGAGCTTTATAACAAGAGGCCTTGAACCATTTAGTTCAATTCTTTAGTAAGCTATCATTTCATGAAATCCTGCGCGGTGGTGTAGAGGTAGATCGTCCGCTTCAAAATCGGTAGACTTGGATATAAAAAACTGGAAGGAAAATTTAATTGTGCCCTTGGGAAAGGTACTTGACGGGACCTCTTCATTTTTTGTAGCAAACATGTGATGAAGCCGAGCACTCTACCCATTGTGATGTGGCGCAGTCTGAGAAAAGACTAGCATACGAGGCATCAGCTTACACGTATAAATGAATATTGAAATGCTACATTTAAGTTTATAAACCAATTTAAAAGATTATTTCTCAGTGCCTCACGTTTTCGCTAACACAATATCTTCCGCTTGATTCTATATTCTCTTTTATTCTCTTCCATTCATCTTCTTGAATTATTTCTTCAAAACTGGTTTCAACGGGAATTTCTTTGAATTTTAACAGACTACGAATTTCGTCTTGTGCTCGTGAAAGCTCGTTTTGTTTGCGAGAATTATACATCAATCTTAGAAATCGATCCTGGCATATAAGAGCCACTACAAAAAATAAAAAGTTAACAAGCAGAGTGTAAATCGTTTTGGTTTGCACTGTATAACATTTCTAAAGTTGTTTTATGTGAAAACTGTAACTCAACAAGAATAGTAAACATGTAGTTCTCAGTCAGGAAACAAATTTCAAGGTGTTAAGTTTTGAAATTAATCGCAGCTGAATATTTTTCCACGAAAATGCAACCGGAATTGCTGATGAAAAACTGTAAAATCAAGTACGACATCTTCAATCTTTACTGTAGGCCTACTTCACTTCTCCACCTTTTATGTGATTCTCTTTAAGATTTTCTTGTATGTAATCCACAATTTCCGGCTGTTTTGATGACGACTTTGTTACCAGCATCCTCTCCAAAAACGATTGCTGAGCCAAGTTAAGAAACTTCATATCAGCCGAAACAGTATGCTACAAATAAAAAAACAAAAGTAGCACGAGGTTGTTTTGCTAATCATTACGGAACATAGGCTATATTTGCATGAAGACAAAGCTCATTCCTGCCAGTATTTGCTGTTCTTTCTTGTACTCATTTAGTCGTAAAAAGCGTAGGCCAAAAAAATCATTTTAAATAGTTTGCTGCATGCCGTTTACACAGGGAGTGGTTGTACTTCACCCTTTTTTATAACTACAATTTTTAAAAGTATTATGAATATGTTCTTTGCTTTTATGCACCTAAATTTTTGTTATCAAAATAAGTATAGGAGCGACAAATAGAAAATAGAACTAAAAAAATACCTTCAAAGTATTTTGTAGTCCATTGAAAGTCAATTTTACTCCATCTTTAGAACCGCATACAGTGATACTTCTTTCACTTTCGTTAATCTTAAACTTTGCAGATTGACCAAAATATGTATCGTGATCATCCAAAGCACCGCAGTTTGTAAGAATCCTGCGCACACGGTTTAATTTTTGTAAGACTTGCTCAGAAAAGAAAAAATATCTAACGTATTCTAATGTCGAATGCTGTTGGATTCAAATTCAAACAGGCAATTTTAATCAAACTTTTAAATTTAAAGCAAAAATGCTTTTTTCAAGTTAGAATTGATTTAAAGAAAGTTTTACCAAAGCTCTGTTGCACTTTGTCGTTTTTCCGCTGTGGTGATTTTATGATCAGGCATTACGTCAGACATTCGTTTGCTTTGCGCAATTCAACACCTAACGGGCAATTCGACTCATAGTTTTTTATCTTGCAGGCGCTGATAGGTAATTTGGATGGATTGCACAATTGCACTAGTGTTTGTCTACGGCATTTCAAAAAACCACAGAAAAGCGAATTGTCGTTTAAGCCGAACAACGATAAATCATTCTAAAAGTACCGTTTCAGTGTAATGCCAGAACCTGACAAGAAGTAAAAAGTGCTCTTTAATCAGGATTGCCGCTTTCTACATCATGGTTTTGCTTATATTCTGATAAGAACAATGTAAACAATGTGAAAACACTGACAATAGTATTTACACGCATTATGAAGCAAGCGTTGTAACACTTTTGCATTACTGTAGAAAATCATGCTATGTTGCGTTTCTTTTGTTCATGTACTGGAGTGAAATGCAACTTTAAAGAGAGGGTGTAGTCATCTTTTTTTGTCCATAAAGACATGTTACAGTAGGGCTTGGAAACTTTTCAGTGCAAAAACCACTCGTAATTGTAGGCTAAAATAAGCAAAATTGTAAATATGGTGGAGAAAAATATAAAAAGGATGAGTTTCGCTTCGCTTTTAACCTCTGCACAAGAAAGTATGGAAAAAAGATAGAAAATCTTTTTTTTCTTTAATTTTATACCTTATTTTCTTTCCTTACTCCATGGAAAATAAACGCATTGCCTGGGAGCAAAACATAAAAACGATTATTTTAAAAATTTTCCGCTACATTGGATGTGTTAATTTGGCGACAAAGATAGTTTTTTCAGTTTTTGTCTGACTCAACTCAGCTACGCAAATAATATTTCACTTGCAAAAATAACGACTCATTTACTTCAAGTTTGAAGTTGACACATACTCTGAATGCTGTAACACAGTGGTGCCCGAAATCTTTTCTCTTGGCGAACTTGGCAAACTTATGAGTATTTGCGACACGCCGGACAAATGCAAAATTTTCCCAATATGATGTTGAATGCGTTATTTATGGGGATCAACTTTTAGAAACCGTTTGTTTTGCCTCAACTAGTGGCTTGGACCGTTTTTGGATGCTGAAGATGGTTTTTTGTTTTGTAGTTGAAGATCTTTTTTGACCATTCACTAAATACAACTATATCGTTTGATTTACGATGTGCCCCAGATAAAGTTTCGCGGTGCTCTGGGGCGCCGAGAGAACGACTTTGGGAACCGCTGCAATAATAAGTAAACACAAAATCTATTTATACTTTGATAATTTTTTATTTACTAACTTGGCCAAAAAAACGCAAGTGACTCATACAACGTTCGTCGCGTGCCACATAAAATCTTTCGATGAGCCCCCAACTACAATACTGCAGTTCACCCCCATCTATAATACTGCACTAAATCAACTTTTAAGCTAGTGCTATTTTTTTGTTCTGAGTAAGACTCGATATTTCAGAATACTATGGAACAGTAAACTATTTCGGGAGGTGCATCCCTAGTTACAACACATTTTTTGGCGACATTATATCTTAATTTTACATCTTCGTTATATACCAGACTCACTTATATAGCACAAAACCAATTTTGAACATTGGGCGCAAATATGCAATGATTTAAGAATATTCCTCAAAATACATTAAATCGACAAGAAAAAATTTTGACGTTATTGCTGTATACATACTTAAATTCATTTTCTTTATAAGTTTCTGTTTGTTCTTCGTAATTGCATTTTTCACTAAACCAAGCAAAGAAAGCATTCACATGTTTTGAATTACCAGTCGCTGTCACATTTTCGTTTTTCTTCTTGTCTTCCCATCTACATAACTTTGTAATTGAGAATTCAGAATAAAGTTCAGCACATTAACTATGGCAATTCATAACAATCATCCGTTTATTTTCCTTTATGTAGTTCATATTACATTGCTGATGTAGTATGTGCTACAATTTCAAAATAAAACCACAATGAGTTACAGATTTTAGAAAAATTGATATGGAAGTGGATAGCCTCTGATAATTATATTCATAACAAATTAAAGCTATTACAATTCTAATTACCTCACCAAAACTTTGATATTTTCCAGCTCTTTCAAGTCTTTTTCGATATAAGAAGTTTCATTGCTCCAATCATATGCAGCTCTTACTTTATCTCTATCCTCTTCATCAAATATTTGACTGGATGACTTTATCTTTTTAAAAAACTGAGCCACGCGTTTATTGCAATCTTTTTCAAACTGATCCTGTTCCAATTCCTACAAAACACAAAAGAATTTGATATTGACAGAGCAAGAATGTTAGCCGAGTGTTTTTGAGTAACAGGATCAAGCAAGTTTCTAGACATTAATTTCAAAGTTAGGAGAGAGTAAGATGGTTTTGTAAATATCAGTAGCAGCTTTCAAAAGGCTTCAAATTTATAACAAACTAAATTTCCAACTTTCTGTCCCCTTCCCTATTGAATAAATGATTCAAAAAAAAGAAGCTGAATAATGGCGTGGAACGAAACTTTTAAAACTAAAAACAACTTGTGATCAATCAACGACACAAAACCTAAGTGTGGGAATGGGCAATTCAGAATAATATACCATTCTAAAATATTCTATAATAGTTAAACCGAATCCAGAATCCGAATCCTGTTTTGCAATGAGCACAATCAACTTGAAAGCATTTATTATAAGTTTACAACAACAATAGCACAATCAGATAATGAGTTTATTGCAGTGCAACACCATTAAGCTTTCTACATCTTTGCCTGTGTGTGCGATTTAGTTTTTGAATCATTGCATGCAATTAGTGTTCCTTTAAAAGCGAAAAAAGTGCGAATTTGCGTAAACATGTCCGGCGGATTCGCAGTTATAATTCAAAGATGCGTAAAAAAGTCCACCGGTATTTGTTAATTTTTTCGCAGTTATTGAAATCTTTGTAACCAACTGTTTCACATGAGAAATAGTGAATAAGAATAGAAGGTGGAACCGACGCTTTGTTTAGAGAAGTGCAACGTCTTGCGTAAACAACGCGTAATTCTGACGCAACAGCGAGTGACGGCAACTTAAATATCTTTTGCATCGAAAATTATCTCTCAAGTAATTGACACAATATCTTTTGTATCGAAAATTATCTCCCAAGTAATTGACACAAAGTAAATCAAAAAGTTTTTTTTCTTTACTTTTTCCGGTCAATTTCAATTTTAGCTAAAAAGCAATAATACCAATGAGCTCTCAAACATCAGTTTGACACAAGACGTCATTTTTTGAGGGCAGTTCGAAGCTGGAAGTGGTTGAAATATGTATTTTTTTCTTTACGCTTCAACGCCAATTTCAATAGTACTTGGTAACCCTTTACGGACCAAATTATTTTTTTTAACTGAAAAATTTTTTTTTTGTGAGTTTTGCGTTTGTTGCTTGACTTGAATCATGATTACGATTTAAATTTCAAAAAAATTTTGTTTTGATTTTTTTTAATGGACGAATTCGTCCATTTGGGAAAGAAGAAGCCACTTTTGAAAAAAAATTTTTTTTTTAACAGACGAATTCGTCCATTTGGGAAAGAAGAAGCTTGAGCGGTACAGGGTTAATATTGAATCAAGACAGGTTTCGAATGGTCAATTGTGAATAGCAGTTTTTTACAATCCTGTAAAGTTGAAGGCAAATTTTATTGTATTTCAAATTACCTTTCAAGTAATTTACATAAAAAGGCTACAATTAAAATAGTGTTTTTTTTCTAGATTGAAAACGAGAGCTATGCGCTTTTTTATCTTAAGGTGTGTCATCTAATCACATTTAACAGTACGAAGAAAAATTACTAATTAGTCAAATCTTACAGAAAGTTTTGCACTACAGGAAGAAATCTTCCTTTAAAAGGGTAATTGTGTGCGCGCGGCAATAGCAATCTTTTACATTTTTCTGTACAGTGGCGCCGAGTAAAGTAGGCGAGTTCCCACAAAAATCTTTTTTTTGAGAAAGGCAGCCCTCTCGCAAATGCAGTAAAACTACGTGATTTAAAATGAATAGACCTTCTTTTTTTTGCTGCAAGTGCCTTTAAGTGAGACCCTGTAGTTAAATACGTGGTTACAAATAACAGCTTTTCAATTTTTTACTAGACTTGATAGTGCGTTTACCAGACTCGCACATTTTCACGTCCATGAATTTCTGTTTCCTTTACTTCGGTGAAGTTTCAAATACTTTTGACAAGATTGAATTTCACCTATCAAATATTTGCGAACTCTTTTCAAGCATTTGGTCAATGTTTAACGAAAACTTATTAAGAGCAAAACAAATTAAGCCAGCCATGTAACCGCGATTATCATCAAGGGTCCCGTGAACAAGCTTCAGCAGGGTTTCAAAACTACCACTATTTTTGCCACAATACCAAACCAATTAACAAGGTTTCGCTATTTTTTTGCATTAAGGATAAAACTTCCTGAAAATCAATTCGTTTGTTTTTGTGCGTGGTTTGTGAAAGTAGCTGACAAGACTCTGGTGAAATTTGTTATCGCATTCAACAATATTGCTTTCTGAGATATCTTTAAGAAAGAACGCAAAACACAAACAGTATGAATACTACATCGTAAAAAATCTTTATTTTCTTCTTTTAAGGCTACTTGTAATTTTTTTTAGGGCTGACATAATTACGCGAGTTATTACGTCATCGAAGCGCAACGTCACAGTTGTCATCGAAGCACAACTTGCCTCTTCCTCCCCCCAGAAATTCTGAAAACTCTACGCTTGCACCTACAGTTGTTGTTTGGACTTGTTGTTAAGTTATCTTTAAAGATCTTTAACGCGCAGTTAACTCCTGTTCTTGCTGCGAAAAACGTAAGAGTAAACAAAATCCAACTCGAAAGCTGACATCTTAATCGAATTAAAAAATAAAGATTGTTCGTGACAGATGATGATGGCCTAAATCAGAGATTTTTAATCGGCGGACCACGGTCTTCACGGGGCCAGTACTTCATTTACCTTTCTTATCCAAAGAAATTGGAAAATCTTCTTGATGAGTTGTTTTTTATTTTATTTGGGCAACATTCCTAAAATTTACATTGACAACATTTTTGAGGTCGCCTATAAAATCGAGAAAAATTAATAATCGGGCCACGTGTCTTTGTGCGTTTCAAAACTGGGCCACATGCAAAAAACGGTTGAAAAGCACTGAACTCGGTTCAAAATGCCATAATTGAAAAAATACGACTGAGGGAAAAACAAAGGGTGCGGTTATAAGCAATCAATGTTGGAAATTTTGGAATATTATTGGAAGTATTGGAATTCTGCAGGGACTAAGGGAAACGTTGCGTTATTAAAAGCAAGTTGACGTCATAAATAAAGTCATTAGACTAATTCTAATGTACAATAAAAGCGTGGAAACAGTGCACGCGTAGCTTGCAAATCGCTGACACTTAACTGCTTTTGAAAAAATTTGGGACAAACGATCGGAGATCTAACTTGGGGGAAACAACATCTTTTATTAG
The DNA here is from genome assembly GCA_963675345.1 of Trididemnum clinides. Taxonomy (NCBI): domain Eukaryota; kingdom Metazoa; phylum Chordata; class Ascidiacea; order Aplousobranchia; family Didemnidae; genus Trididemnum; species Trididemnum clinides. The sequence continues at coordinate 8,087,897 of OY776289.1, forward strand.
CTTAGCTTATATACTGACAGCAGTAGGCTATCAAAAACATGTTTTTTTAAACTTTAAAATAAGTTACTTGGGCTGGTAGAGCGGTTTGTTCAGCAATGTCCACCAAAATTTGTCCGGCGGTTTTCGTATATTTACTAGCAATTTCGCACTTGCGCCGACAGTTATGTACTTACTAAAATCTTAGAAGGAACCCTGCATGCATTTGATACTTTTACAAAAAGAAAATCTGTAACGAAGCAACGTGGTAAAGCTTGTAAGCAAAATATAAACCGAATCCTATTATTCGGTTTAAATGGGCAAATTGGATTCGTATAGTTTGGGATTCGAATCCTTCGGATTCGGTATTCTGAATTGCCCATCCCTATTTAAGTGTATGCCATGAAATACAGGAAACTATAAACACAGTCACCTAAAAGCCAATTTTCTTTTGTACATACGGTACTATTAAATAAAACAGATCGCAAGTTTTGGCAAATTAATAAAAGCAGAAAGTACTACAATGTACGCTTAGAGATCACACTGAAGGAAACCAGCCTTAATTACTATGCAAAAAAAATTGAAAACTACCTTTGCCGGTAAAGACTGAATTTTCAATTTATGACATATATCATCTGAGATTAACTCAGCCAGTGCAATATCACCCAGTTCCTTGTAAAGATCTTTTATTTGTTTCGATTTTAGGGCAAAAGAAATAGCATCGTCATCATATTCATCTAGTTGATGAACAATTTTGATTACATTACTTGATGAATGTTCAACAGAACCTGAAATGGCTTTGTTTTTAGACAAAGGCAAATACAAATAAAGCACATTGAAGCATAAAAGAAATTTCTTGAAAGGCATATCATTACAACGCTGAAAGTCAGAAGAAAACAAACTATCTTTGAGTACGTTTAGTGGATTTCCAGTGATGGGTTTTTTCATTTTTTTTGACTCTCAGTTTTGTAATAAAATAACACTTTGCTTTCAACTTGTTTGGCTACTTACCAGTGCGATTTAGTTTTATATGTAGGCTTAAATACATGTATGCAAGAGCAATTTTAATTGTTTTAATTTGTCAAGATGTTGAGGCATCGATAAAATTAACATTAACAAAAGCAGAACAACATCGTAGCATAACCTACACTTGTAGTAACTGAAACAATTACTCAGTAAAACCCAGCAAACGAATACAAAAAGACGCAGCATAGAAAATTTTTTTTAAGTGATGCGAACATTAACATAAAACGTCCTTTACTTATCGATTGACTGATCCTATACTATTGTTTCATTGAGGAATAAACTTTTAGCAATAAAATCTAGAACAGAGATAGCCAAACTGAGGCTCGGAAACCGCATACGAAGCCTTTGAAAGGGTGCAGGAAAAGATTTACGGCCTTTGGTGGATGTTGACGCACAGGCTTAAAATTATCGATTTCCAAAATAGAAAAGTTTCGCTATCAATTTGCATGGAAATGTCCACGGGCTATCACCGCGAAGTACATTGCGGCTCGTTCAATTTAGGTTTCTTTCGTTTTTGGCTCTTTTGTGAAGCAAGTGTGGACACTGGATACCCTTAGACTAGAGCAACAATTACTCCATTCATTTTTCATCTTCTAGTGAGGTAGAACGTCTATGAGCAAATTTTTGATTACTATAGGTCACTTGGCAAATAAACCGCAGTTCCACCAAACAAAAGTAACATATCACTACGATTTAATCCTACCAAACACTGGCTGTTTCGCAACACTTCTGAGCCAGACATAACACAGTTGCAATTGTTGACAATGTGGAGCAATAAAGTTGTCATCGAATCGCTGCGACTTGAACACTCAGAAAATTATGCAGCCCATGCTTAACGGAATCGTAGTTTTATTTCTAGCCTACGCTTTGAGTGCTAACAAATGTTTTTGCTTTTACAACAATTATTATTGATGAGTGATGACTTAAAAAACCGTAAAATCATTTTCAACCCACCCGAACTCTCCGCTTTTCTTGGTTTAATGAGTTAAATAGATTCTCGTCATTTCTGTGCATAGGTTAATATTGAACCTTGGATCAAAACACTGTGAGCCAAACATATCAATTACCCAAAAATGTCAACAAGCTATCTCACTGTACTGCATAAAAAAGCCTCCAGTAACGTTATAGCAACAAAATTGCGTAATAATGATATTTCTATTGCAAGCATTTGTAGCATGAATTACCAGTAGGCTTAAGCTCTAGAACAAACTAACCTCTAATATCAATCAATAATTGACCCACCCATTTGTATAGCAAATCAATTTATCGATAAAAGATTGCGCTACTCATGTAGCAAAACCAATTGTGAAATAAAAGAATGAATACATCCTTTTCTCTATTCACAATTAAATAATATAACTTTCCAATTAATTTAAAGGTTACACATTCATTAAAGCTTACCGCTTATAGCTATTCAATTTAAACCCAATAGCAGCCATTTTATTATGAGCGCAAATCAAAAAAATCTTAAAGTGAAACGATTGTCATCAAAAGCGAAGGGCTTCTTATATTCAATCTTATTTGCAACTTTGCGCCTTTGAAACCATTCAAATGTTAAATCGATGAATTTGAATGCCGCAAATTACTGGTATTACTAATTATTTCATTGTAAAGTTTCAGGCATCAGATATTTTGTATTGTGTTCTAATATAATCTGAAGTAGACTACGCATTTTACGATTCAATTTGCCGGCATATGAGCATGCAGTGGTGTATTTATGATCTATATTTGGATATTGAGCCATAACAAATGATGAAGAAATATCATAAAGTTGGTTGATGACTCTGTTATACATAATTACGATAAAAAATATAGGTTGTAGCTTTACCCAAGGTTTGAAATAGCGTTAATATTTTAATTGTGGACATTAATCAACATTCTCCCTAAACGTTAATCTACCATTTAATCCAGGACAGAATAGTAAAACTTGAACTGGAACTTTAGCAACAGAAAAGTCTTGATCCTTCGAGTTTTGAATCAAAGTTTCAGCATCTGGAAAAAAAAGTGTAAAAATAAAGCATAAAACTATGAATTAAAATATAAAAATGTATTAAGATGAAAAACTTTTAAATATCGGTAAACAAAAAGCTTACCTTTGTAACTTGAAAAATACACAAACGCCATAGTTTCATTAGAAGCATCCCGTGTAACTAAGGTCACTTCTCCTTTGCTGAATTTCTTGTTCATAAAAGCAATTTTGATCATATCGCTTTGCAATCCTTTTTTCAAATTAGTGACTTTAATACAATCAGTTCGACACACTTTTTTTACCTAAAAATGAAAGACGTTTTTACTACTAAAATCCCAACTCTAAATTTAGTAGTCGACCAACTATACTGCTGTACTTTAAGTATATTATCATCTTAACACTAGTGTCATAAATTAAACCTAAAATATTATGAATTAAGAGTTGAAAAAAAGTTTGCAGAGTGTCTTACAGCGAAAAAATCACGCGTTTAACTTTTGCACACACCTTGCATTTTCGCTAACTTTATTGTTATAAATGATAAGTGGGCTTTGACATATCAATTGGATTAAATTGACCCCGCGCTCACAATTTACTCAATACCGCTGAAATTGAACTTCAAAACTTCAGAAAGTATAAAGTTGAGATTAGATGTTCTCTTTTAACGCAAAACAAATCTCGAACTACTTAGCACAAAATTATGCAAAGCTCTGAATTGATGGTAACATCGCAATTGAATTCAGTTGACAGCATCTGTTGCAATGATTTTTTGTCTGGCAATCTAAGCGTTGTACCGCGTTGAGTTAATTGAGTGCTTCAGTTATATTGTTGTTATCACTGAAATTGAATTGAATTGCCTCCACTACAGTACATCCTTCAAACATTGCTCAATGCTAATGGCTCTAGTCACCTATACTTACTTGAGGATTCATATCCGATAAACAAAGCTTTTTTACTTCTTTCCGAATTTTATCAACATCTGAAAAAAAGCGTTTTAGTTATGTCTACGAGTGTAAACAAATATTCAGCAAGCTGCACTTAGCAACTGCTGTATGTACATTTAAAATTTAGTGACTTTAATAAATTATAAGCCATCCTATTAGCAAAAAGGTCTTTCATAACAAACGTTTTCAATTTTCACTCGGCCCTTTTCAAGAATTAAGATCTGCAAAAACGGCCTGATAACACTCATTATAAAGATCTTTTCCAGCACTATAGCTACCAAAACCAGCTTTGAAATAGTTAAATAGCTTTCAGAAATTTCATGGAAGAATTTGAAAGCCTACAAAAATTGAAATTACGATATAACAGACCAAGCAAGCACCTCAAAATTATGTTGAATAACAAATTTCAGAATGTGGTGTGATAATGATGATAAAGGATATGATCAAGTGAAGACAAGTTGCCGCAAAATAAATCAATATTTAATAAAACCAAAGCTCCACTTGCAAAGCACCTTGTATTGGTACCAGTGCTATGTTGTTTAATATGCAAAGTTTTATGAATATTGGCTTCACAATCCGGTTTACATTTTCTTATTTAGGTAAAAAAATCGACTTCGCATTGAGTGCTACAGCAAGTAGCATTATGGCTTAACAAAATATGACCCTTACTCACTCCTCTTCATGAGTCAATTATATGCAGATGTTTTTTTACTCCGATGATCAAATGTCGCCGATACATACCAGTTTTGTATTGCATAAACACCTAACTTCATAAATGACGTTTTAGCAGAAAGGTAATAGAGTTGGCAATTTCAATTAAAAATCATGCCATATACAGAAACAACTGAATTCAGTGCACTCTTTTTCGACCATTATCAGCAAAGCTGCTGACCAGCGATAGACCAAAGGCTCTAAAATAAAGCATAACCTAAAACTTTACACTTGTGCAAGTTAACTTACATCTATTGTGATGGAACCTTTGTCAATATTTTGCAAGCTAAATCAGTAGTGGAAAGACAAAGATTTTTTTGTTTTTGTGTACTAATCTCAAACTACTGCGCGTACAAACATCAAACTGAGCACGATTGATCACCACCAAGAAAGTTATTATTTATGAGTGGTCGACAACGTAATAATGGCGTCACATTTATACCAAAAAGCAAATTTGTAGTTTGTACGTATATGTTTGCGAATGTATGGATGTGCTTACGTACGAACGGTATAAAACTCCTCTGAAACTATCAGGTGTACAAATATGAAACTTAGTACGATTAATCATCATTCCGGGCTAGGTGTCTTCAGGGGTTGATGACGTCAGAATTAAAGATAAGATCTTCAAAGATTGCATTTGTTGATGCAGGAATACCATTTTGAGTTTAAACAATCCGCACTCTACTTGCCAACTTCAAAAATACCTTATTCGATCTATATTAACGCCAAAATTACCAATTACTGTAATCATGGTTTCCTAAATTTCTTAAAAATTACTAATCGTAGAAAAACGTTTGATATCTTATTTTGGAAGATATCAAAGACCGGGTTTCAAAACAAAATTTTTTGATTTTAGGATTATTGGCTATACAGTAAACACTTTTATGCTTGACTGTATTTTTAAGTTTAACTCTTCCGAAGCCACCGAAAATACAAACGCTAAATTGGCCATCATTTATCACCACACTGAGGTGAGGGATATAAATAGGTTGATCACGTCCCAATTAAAGATAGATTTTTCAAATCATATTTTTGATGGAAAAATACCATTTTGACCATAAAAGCCAGCACTCGACCTTCCAATTTCATACAAAATTCATTTTTTACAATCTTTTGTGACGTCGTGATTAACGATTAAATATAAAAATGGCTTATTTTAATTTCTTCCCAAATATTGGCAGCAAAAACGCGGTTGGTGGGTCTTTTGGAAGATACTAATGACATGATTTTCAAAACAAAGTTTTTTCTACAATTTAGGGATTATTGTCGATACAACCAGCGATTTTCTGTTTGATTGCTTTTTCAAGCTTAATTCTTCCGAAACCACCGGACATACAAACTCTAATCTTGGCATCATTTATTACGACAGCAAAATAAGAGTCATAAGGAGGTTGGTGACGTCAAAACTGAAGACACTGTTTTAAAAAATATTGCACTTTTTAGATGGGGAAAAGCAATTTTTGGTCTAAACTTACTTGGCGTTCAACTTACTAATTTCAAGATATTTCATGTTTTTATGAACTAAGCCACATCAAAATTAACCATTGATTCTAAAATGTAGCTCCTTCATTATTTCAAATAATAATGACCGTGGAGACGCATTTGAAAGCACTTTTAAATGATGTTAACAATTTTTCTTCCGCTAAAGGTAACTTTCTAACATCCAACGCTATATCAAAAAGCACCAGGTGAAGACTCATTTAAAAGTTTTTTAAACATAATATTTTCCTTTGTTTTGAATCTTTTTAAAAAACACTCTTACGTCATAATCTTTAATGGCATTACAATGCTTACTACTATATAGTGAGAATAGCAGCAGGCAGCAAAATCATTTAATGTTGTTTTGATACCTAGCATACACAGTAGAGCCCATTACTGATATACTTGTATGTAATTGATAAGGTCTTCGTACCGGCACCAAATACTAATCTTAAATTAAAAGTAGGGAGGTCGGGATTAGAGCCAAAGTAAAATGTAATAAAATTTTAAGTTTAAGAAACGATCAAAATTAAACAACAGTAGCATTAACTTGAATAACTGGATTTATAGGGAACGCTTTCACTTAAAAATAGCATAATAGGGACCTAATGGAACAGAGTGTTTGACGGTAGGCAGGGCATGGCTCCTCTGATCGCTATGGCGGAATTAAAGCAAACAGTGCACCCAAAGAATTTAAATTTATTGATATAAATACTAAAGGTGGGCGCATCAAATTGTAAAATAGCCCTATTACCAAATAGCTCATTTCTTTAATTTTCAAAAAGATCATCATTTGAGCATCGCCGTTATTTTTGAGGGTTTTAACCTTCACTTTACACTTGTTACAAGTATGAATGATAGTTTGTAACATCATTCTTTTTTTGTGAGTACTGCCAGTCTTGATTAATAGATCAAGATGATTACCATTACATGTACAAGAACTATTGCTTATATTTAATCAAAGGTTTTATTGTTGCTCTCACAAATATTTGTGCGGTGAAGCCAGCAAAGCTGCTTTAATCAATACGTTTTAAGTCGGCACAGTTGATGGTATGCTCTGCCGGGGTAAAATTACATCTATTTAGCCGGGTAATAGCTTTATAGATTAACAAAGATCAAATCTAGAACTTTGGGAAAAAGCAAGGATTCTTCTAACTACCTTGGGTACTCCTTAGCAGGAAAAAAGAACATGCAACATAATTATTTAGCAAGGACTTGAAAGAATTTAAGGGACAATTAAAAAACAGGGTCGCTGTGAGAAATCACACCACATGAAAAACATTTTTGCTATTTTGCTCAAAAATATATTAATATCAGAAATGTGTTTCCTGCTTCCAAACTATGAAAACTCAAGTTCATAGCAAGCAATCAAGAGCGCACATAGACGTAAGGCGTAGCCAGAACCTTAAAATCAGCAATTTTATTGGAAAAAAAGAGCGCACCATGTTGCGAAAATTGGATGTGCAAAAAACAATAACTTTTTGTTACTGTTCACAAAACCTCAGACGGTTGAAGTCCGCTGGGTCAGCTGACCCAATATTCTTAACCACAACGTTACTGATAGAGACCCTATGAGCAATGCCGGCAGAGCCAGCTAGAATATAATGCGTATTTTTTTGTCTCTCTTTCGTGTATCCGTGGGCTCTAGTTCTCCAAAATTACAGACCGCACAAAGACTAAACTTGGCACAATTAATGATCATTTAAAGTACGAGCCATAAGAGTTAATAACGTGCTTACGACGCCACAGTTGAAGATAAATATTTTTTAATTTAAATTTCTTGATGGATAAAAACGGTATATCGCTAACACTAATGTTTTCAAATTTTTTTAATGCGACGCACCAGACAATATCCTACGGTTTTGCTTCGGCTTTCTGCAAAATAAATATGACCCAAAATCTAAGTAACTGCCATAAGATTTGCGAGATTTTGTTCTAGATCTGTCATGTTTGATCGAAAAATTTCGCTCTTCCAAGGTTGCAACTCATTTTCTTTTCATCTATACTGAGAATGACAGTCTTAGTCTTTATTTACAGTGTAGTTTCCACCATTTTTAGTTAAAATTGAGGAAATATTTACTTAGTGGCAGCTCAATCATTACAATCTTTCGTAAAAATGCAATTGATTATAAATGTTGGAAAAATAAATAAATAAATAAGAAATCTACATTCAGAACTCTTTTGACTGAATAAAAGAGCGAATGATTGGCACGAAGCCAAATCATCATGCAATAAGAGTTGATTGGTGGTACAGAATTTGAAAATTTCAGAAAGTAGAGTATTCATTCTCGAAGCTTTTCGTCTGACACTTTTCAAGAGAATCCGTCAGAAATAGAGTAAAAAGTTGAAGTGAGTCACTTATATAGAGACACATTTCACGAAAAAGAAAAAAAGCTCTATCATGATTGGTAAAAGAAGAGAAAAAAAGAAAAAGAAAAAGAAAAAAAAAAGAAAAAAAGGAAAAAGCTCTATCATGATTGGTAAAAAAATGTTTTTTAAGCAATGCTTTTTGCAATGTTTCTTTTTAAGCACCCTTTTTCCTGAAACGTTTTAAATACGCTTAGCAAACTGCAGACAGTGACACTGTTTCGACCTATCAGGTCTCTTCAGTGTGGTGACCAATGAGAAGCTAGAGGCTTTGGTCACCAACTTCACTGAAGAGACCTGATAGGTGGAAACAGTGTCACTGTCTGCAGTTTGGTAAGTGCATCGCTAGCCTCTTGCATGACTTTAAATACAGCTCTGTATTTGTGATAATGCTGAGTGACATCATAATGCTGTCTGATGACATTTCAGCTAACACCACTGCCATTTACAGTTACTACAAACTGTTATTTTGAAAACGAAACGCAAATAGTCAAGTTATTAGTTATTACTAAAGCATGCGTGCTGCCAGTAAAAGCATAAAGAAATCTTTTAGGGGAAGGGCAAAAATATATGCTTAGATCTTTTTGTCTTATTTTTTTATGTTCTTTTTTTTCGAGATTGACTTTCTGTCTCTCAGTTTATATTTAGAGAGTTACGTTTTGTTGCTGTTATACTTGAAAACATCTTGATTGGTCAAGATACTGTATATTTGGGAGGCACAGTTTCTTTGGCTCACCTAGCTACATTAATATTTTGAGCAGAACTCAAAATAAGACAGTAGGCCTTCCAATAAGTAAAGCTTCATCTAAAAAGAATATCGCTTCTTGACAATACTTTATTAAATGTTCTCGTATCGGATGCAAGACATTTGTGAGAAGTAGTGATCTTTTTTTCGCTATACTGGGACCACGGCAAATAGGCCCAGCCATAGAACTTGACATAACAAACAAAATTACAAAAGGGGGCACACCTAGCCATGAAATAGGTCCACTACTCAATAGTACATTTCTTTAATAGTTCAAATGAGCACAATCTTACAGCTCAATCCCCATTTTGCCTAGGATAAAACAGATAAAGGTTTACAAAACGATAGATTATTTTATAGATAAAACAGTATTGGTTAAAAAGTAGGACAATTGAGTTATTGCAATAAGTAAGCTTATGGTTCAAGACTATAATCCATCAATAAGGTTTTTGTGTTGAATAAGCGAATAATTTTTGTATTTCCTGCAGAATGCTACATAAAAATTGCAGTTACTTCGAGGGAAACAATCCGTAATTCATAAAAAATGTTTCGATAGAATTTTTACGAAAACAGTGCAAATACTTTTTTGTAGCACTTTAAATTTGCAATTATAGTTGATTGTTGTTATTCATTACAACACATTTTGAATCATAATGCTTGCAAAATTTTATGAAAGCCGGAACTGTTTGATATTAAACATATTTTGCAAATAAAATGACCTAATTTATTGAAACTTCTTGATATTACGATTATTTCGATTTTAAAAAGCATAAACAACAGTTCACTTACCAACATTTTTTCCAAACACAGTCAAATACGTTGATCCTTTGGTAAACTTCTTTAATTTAAAAGGCGTATCAGTTGTACATTGCAAAATGTCTTTTATTTCTTCTAGAGAACTTTGCTGAAAATTTCCCTGGTAAAAACAAAGATCATAACTTTAATATTTATGTGCTTAAAAAATAATAAGCTGTAGTTTGGTAAGTACAGAAAAATAGCAAAATCTAGGACTTTTTAGAGCAAGAAAAACATTTTCTCTTTGGTTTTGGCAACCCACATCCACTTTTTACATGTTTTCGTTAATACTTCGATATTAAAAGCGAGAAATACGTTTTAAAGTAGAGACCACAAAAAAAAAGAAGCCACCTTAATAATCTTTTTTGGATGTTTGGGAAAAAGCAAAAATTTTGTGTATATGTAACTGTAACAAATTTGTAGGACTGGAAAATAAGGATGAAGATGCGGTCCCTGGTCATAGCCGGGTGCAAGTCCACTAATAAAATCATGAGAAAAGTATAAAACAGTAGTTTAATATATTGTTTGTTTTAAAATATATAAGAAACAAAATTGAATAATAAAGTTAGGCAAGTCAAAGTTTGCCATCACTCAAGCAGCAAAATTAGTAGTCTCAGCCCGGTTCAAATTCCAAATATGGATGTTGATGCATAAATTGAAATATCTCTACACACAGCAATTTTAAGCTTCTTACTTTAAATTGGGTGATTACCTAGATTTGTGCTATCTATGCTAAACTGCTATAGCTCCACTCTTAAAAAAAGAGCTATAGACCTTTCAAAAGCTGCACACAACTGACATGCTGATAGTATTAAACAGAAAAACACAGTCCTACTCCTCGTTAAAAATTACCTCCAAAAGAAATCTGTCTGTATAGACTGCAGGGACTGGTTTGTGATAAACACGCAAGTGGTGTCCATTGATATGATGTTCTCCATGTTTGACAACTCTTATTGCAACTGAAATAAACAATTTATGTCAAAAATTATAGACAATAATTAGTCAGGCGCATGTTTTTTTTTTGGAAACGCTTCCTGTTGCGAAATCAATCTTTTATGTTATTGGTATTTTTTGTTAATTCTCACAACACCTAAATTTAAATGATTACTCCCAATTAAGAAAAAACAAGCCAAAAATAATAGTTTAAGAAAAAAAAAACTGCCTTTGAAAATTCTATTGATGCAAAACTGGGTGAAAGCAGCATATTCGCTCAGTCTTCATAACCGGCCTAGGAATGAAAAAATGCTTACCGGTAAATATGCCGAAAAGCAAACATTGGTGTGCCCTAGGCAGAGGCACTTTATTGCTATTGTTCTAGAGAGGTGGTACTACTTGTGGTAGAAACGCACCGCACCAGCGGCATTTTGGTGACTCAAAGGTGGTTTCAACTTTAGCCTTTCGACGTCAGTAATTGCATGTTAATAACCTCGCTAAAGCAAACAAAGTAAAGAGGTGGAGGCACAAGTTAAACTGGTGTTGGAGGGCAACAAAACGGTAATTAAAAACTACAGAAATAGATAAATCGTAACAGGCCTATTTTATAATTAGGGTGTTGAGATTCATCATTTCATATAACTTCGTTCAATGTATATTTTGCTTTTGTCACCAGGCATCTTCTAACTTCTCAATATAGCTCTTCTGGTGCAATTGAAAGTTAATATGATCTTTATTTAGATTTAAAATCTACATAAAATTCATAAAAGCTCAACGTTTCGAAAAACTAAAACCAGTTTTTCTTCGTCAGGAGTGACTAAAGTTCAAACACAGTCAGCGGTTTGTCAACACAGATTTCGTTCAATGGTGACAAACGCATTTTTATTTTCAAAGAAAAGATTTTCAAGGAGATCGTTGAATTTCCATCATAGAAAAAGAAACGCTAAAAAATTAAAAGAACAGCAGTAGGGCTACCAGGAGTGTGTTAAAATGTGCGGGAAAACAAGCGACTAGTATGGGTAGCAAATATCACTTCAAAGCCGTCTAGCAGCGACGGCACCTTTTTGTATGTAAACTTAAATAACAATTTCATATCACACGGTGGCTGTGCACCAACAAAAGAAATAAACACGAAAACAAAATACTGTGAAAGGATATTCAGTGATCACATGACATAACCAAAATAATTTGAGAAAAAACTCTTTTAAACAAAATGCTGTAAAAATGGGCGACAAAAAAAATCAGGTAAAGCAATTACAGCATGAAAACAAGAGCTGTCTGAAATGTTACCGTTTGTGCCTTCAAAAATCAGAATAAGACCATCTTGAAGAAGAAAGCTTTTCTTGATTGGAGCACCTTTGGAAGCACTGTTGTTTTCAAAATATTCAATCAACTGATCTTGAGATATCTCGTCTTGATCATACTGAAGCAAAATGCAGCTGAAAAACAAATTATAAATAAGCGGTCTACACCAGCGGTTCCCAAACTATGGATCGCGACCCACTGGTGGGTCGTGGCCGTAATTTCAGTGAGTCGCGAAAGTCATTCAAAATTTAAATTACTGCATGCTTTGTCTCAAATAATTTAAAAGTGAATTAACATCTTGAATAGATATTTGTTTTCGCTGCACTATTTTCCAAGTACTTCAAAGTACATGTAGAATTATGTGGGATCCAAAAATTTATGTTTTGAAAAGTGGGTCGTGACTTAAAAAGTTTGGGAACCACTGGTCTACACTATTAAATGCATTTCTTTCTGTCTGTTAAGTGTGCGTGCGCTTTAGCTTTAACTCTTCCAAAATCATTGGGCGTACTAACTTGAAAATTGATACAATAGAAAGGATGAAGGTTGCATATGACGTCACACATTTGGTGGGAAAAGAAATGGCTAACCTAAAGCTGCAAGCTGTGCTGGAAAAATACAAGGCAAGATTCATCTTTTGGGGATATCTTGAAAACTAGTGTGAATATAATGAATAATATCCGAGTAAATTAACGCTAATTTGTTACTAGGAAATAAATTTTGAATTAAAAGGAATTCGTTTGAGATTGGGCTTTTCATGCGTGTTTATTTGCCAAAAAAAAAATTGTTTTTAAGAGCAATGTATTCTAAATATCCTTTGTTTTACCATTTAGATACCCGTAAATATATCACCAAGATCAACCACTATCTTATCAATACTATCTGAACCGAAAGTTTTCTAATTACACTTTCTCTGGTTCAGCAGCCTAGGCAATAGCACTAAAAACATTGTTTTAATAGTAGTTAAGGTCATAAATTTACAACTGATCAGGATCATAACTTCGTCAGGTAGGGCCCGGTGCAAACATCTATTATGGGGCTCCCATTTTTTCTGTACATAAAATTTCTTTGAGCTGCTTTTTTCGACACATGAATCATTAACGACTTCGCGTTATAGAAAGATTTTTTAATTAAAATGTTGAGACAAAAAAGCAGCGAGTTAAATAGGAAAAAGAGGCTAGAGCTAAGTCTACTATGCTTGCAAATGAAAGACTTCAATTGGAATAAAATTTTACCAAGGCTGCATGGTTCAATATAATGTTTGTGATTGCAGTTTATTCACATCGAAATAATGGCATAGCAAGGATCTCGTGGAGGCCAGGCTGCAACAGCAATTACTCGATTGTTTAATAAAATTTCATGAAATAAACACGGCAAACCAAATCCTATTATAATGACAAAAAAATATGTGCAATCTTTTGAGGCAAAGTGCTTTGTGAAAACTACTAACGATATTTCGGAAAAATGAGGATGTGCTATGCAATGCGAATAAATTGTTTAACCCAAAAAGAATTAACAAATAATAAAACACAATACGTTGAGGCCAATTAAGTAAGCTACCGTAATTTACTTGAGGGCGGTTGGAAACTAGAAATTTTTCCCTCTTGCTTTTGCACCACCAAACTGCTGGATAACTTTTCTAAAATCTAAATTTTTAGTTCGTTCTTTTTCTATCGATAGCAGAGCCAAATCGCTAAGTCTCTCTTGGGACATGAAGCTTTGAAGAAAGTTTTTGATTAGTTTGAGTTTAAAAAAAGACCTCTCTGCCGTAGCAACTGTTACAGGTATTGTCATATACAAGGTGGCCCAGATATAACCGAACCCGAATTATTATGAAAAGTTACAGTTAAATAAAACAAATTTTTATTACACAACGTTACAGCAAATGTTCAAAATGCAAACCATTATTTGCAATACAGTGATGACATCGTTTAATGATTGATTCAGTTACTTTTTTGCACATTTGCGGAGTAACATCTTTCAATGCGTTTATAATGTTCTCTTTTGGATTATTGAGGGTCTTTGGTTTATCACTGAACACTTGATTTTTGAGTAATCCCCAAAGAAAGAAGTCTAGGGGAGTCAGGTCTAGAAATCTTGCAGGCCATTCTACGAAACCACGGCGGCCTATCCATCGGTCTGGAAAATGTTCATCAAGCCACGGTCGAACCGATACAGCATAATGAGCGGGGGCACCATCTTGTTGAAAGTACAAATCAGCACAATCGTCACGTTTGGACACTATAGGCCACAACTTTTCGTAATTTTGAACAGCATAAATACGTTCTTGCAATTGTAAAGTGCGTCTTGTGTAGGCCATGTCTGAAATAAAAGGGGCGACAATAGTTGACAAAAAAGACTAATGACTAATGACGCAAACTTAAAATCAATGATCATCAACCGAGCTTTTGGGTTTGGTTATATCAGGGTCACCCTGTACATCATCCATGCCATACAAGCGTCAGGATAAGTTGTGGCAAGTGATGCATTTTCAACAATCAAAAAAACAATTCTTTAGCAGATTTTAAGTTGGCAATCTTTTCTTTAAACGACGTTTTGATGGAAAGCATTTGGCTAGGAAACAACGGAGAGACGTTATTAGACAATTTATTAAAAAATTTTCTTGCTTCAACCTCAAGATCCAGATAGGAAGCATTTGACAGGAAACTTGGTTCCAAAACTTAATATGACGCCACCACTGCTTTCATTTCTTCAAAGCGATTACAAGTTGGCGAGAAAGTATGTCCATCATCGGAAGAAGCACAGTTACTCAAAATCGTTTCTTAGGATCGCTTAACGTTATTCCTTTGGATATTTCATCGAAAAAAGCTTTTGTTTTCTTTTCTCTCTTGTTTAAAAACTGTCTTGGCAAACCCCATGTAGAAGCAATAGTGGAAGCTTCGTTTAGCACTGCGTCAAAAACTCTTTCTGAGTTGAACAATGTCTTCAGCAGCAGTTTGCAGAAGTTTATGGGCAGAAATTAAGTCAATTGTTTGGCACTGCATAGCTTTTGAAGAAATGTTGACGATCTGCAAAATCTTGCATTGCACAACCAGCATGCATACAAAGTCAAAGTTTTTTATTTGCTTCTTTTCTGCCATAGCTTCATCTCTTTCTTTTGGCTTCGTGCTGGTAAGTATTATGTGAGTCAAGCTTCTCACAACGTCACAAAATCTTTTCTTCTAAGCATAGACAGCATCATATCGACCAAACAACCGAGTTGGATTTAACGCTTTTAATGTAAGATTTGAGCAAGAACGATCATGGACATTCTGAAGCTTTTGTCACCGCATAATATTATATTTGAAAAAATTATGTACCGACTCAATGGCGTAGTGAAATTGACGGGTCTCAGTCACGACTTCCATGGCATCGTTCAACACCAAATTTATATTGTGCGAAGCACAATGCGCGTAGTAAGCATGTGGAGCCACATCTTGAATCTTCTTATGCAAGCCGGAGTACTTCCCGCTCATCACTGCAGCGCCATCATATCCTTGTCCACGGCAGTTTTTTATGTCAAGCCCCTTCTGCTGAATGGAATTCGTTATCAGTTAGTACAATCTAATAGCAGATGAATCCTCAACTTAGATAAATGAGGTAAACGCTTCAACAGCTTTCAGTTCTGATAGCGTTCCATCATTGTAATAATCGATGTTGACGTAACAAAATACTTCACTTAAATGGTCCTTTTTGCTGACATCTTAAGTGGTATCAAGAATAACGGCAAAAAAGAAGCGCTTTGTAGTTCGCTTTTTATATCACGGAGAACTTCTTCAGCTAGTACTGATATTAGTTCATTTTTTATCAAAGAACTTAAATATTTTGAAGAACATTTAGGTAGTTGTAAAAGTTTGTCTAAAACAGTGTGGTATTTGGCGAGAAGCTGTATGATAGAGAGAAAATTGCCCTTGTTATCCTTCGAAAGTTTTTCACTGGATCCGCAAAAATGCAAGTTGCACTGTGCTAATATCAACGTAACATTCACTGGTCTTTCCAAAACATTTTGCCAAAAGTTTGGTTTTTTTCAGCAAAGACCAGTGCAACGCTTCTGTTATTGTCCCCCTGTTTCTTCATAGCTTACATATGATTCACGCCTCCGCATAATTAGTGGAGCTTTCGTCGTATGGAATTCAAATTCGCTGCGATAAATACCTCCAGCCATTTAAATCTGCTATGCCCCAAAAGTTTTGAAGTGGGTAAGAAGTTCTTGGAGAGACATTTTCACGAGAAAAAAATTAGCATGGCTGGCAGTAAACACGGTCCATGCTTGCTGAATAACATAACCAACATCTTCCTAGTTTTAGACCTGATTGTGTTACACAATGGCAATAATTTGTTGAAAATGAACGGCCGTTAAGGAAAGGTCCTTCAGGTTGTTTGGGACCTGCTGCAATAATTGCTTTCTTGAACACTAGTTTACAATAATGGTGGAAAAGTTGTCATTTTTGCTTGCATTTCTTCTTCGTCGTATGGCAGGGTATCTCTGGTCCAGGTCGAAAGGATGGGGACCGAGGGTTTATCCTTTTACCACCCCAGCCTGATGTATTGCCTAGATCAGATGCTGGCAGTGACGGAGTTGAGCCAGCACCTTGTTTCGTCATCCCAAACTATCAGATTGCTTGCATCTGATCCATCTTTAGTAGTATCGGAATTTTCTGTTTCACGAATGCTGACGTCAACAAGTTGAGTAGTAGATTCTGTCTCACGAATGTTGACGTCTTGCTCATCTGCTTTGGATGTTTCTCGTCGACTTAGCCACGAACTCAGTTGCTGAGAGCTTCTGGTTGCCTCAGCTCTTTTTCTCCTGTTAGCTTGTCTCTTTCGTACTTCGCTTTGATAATTTCTTTTCATATTAGATTGAAGTTAACTAGAATTTTAAAATGTTGCTGCTCAAAACCTAAAAAGTTTAATAAATTTAGACAGCGGTTAGTAAGGTTTAATGTAACAAACTCTCTTTGTCATTGCTTTTCTAACTCACGAAATGGTACTGCTGCGAGCGTAAGAATTACGGTATGTCTAGCAACAAAAATCAAATAGAAGCTCAAACCTGACTTTTCAATCACTCAAGTCCAGTTTATTACGAGAAATAACAAATCTGATTACTGACTAATAGAATAAAGTCTAGCACCCATATGGTTAAACTAATTCTATGAAGCTTACTCAAATAGAATAGTCCCTATTCACACAAACTAAGGGGTTAGATCCCATTAACCCTTGAAACTCTAACTCCTGCTTACAGGCAAAACAGAAACACAATGAAACGCTGCCTTTCACGGCACAAATTACGAATCTACCTATTTATATGAAGCGGGCAAAATTTACCAGAAAAAATTAGCAACTTCGAAAAAATACTATATTTCCTTAATTAACAGCATCAGTTGAAAGGACCGATGGCGGAGTGGCATAAACCGCATGAAGCAATTCATGCGATCGTCGATTCAATACCTGAGTCCACCTGACGAGTTCTAATAGGAATGAAATCGGTCGTGGAAGTGGTATTTTATTCAACTGATTGCAGTTAGCCTATATGCATTAATATCAATTAATTAAAAGTAATATCTTAAACAGGCTAACACCAGCTCCTATAATTCGTATTATAACGTAATAAAGGCACTGGCTTGGCTGGGAACTAAAAGCATATATCGCATCAAGCTCACTGTAGTGACCGTGCACCATATATAAGCTTAAAATTAACAGCATCAGTTGAAAGGACCGATGGCGGAGTGGCATAAACCGCATGAAGCAATTCATGCGATCGTCGATTCAATACCTGAGTCCACCTGACGAGTTCTAACAGGAACGAAACCGGTCGTGGAAGTGGTAATTTATTCAACTGATTGCAGTTAGCCTATATGCCTTAATATCAACTAATTAAAAGTAATATATTTTCTGAATTATATTACGAACACAAAAGCCAGCCAGACAGTTACTGTTAAGTCACAAAACCCCAAGTTAAAAAGTTGGTAAACAAGTTATGTTATACGTGATACTACTGAGTAATTGGACTATGAAAGAAAATTGTAGAATTGTCTCGAAACCATCATGTGACATTACGTGTCACGATGTCATAAAGCAAAACTTATCAACAATTACAAGGTAAAACAAAGCGGATAGATATGATACTATATGCTCATTATAGCTATGCTTTATTTAAAGCCTCTAGCTTCTTCACGGTCACCAACTGCACTAAAGGGACCTGATAGGTCGAAAAAGTGTCACTGTCTGCAGTTTGCTAAGTGCATCGCTAGCCTCTTGCATTACTATGAGAGCTTAAACTTATATTACTAAACAGACTTGAGTGGGGGTAGCGCACCGATTACGTCATGGCTAAGTCACAATCGAAACTTTAATTATATCAACAAATACTTCCAAATAAATTAGACGGCTAAATATAAATTAAAATTACTGATAAAATGTAATATTTAATAAGAATAAGTTTACTTGAGCTTTCAGCGAAAATATCTTCCAATAAAATGTAGCAATGCACAAGGCCCCCTCGTGCTGGGGCCCCGGTGCATTGCACCGGCTGCACAGGTGGTAGTTACGGCCCTGCTTCTGATATATCAATGTAACTGGCCTGCGAGCATTTTTGACAAAAATTTGAAAGAACTGCTGATTTGGCACATCAATATCAAATGCAACATATGATAAACTGTGCAGAAGTCTGTTCTGTCATCTAGGCTCCAGCATGCAATCTAGTAGGGTTGTTCAAATTGGGGTCATTTTTTAAAAGTTAAGTTTGCATCAGCTTTTTCCATCCTGCAGACCTAAAAAATAAGTTTAATAAAAAAGTATTTGAATCCGATTTTATCTTGCTTCTCTTCCTTAGAATTTTCTTTTCGAAATTTCGCCTCCAAACGCGTTGATTAGAAGAATTCCAAAAGTTTAAGCATCTTGTGCTATAGACCTTTTCATAGATTTATTTCGTTGGGTTTGAAGCTGTAATGTTGGTAAAAAATGTTATTTCATCATGTTTATTTTAATTTGTATCGTTATTAAATCCCCTTTCCTCAGAAAGACGCCCCGAAATTGCGGGAAATCACCGAGCAATCAATTTGGAAACATCAAAATTTACAATTAAGTCTATTTTAAGGGGAAAAACTTATTCCAAGAAGAAAATTTAAAAACGAGATAAATACAGCAGTAGTTTTTCATGCTGATATTTCCCAAATCAGCATAAAATCAAAACAAAATTCAACAACAGTTGGCAAAAAAGAGGAAACAACGGCAAAACGTTACACGTTAAAAATATGCGCTTGAAATAATACATTAATTAAATTAAAAATTGTGGAATCGTCATTGCTCGTAAAATCTAGCTCAAAATAGTGAAAAACAGCCACGAGAATGAAGCATAAACAAGTTTTTCAAACAGCAACATAACAAATATTAATTGCAACTTAATATTCAGCACTTACAAAAACTGAAATCATTTCGTCAACCTGTCATGGTGAGCTGTGGCTGCCTGAACCTCCACTTTAATTGTTGTTAGAGATTAGGAAATAGGTTCATGATGACAATAACTTGGGTAGGAAAATTTTTTTGTATCTAAAGGTATTCTCAATGTTTTTCAAATGCTTGGAATATTGCTGTTCTTTATTCGTTTTTGTCAGTAAAAATTGTGGCATACTTCGTTTTAAGTTGGACCCCTCTTTTCTTTTCATCATTCACAACTTTTGCAGTATTGACATAGGCATTCATTTTATGGTATGTTAGAGATGTAGTCCATTCTTTAACAGGCCATTGCAAACATTTGAGTTCTGTGGCAAAATGCTTCGGGAGAAATTTGAAGCTCAACCAGGTGGGTTTAATGATGAGTATTTGCCAGAGTGTTTTATGAAAAATACAAAAATTTTCGGCGAAATTCCAATGGTCATACTGTAATTAGTAGTTATTCAGCTGTTGCTGCCTTCCTATCATCACTCAGTGTGTTGATGTCAGAACACACGGAGTGCATAGCAGTTTCTTGCACAAAATATCATGGGGGCTTCAATAACTTTTGCAAGATACCTGTAGGAACGATTAAATCAAATTCTGTTAATCAAATCGTGTTGCGAATAAAACGCCGGTCATTTAAACCGGCATTGTTTCAGTTACTAGAATGCGATCAAGAGGTGCATAAAATAATCAAAGAAACAAATTTGTTTGCTACCCCAATGCAATTTGAGATCATGGATAAGTCTTTTGTTCAGCTTACACGTACATTTTCGTGGATACACAAAGATCTCCATCCATCTGGCGTTGAGTGTTGCTACTGTTTTGTAATGCATTGCTTCTGATAGCTGAGTTGCACCAAGTAATGCAAAAGTATTTTTGCGCATTCTTTGTAGTCATTTTGCACAATTTCTTTTTTGCGTTGCATCAAATTGTTCAGTTCGTCAATTACAACCATTGCATTCTGTTAATGGGAAGAATATGGTACATTCAGCTCTCAAAGTGGTTTGGTTTCGTCTTAATTTTTCTAATTTTGTTGGAATTCTACAAACAGTGGTTTTCTTGTCCGATTGTAACTGTACTAAAACAGTCTTTTCCATGCTGCTCCAACATTTAACTCATATGCATGATGTAGAGGAGTTTTCTTTGCACTAAGCCTACCAACAATTTGTCCCCTTTGTTTTTCAAGATATTGTTCCTGGATGTAATGTCAAACACCAATGTAGCAAGCGAATGGGTCAACAAGATTCCACTTCATCAAGATGTTGAACGTCGCTTTGGTTTGAGCATTGCCAGTAGCATTTGCAATTTTTTGAATTACAAGCAGTTTGCAATTTTTATAAGATGGTGCCAAAGAAACAATTATAGCTAGAGCCTCGAAGCTGTTACCCAGTCGGTGTTTCGTTAATTTGCCTCCAATGCAAAGCCATATTTTCAGGATGGTTTTTTTGCAAATTTGTTCAAAACACACAGGACTATCTTTAAGCGATTTCTTTTCCGAAACCACTAGAGGGTTGATCTTGACAAGACAATACCTATGAGGTCACCATCGCACGATTTAATGACTGTGCAGAAAGCATCGTGGCATTGTTCTTAAATGTTTTTATAGTGTCAAATACTTAAAATATTTTAGAATTATCAATCAAAATTGGTGGCCCCTGGAGAGGAATTTAGTCAGATGCAATCATTTGGGCGGTTCTTTTTTTTAGGGTGAATGTAAAGGTTAATTTTGAGCTTGAGTTAGTAGCATCACTGTCTTTTGACAAAGATGTAGTTAAATTACAGTCTTTACCTATCATCGATTTTGTGTTGATTAGATGTTTTTTTACTTTGCTCTGCAATTTTCCGTTTTACTTTTTCAAAAAAACTTTATCTTACTTACTTATGAAGGCATTTCATGGACCCTGTTGATTTTCATAAATGAGTAAACGTATATTCAATTTTTTGAAACAAAAACCTGCTGATTTAAATGACTTGTATTACACCTGTTGATTCAATGTCACCCAATTTATTGAGATTCTGTACGACGCTTTTTTTGTTGCTCAGGATCTTTACTTTATTCTTGTTTTTTTTCGGGGTCATCCATTTTTCCCAAACTTGCTTGAAGACAGTCCTTCTCTTTTCTATTGTCTTTATTTTATTTATATTCTAAAAAGTAAAAACGTTTTTGGTGCCTGTGATAGGATTATGCTTGTTGTGGATAAAAAGCTCTCTTTTACATTTAAAACATACTGCAGCAAAATTGACCGTTTTGATCCAATAATTGATTCAACTGATCGCTCAATAAGACAATTTCTGCCATCGGCCTGGCAAATAGACGTTGGTCCAACTTTTTCCTTTTTAGCTGTAGCCATATCTCACTTGCAACAATTTTTCTTTTGAAGACAAAATTAAAGTTTTTGCCAAACAAATTCAGCAAAGCAGAACCGAATGTCACCTTACTAAGATCAAATATAGCAGCCATTCCTCGTATGTCGAGTGTAACGATATTTCAACCAGATTACTTCGTTCTTTCGACAATTTATTATTCAAATTTAACGTTTCGCTCCCCTTAGTTACCAAGGAGCTTCTTCAGAACACGGTAGATGTTAATAATGTAACATACAAACTGTGCAACATAAAAATATAGACTACCTGTATTACTAAACACTAAAAATTATTTATCAACAGGGCAAGCAATCACGTAATAACAAAAATACTGTTACATCACAGATACAGGAGTGACCAAGTGAAAAGTGTTGTGAGAAACATAAAACATTATTTATTGGAGACAAACACACTATAAACAGTCGGAAAATTTGCACCATCATTGCGATTAATAACATTACATGAACAAGCCTTCTGAATTATCAAAAAACTTTCCGCAACGCGACGTCTGTATGTATGTGATTCTGACTTCAGTATTTTGACATTATATGCAAACGAATAATTCTGACTTGATATTATTAAACTCTACATATTTCCCAGTAAAAATCATGCTCAGGTACTTAGTAGATGCTGGAGTCCATTGTAATACTGTTACAATGGACCCTGATAGTAGTCGTCCATTTTGTGACCAAGTTTGACCAAGTTTCATCTTTCCATCAACTACTCACACCAAAAAGACACTGATCTAATCTAGTTCAAAACCTGTGTTTCCTCGTTTCTGCAGCAGTGAGATTTACATATTCTTGTACAGTGATGCAACCTGATTATTCAGCACTTACTAAAAGTTACTTACTTAGGTTAAAAACAGCTTTTTGAAGATATTTTTCGTCTGGCCGAAATTACAATTCTATTGCTTTGTCTGATACATCCAACGTATTAAGCAAATTTGTGATCACTTTATAGACTTTCTGTAACGCATAAAGCGCGAGAAATCTGAACTGTTACAATTGACCCGCGTTACATTTGTCCCGGTCTCCCCTATGTCTCGTGAGTAAAGCCGCCACATCCAGCAGAACTGAGATTTTTAACCGACATAATTGACCGGTAACCTTGCCGGGCGACACTGGCAGAGCCTCTAGTTTATAATATCAATAAAAATGCTTATCACGGCAACTTTAATTGGTTGCAAAAAATTGGATTTATAAGCCAATTGTCATTTGCCAGATCGAAAATGTTTTTTGATTCAGTGTTAGTGATGGGACAAGTACTCGAAATCGGAATCTAGAATCGAAAATATCGGTACTTTTTCTGGTATCGGAATTGGAGAGTTTTAATCGAATTTCCGATTTTGGAAACGATTCTTTGGAATTCGTATGTTTGCAACCTAAATTACAATCTAAGAGTATTAGGACTTGAATATGAGTTAATTTTTCTCTTTGCAAATAAATGTCAAAGCTGACTTTATTACTGTTTATTAATAGCAGACCCTTTTTTAACATTTACTGATATGGAATAAAGTTGCTTGAATAGACTATCACTGCTAGGGTTTGATTACTGTTTTCCAATTTTAATTGACTTGAATATAAATAAATACTTTCAAGAAATTTACCTGAATATTTTTTTTTCTAAACATTTACTCTTTTCATTTCATTTTATTATATAAGAAACTTTTTTCTTTTTTGCTATAACAAAACCATTTATGGTCCTTCTAAATGCATAATTAATAAAAATACTTTTTCCAAAAAGTATTTGTTTTTTAAATCAGCTTCAGTGTCTAAAAATTATCATGAATTCATTGCATGTATCGGAATCGGAATTTTAATGAGGTATCGGGACTTGTATCGAAATCGTTATAAAATTTGGTATCGTCCCATCACTATTCAGTATTCAGCTTAGATATGTTTTCCAATCAGTTACGCCAGTGTACACAAAAACCAACAAATTGGAAAAACTTACAGAAAGTTAACTACACAAAAAATTTCAGCCATCTTAGTTCTTTACACGCTGCGTAGTTACTTTATTTTGCCTCATTTTTAGGCGATCTCAAAGTTTTCTAACGTGTAATTAACTTAAGTTTCTGCTGCAAATGACGTAGCTTCAGCAAAAGAAACAACCAGCAAGCAAGAGCCTCAACTGGACTAAAAGATATCGACCGTCAGAGGCTGAATGATAGTCTAGAAATAGGATGCCGTCACAAATTAACAGAATATATCTGGAGGACAAATAATGCGTGCTGCTATGAACAAAATCTAATTATGTGAAACATGCGAGTAATTCTGCCGAGACAAGAAAAATCTGACCTTTTAAGCCAGTGGCTCTCAAACTATGAGTCACGACTCCTTACAGCGTCGTTTTAATTTCGGGCCGTATTCGACCCGCTAACCAGTTTATTCCGGTCAGCCAGACACTTTGCTCATGAGGTGTAATTTTATTATTACTGTACTACAATAAATTTTAACAATATACTTTTGCATTAACTACGTAAATTACACTGCATCCGACCCTCCAGTGGCCAGGCAGTCGCGAAATCGGCACTCGGGTCAAAAAGTTTGGCCACCCCTAAAATAGATAGATACCTTGTACTGTAGAACGGCTAGCAACCCTCCCTATGTTGCGCTGTCTAGTGTGTCGCAGGTACAACACGCTTTATTAAATACGTGGCGTTGAAAGAAGTTTGAAAATCATTGTTATTGGCGAGTAGATATTACCAACAAAGCCCCGTTGTGATAGACAAATTCTTCGGTACAAGGAAAGAGTTAAGCCTTGTCTATTTACCACCTATTATCACTTACTTGTTTTGGCAGCTTTTTTCAAAAACATCTGGGTTGCTTTGTAGTATGTCATACCAAGTTGTCAATTGGCTTGCTAGCTTTGACACATTTGGCTCAGCACGTTGTGTAAGTTCTAAAGAAATAATTACTCAACAAATATTGTCTGCATAGCACTGTCATAAACGACTGCATAACAACTTGGAAAAAAATCATACCATATGTGTGAGAATAGTTGATTCAAAACATCCAGAAGTATTGAAGCTATGATTATGCAATTTGTTGGAGTTTTGCTTCATTTTTTACAATAAATGGCAATAGTCTCTGCCTCAATTGGTTCAACTTCTCTCACAACCCAAAGTAAAACTTTAATGTTGATTGCCTCTGTTTTACCTTTTATAACTTCATTTTCGTCTTCTGAGGTGTTATCATCACTAATAAACATATCTTCATCAAAGTGACCATCACTCAAATTGTCCGATTTGAAATCTTTTTTCGCTAAAGCACGTTTCGTCAACAACGTAAATTTGATGAGTTAAGATCAGTAAAATGTAATATTGGTAGCTATTTGTCATTCATCATGCCAATTGATTTGACAAAAATAAAACAACCACTAAGGCAAGAGTAACAGAAACTCATGCAGTAATAATATCATCGTAACGGCATAAGAGGATACAGGTGAACTGTACTAGTACACGGTGTATTAAACATTTAGAAGATAGTTTTTAGATTTCATCTGGCTAAAAAGAGGTTTTAATGGAAAAACTTTCAGCTTCTGCATTACCTGCTACATCAGCTGTAGCATGATTCATACTGTATGAATTTATAATCACATAGGCTAAACTAGTGGTCTGCGAAATTTGTTTTAGGCTACCCCAGTTTAAACAAAGACAAAAGCTGCTAGTACGTGCAACGGTGTTCAAGATCAGCTTGTTAAGATTAAAAGACCCTTAAATACTTGTGATATATTCAAATATTAAAATACAGACTTGGGCGTACAACAGAAATTTCGCAAGGATAACAGTTAAAACCAAAAATGTAAACCACAGATTGCATCACGAGAACGAGTCGTCGAAGAAAGTGCGGCGTGAAAAATCCGTATCAGTACAGGAAAAAGTAAGATGTGAAGTGTGCTAAGTCGGATGACGGCTGGATTGCACGAAGGGTTTTAATTCAGTCAATTCTGGTAAGTTAAGCAGTCAAAAAAAAGGTGAAGCAAAGAAGGCGATAGAGGACTTAAATGAAATGACGAGGTAGAACAAGGAATTTAGGCGTAACAATAACTTTTAAAAAGTTTCTGTCTTTTGTCCTTCTGGTAAGTTTGATGATGATTTTATCTACGTTAATGTTTCGTCAGTCAAAACGGTCAACATTATTAGCGCAAAAAATAACAAATCATTTAAAAGTACAAAATGAGGGTAGCCCGAACTATCAAACAGACCAGAATTTGCTCTCGCCATAAACTATAAATCAGTTTTTACAAGAAAAAGTAGCGAATTTTTTTTATGAGATAACTGGCGACCTTCAAAAAAGTTTAAGCGACCCTACTTGGAGTGGCAACCCACAGTTTAAGGATCACTGGACTATGCCAAGAAAAAACAATTAGAGAGGATTGCCACATTGGCGCATGCCTCCGGCGGAAGATAGAAGTACTGTATCTACAGATAAGTTGCAAATTAATTCACCTGCTTGCGGTGGGTCTGGTATTCTTGCAGTTACATTTTCCGAAGAAGAATTTGAACTTGTTTGTTGTACACTGGACACTTTTGCTATTGGTCTGGACCTGGTCACTTTAATCGTATAAAGAGCATCGTCATACTCAATATCGATAACAGCTCTTCTTGTCAATTCTTGCATGTCTGAAACAGATTATTTGTATAGTAATGCAAGAGGCTAGCGATGCACATAGCAAAACTGCAGACAGTGACACTGTTTCGACCTATCAGGTCTGTTTCGACAACTGCACTGAAGAGATCAATAAAACTGACATTTTACACTGAAACTTTTCAAAAGTAGAAATTAGTTTAGTTACCTGACACAATGAAGAGAAATTTTCCGCTTTTAGGAGGCTGTAGGAATTTTAGTTTTGCTTGGCAACTCTTTTTGCTGAGCTGTTGGCCAAACTTTATAAAAACTCAGATTAATGGAAAATCACCACTACTCAAACTTGTGAATATATGTCAAATGCAAAATAGAATGGCGTTAGGGCTATACGGGAAACAGCGCGTGGAGAATGTTATACATGTAGCGAAACAGATTTGGCTGATTAAGGCCAAAATTGAGGGCGTTGAAATTGGCTTGGAGCGTGCGAGCTACAAGTCGGTCAAAGCTCGCTATCAAAGGGATGCAGTTTATCCCAAACTGCTTCAGTCAAAAGCGATTGTTCACAATTCAGTATTATCTACTGGTTGGAATAAACGTTACGATAATCCCCGTTTTAGAAAACTTGTTTAACGTATTTAGGCACACGGCAATAGTTGGGAAAAGACTAGTAACTTTAATCGAAAAATAACAGCCAAACAACTTGTTTAAAACATACTGCGAACGTTTCGGCCTTCAACTGGTGCCATTTTCAAAGCAAATAATGTAGAACAAACAGGTTGACTAGCAACTACGCCGTACTGACACCTAAAAAAAAAAGGAGCACACAAGAAGCGATGGTCACGCGTCAAATAAGCGGAGAGGAAAGGATTTGGAGTCTAAAATTAAACTACGTTTCAATTGCTGAATGTAAATGTAAATTGCTAAATTTAGACCCCTAATCCTTTCCTCTCTGTCTACTTAACACGTGACCATCACTTCTTGTGAGTTCATTTTTTTGTGTCAGTATGGCGTAGTTGCTAGTCAACCCGTTTGTTCAACATTATTTGCGTTGAAAACGGCACCAGTTGAGAGCCGAAACGTTTGCAGTATGTTTTTAACAAATTGCTTGGCTGTTATTTTTGTTTAGCGCATTTTTTCCGGATTTTTTAAAGGTTGAGAATCACTGGTTTGATGGCTAAAGTTTTGTTGTGTTTGCTACATTTCTGTTTCGTTATTTTGTGTTATACCATTGATTTATCACACGAAAGATGAGTAGAAATATTGTTCATTTATGGTTTTCTGCGAATACTTGACTGTTTTTTTGAGACTGAACTTCTTAGGCTGAACAAAACATTTTAATTGTAATTTATTTTCAACGGTAGTGTCGTACTTTACATAATTTCATGGTAAAAAGCTGCAATGCACCGACTGGATTTCAGATTAATAGTGAATTCTGTAAGTTTAACTTTGGCTGTTGACAGAGATGGGAAGTACAGAGTACAATGATACCGTGGTAATGTGCCGCGGTAATTTTTAAAATTTGTATCGTTTGCTTGTACCGCTGCATTTTTTACTGAATTGTACCTGGTTCTTTGAAAGGTACTTTTTTAGCGATTAAAACTGTTTGCTCCGTATCGGTTCAAAGGTCAAATTCATTTTAAATCGTCTGCTCTTGCCGTGATTCGTTGATGCGTGTCTTGTTTTTTTCTATCACAGCGGTTAGCTGTACCGTACTCCGCATGTGCTCAGATGCTGCATTGGGGTTACTAGGGGTGGCGGTGCACAGTTTGCAGGTTTTGATTGCGTGGATCAAATACAATTGAGATTGTGTAAGCGATGTATATTCATAAAATTAAAAAATACTTTTTTTAAAAAATAAAAATACCGTTTGAAAATTGGGTGCAGATGACTTAGTTTTAATGAGAAAATATGAAGAATTAAAGAGAAATGTTTTGAAAGAAGCGCTAAAGAGCAAGTAGCAAAAAGTTAACAAAACGACTAATGTGATGTTGAGTGATACGCAAAGGGAAATTCTTTGGCTTAAGGAACTTTTTAAAAATACCGCACCAGTACTGCGGTACTTTTATTTTGTACCGTGCCCACCTCTGACTTTTGAATGGTATTTTGCATGAGGTTTGAAAATCTGCACAAAATGGTTGCAAGTTCTTGCTTTTAACGTCATGCAGCAAACTATACTGTATATGCAAGCAAAATTCAATTCTTCTGTTTTTACAATAAAGCACATAGTGCTCGACTTCGCTTCCTTATATCTACTGTGGGGCCAACATTTTTTCTCAATTTACTAAAAGGCCTTTCAATTACAATACCGGTATTCATTATTAAAACAAGTTGAGTCTTGGAGCATAAATATGGAATTTATTTGCAATTCTTTGCAAAAAGAATAAAGCCAAAATGCTGGTAAACATTTCATTAAAACGTTTCGCTTTTACACTAACAGCATCATTAGTTAAATAGTCGATTTATTTAACTGATGATGCTTTTAGTGTAAAAGCGAAACGTTTTAATAAAATGTTTACCAGCATTTTGGCTTTATTCGTTTTACCAAAAAAAAAATTTGAGTCTTTTATTCATGAAGTATGCTACAATACTCAACAAACTTCAAGCTTTTTGACAAATTGTTTTTAAAAGTGTTGCTGCAAATGGTAAACGGCATAAAAGCTTTTGCTGTTTTTTGAAGTGGCAACTTCAGTTTTTTCTTGCTACTTTTTTAGTAGTTTCAACACTTATTTCATCAGTTTTAACAATACGCTTTCGTAATTCAGCCAAAGCTTTTGGGAATCCGCCCCGAACGCTTTTGGGGGTGCCTACGGCACTCTCCAAGACCCCCTAGCCTGTTGTGGCTGCCCTTCTATTGATTCAACCCACCAGCCACGACAGGTTACACCTGCTCAAAAAATGTGACAGCTTCTGTAACGATTGGTCAGGGGCAAAGTTAATGATAAATTCATTAAAAATAGATTTTGCCGCAAAAATATCAATTCTAACTGCACTAAAGAGCTACCTCTGATCACTTAACCCCCAACCTTAATTGTTATGCGTGACTAAATCAAAAAGCGTTGATAAATCTATAAAATAAAATCTTTGTCGTTGAAAAAGATATGACAGTTCTCACCCGCAGCAAAAACAAGATCCACTTCAAATTTTCCAGGAATTATTTTGTTGTCCGGCGTTTTCCATTTTTTTATACTTTTTACAGCTGCTGGATCATCTTTGGACAAAGTTTTAATAACTTCGCTTCTAAGCAACTTCAGTGGAAAGTCGGGAGGTACGCCAGAAATTGTTACAGTATTTGAAACTGGATGCTGGTTTTCAGATTCAAGCATGGCTTTTTAAAGAAGCTATGTATCACAGCTTATATAGCAAAGGAAATACACGGCTGAATCACCTCATAGCAAACAATTTTCATTAACTTCAAACAAAAATTAATAACATGCTGAGATGGAAAAGGCATACCGTTACTACTGAAAATATTGCTCCCTTTATCTTGATCTACACACTGCACAAGCGCATGCCTGTAAAAGATATCTTTGGGGCTGATGCTTTTACAACTGTCTTCAGAGGCGGCAAAACTTTCACAAAAAGGGGTTAAATTTGTGATTTTATGGTTACAATATTCATTCTAGAAAATTAGAAGGGTTACCTTTCCATGTCTCTCAATCTCTCTTGAACATGTAACTTTGTAAATATGCCCAGGGCAGAAAAACGGAACTAAACTTCAAATTAATCATGTACTTTCTCTGGTTGCTCACAACAAAAGCAAACTGGTGTATTTCGCAATTCAGCTTGCTTTGTTTTCTTTGCTGGCTCGCGAACGCAGCAAACGAATCCAAGTTTGACCTATGACGTAAATCGCGAATGTTTGCTTGAGCTTCGGGCCATGGTTTAGGGAAAAAACCGAAAGCATAACCATGGTTTTGATCGACTGATAGTTGCAGCCCGTAACGGCTGACTGATTCCGCAAGTTTCATTGTTAACTGATATTACTTTTAATTAATGGATGTTAAGGCATATAGGCTAACTGCAATCAGTTGAATAAAATACCACTTCCACGACCGGTTTCGTTCCTATTAGAACTCGTCCGGTGGAACGAAACCGGTCGTGGAAGTGGTATTTTATTCAACTGATTGCAGTTAGCCTATATGCCTTAACATCCATTAATTAAAAGTAATATCTTAAACAGGCTAACACCAGCTCCTTTAATTCGTATTGTTAACTGAGTTATTACTGAAAACAAGACACACCTTACTAGGTTTTGCGTTAAAAACAGAGGTTCCGAACTTGTAATACGCGGAAGCTTTCCAAGTGGTACGCGGAAGGTTTCCTAGAGATACGCGATATGTTTTTCAAAAATGAAAAAAAAAATTTTAACTGAAATTCCAACACAGAGAAATGTAGTAAAGTGAATTTGGCTCCAGTTCATTTTCCTTTGCTTTTCAACTGTAATACAGGCAGTCCTCGCTCAACTACGATCTAGTTTAGCGACGACTCGGAACCACGACCGCCGGTCATTACGTATTGAACGTACATGCACTGTGTTGATTTGTTCTGTATCTTTTGTCACTTTGAATGAATAAAAAAAATATCAAGTCTGTGTTTTTATATTTTGCTACCAAGAATAAAATATTACCAATTTTATTTAATTAAATGTGCAATGTACATAATTAGATATGCTCATACATGTATGTCCCTCAATGGGTCTTCGTTTAGCGATAAAATCGCTAAACAACGGAGTCTTCAGTACGATACTCCGTCGTTAACCGAGGACTGCTGTACATGTAAATTTGAACATACAGTATGTGTATAATGTAGCATACTGCTACTGTACGTCGGCTAGCTCGCTTGGCGACTTTTTTTTCTGTAGTATATCTGCAGCAGCAATAAGCTGCAACACGATCAAATATTCTAGCTAGCGTGTTAAACAATGTCTCCAGTAACGAGCGCACAGCTGGTTAAAGCTTATTATGATGTAACAGACGCGGAAAGAACTGGTTCACAAGATTTTTAGAAAGGAATGTGATTGGCTTATAAACGAGAAACTTCTGGAAGTTTTTTTGTCAGTTTAAATAAGATCGCGTGTGCCTTATATCTTTTTTTATTGGCGTTTGGGAGCTCATTTAGTGATAGACTGATAGAGGGCTTGTAAATTTCGAAATAGAATTCTGCTGTCCTAGCTACAGTAGCTATATTTTTATCTGCTGTATTACCTGACTATATTTTTCTTTGTTGTTGGAAAGTGGCCAAGCCCGCCTAAGGTGGTTTAAATCAGAGCAGCCTTGGTGCCGATCCTAAGCCCGGATAAATGTGAACGGTTGCGACAGGAAGGGCATCCCGCGTAAAACCTAGTCAAATGTTTTCAATGCGCTTCGTATCTGACTTTTTACCGGATCGGTCGAGGCCCGGAATAACAACGACCATTACCAGTGACTGGGAACCAAGGGCCACTGGTGAACATGGTACTTGAATGCAGAGAAGAGGTGGAAAGCAATAGAGAAGAAAGAAGGAGAGAAATGATGAGAGGAAGAACGCTAAGACGATCAAGCTGAATGTTGCGACGTTAACCGTAGGAACCATAACCGGGTAAAGAAAGAAAAGTGGCGGACCTTATGGAGCAAAGTGAGGTAGACATACTGTGTATTCAGGAAACTCGCTGGAAGGAGGAGAAACAAGATGCACAGGTGGAGGATACAAAATGTGGTACTGTGGAAGCGGAAACAAAAGCAATTGTGTGGGAATTATATTGAAAAAGGAGCATGTGGACAAGGTAGTGGAATTGTGGAGAGTAACAGACTGGATAATATGTTTGAAGATCGAGCTTGATGGTGTTATGTTGAATGTTATCAGTGCGCATGCGCCGCAGGTGGGGACCATACGTAAAGAAAAGGAAGCATTTTGGCTGGACTTAGATGAGACAGTGGAAAAGATACCAAAAAATGAAAGAATTGTGGTGGAAGCACACCTGAATGGGCACGTAGCAGAAGGGAATAATGGTGATAAAGAATGCATCAACATGGATTGGGGAAGAAAAACAACGAAGGATAAGCAGTGACGGATTTTGCTTAGAGAATTGCACTAGCGATTACTAACACCTACTTTGCAAAGAAACCAGCGCACAGAGTCACCCACAACTGTGGCGGACGCAGTTCGCAGGTGGATTCCGTTATGGTGCGACAACGAAGGATCAAGGAGGTGGTGGATACAAAGGTTATTGTCGGTGAAAGTGTAGCGAAACAGCACAGAATAGTAGTCAGTGCGATAATCATCTAGACGAAGTGGAAAAAGCATCAAAACCAGTAAAGAGAATAAAATGGTGGAAGCTGAAAGACTCAAAAATCAAGAACAAATTCAAAACGGAAATGATTAAAAGTAAAATACTTGGTGGATAGGAAGACTGGCAAAGAGTAGCTGAGGTGATACGGAGAATTGCCAGACCAGAACAGGGTGAAACATCGGAAAAAATTAGCACTGCAGGTCGACGGGAGACGTGGTCGTGGAACCAGGAAGTCCAGGAGAAACTAAAGGATTCTTATCCGTCAGAAAAGCTAAAGAGGTATGAGATACCATCAGAGATGATGCAAGCAAGTTGGCCTGTAATAAATACTGCAAGAAAACGAGCTAAGAGAGAAGTGGCAAGAAACAAGGCATACGAGAAGCTGTACGAAAAATTTGGAAACAAAGAAAGGGGAAAATGAGCTGTTCAAGATAGCAAAGCAGAGCAACAGACAAAGCAAGGATGTACAACAAGTAAGAGTAATCAAGAGTAAAACTGGAGAGATGCTGATGTAAGAAGAGAAAGTAAAACAAAGATGGAAGGAGTACTTTGACAACTTACTCAACCAAGAAAACCTCAGAGAAAGAAGAGAATTGACAACAGAAGAGAGAGAGAGAGGGACGTGGAAGATATCTCTGAAGAAAAGGTCAGGGCTGGGTTGAAGAAGGGAAAGGCTCAAGGACCTGATGACTTACCAGTAAAAGCATGGATCGCTCTTGGGAATAAAGGTGCGGAGTTTTTAATAAACTTCTTTAACCCTAGGATGCACGACCTTTTCGGTTTCTTACTTTTCACGACCAGGGTCAAATTGACCCTAATGCATTTTTGCTGGAAGTTAGCAACAATGTTCTATAATATGACGTAAATAACACAATAAAAGATCACAGAACCGATTTTAGTTGGTTTATTGAACAATAACAACATGAAATGACAACATGGTAGTGAACGAGGTAACACAAACACAAAGGTGTAGCAGTGCACTACTTTTCTCATTCTGCTTTGCATTTTATGCAAGTCACCAGAGTGGTGCTGTGCTCCGTGCAGACAGCCTCATGACATTGTGAGCAGTAGCATCGTACTTTTCGATCTTTTGAGTAAAGGCAAATGTGGCATCTTTTACGCTTAGAAGCAGGGGCTTGCTGCTGTTGCACCGGGTTTGAATAGTTGAAGGTCAAGCCACACCTCTTCATTGCCTCTTTGATTGGTTTCTGGAGCGATGGTGTAGCTTGGCGCCTTATCATGAACGGCATCACAAGTTGTTTCGTGAGATCTTTGATGAACAGTCTCCTCACATGGGTCACGCCCGACATGTAATTAGGTTGCAGTGCTTTGAATATCGTTAAAGCATTCAGGGCGGCGATGTCCAGCATGTTATGCCAGAGAACTGTTGGCCACCTCCGTGTCATCCTTTTGCAAGAATAATTTCTTACCATCTGATCTACAGTATCCACGCCTCCTTTAGTCTGGTTGTAATAAAGAATGATTTGTGGTTTTTTCTTTTCACCGCCATCCACAGATTTGTCGCTGTGCATTGAACTGAGGAGGATAACCGCTTTTGCCTTTTTGGGGCAGTAGCTTACCATGGTCAAGTTGTTGTTGAATCCGAACTCTGAGCTATGTACTTCTCTTGACTTGGATGGCTTCATGATAGCTGGTATGTCTCGTTTGCATTTACGGAGAGTTCCCACGATAGTTAGGTTTTCCTTCAGAAGTTTTTCAGCCAAAGGTACGGTTGTGAAAAAGTTGTCCATGGTAATATTGCGACCTACAAAAATATCGAAAATACAAACTAAGTACAAGAACAAAATAATGGTAAAAATTATAAACACTGCTGCAAGTGAAAGATACATTGCTAGTTTACAGTTGCAAGCTTATGATTACCTGATTGTTTTATTCCGGAGCTGAGCCGAAGGACAATGTTTTCTCCCAAATTTTTCTGAATTGCTTCTCCTGGTTGTTTACCCAAGTAGATAATGCCATCAATTGCGAACGGCATGAACGAATCACACAACCAAAATATCTTTATTCCATATTTTGCGGGCTTGCTCGGCATGTATTGTTTGAACTTGCACCTCCCTCTAAATGGTATAAGTTGTTCATCAATTGTCACACATTCACTAGGGATAAATGTTGTTCTACAATTGCTCAAGAACAACTCCCATATGTGCCTAAATGCAGCCATGTGATCAGTTTTTAACCTTTCAGCCCTGGTCCGTTTATCATCAAATCGAAGCAGCCTCCGAATATCTTCGTATCTTCGAACCGCCATCGTGGCTCTATACATAGGGTTTTGAAGTGGATCTGAAAAGAGTTCTCTCACGGCAACATCCCAATTTTTTTCTACGCCTGCCAGCAGAGTCAGTCCAATAAAGGCCACAAATTCCTCATAGTCAATTTTTTTCCACTCTTTTCCTCTTGCTGCAGCTACTCGACGACCTTCTAAATTAGTGCATTGGATTACTTCATCAATGATGTCACGTGTTATCAAAAATTCAAAAGCATCTCGTGGTGTTGCAATTCTGGAACCTCTTACAGGACCAGGCCGTTGTCTCAAAAGATTGAAAGATCTTGTTTGTGACCGTGATGGGGGATTTTCACTCCAATAAGTTCCTGTTTTCCCCATTCTTTCCGACTGAAATGCAGCTGGAGCATCGATTTCTGACTCTTCTGAAGATTCATCTTCGGATTCCGATCTTGATTCCTACGAAAGCAAACAAATCTTATTGAATAGATCAAGGAAAATGGGTATAAAATTTACTACTGCCAAGTTACTCACCCAGTCTGAATCATGATTTACAAAGCTAGGGTCATCATCATCTTCTGAAATTTCTGATTCCGAATCGGTTTCCAGAATACCATCTTCAGCTTGTGCAAGCACAACTGCCTCATCGAGTGAGATTGTTGCATAGTTGCTAGATTCAGCCATTTTATTTGCAATAACTCTACTTACGATCTGAACAAAACTGCCGTTTATACTTTCTACACCTTTGAACTGGAAGTAGGCTTTAGCCAATGGCCAGTCAGCGCAGGCTACCTAAACTTACAAAAATGAACTTGTGAATTACACCTATTTCTGGCTCCTTCAGTTTGCCTAGTAATATCTATAAACCTCTCTAACTTTCAGCGACACAGCTCACGCAAAACACAGTTTAGAAGATGTAACCTTATTGGAAAATTCTGTTTCTGCCACATCCTGCTTCTACCACCTTCTAAACGTCCTGTTTAGAATACAATCTTGAATGTTACATCGTTGAGGTAGCTCAATTATTACCACACAGACAACCACTATTGTCTCACAAAACAATGGGCCGCAAACAATCATGCTGGAGACGGAGATTCTCTTTCCAAATGCTCAGCTAAGCTCTTTTATCACATGAAATGCACTAGGGTCAATTTGACCCTGGTCCTGCATTCTTGGGGTAGTGGCGAAAAACACCCTATCTCTCAAATCTCAAGCACGATCATGGAACAAGCACATTTAGAATACGTGTGAAAAGAGTTGATTGAAGATGTCAGGGAACCCAGGGCAGTGAATTTATTCATGTGAAAAAATATTTTTAAAAAAGTGATGAGCAGGGTCAAATTGACCCTGGGTGTGCATCCTAGGGTTAATAGACTCCTACAAGGGGAGAAGATGCCAGGAGGAGCGTGCTCATACCTTAAATGGAGGAAAAGCATGCTCGTACTTTTGTACAAAGGTAGAGGTGACATCAAGAAATGTGGAAATTATAGGGGGATCAAGTTGATGAACCACACTATAAAATTGTGGGAGAGGATGATAGAAGCAAGGATGAGAAAGAAGGTGACGATTGCTGAGCAACAATTTGGGTTCGTGCCAGGAAAAAGTACCAACCATGCAATCTTCTGTTTGAGGATACTGTTGGAAAAGTGGACTGAAGTGCAGAAGGCAGTGCACTCTGCTTTTATCGACTTGGAAAAGGTATACGACAGGGCACCCAGAGAAGAACTGCGGGAATGCTTGCGGTTAGCTGAAACATCAGAGTGCTACATAAGGATTATTAAGGATATGTATGACGGAGCGATAACAACTGTGAGAAGTGCAGCAGGGTTGACCGAGGAATTCATGGTAGATGTTGGACTTCACAGGGCCCATTCCTTTTTGCCATCATCATGGACAAGCTGACGGATGACATCAGAAAAAACGCACGATGAGATATGCTGTTTGCAGATGACATAGTGCTGCCTAGGCAAAATCATAGAAAGCTAGAAGATGATCTGGAGAAATGCACTGAAGAGAAGAGGCCTGAAAGTGAGCCAGAGCAAGACCGAGTATTTGAAGGCTGGGGTGTGGATGAGGGAAAAGAGTTAAAGCTGTAAAGAGAAAAGGCAAAGAGAGCGAAAAACTTCAAATACCTCGGTTAGACAGTTAGTAGGAATGGAAGATATGACGAAGTGAGGAGAAGGATCCAAGCAGTCTGGATGAGTTGGAAGAAGGTGTTTGGAGTTCTGTGCGACAGGAAGTTATCAGCAAAGGTTGAGGGTAAAATGTACATGAGTGTTGTTAGACCAGCCATGCCTTATGAAATGAAAACGGTGGCAGTAATGGAAAGATAAGTGAAAAAAATGGAAGTTGCAGAGTTGAAAATGGTGAGACGGGCACTGGGAGTGACAAGAAAGGACAAGATAAGAAACGTATACGTGACTGTAAAAATTCCAAAGCTAGGAGACAAACTTCGGAATGCAAGGCTACGCTGGTATGGACACGTGAAAAGGAAAGAAGAAGGCTACGTGGGAAAAAGGATGATGGAGATGGCTGTGCCAGGTAGAAGGAAAAGAGGAAGGTAAAGGAGAAGGTGGATGGATTTGGCGAGAGAAAACATGGAAAGGGTTGGAGCTAAGGAGGAAGACGGTCGATCGGGACAAATGGAAAATACTTTTGCGCAGTGGCGACCCCAAATAGGGAGAAGCCAAAAGAAGAAGAAGAAGAAGTTGGAAACTGGCTGTTATATATGCTTGTGAAGCTACGGTAGGTGCTCGTAAGAGACATACATGAAAGGAATTCAAAAGATTGAACCCCAAGTCTTGCAGTGGACTTTGTATTTCTTTTCCAAGCTAGTTTGGAAAGCAGAATTGAAAGTGCTACTCCCAATAGCCTTTCAACAATCTTTTCTAAGTTGGCGGCATAGACTCAGAATGCATACAGACACATTTCGTTATTGAGTAGGAACAGTGCTGTGATCAATTAACTCAGGGGAGATGGGGGACCTTTGCACCAAATATATAATTATTCCCTTTAATTTTTTAACCATTTAAAATTTTCATAAAATTTCGTTATTTTCGCACGTCGTGCTTCTTACATTTACTGTTTAGTGTCGGTAGCACAATTTTTAAAAATTTGTACTTCTGTGCTATAATAAAATAAAAAACCCTGGAAAAAGGGTGCAAAGGTCCCAACCACATGGATGCTTTGCACCACCTCCATGGGTCCAATGCGCCATTTTAAAACTGACAAAAACCATCGAATGTAATACTAGAGATACTAAACATGAGCACAACAAAAAACACTACATTCAATCTCACAATGCAAAAATAGAGGCTAATTTTAAACATTATACATTGTTACTAAATCTATAAACGTTTGAAAGTCTAGACGTATGTGCTACCGATGATGGTTTGGAAAGAACACACATTGTCATCGTGTGAAGTTGATGCCACGTCCTCCATTTCAGGAAACACAATGGCATTTTTTACCTTAGTAGATTTTTTCATAAATTTCACCTCATAATCATTTTCATTATCTGATGCATAGGTCACCTAAATCATTGGTGCATAGATCTCTTTATCAACCTATTTTACTTTTTTTAAAATAAAAGTGCATTGAGCTTGGTAAAGAGACTTTGTCGTTTGCAAATTTAAAGAATACATCCTAGTCAGTAAGATCACTGTAAAAAAACAGTTTGTTTATTCTTAAAAGCGTTGTCAAACTTTTACAATTACTTTGCTTTCATACCTTCAATTCACGATTTCTGAAATACAATGTAACTCTCATCATTGCATGCAAAGCTGCCAAGTTCCGCAACTACACGTAGGAACTCAATATCCTTTCAAAACGTAAAACAGAATTATTTATTTTTTAATGGGGCTAACCAAGAGCGCTGGTGCATTAGTCCCACATCTTTCCTACTAAATTATTTATATCGATTATGTAACTGATAATATATCAAAAAATTACATTTGGTTTTATTTCATATTATTATCGTGTCAAATCAAGATAACCAAACGACAGTACAGCGATTAATATATTAATTTTGGTTTTATTGAATTAAAGAATAGAAGAGAATCTATGCCACACTGTGTGGTGTGTATGAAGACATTACCAAATGCATCAATGAAACCAAGTCTTCTGCAACATCATCTCCGAACAAATAATCTAGACAAGAAGGACCACGATTCTAATTATATTAAGCGACTTGGAGGAAATGTGAAAAACAACAACAAGACAAAACGGAAAAGCAGTATCAGCAGTCGGTGGGGACTGTGACAGCCTCCCACAAAATTGCACTTCTTGTGATGAAGAACAAAATCTTAATTCCTTTTGGTGCGCCAACTCACCACTGGCTTAACCCATATCAGCACTTCTGTTGACATTTGTCAACATTTTATTTTCGTTTTTTGATTGCACTTGCCCTCTATATGCTAGCTCAGCACAATTCACGGACGATGGAGTACTTTTGATTACCTTACTACTGAAGTGATATCAAAATCCCAAATTGCTTTTACAATGAGTTATTTGCATTTTATCTTAATCGGCACGCTTGTTGACAAATGTCAACAAGTAGTAACAACAGTAGATTAGCTGAGACAAACGGCCTTTGAGAGTTTAGATCGTTCCATGACTTACGTCAAAATGCAGTAGTAAGAGTTACAAGAAACCATTGCCATTGTTTCAATGGAATTGCCAATAACTTGCATCAAACAAGCAAGCGCAGTTAGTAACTTGGTCTTTGGCTGGAAGAAGTTATTCTTTTTTTCAGCAGTTTTCCCAGGAGCGGCCAGAACCAGTAATTATTCGATTTCGTCAGCTTTATTGCACCATTGATTCTGATTGCACCATGCGCTGTAAGACATTATGTGTTGCTTCTTTATTGCACAAGAGTAAGTGTTCTTCTCTGGTACATCAATCTCTAGCCAGCATACGGGAAGCTTTCATGTCGAAATCAGTTCTTGCTGTTCTCAGGAAGAGACGAGGGAAATATTTGTAGCTATTTTTTTGAATCCTTACCTATCTAGTGATATATTTCAGAAATAAGAACGTAGAATAACACTGTATTCAGCTTGAAATAATAACTATTCAAACTGCGTTAGGCGTTTTCAATTGCTTAGCCTTAGACAATATAGCTGGAACTTGGCGATGGATAGACAGAGAAGATTTACGTTTCAAGAGGCTCTACGACAAATGCAGATAGTGTTTGATGATGTTGATAACGACTCTGATGCCGAGGATACAAGTGCTAGCGAATCCGAATCTATTTCTGATGATGACGAACTTCCTGTGCCCCCTGAGGAACTTTCTGAAATAGATGTGTATGAGGAAGAAAGTGAAGACGACTTTAGTGATGAGGATCAAAATCCTATTGACGATAATGCTAGTTTAGATGATGATCAAGTAGGAATTACAGCTGAAAATGCTACGTATTACGAAAATCCTTTTCCTAGAAGGCTCAGGAGGAGAAATATATTGACCCAACAACCTCGAATTATTGCTGCTCCTGAACATGAAGTGGATGCCTTCAAAGTATTTTACCGACCTGAAATTACACTTCAGATAGTGCGTGAGACAAACAGAAAAGCAAGGGACGTGAGACATGAATGTGCATTGCCGCCAAACTATGTCTACTTTACTTCTGAAGAAGTTGAAGCAAGTCTTGCTATTATGATTCGTGCTGGCTTGGACAGAGACAATTTCACAGACTTGCGTCGCTTGTGGGATCCTATTGACAGTAGACCATTTTATCGAGTTAAGATGGCATTGAATCGATTCAAATTCTTACTACGTTGCATGCGTTTCGACAACTATCGTTCT
This sequence comes from Trididemnum clinides, assembly GCA_963675345.1. Lineage (NCBI taxonomy): Eukaryota > Metazoa > Chordata > Ascidiacea > Aplousobranchia > Didemnidae > Trididemnum > Trididemnum clinides. Next base: position 8,128,846 of record OY776289.1, read on the forward strand.
CGACCAGCAAGACAAGAGAACCGATAGATTAGCTGCTATTCGAGAGGTATGGGAAATGTTCAATAATAATTTACGCAACATCTATGTCCCAAACGAGGCCTTGACGTGGATGAACAACTGGTCGGATATCGTGGAAAGATTCCCGGAAGAACATATATGCCATCAAAACCAAGAAAATACGGCGTGAAGTTCTACTGGCTGTGCGAAGCTACTACCGGTTTTGCCCTAAATGGAATGATTTACTCTGGGAGAGAATCTGACTCAGCACCTCATAGAAACCTTGCCAATGATATTGTAATGAAGTTGTGCTCAGTTTATTTTGGTACAGGTTGAGACATATATGTTGACCGATACTTTACCTCTCATGGTCTGGTGTGCAACCTGTTGGAGAAAAACCTGACATTGGTTGGTACAATAATGGCTAATCGGCGGGAAGTATCATCGCAATTCAAAACAGGAAGAGGAAGAGAAGTTGAAAGCACTAAGGCACTGTATGAACATGCCAACAAAATTCTTCTACTGTCATATGTCCCCAAGCGCAACAAGAATGTGCTCATGATGTCATCTTCACACTCCTTCATTTCAATCACGGACTGCCACAGCAAACCTACAGTTATCATAGATTACAATAAGCACAAAGGAGGAGTTGACACTCTTGATGAAAACTGTGAAGAATTCAATTGCTTGAGGAAGACCAACCGGTGGCCAATGGTTATCAACTACAATTTGATAAATGTTGCCACTAACAACGCTTTTATCGTAATGAGAAGCAGTGGGAAATGTGACAAAAAAACAAATTTTCTCAAGCAACTAAGCTTTCAACTGGCTCAACCATATGTCAGCAAACGAAAATTGAAAGGTGAAACAAAGCTCCTTGCAGAAAAGATGGGGTTCATTACTGCTTGTGGTAGCACCACAAGTGACACTGCTCAACGCATCAAACGGGGAAGATGTTACAGGTGTGCGAAGCATACTCGCCTTGCATGCATCGTTTGCCGCCGACGTGTATGCCCGCAACACAGAAAAACACCTAAAAACACATATTGCATGGAATGCTGAACACCTAAGTATGGTTGAACTATGAAATACTGTACGCCTACATGTTTGTGTTATGTTTCTGCGGTTTTGTGTTTTTTATAAACTTTCTTTGCAAGGAACGATAAACTTTCTTTGTTGAAATTTCGTTCTAGTTCAGCTAAGATGTTTGTAAAACCAGCCCTTGCGTGCAAAGCAGACCCGGAGTTTCGAATGAAAATTGTGATAATTTGTCAAAATCAAATGTTCATTCAAAGGAATGTGCGTTGTTATCAATTGGTTGCAGTGTGACGTTGTTTAATAGCACATATTTATCATACCAGTACTGTATAAAACGGAAACAAACCTTGAAAACAGCTACAGCAGCATTGAAATGCACACAAAAAAGGCATGTTGACATTTGTCAACATACGTGCCGATTAAGTTACCCAAAATCACCGTACTGATAAGGGTTAACATAAACTCTGTAAACGCGCTTTCTGATTTCGATAAGGATATATTGTCCTTTGCCAGTTTATTTCGATTTATTCGGTTACCGACGCGATGGCGTAGTGGTTAGAGCGTCCGCTTCGCAGTCGGTAGACCTGGGGTTCATTCCCCTTGTCGAGTCATACCAAAAGACTTTAAAAAATGGTATCTATAGCTTCCCTGCTTGGCGCTTGGCATTTATGGGAGGTTGTGGAGAACAAGCCGGCAAGTTCGCTTGTTGTGTCCTTGGGCAAGGCACTTAACGGGATGCCCCCGCCTTTATGTGGCAGACAGGTGGCCCATAAACCTCGAAAAAGGCAACTCCCAAGCGAGTGCGGACTTCCCGTCCAAAGTATAGCGATACAATTCGCTTTCTCGTGAATGGAGGATAAAAATGGCAAATAAAACAAACAAACATTCTTTTACAGACGGTCACAAGCTTCATACACTTTTTCACACTAGTCAATTCAATTAAGAATCATTTCACAACCAGAAAACAACACCCGTATCTCAAAGTTCTTGGTTAACTGTCAGCTCCAACGAAGGCAGCCGCAGGCTGCTTAAAGCGAATAATCACATTTAACAAAGAACTAATAAAGATTACAGAACGCTGGTTTGTCTCTACTGTATATACAAATAAAAAAAACGAACAAATACTGCATTGACACAACGTAACACAAAATGCATGATACAACAACTGAGAAACTCATCATGCCTGCAGCAAAAGTGCTGGTGAAGCATGCCATCGGCGATGAAGCAGTGTCAAAATTAAACAGTGTTTTGGTGTCAAATTATACGTTACCGTATTTTTGCTGCAGGCATGATACAGCAACGTATGACAAATATGTCTACTGATATCAATGACCAAGTTATTACGATGTACAGAGCTCAAAATATGGACTTGCCATACAACTGGAAGAATCAACCAACATGCCAAACTGCGCACACCTTCTGGTATATGTGCCTTATGCTACTAAGGATTCAATTCGAAGTGAATTACTGTTGAGCAATGAAATGAGAACTACATCAAAAGGAAAAGACGTGTTTGAGCTTGTTGATAACTTTTTCAAAGAAAATGATATCCTATGGATCAATCTAGTAGGTTGCACAGTTGACGGCACTCCGGCTATACTTGGCCGAAAATCTGGGTTCCAAGCTCGGGTGAAAGCAGTGTCCCCATCTGTCACTTCCGTTCACTGACTGCTTTACACAACGATTCGCTCTCGCTGCAAAACTTCTACCTCCGATATGAAGACAAGCTTGAACCTGGTTGTTGAGATGTAAACTACATTAAAACATCTGCCTTAAATAGTCGTCACTTCAAGGTCATCTGTTAGGATATCGAATAAGAGTACACGTCTTTGCTTTTTCATACGGAAGTGAGGTGGCTCTCTTGAGGGAATACCACTAAGTGTTTTTTGTGCTGAGAAAGGAGCTGCTTCAGTTTTTCCAAACAAAGCATCAATATTTCAGAAGATTCCTGAAGAAGAAAACTTCATTCTTCACCTTGTCTATCCATCAGATATTTTTGTAGTCATGAATCACTTCAATTGTTCTCTTCAGGGGCCTGAGAGCAACATCATTGATTTCTTAATCAAATGGGCTGCATCAACCCAAAAGTTTGAATTGTGGAAAAAACATTGAGGACAATCAGTTTGAAATGTTTGAGAATGTTGCTTCACTTGCAAAAGAGCCTAGTATTGCGTTTGGCCAAGAGATCACGAAGCACCTTCTTTTGTTGAAAGATGAAATCAAGCAGTACTTCTTCGATGATGGTGATGCACTTACATTCGTAATCCATTTACTGTTAAGCCTCATGATCTCCTAGCGGCCACTGGTAAACAAGAAGAACTTATCGATTTTCAGTGCGACGAAGGTGCACAGGAGAAGTTTAAAAATCATAAATTAGCCAACTTCTGGTTAAATGTAAACCCCTCCTATCCGGCACTAGCGAAAAATGCAATTCTTCAGCTTTTCATATTTTCAACGACATGGAAATGCGAACAAGGATTTTCTACTATTCTTACAATCACGTCGAAGACACGAAATCGTCTCGTAGACCAAAAACACAAGTTCCAATGTTTTGTGAGCAAAATATCTCCGCGGCTTGCAAAACTAGTTGAAGAAAAGCAAGCGCAGCCATCGCAGTGACTTTCGAGTAGTTATTGGTCGATAAGTCAAGTATTTTGCTTGTTTATGTTTACGTACATGGGTAAATAAGTTAAGTTCAGTTTTGTATATTTTTTAATAGCGGATTCGTTTACTTTTATTACATTTGTATGTTATGGTGTCTGTTAGCCTTTTTGCACAGTTCTTTTATAGACAAAAACTAATCGTCAAAGTGAAGTGGTACGCAATTACAAAATAGCTCCATATATGGTACGCAGCAACAAAACGTTTGGGAACTTCTGGTTTAAAGCCTTCGAATTACGAGATGCATTACAGATCGCCATGACGAGCGTTCTCTTTTCATACCAGGCAATTTGCAGATGCCGGCGGTGGCACTACCGGTACAACGTATAAGCCCACCATTGCTATCATTTCAAATCAAAACTTTTTGCTATACTGCAGCCTACAGTAGGCAGTAGATGGCTTTACGTAAGCTATTGACAAATGTGAGTTTTTGGGTTGAGAACAAACGGGTTAAAAATGAATTTGAAATATTCAAAACTCAAACGGTAATATTTTAAACAGCTAAAAAACATTTACATTTTATCTTTTCCATCAACACTCTTTTGAAGCACAATTTAATGTCACATTAGTAGTTCAATTCATTACGCTTTTTTATCAATTTACTAAATTTTACTTTTCGGCCTTGTCTTTAATAAAAAATCATTGCGGAAAATTAGAGAATTGTTGGTTTAAGATATTGTGGTTAAATCTCCCACAGATAAAAAGTTTTTCTCATTTTTGACTAGCTTGTAGAACTGAAAGAAGTTTAGATTTAGATGGGTTTCATCTCTTGACGTTGTTACTAGGCCTTGACAGTAGGCCAACATTAGTGCTCTTCAGCGAAAAGTAATTTGCTCAATTTGAAGTGTAGGACAGACCACCTTTGAAATGTAAAGCGCCAATTTAAGAAAGGATAATGAATTCGAGCGCTAAAAATTATGGTTTTGTACAGTGGCTTGAGAAGAAGGCTCCCACGCGCGCGCCCCTCTCTCTGGTTCTCCTCAGGAGAAGGTTAAATGTCATTTTCAGTCATTATGCTTGTAACGGTAACAAATATATCACCTGATATAGCTCTGAAAATAATAATCTCCAAAAAAACGGCTTTCACCGCGATATTACATAAACATTGAAAACATAATAGGTTACGAACTTCAGGTGTTTCGTGAAATTTCTAAAAAGACATTTTCGCGCCCTCTCAACTAATTTTTGTGTACACCTCTGGTATGTATCGATAGTATCTAATTTCAATAGTAACTATTACGACTATAGACTAGAAAGCTGGTGAAGTGGCAGCAGTTTCGTTTGCCATGTTTAGGGGAGGGAAAGAATGAGGGAAAAGAGGGTCAAAATTGTAGATTAGTTGTGATCAGGTCGGTGCAAATATTTTTAGCTCTTTCATTGAAAAAGTTCATCAAAAAGCAGCAAGCTACCACCACAAATTAAGCGCTACCTTCTATGCAATTTGCGTCAAATGCGCAAAATTGTTGTCGAGTTTTACTTGAAAATATCTCAACCGCGCTTGTGAGCGAAGTTAAATAGTACATAAATTAAAAAAGTTTATGCCATGTAAAGCCAATGAGGGGCCAAACTCCAACCTCCCTACACGTGAGCATTCCATTGATTGTACGTGTGTAATTATGGAGAAAATCAAAGAAGACATTGTCCTCCCCCTTCAAAAAATAAAATATAAAAGCTTGAGAAGCAGATAAAAAAAAAGGTGTGGGAGAGCTTGGCTAATGCACACTCAAAATGTGCGAAGCCTGTTGCTTGTTCCCCATTACACTTAGCTCATTCTACCTCGTGGCAGACAATACCAAAGACCCAGAAAATGATTTATCACGTTTTGAGTTGCCAGGGGATGTCAATCAAAGGAGAGGGGCTGTTTGTAATTTCGTTTTTTCGTGAAAACAAAAATCTTTTTCTTTCAAACGAAGGTACAGTAATTAGTAAGCTTAAAAAAAAATCAAAATGGTTTTTGTCTGGATGTCCCAAAGATACGAGATCCAAGGTGGGCTTCCAAATGATGGCCGAGCCCTGACAATGCGATATCTTTCAAATATATTTGATACAATCACAACAAAAAATCGAAATATATTATTTATGTACTAGAAAATCAAATGAAATTAAAGAGTTATATTTATGTGCATGATATGTGCATTAAATTCTCTTGAGTATATACGACTAAAAGTTTGTTTATCCAGCATAAATAGCTTATTGTTCGGACAAAACAATCAAGTTGTTGCAAAACGTCCTTTGTTTGAAAACTCACTTCAAAAAAAGACATCGGTCAAATTCTTAAAACAATTAAATCATCACAAACCATGGATTTTTGGTTTAAAATTAGTCAAAATTCCCTGTTTAAAAATTAGATCTCCAAAAATGATCTTTGCTTCAAAGTCAGCCGAATTCATCTTTTTGGAAGTCAGTAAATTTTTTGAATAAAAACCTGCAGTGCCCCTAAAATTTCTTGGGCACTTAAGTCTATGATAGTTCTAATATGGCTTCAGAAATATCAATCCAGATGCTAGCCACGAACTGGAGGTCTTCAGAAATATCAATCCACATGCTTTTTATGTGTAGAAGAATTATGTTTAAACCTAACTGAATTTGTAATATATCGCATGTTGTAAAAAGAATTAATCGCGTTTTAACAAGTAATTTCTCACCAGAAAGAAAATTAAATTCAATGAAGATTTGTGCAGAATAGCCTTGGGTTATTACCAACATGTCTGAAAATATCTAAAAAGAGTGTTTGAATATTTCACGAGAATTTTCAAATTAAAATTACTTTGTTAAAAATTCAACATTAAAATTAAGAATTTATATCGATCAATGTTGAATGTATCTTTCATTTTTTTCAACGATCTTACAATGTAGATTCTTTGTTAATAAAATTCTATTACAGGCGTCTTATATAGATAGCTCTTTTTTACGTCTTTATTATTTTGTCTCTCAATGCGTGATTACATTGATTCATTTCTCTCTACCCAAAAACATTTTTCTTTCACGAGTCCCATATGGCATAGTTGATAGGATTGCAGTCAGGACTACGAGGAAACCATGCATTCTTCTTGATAAAGTTAAATGAAGCTTTTCCCAGATAGGCTTAGGCTCCCTTACTTCAGTAAGTGTAAACGATCACTATCATATTAAAACACGGAATCATTACCTGGATAGATTTGACTGCAATCTGGAAGACAGTAGCCATCTAATAGCTGAATGCAGCTTTTTCCGTAAACTTCTGAGCTTTTAGTGTAAGTACAATAAATGCTTGTTCGTCCCAATAGACGAAGCTAGGGGTGGAAGGGGTACAAGGGTCATGGCTGTTCAAAACCTTGATCTCCAAAAAAACGTCATCCAGCAAACTTCATATTTTTCAAAAATTGCTCCTGATCACGCCCCTTGTTTGTCTATTTCATTAAACTCCGGCTTAAATTGTTTTTTCAAAAGTCTTGACGTTTACGATGCAGTCAAAATGGATAAAAATTACGTTTTTTTTTGCAATCTTGCGTAAATTTTTTCTTATCTGGAAAAATGATCGGATTCTACATCACTGGGTCAGAGCAGTCATTTAAGTTACGATGTCAAGTTTTTCATTTCTCTTAAACTTTTTGTCTCTTCCAAATACTCGGAGGACTTCGGTTGCACTTTTTTGTCATTGTTTGCGCAAAATACTCGCTAAATTGCAAACCGCTTAACTTGCAAATCGCTAACCATTTTTTTCTTTGGCTTTAGGATTCATGGGTTGTCCTCCTACGATTGAACACATTTCTCACCATTGTCGTTTTTTTGCGGCGGACATCCATTCTATTATCTACCTCAGCCACTTTTGAGGGTTGCCAACCATGAAGCACGATGCTCAACAATTCTTCTAGTTGCTCAGACCTGATTCCGCTTTTTCTTGGAAATTTTTCAACGATATTCTGCCACCTCAATCTCTTCCTTTGCAACAGAATTCGCTGATAAACAGAAATTCTTTGGCGCAACAGCTTGCTTGAAACATTAAACACAACCGATTTTAGACTAAAAAGAAAATAAAAGGCTTTTAAATACGATCAAATATGTTGTAACAAAGTATCTAGCAAATCGAGCGTAAAGCTTAGCGGCAAGGAAACTTAAGGTTTGCGAATGCAAAAGCTGATTGGTGTAAATGTGGTAAATACTGTAAATGCGCAGTTTAATACTAAAACATTCGATCAATTTTTCAGGTGTTTTGCAGACTTAATTTGCAAATCATATTCTTGATTTGACATCTGCAAATGTTTTTTTAAGACTTTATCATCGTCAAATCACTCTCAATTACAACTTCACTTTGAAAGCAGCGACTTTGTACAAAATATGCAGAGAAACGTCATGTTGACAAACTGTCAACATCTACGCCAATTAGATTAAATAAAAACCCTGGGCTGATAAGAGTTAACAAACACAAAATGTACAGAACTTGCATACAGGTATCGCTACCAAACAATTTTGCGATTTTGGAAAATTGGCGCAAAGAAAAGAAAGAAGATTGCCTCTTGCTACTGATATACATCGATAAAATTTAAATAAATACAAAGTATGATATTTCATTAAAGTTACCTGTAGTTCTTGAAATCAGTTCAAGAATGGTTTTGTCAGTTTAAAGCCAGGCATTTTCTCTTTGCGCGTTCACCTAAACTTTTTTCCTTTGGGCAGGCGTCGGCCTTCAACAGGAAAATTGTTCGCGAGTTTTTCGACAATCTCGGTTTCACCATCAACAAGGAAATATGTGCTGTATTAAGCTACTTATCACAATGAAATTAAAACTTGAGCTTTAAATGAAATGAACTTGCCTGTGTCACGATCCATACAACTTAATTGAAATATCTTAGTGATGTAGATTTTAATTTTGAATCGTTCAAGCAACCATCCTACATGTACGATTGCGGAAAAAGTAATCATGCTTTTTTTTGTTATCTTTTAGGTTTAAATTTTCATGAAGCCGAATTTATAATCGTGATAAAAGAGGGGTAATGACAGTCGCTAGGCCAAGAAAAGGAATTGCAGCTAAAGGCAAAAACTAGTTGGTGCCATTACATCAACTGAACCAGGAGAGTTTGAGACAGTTGTTTATTCGATTAGTGCTGATGGAAATGCGCCATCACCGTTATTAATTTTCCTTGTCAAAGCTGTAAGAATAGTTATCTAAATGGAGCATCTAGTGGATCTGTTGAAATGTGTGACAATTCTTGATGGATTAATGAAAGCATATTTTTAGAATTTAGTAACCATATCATCAAATACCAAAAAAATGATATCCACAGCTTCCCTGCTGGGCAGTCAGCATTTAAGGGATGTTGTGGAGAACAAGCCAGCAAGTTCGCTTGTTGTGTCCTTGGGCAAGACACTTAACTGGACGCCCCCTCCTTTATGTGGAAGACAGGTGGCCCAGTTTTCCCTCTGAAGAGAGGGTTGGTGGCAGGAAGGGCATTCGACCGTAAAACAAATGCCATGAAACAAAAATGCAGATATCTGCTGTGGCAACCCCTAATCGGGAAAAGTCGAAAGAAAAAGAAGATCATCAAATATTCTGAATGCATAGTCCAGTAACCAATTTTGATAATTCTTGACAATCAACACTTGCACTTTTCATTAAGCTTTGTGTAAAAAGCTAAAGATAGCGAATTGGTATTGCTGACATTGCCACCGCATTCATCGCACAAACAACGATTCACGCACTTTGCTTGACCGGTGCTTTAATTACGTAGGGGTCAACGTTTCATGAAACAACTCCTCTCTTCTGTCTTGAGCATCTACACTACTCCAATGTTTTTCTTGGGCGGATAGTAAAACCTAGTTCTTTTCTCCCTCTACTTTTTCTCTCTCCAGAAATCTTTTTATTCTGGGGGACTTTACCTTTTTTGGAGCTTAAAAAGTCCTTCAGCTTCTTGTGAGGAGAAAGTATTTGATTTGATCGTTTCAAATTGCCTTCTTCTCCTCAATGACTTTGATGCCACTTATCTTCGTCATCGCTTTTCCGACAGTCGCTCCTCTCCTAACATTTTCTTTTTTTATTGCCCTCTCCGGCCTTTGGGAGATGCTTTAGTATTTGGGTTCTTATCACTTCCTAACTTTTTCTCCACCCTCCTTCCTTTAACTTCCAGAAAGCTCGTTGAAATGACTATACTCTCAACATCAATTAACTCTTTCCTTCAGCAGAGGAATATTGCTTTCTATTTCTTTTTTTGCTGCTGCGCTCTTTACGAGCTCTCTCGTACAACTCTGGCACTAAATGCGGCCAAATCTTTCATTACTTTCGACTGCGTCAAACGTCAACCTTGAACTTGGCCATCTTCTGAAACAAAAAGAATTAGCAAGGGAAGGACGCAAAACTCTTGCTTCCGCTTACAGAACTGATGAAGAGTTCCAACCTTCCTGGCTTACTTCTAAGCCTCTCGTTTTCTGAGATATAACCCTGTCACTCTTCATCACTTCAAGAGCCGATACCTTGTCTGTCGTCGGCAAAAGCAAGGCTAAATCATGGTCCAAAATATACTGGTCTTTCTCTATCTTAAATCTGATACTAACTCAGTCAGTTCTATCTTTTGATCTGTTGCTGGTTCTGCTTCTTTTTCCTCCTCCTCCTCCTCTAACTTTCTCATCTGCTTCTCTCTCAGAAAGTCGCCATCTGTTTATATCAACTACCTGCGTTCTCACTTTTACGTGTACCAACCAAAGGCTCTGTGTAGTAGAGCTACAGACTACTTATCTCAGCTCCACCAGGCCTCCTGCTCTAAGTAGTCTCATTCCTCTTTGTGATTTCCTCACACCTTCAGTGAATTTCTTGAAAGAGTGAAGAATGAAGCTATATATCAAGAAACTAGCAAAGCAAGTAATGCCTTTTATGAGAAAGCGCCATGCAACACCGATGCTCGCGAAACCCATTAACAAAGCAATGATTGGGTGCGGTTTGACCTTCCATAAAGGAGATCCAGCACAGGAACAACAGCAACAGCAGCAACCCTAATGCTTAAATGCGGAAAATTTGTTGCATTTACCTCTTTGCAAAGCACCAAAAAGTGCAATGCTGCTGCTCTCAGCGTCATTAGGCGATCTGCCCTGAACACAGTAGTCTTACCAACTGGGGGGCTTGCTTAAAATGTCGACGTAATGTGCAATAAATAAACCAGTGAAGCTGTTTTGTGATCCCCTTTAAGGTCATTTGTTTTACAATTTAATAAACCAACGCATTATGGTACACCCGGTTCAATCAGTTTGCATTATGATAAATATAAAATTGACGAGTAACGCAGCCAAATGCCCTAAAAATTCATGAGGGTCAATTTGGCCCTGGCCGTGAAAAGTATGAAACCGAAAAGGTTGCGCATCGACGGGAAAAGACCAGTATTGTGCTTTTTAATTGTGTGGATGCACTTTCAACATCACTGATTTGTGTTTTTAGCAGATGTGGAGAGCATCTAGACATATGCGTTGGCGATAGTATCACTCGATATTTTTGTATCGATGTCGGTATCGAATTATTATTGGCTTAAAAATATCGAGCTACGGTAAAGGTTTATTCCGTTTTTCTGCATAGAATATACAATCAGTATCGCCTATATTTTTAATTTGTTTATTATTGAGTCGGCTGCTAAACAGGCAGATGTACTGTACGGTGAACAGTAACTCTTTACTCCCTTGCATTAAGACCTTTTCGATTGTTGTTACTTCAAGTGACTTTGATCTCATTGTGCAACAAAATAACATTTATTCTATATCAAAAAACTGGTTTCTTGCAATTTCGGATACGCTAAGCCAAAAAAATAGTATCGGTTTTTTCTATCATTGGAACTTTTTAACTTATTTGAGATTTTAAAATTGCTAGCTTGGTCATTATTATGCTAAAAGCAAATTTGTTTAAGCACAACACAACAATTTCTTTTATAACAATTTAACTGCTGTGATGTCACTACGCTCTTTGTCAGTTGTCAATTGCAGTAAGAAGCAAAAGTTTGAGCCCTAGTTTTATCAATATGGTTAGTGCACTCAAACTATAAAGCCCATTCTAATTTTTTCAAAAAACTGCATCGCTTTTGTGTCTTCCCTTGCCTAAATGGAAAACCTGATTGTAAAAGGGTTAACTGTACCAGTTTTGTGTTGCGTCTGGCGTAGATTCATAAACGATACAGCTTACTCATAAAATTAGTATGTGGTTAACAGCTTGTGTTTGCAGCTAAATATTTTGCATAATATGGAAGATGAGAAATTATTTAAGGCAACACAAAATACAAAAAATCACACTAACATATGGAATCACTGAATTACGGAAATACGAGAAAAAACTACCTACTAAACTATGGAAAACTCAGAAATATGGAAATTTATGGAAGATTATAAAAATAAAATATAAACATTCAAAGGAATAAAATTAGATTTTTAAATTGAGTGTAATTATGCATCTAATATATAAAAGCACAAATCTGTCTGTCTGTGTTTCTGTCTGTTTTAACTCCCCGGAAACTGCTAGAGGTACAAGCATCAAACTTGGCACGATTGATCACCACCCTGAGGTGAGTGTCATAAGGGGATTCGTGACGTCATGAAAACGTTATAATTTTTTTACTTTGCATTACTTGACAGAGAACTACCTCTTTTTGCTCAAACGAAAACCAGCTTCCGTCTAACCACATTACAAAAACTTTCATATGTTTGGGGTCCACAGTCAGCGGCAAAAAAATAGGACCACCGCAGAAAATCAGTATTCTAAAATCACGTGTATTATAAATGTAACTAATGTATTTATTGCCACACAAAAAGCATGAATCGTTCAATGACGCGACAATAGATCCCTTTATTGCTTATTTCTATAGAAAAACATACCCGCATTGCGTTGGAAAAGCATTTTGCTACTAATTCTTTTGTTTTTCTAATCCTTGTGATCATCCCTAAAATCGGAAGAAGATCTCCTTTGACGGAGACACAGCGGGCTCAGATTGTTACTACTGCAGCAAGAAGGTTATTTAGAACGTCACATTGGTACTAGAATAGGTTGCGGCAGGAATGCTGTGCACAATGCCTTGGAAAAATTTAGAAAGTACGGTTCATATTGTGATAAGCCCAAACTCGGAAGACCCCAAAAAACATACAAAAGAGATGACATCATGATTAAGAGAGTTACAGTGCGATCATCAACTAGTACCACAAATATAATTCGCTCAGAATTGCTTATAAATGGTACTCCTTGTATCATTAGCAAAAGGATTATAAGTTGGCGCCTTAGCCTAGAGCTTGGACTCAAATCCTGCGAACCAGCCTGAAAACCAAGACTGACTGAAAGAATGAAATCCAAATGTCTGGCTTTTGCTCATAAGAATGCTAGTTGGACCCCTGAATAGTGGGTCAATTTCTTTTTTTCAGAGGAATCAACAGTGCAGCAGTTCGCCACAAGACAACACCATGTTTGGAGGCCGGAAGGGAAACCATACAAGGATCGCTGTTTTGTTTCAACTGTGAAACACCACCCAAATCCAATGGTGTTTATGGGGGGGGAGCTATGCCTGCAAAAGGAACAGCTGGTTTCTACCTCATAGCATGACGATGAACCGTTCCAGATACCCTAATGTTTTAAAGGAGAAGCTAGAACTTTGCATGAACGTACAGCAGTGTGACACACTTATGCACAATGGCGCCCCATGCCATAGATCAAAGTTAGTGATTCATTTTTGCAAGAAAATTAAGTGAAAGTCCTTGACTGGCCAGGATACAGTCCCGATCTGAACCCCATAGAAAATGTATGAAAGTTGATGAAGGACAGGGTTCCAGACAAGCATCCTACTTGTTTAAAAAGTCTTGAAAATGCCATAAAGGTTGTCTGGACGAAGGAAATCAGTTTAGATTTTTGCAAACGACTAGCTGAGAGTATGCCAAGGGAGCAGTTATTGAAAATTGTGGAGGACACACAGAATATTGACAGTTTTTCTTGAAAACTCTGTATTCAATGAAAAAATTACTTTCATATATCTATTCTCTATTTTAAATCCCCAAATTGATTAGTAAATGTTGCTCTATTGCTAGAAACGCAGATCTAAACGTTTATTTTTGCAAAAATAGCTAGTGGTCCTATTTTTTTGCCCCTAACTGTAAAATGACGTCTAAATTAACGCTTCATTGCACAATCTGTATTTTGTTTTTACTCAAAAAGTACTGATCGCAGAAACGTGATTAAACGCTCTTGCAGAGGATGTTTTCATAACCTTTCCTAAATGCCAAGCGCCAAACAGGGAAGCTGTGAACACCAGTTTTTAAAATCGTTTGGTATGACTAGACAAGTGGATTGATTCCCCGGTCTACCCACTGCGAAGTGGACGCTGTAACCATTACGCCATCGCGTCGGTTACAACGCCATAGTTCTTTTGCATCGCAAAATTAACTCAAATCTCGCTGCCCCAGATCATAACATGAACATGTTTCAAAATTTGCACCCTTTTTGCAAAATCAGTTTATTAAAAAACTGATTTGTGGCCTTCTTTCTCAACTGATTTTCAAACTTTTTTTTAACAAATTAAAGGTTATTTCCAGGCGATTCCGATAGTGCATAATATGTACAATTGATATCACTTTTTATACTGAAAAAACTGAACTTTAAGACCTGTGGTGTAACTTTTTAGCCATCCCCAAAAGTGGTAAGCTGAGCAATAACAGCTAACTTTCATACAAAAAAGTTATAACAAGTTACTAACAATTACTGCTCTTTGAAAGGTTAGGAAATTTGCTTTCCAGCAATATGTGACTCCAATTACTTAGGGCTAACCATTAGTTTATAATGGCTGATCAAAAATGGGTTTCCATACACCGTGTTTTATTTTTAGTTGAACAATTATTCAACTTGACCTAAACAAACTTGCAATTGTTAGACAAAGTTAGTTCTTTGGTACATTTTCACTAGTTTTCCTCACAAGCATGGTTCTTTTGCATTACTGTATCTGTCGACGTTTTCAAAAACATCCATTAAAAACTGAAGTGTTTGAGTGTTTGTGAAATGTAGTCTACTGGTTAAAAACACACAAAATTTTGGTACCTGCACTTCACAAAATTGCAAAAAAAAGTTTTTTGCTACATTTTGTCTATTCTTTTTCGATAGCATGGATCTTTGGCATTATCCATCAAAATATTCAATACGATTCATCGAAAAATGAGTCTCTACAAATTTTAATATGTAGCCTACTCCAAGCACAACACTTGATGATCACCCAAAATAAAACGAGGGGGTAGAGATGGCCCTGTCTTATCTTTTGCAACATAATGTAAGTGTTGTTTCGAATTAGTTTGCTCTTTGCATGGCGGCGTTTATGCCAGGGCCAAGGGACATGCTCGTAGTCAGAGAAGTTCGATCATATTTGTTCCGCTACAGTAACGAAAAAGACGTAAGCAGCGAATCTAATATTATTGGCTTAAAAGGGACTGTTAGATCTTAATGTTAAATGATTTGTCAATGCTTGCCACTACATAGTGAAAACAGTAGCAGGCAGAAGAATTTTCCACTATCATTTTGATAGCCAACATAAATGGTAAAGCTCATTGTTGATATTTGTAATTGCAAGAATATTTGTATCGATGCAGAACACTAATCTTCAATTAGTAGTAGGGAGGTCTGAATTAGGGGCAAAGTTAGATGTAATAAAACCCTATATTTAAGAAAGGATCAAAAATGAACAATAACAATATCAATTTGTAACACTGGACTAAGAAGGAATGCTTTTGTTTGAAAAGAGCTTAATAGGCGCTTATTGCAATAGATTGTATGACTTAGGGGAAAGGCATGGCCTTTTGTCATGCTATGGCCGAATTAAAGCAAACAGCGCAGCCAAAGATCTTAATGCCACCAATATTGATACAAAATAGGCCCACCAAATCGTCAAATAGACGAACCAGGAAATATCTCATTTCTTGCATTGTCAATTAATCACCACCATTTGGGCGACGCCATCAATTTTGACTATGTTTCACCCCCCCACACACTTTTAAAAATAACAAACGGTAGTATGTGACATCATCCTTTTTTTTGAATACTTTCAGTCTTCATTAATAGACCAACATGATCACCATTATGTGTACAGGAACTATGGCTTGTATTTACTAAAACATTTCGTTGCTCTCACAAATGTTTGTACGGTGAAGCCGGTGCAGCTACATTAATTGATACGTTTTGAACCGGCGCGGGTAATAGTATGCCCTGCCGGGGTAAAATCGCATCATACTTAGGAGAAATATGCTTTCTATTTTGCTTGATAACAGCTTTATTGAGCTACCGGGATCAAACCTTAAAATTTGGGAAAAGCAAGGGCTCTTAACTACTCGCATCATACCTAAGCAAGGAAATACAAATGAATCACAATGTGTAGCCAGCAGGGTCTCAAGAAAGTTTGAGGGGAAGTCAAAAAACACAACGTCACTGTGTTTAATCGCACCACATGAAATATATAATGGTTTTATAGAGCTACTGGAATTAAACCAAACATTTGGGGAAAAGCAAGGACTCTTTTAACTTTCCAGGGCACGTTAAGCAGGGAGAAAAGAACATGCTACATAATGCGTAGACAACGAGAACTTGAGAAAGTTTAAAGGGAAATCAAAAAAATCAGCGTCACTGTGTGAATTCGCAAAACACAAAAGACATTTTTGTTATTTTGCTTAAAAATAGTTTAATGTTCCGTACTTTTAAACAGAGGTGCCGGAACGGGGAGGGGCAGGAGGGCAGCTGCCTCCCCTGCCCTTTTGCCAAGAGGGGGCAACGGGGCAATACTGCCCTTTGCATTCCAGTACGATAGTAACGAAGCAAAACGCCTGCTCTGTAGGCTGTAAGTGTGTATATATGTCTGTATACCTGTACCGCAGTATACCGAAGATATCAGTAGTTTCACTTCCATTGTAACCATTGTCCGCAGTTACTCAAGCATGAAATCTCATTCCTAGCCTATCCAATGCAGAAAAAATTTAATTGTTTATGAACAATAGACCAACAAATAATTTAATTAATTATGAACAATAGACCTAACAAATGACCAGATTGTGCACGATAGAAGTTAACACAGTAAAAAGTTAGTAGCAACTTGCAGTGGGCTCTAATAACCTGAACGTTTTTTTAGGGGGATCGTGAAAGCTGGTCGAGTAGATGAAACTTACAGCTAAAATTTCAAATTGTGGTAAACTTCAGGGACGGCATTAATTCAAGAAAAACTTGTGGTTAACAAATTAAGGCAGTTTAATTAAAGCTGGTTGAGTTTGGCGAGATCAAATTGAATTCATTTGTTTTATGCTCTTCAAGCAAATATAACAGTTGCACGCAGACTACAGGCTCTGAGCAGCAATGGTACAAAAGAAAAATTGCATTGCAGCTGCAAAAGAAGTCAGCGGGGCAGCATAACTCTTGGAAGAAAGTGACTCCTAAACAAAAGCAGGATAAACTAAACTCAAACATTAGATCAGTTGGCCTAGTTACAGTTTTTTTGTATTGCTTGTTAAAAAACTAATAATTAATTTTCAAGATACTTGGTTAGTAAGATAACTTGCACATTCTTGCGCGAAAGTTTGTTGACGTTTTAACTGCCTCGCAAAGAACGTCGGACCAATAACGTTTAGAAAGAATTGGCAAAAGCAGGATTATCAGCGAGACAAACAAAAATCACTGATACTTTTTTGCTACCAGCAACTGTGGGAGAGGCATGCATGGTGGTAATGCTGCAAGTAACGTTTCCGTGAAGTCTTCAAATGCTAAAGAAGTTGAAACCAACGACAATTTAAATACCGGTGACGTTGTTGCAAATTCTGAAAATGACATGGGCTTGGATTTTGCAAGATCAACATGTGATGCATTGGTGTCGATATCTAGAAATATAAGTGGTTCTAATGTGAATGATTTTGATCCTAAACTGTGTTGTGTTTTTGATGCTAAAAACTTCTCCGAAACTGATCGAGAAAATAGTAGTAGCAAAGAGGTAAGACTTTTTCAAAAAGAGTGGTTTGATAATTTTCAATGGTTGGCATATAATCAAAAAAACTTTTTGCAAAGTTTGCGCCGATTTAGCTACAGAAGCAGAGAAGAAACGAAGCCCGTTTGCAAATGAAACACTTGATTTTAGCAACTGGAAAAAGGGAATGGAAAAACTAAAAGAACACGATGCTTCTGAACTTCACAAAAATGGGTGAAAAAAAGCTTATGTTGGTAGGGAAAGATGAGTCCATTGTTTTTTTTATTTGTGATAAAAACAAGAAGCTGCAGCAACTTCGTAGAGCTGGAATGGAAGCAAGTTTTTCGACCTTAAAAACTCTACTACGACAATGGTTACTAATCGGACGTAGAGATTCTTTTGAATCTAATTTCTATCAATTTAACAAAGACAAAGCTGAGCATGTGACAGATCTCAACTTCCTAATGAAAGAAAAAAAATATATGTCTAATGATATTGTTGCTGAAATGGAAAAAATGTTGGTACTTTCAGCGCGACGACAAATTCTTCGCTCAATTAATGGCAAGCAATTTTTTTCTTTAATTACAGACGAAAGTGCAGACATATTCAAAACTGAACAAATATCCCTATCTTTTCAAACCGCTTCGGAAACTTGCGATGTCAAAGAAGAATTTATTGGTATCATGCCATGCAAGGAAGGATTGACTGCTGATGCGCTACTCTCTTACATAACCGACGTCTTCATCAGGTATGGAGTCAATAATGACAAGCTCATAACGATGAGCTTTGATGGCTCTTTAGCAATGAAATCATTAGCAGAGAAATTGAAAAACTGTTATGGGCAACAAGTTTCGTACATTCATTGCCTGGCCCATTGTACCAAGTCGGTTGCAAAAGACACCACATCAAGTTCAGAATTGTTGCAGCTAGCAGTGTGCACTTTGAAAAAAATGTACACATTTTTAGCTGTGTTGGAAAAACTTTCTAAAGAATTGCGAACAGTAAAGTTTGCTGCCAACCAAGTTATACATGCTTTTGAAAAAACAAAACATCCAGTCAAGAATATGCGATGTGAAGAAGAATTCTAGCTTCTCATGGATAAAATCAAACATTTTAAGCTGCCCAGCTAAGATGAGATTCCATCCAAACGTCAACGTAGGGTTCCTTTACATGCGGCAGATTATGTAGGAGAATACTACGCTTGTTCGAGTCTACCAGATTATGACGAAAGGGGTTTGCGAAAAGAATATTACGTCATACTTGACCAAGTTTTGTCAAGTATGGATAAACGATTTGACTAAAGTGACCTAAACAAAATTGGAACTCTTGAAAAGCTTCTCATTGAAGGACCAAATAATAAGAAAATTGATTACACATTGCGCCTACGCTTGGAATTGGAGTTATCGGATTTTATTGATTGTCAAGCCCTGGTTGAAGTACTAAAAGACTTGCTTTTTGCTCTGAAGGTCTTTAATGCAAATTCAGGCGAACCAATGAAAAAAGTAACCAGTTTGAATACAATTTGCAATGTGATGAACCATAATGCAAGCACTAAAAAACTCTATCCTACAATACACGTCGCCTTGCAATATTATTGCTGTGTCCCATGAACATCTGCAACGGCAGAGCGCAGTTTCAGCATTATGCGAAAAGTGAAAAACTATTTGCGCTTCACTTCAAGATCAGATCATTTAAACAATGCGATGTTCGCTTCAATTCACCCAAAGCTAATGGACCAAATGAATTAAAAAGCAATCACAAACAAATTTGTCAAAGTTAATGAAGCGAGAATGCATTATTTCGAACACTGACTGTGATTGATTTTAAAAAGGATTGAATACTGATTTTTTACTGCAACATATCGTTCTTTGTAACTTTTGCTGTTTCTTTTTCTGAATGAATAACATTTAGTGTTTTAATTGGTAAAATATATGTCTTTTGATGATTTGGCAGAACCAGCAATTTACCTTGTTGTTTTAACCATGAAGGAAGCTTTGTTTGCCGCTAATTGCAGTACCGTATTGTGAAAAAACGTACTGTTATGGACATGGGCGTAGCCAGACCAAAATTTCGGGTGGGTCGAAAATTTGAAAAATATCAAAACTTTCAGCAAAGTCAAAAAACACCTTTGAAAATTGTTTTTTTTTTGGCCTAATTTGGCTAAATTACACGTTTTGGCACCAAAAAATAGGGGCGCAGGGCAAAGCCCCCGCCGCAAAGAAGAAAATTTTGCATTTTTTAGGAAAAAATTGCTGTTTTTTAGGCCCTTCGGGGGAGCAATTGCCTCTTTTGCCCCCCTCTGGCTACGCCCTTGGTTATGGTGATACTGCTATACATAGAACCGCCAATATTTAGCTGAAAAAAGCATTATATTCAGAATAATATAAATATTAATTTTTATACGTAAATATTGTATCTTTTGGTTTTGTAGTAAAAGTGTTAAAAAGTAAAGCTATACCTTATACCTCAAAATCTTTTTTGTAATATCTCAACAGTAACATTGTGTGCGACTTATTATATCATATTGCTCATATTTTTTTCACTATTTTTACGAAGTTTAAGGTTCGGGTGTCACACTCGTTAACCTGCCCTTACCTAATTGATAATTTATTTGTTGTTATTTTTTAGTGTTTATGCGACGCACTCAGTACTCTGGCTTTGTTGAAGTGTTTAATTGTTTGACAGTATTAAAGAGCAATGCTAGTGGTAATGAATGTACGTACAGTATTGAAAGTGCTCTTTGAAAAAGCTGCCCCCCTTGCCTTTCCGACGTTCTGGCACTCCTGCTTTTAAACTACGGAAAACGCAAGGCTCTTTCGGGTTCGTGTAAGCAATGGACAGAGCACATTGACGTAACACATAGCCAAGACCTTGAAATGAGAAGATCTATTAGGAAATGGTGCACAAGAAGTCGTAAAACCGTATGTGCAGAAAACACATGAACTTTTGTTAACTGCTCACACAAGAGCCTGATAGGTGAAGCCGGCTTGGCCGGCTGAACCGACACTTTTAATCCCGACGTTACCGATGGGGGTTTTTGGGCGACGACGTGGTATATACTATAAAGCAAGGATGTTTTTCTTTTGCTGATATGCTGCCTGTTAAGGTATTGATGTCTATATTAAACAGCATTGTAATGCAATCCCAAGTTTAAGACAAAATCAACATAAAACCATAACCCTAACAATTTGTAAAACTGAATTTAGAGAGAACATTTGTGTGAAAATAACTTGGCCTAATGGGCGCCTACTAAAATATGACAAATGATTTTGGAGAAGCCATAGTCGCTTTTGTTACGATGCCGTAACAAGACCAATAGCGCAGCCAAAAGAATCTAATACGACAAATATAAATTGAAAAGGGGCAGCACCACATGGAAAAATAGGCTTGCTACTAAATAGTTTATTTCTGTAATTGCGAAAGCAACCACGATTTCGCCGCTACCATCAGTTCTGGTTATGTTTCAATCCCTTCTCCCTCACAGGTATAAAAGATAATTTGTGGCAAGATTTTTTGTGAGCATTACCAATGGTGATCAAGAGAATATGATGATAACGATTTCGATTTCGCGCTCAGGGATTGTAAAAGTGCATAAAATTCATCAACTTTTCACTACTGTTTACACAAGAGCCCGATGGGTGAAGCCGGTGCAGCCGGTTAAACCGAAATACTAAACTCCGACATTACTAATGGAGGGCCCCTCCCGGACGACGCCGGCAAAACCGGCTAGTAAACAAAATGATGACTTGCCGGCTGTTCATATCATTAAAAAGCTCAGGAAATTAGCTTTCCAGCAATATACTGTATAATTCTAAATAGATAAGGCTTAGGGTTACTTCATAATGGCTTATAAAGAATTGGTAGGCATACACAATTTTTTATTTTTTTGTTGAAAGATTCTCCAATTGCGTTTTAGAAAATTGCAATTTGTGACAAAACTAAGTTCTGTGGTATTTTTTTTTTTCGTCAAAAGCATGGTTATTTAGCAGCCCACATTTAAATTTCAAAAAAATTGATCAAAAGATGAAGTCTCTAAAATTTTTGAAAGATAGCCAAAACCAAGCAAAAGTTAGTGATCTTCCTACTAAAAAGATAGGGAAGAAGGTAAACACGGTCTTGTATCATCTTCAGCGACAAAATATTTCTCTCACACCACAAATCATCTGAACTACAAAGAAATTTTCTTTCCAAAAATTTATGTTGCTGCATGGTCAAAGCTAAGAGTTATTCTATAACGACTGATGAAGTTGGTAAATTTTGTAGGCGTAACCTGTTTTCAGTACCGGTCAAAACATTCAAAAGTTGGGTTTTTGGGCTTTCCAAAATTGCAATTCGTAAAAAACCTAATGCCTTTGGTAAATTTTGACGATTTTTCCTCAAAAGTACAGTTATTTAGCATTCTGCATACAAATTTTTAAAAAGATTGGTTGAAAAACGAAGTCCCAAAAAACATTGAACGATAGCCGACTCTAAAAATATTGAAAGCAAAAAAATCGGTGATCCCCCTACAAAAAAAGTAGGGGCGTAAACATGGTCCTCTTCCATTTTTAGCAGGAATATATTCCTTTCACATTACATATCTTCTGAAAGCTTAAGATGTTTACTTTCCAAAAATATACAGTGTTGCATGATCAAGGCTAAAAGTTATTCTATAATGACTGATGAAACATGGTATCTGCAGTTGTCTTTAGTACCATCCAAAAACACTGAAAATTGAAGAGCTGGACCACAGAAAATGCAAATTACAGGAAAAGTACTCCCTTTTCAAACTTTAAATTGTTTTTATGTGTTTATACAACTCTTTTTCATGCCATGTATTAAGTTTCGACTAAGCTGGTGTATATTAAACATTTTTTATAGATTTTGTAAGATCGGGTACTCCTGGCGAAAATCTGCTACCTCAACAAAAAAGGAGTGCTGTAAAATTTTATCTTTAGCAATAAAATATTAGTTTAAAACTTTATACCAACTGAAAATTAAAAAATTTCTTTTCAAAAATTTTTATAATACATATGTTAGGCTCGGCTTTGATTGATAAAAAGGCTATTCTAGATGATAAACCTTAAACTATTCTCGATACCGGCCAAAAATCCTCCAAATTTTAGTGCTAGGTCTCATAAAATTACAAATTGTCAAAAAGTACACCCTTTAAAAATTTTAAAACACTTTTTACATTTACGCCAATATCTTTTCACGTTGTATCAAGTTACTAAGAGAAAATGCAAACAAAGCACTTTTTTGACTTGGACAGGCGGCTATAGTCAATAAAAATCAGCTTTTTCCCAACAAAGAGGGGATGGGAAAAAATAGCTTATGCTTTACCTTAAGCAACAAAATAGTCTGTTTTAAACTGTATATCATTTGGACCAAGAAGAACTAGTCTTTTCAAAGGCAGGAAATATCAGGCGGTATGGGCAAAGAGTTATTTCAAAACGATTGATGAAAAGGGTAGATGCAGTAGTTTTCAGTATCCCCCAAAACGCCAAAAATTTGTCTGCTGGGCTTTAAAAATTTTTAATTGTGCAAAAGTTTGTCGTTTGGTAATTTTCAACTTTTTTCCTCGAGAGCACGACTCTTTTACATGATCTAGCAACCATTTCTGAAAAATTCAACTACACACGAGATACGTAATACCTTTTGAGCTTGGGATAGCATTGGTTTCCCCAAACAAAAAAAGGAAGTAAAGATGTTTTTGTTTTATTTTGAGTCACAAAATATTGTTTTTAGAACAGCCTACCCATCGCGCATATTGGGATGAAATTTCCGTTCCAAAAATATAATACACTACTTAGTTTATTTAATCTTCATTTCGTTTTGATCGATCAAAAACGCAATTTTGCTATACATCTTTTTGTTCTGGCCCAAAAAATTTTAAAGTATCTGTAATTCGGGTCTCAGAAAAGCAAAATTTGTAAAAACTAAGTAATTTGGTACATTTTGACTATTTTTCCTCAAAAGCATGATTCTTTAGCATGAGGTGTCTAAATTTTCGAAAAAATACATCAAAAAATGAAGTCTCTAGGGTTTTTAAAGTTAAGGTAGGGGGAAGCAGGGTAAGTTGAGCATAGTAAGGATTTTGATTTCATAACTGCTGAACCAATCGAAGAATCATCATGAAATTTTCACATAATCAAGAGTGGTTATTTAGGAACAGTTTGCAGCAAAATATTCGATTCTAGTTTACAAAGAAGGTAAGTAAACTAGTCAAAATATAAAAATATCGTTTTGCACAACTTGCCCCAATCATGAGGCAAGTTGTGCCAGACCATGGGGCATCTTAATCTAGCTTCTTTGCGTAAAACTCACATGGTGTTATTGTTTTTGTTGTTGCATTTTGTTGAACAAACGAAAATTAAACCTAGCGTAGCCGCATGCAGCCATCAAAGGCAAAAAGAAAAACAAGCAACCTCACTTAAGTATATCTTCAGCGTTGGTGGGAATGCCTAACTGAAATCCAAATTATCATCATTATCGGTGTTCTGCATGATGGCAGCTGCCACTGCTTCTGTTGATTTGAGTTCAAAAATCTGTTTGCTTCTGCACTGTCTGATTGGTTCACTAGCAAAACGTTTTTGCTTTCTACGCTGTTTTTCTTTTTCTTCCAACGCGATTTTTTCTGGTTTGTGGGTCAAAAATTCTTATTTTTCCTGATCGAGATGGTCTTAAAGATCTTGAAGATCTGTTTCTTGAGAATCAGCTGTGCTTAAATCAGCATCGGAAGAAACTAAGCTGTCAGTCAGGGGCAATAAATCAGGGATTTTAGAGACAAGGCAGTTTGATTCGACATTCTGTTCAATTTGATTGGTGGAGCTTACTGCAAGTTTGAGACGGTCAGAAACATAGCTTGAGCTGTAGTCCCTATCTGGAAATATGTCCTTATCGTAGAAGACAATTCCACAAGCACAAAACCCGTTTGTGATATTGAAAGGTGTAAATGCTTTGATATATGCTGAATTAACAACTGCAGGAATGTCGTAGATGTTCATAGTCTGGCCGTGGTGATTTCGATGCCACGCATCAAAGCCATTAGCATAATACCTTTTAAAAGGATTATAAACGGCAACATCCAGTGGTTGCAAGTTATGACATGTTTTGGGAGAAATCGTTAGCAGTAGGATACCATGATCACGACAAAATTCTACATCCGTCAAAGACACATGTGCGGCATGATTATCCAACGATAGTAGAACCTTTTTTTCGAGAGAACATCTGCTATGGTGCATAAATGCTCCAAATGTGTAATAAATACGTCCTCATTTATCCAGCCACTTGCATTCGCGGCTCCAACCGAACCTACTGGAGCACCATTGATGAATTTTCGGTGGTACTTAACCTCGAGAAATATGTGTATTAATAATGGTAGTAGGGTATATCCTGCAGCATTTATGGTGCATGCCAAGGTTACTAAATGACCCCTTTCTGCTGATGTAACACCTCCAACACTTCGCCGCCCAGCGTCGTACAATATTTTCTGCGATGTTTGAACTGTGGTGACACCGGTCTTGTCCATATTATTCACGTCTTCTGGTTGAAACTGATACCGAAAATTGTATTTTACCCATCACTGTAAATCCAAGTAGTTTACGTAAGCTTACTTCTCCATCACTGATGCCAAACTGTGAAAAAGCCCCATCACATTGTGTCGATTGAATGCCGTCATTCTTCCAAGTGAAGTTGCCTCTGGTTTTCTAAGAAACAAATAGTTTCTGGTTTTCAAATCTTGCACCCAATCTTTTCCGAAAAACAGATAAATTAACATATTTACACAAGCAATAAAGTTTTCCTTAGAACGTCACTATTAAAATTAACATAGGCCTGCATTTAAGTAACTAATAACCTGATATTTTGTTTTGATACCAGCTCTGAGGAATCGGAATATCATTTTTATCAGCAAGCTGCCAAGCCAAAGAGCGGCAGGTTGAAGATGTCACACCATAAAATTTGTCTGCCAGTTCTTTCACATGACTGCAAAGATCTTGTTCTTGAGCTTGAGTAAACACTTGAAGACGTTGCTGATTAACTTTGTCCCCAGATGCAGCCAAACCCTTTTCCTTTCTTGATATATGCCGCGTTGGCGTCATTCTATTTACTCCATACCGTTAAGCTGATTGTCTCACTAAATTTCCATCTTCCACCAATGTGGCAGCTTTTTCCAGATTTTCTTCTTGTTCTTTACTTTGCTCTTTTTGACATGCATATGTACGCACCATTCTCAAATCTAAAACATCTAATTTACGTTAAAAACTATCAATCTGCTATAAGAAATGCATTGGGGCAAGTTGATCCACACTTGCACAACTTGCCTCAAACAGACCATTTTGTGATTCGAAGGCATTAGACACCTAAGTCAGCAAAATTGATTTTTCAAACTTACTGCATCTGATAGCCTACCTCATGCACTTATCAACTGCAACTGCGAATTGCTGGCTAGATGTCCTGATTTTTCTTCAGTTGAATGTGATTGAAGACAAAAAGTTTTTGAAAAAACTCAAAAAATTGCAAAAAGCTCTCTGAACTTGTATTCATTTTTAACTGCGGCCGAATAGACCTAAGCCAGGGGTGCAAAAATTGTTTTGGAATTTAGTAGCGCGTAGAAATTGTTGGTCGCACACACATGTATAAGCCAGTGTTGCCAGATAGTTGCTGGTGGTTTTCGCCAACAAAGTCAAAGTGTAAAAATTTCCCCAATCAACATCAAATTTTTCCAAAGAAGAAACATGGTCAAAATAACCTGAACCGCGAGGCAAAAGTTCCATTCCCGCAGCAATCAACAAGAATTAAACTTTACATTTTTTTGAAAATCAACCTCGAGGACATGCCCAGATTTACCTGAACCATGAATCAGGACAAACGTAGCAGTGGCGAGATCAACATGAAACACCCGCTGACTTTGATCTTGGTATCGATGGGAAATTTCCACATCAGGCGCACGTAAACTTTTCGGTCGCGCGGCGCGACCATGCGGCCGTGCTTTTGCACCCCTGAGGTAAGCAGTAAAACCACATGGTGTTATGAATGTGGTGGTGGCGCCAAAGAGTCTTTGATATTATTGGTTTAGAAAATACTGGCGTGGCTCTACGTGCCCCAGTGGCTCAGTTTACCCCACTTCCTCCTAACTTATTTTAAGAGTAATTTACTTCTCAAAAACGAGAAGGTAAATTGCATAAATAATATTCTTGAATAAAAAAAATTTTTGGAGATAAGCATATTTTAAATTACAATGAAATTTCATTTGCAGCGACATAAAAGGATCGATACAATAGCTAATACCGCGTTGGGACAACATGGGCAAGGAAATTTTGGGCAGGGTGCAATGTGGCCATGGGAAATTGATACGAAGTTAATAAAGGGCGTGGCGCAATATGGGCTCATAGCAACGTGATCGTAATGCGTTAAAGGTACATATGGGACTATATGAAGTAACATCACCATGTAGCATAATGGGCACGAGGCAATGAGTGCGGGGCAGTTTTAGGCATTAGATATGGGAATGGGTTAATGGGCATGAAGCAATAATCATGCATGAAAGGGTATTAGCCCTGTGGGTAAAAATAAGCATGGGGAAGAAAGTGCGCTGTATAGATCTCATTTAGAAAATGCTTTTGGCCATGTAAGCTTCATGTAGAAATACGGAGGTGCATGTAAACTTCAGTTAGAAAGACGAAGATGCATAAAATTTTCATTAGAAAATGCTAAAATCCACGGTAAATATTGTTCTTTTGGCAATCCGAAAAGTAATTCTTAATGTTTAGATATGGTGATGCCTCACCTGCATTCTCAATTTCCCTTAATCCACACCAGCATCTCACATGCCAGCTATTCATGATCTTTCACACAAAACTAAATCTGTACTAGCCTATTGCAGGCTAGTCCATCCAACAGTGTTTCCGGCATAAAATGCAAATATGCCCCTCTGGGCAATTTCAGATTATGCCATGGATCCATTGCTGCATTACTGCATAGACCTTATACAAGGGCAATGGTTTTGACCTATATCACATGGGCGCTTCACATGTTTCAACCGCATTGCGCTAGAATCAACATGCAGGGATAGTATTTGAGTATAATGTCAGCCCATTACACAGTCAGTATAACACAAAATAACAACACGGGACAACGTTGTTTCGGGTTACTGACCCTCATTAACCGTATGCTTATTTTCTGTAATACCCTGTACAAAAATTGAGAATGCAGGTGAGGCATCACCATATCTAGACATTTGAAGTTTTGGCATTCTATTAAATTGTAATCCTTGATGTTTAATAAATTGTTTTGACTAAGCAATCCTCAGTCCAATTCCTGGTTGTTTCCTAATAATTGATTGAGCTCTTAATTATTTTTCGATCAACGGCCAATTAACCCATACACCAGGTTTTACGCCGTGTTATCTTCTCGTTCTATTTTGGAACCCATCTCCCGCTCATCTGACTGGCTTCCTCCAATCTGACACCAAAAGATCTTCGGTCCCTGAATGAACTCTCCATCTTTTCTCTCTTGCTGCTGATCGATAAACTATGCTCGACAAACTTTTATATCTTTTTCTGAAAAACTAATCTTTGCACCCACTCGTTAACAAAATAGAGAGATGTATCGTCAACTCAACCTTTTATTTTGATTCATTTGGTTCTTTATTTTTTACTTTCATCATCTTCCGTAAATTTACCGATTTCTGCAACTTATTTATAAGATAGAGACGCATACTTTAACTGAATTTAAAAATCTGATTTCATTCATTTGGATGTTTGTATTTTATTTTTATGATCTTCCATAAATTTCCTATTTTTTAGTTTTCCATGGATTAGTTGGCAGTTCTTTTCCCGTATTTCCGTAATGCAGTAATGCCATGTGCTAGTGTGAAATTTCGTATTTTAGTGTAGCCCACTAATCACATTCATAAAGCTTGCGCTCAGACATTGGCTACTTACTACAATTGAGAACTGATAAAGAGCGTAAGGACGTCACAGCAGTTGAATTGGTACAAAAGAAATCATTGTATTGTGTATAAACAATTTTGCTTTGGCGTAATAATGACTAAGCTACCAATATTAAAATCTCAAATAAGTTAAAAAGTTCCAATCATAGAAGAAGCTGATACTATTTTTGAAATTAGAGACCAAAAATGCTTTAAGATAAAATAAAAATATTCAAGAAACAAACTTTATGTCACGTGGTGCCTTCCATCAAACACGCTGGTTATATTTCTTCTTCCTTAGATGCCGCAAATTGCACCATTTTGATCAAAGCTTAATAGCTGTCAATGACTTGTGATATTTTTCACAATATATATTTATTGGGAATAGTGGTTTTGAGCAGTAAGCTGACGGCAACTGTAGTAGATAGCAGATTCGGTGGCATTATTTTAAAAAAGCGCGTGTGCTTGCAGGCCTTTGCATTTAATTAAGTTTGAATGATTGACTACCGTAAACAGTCTTCAGATTCAATTACCGGCATGTTAAGCTCTTATCTTTATTCTTTTTTCCACATTTCCACATTAACCAAAAATTCAACCTAAATATCTTTCTGATTCAACCCTCTACAATCTTCGTCTACGAAATTTTATATCAGATTTTATATGCTTGGAGGGCATAGTTACCTAATAAAAAGTGGATTTATTAGAAGATCAAACAATATATTATAATGGTATCAACTGTAACCCTCTTTTCTAACCTACTCGGCTTTCCCCTGCAATGACATTGCCAGTTTGCAATAGTAAGGATTTACATTTGTGTATATTAACCGGATTTGCCGGGGCGCATATCAGAAATTACTTTTTAGGTCGGCATCGATTTAGCCGGCTGAGATGTATCATTCATCGCATTTCGCGAAGCTTCACGCCCCTTAATCGGAACGAGGCTAATTTTTACCATTCTTTCTGTTAAGCCTATGCGCTTTTTCACACTATGGCGGGTAGTATCATTATTTGATTTCAAAATTGTTACAGGCTATAAACGATTTTCAAACCTCAATAAAGTCTCTATAAAGATTTGAGTATTTAGCAGCTTTATTAATAAAGAATTATATTCTGTTCTCAACTAATTTTATTCGCCCAATTCCATTCTGCGTTGATATCAAAGTAGGAAAAATTAATTCAATTTTAATTTTATTATTTTTTTATATTTTGACACGGAAAAGTTTTTGCAGTTATGAATAGAGCGTGACTGGGTTCAGACCTGCTTCAAAATTACAACTTTCCACCAGTACAATTAGGATTACTCAATAGCAAGGACAAAGTCGGAGAAAAGTTGATAAAGGCCAAATCCTTGAAATTTTGGAAACAGTAATCAAACGCTAGGAGGATAGTTTATCTAAGCGACTTTACTCCATGTTAATAAGTGTCGAAAAGAATCTGCTATCAATAAACAGTAATAAAGTAATAATGATAAACAAATATATGAAATACGCATAAACCTCAAAAAAACTTTTGAAGCAAAAACTGGAAATAGTAGGTAAAAAAAAAGAAGAAATTTGCAGGAGAACCAAAAACCTTACCGTAAATATAAAAAATAATAAATTAAATCCCAAAGTTTGGGTGATTAAAATATCGGAAACTACAAAGGAAAGATCAAAGGAAAATATATATTTGTATAATTCAGAAGAAACAAGAAAATAATAGTTCTAATCCCAAACCACTAATACAAAAATACCAGGGAAAACATCTCAGGATTAAAACGATGTAAATATCCAAAAAATACAAGGTTGAACGTTCAAAAACGTTGCCGAGAATAAACCCGGAGGTTCCAGTAAACATGTATGTAAATGGTACTTAAGCAAAAATCTCATACAAGACAAACATAAAACTTAAAACTCAACTAAAACAACGTTAACACCTCCCCAAACGAGATTGCAGGAAAACGGTTGTACTAAAGTACTTAAAACTTTATGAGAAGCAAAAAAATTTTTTAGTACAGGGTCAATAATAACAAAGAGCTATCAAAACTACAAGCCATAAAACTAGCTCCGGCTCCTTTTAAATTACATTCAACCTAATATGATAAGTAAAATTACACAGATATAGGGATGATTGCTTGGTTTGAAGGTGTATGATACAGAAAAGTGCTCGATGATTTAACTGATCAGAGAATTCAATACAAAACAAAAAATTCAATACAAAACAATAATGATCCTACAGCCCCGTTAGGGCTTGCCGATGTGACTTGCTGTCCATGTCATGTTATGTGTCCTTGAATGTGACCCCCATGATATAGGTATTGCTGAATCATATTGTTTGGTATTGCATTTTTTTGCACCCAATGGCAAATTTGTTTTATTAGCATGCTTATTGTTGAGTGTTTTTGGCACCCGCCTGATGAGACCCAATAAGGTCAAAACCGGTCATGGGTTACAGGCATGATGTAATACATTGCTGTATGGTACCGTATGATGTTGGTGATCATTTTTTAGCAAATTTTTTTATTTTACCTTGGTGCTGGACACAGATTCCTCATAGGAGATCGTCTTGAAAATTGCTAATTGGTAACTACCAACTCCTGTATTTCAGTAAACAATAGTAAATGAATAGCATAGAATCGAAAAAAATAAAACCTTTAAAACTAAAAAGACAGATTGGCATATAAGAAAAGAAAGAAAATAAAACTAGAACGCAAGAACTTTAGAGAGCTAATGAAATGATTCTTAACAAGTCAACGATATCTGCATCTAACAATGATAGATTACTTTAAATTCAGGGCTTAAATTTTAGCTTCAACTCTTTCGTGGAACTCTAAAATTGACTATCGAGTTGCTTAATTTACAATCGCATATTCGCATAGTAGAGTGGAATAACGTCTTGGGTGATGAAAATCATGATAACAACAATCAAGAGTGGCATAATATACCCACTAATCTGATAGCACCCGAAATGTCCAGACCTAATCATGATCTTGTAGATGACAAAACGAAAGCATATTATAAAGCAGCTACATCAAAACTTAAAAATTTAAAGCTATTGATTGATTATTCCTTCAAACACCGTAGCAATATGAGCAAAGATCTAAGTAGCAGCTTTAAATATCTTTAGAAAC
Organism: Trididemnum clinides; assembly: GCA_963675345.1. Lineage (NCBI taxonomy): Eukaryota > Metazoa > Chordata > Ascidiacea > Aplousobranchia > Didemnidae > Trididemnum > Trididemnum clinides. Next base: position 8,160,470 of record OY776289.1, read on the forward strand.
TTGCTAAAAATGGAAAGACAGTTAAGTGTCGCGCAGATAAAGATGGAAACCTAATTATGGAAAGACAGTTTGCGAATCAATTTGAAAAATTGACATATATTGATTTGACCACAATACATAATGAGTTAAAACACATAAAGGATGAAGGAGATAATTTTTTAATGAACTTGGACACTGGAGCGATTGATACGTTTTGAGTCGTCAGTGTAACTGTCACGTTTTTGTTTGCAATGAAAAAGTTGCATTGTACTACACGCGCACAACCGAAAGAGAGATATCGGCAAAAATAGAGGGGAGGCGAAATTGGGACGCGTTGGCTGAAGACTTCAACTGGTTGTCTATCGGATTTAGCACTCAAACTAGCCTGAGTAAAAAATCCGTTTCACAACCAATTTCTTTAATATTTTTCAGACTTTTTCATAATATCCGAAGGCTGCTCTGTGCAAAATTTCATTGAATTTAGTTATCTTATTGTGAAGATACTATTTCTCAAAAAGTGTCTTATTTTTTTAGGATACCCAATATAATATTTACTGCCCTTTAAAAAGCTATCTAATTTTTTTTACAACAACATTATCTTCTTAAATGAACTATGAAATTCCTTCTGGTCCATGTTTGACTTTCTGTTTGGTGGTGCTTTTAGGCAGTTAGTTTTGTTATATCAGCTTATCTGTTTTAAAACTAGCACTGAATTGGCGATCTTTAAATAAACTACGATTTTCTTTTGCAATAATGTAAGCTTTTATCATCTAAAATTTTTTCAATAAGCTTATTTAAAACATTATTTGACCTATTAGCGTTGTAGAAATTGTAGTTTGTAGCAATAGGCTTCCATTACATTATTGATTTACTATTCTATTACAAGGTGTCGCTGCAGGGGTACAAGTGACGCAACTTTGATCGAATTTTGCGTTTACTGTCCGAACTAAACATTGCAAAGACTATAGTACAATATTTTGACAAAACTTTAAATATTTAAATAAATTTAAAACACCAATCAGTGATATTTAAAATAAACTGCGGGAGAAGCGACACACAGTTATCGTTTAAAAGGACACATTAGGTCAAAAATGACCCCAGGGTTGTGGCTTTTGTGGTAAGCTTTCTGTTTTATCTCATGGGTACCCCAAACTTCTTGACTTCGTCACGACTATAAAATGCTAGGCCATCATAATGTTTTTTGTTGCCAGGAACATTTCTTTATTTTCATTTTTAGTAATTATATTGGGCTGGAATCAATTTTGAATCCAGATGGCATTTTATGCTTAATTTTTTATTACTGTAGATCAATTTTTTTTGGTGATTTCAAGCATAAAACTCAAAAACGCAATTGATTATATCGTCTAATATATAATGGGGGTCAAATTTGATGCCATGTGGCCTTTTGCGTCACAAAATTGAGCAGGTCTTTCAAAGGTTAGTTAGAGGAACACTGGATTGAATAATTAGCCAAGTGCAATTGACAATATCAGCTTATTATATCTGATATACGAGAAAAAACTTTTCATATTAGATTTAACTAAATCAAATTTGGACTATAACTAGTCAGCAATAACTGCTGGTCAAAGTACAAGATAACAGTCTGCAAGCCCAATTAGCTCAAATTTGCAAGTTCAAGTCTAATTTCTTGTTGGTAAGAAACATACAAAAAGTGAAAGAAGATAAGATCTGAAATGATATGCTGCCCTGTGTTAGGCTGGTGATATTTGTATTAAAGTTTGTCATCAATACGAAAAACTGAGCTTAAATTTTTTATTGAGCTATTCTTTATTAGTTGTTATTCAGGCTTTGTTCCGTAGTGAATGCTCTTTGCAAGGTTGCAGGAGAAAATTCTGTTTGCTGAAGAAAGCGTTTGTACTCCAAAAAACAATATGTTGCCCTAGAGAAAGCTATAAATTTGTTGGCAAAAAATAGCAGGGATGTTAAACATACTATTTTGTAGATGGAATATCCCAAAAATGCACCTTATCTCAAGTAGTGATTACAGCTTTTTTATGCTTTTCTCTATATCACGAAAAAGTAAATTTTAGGGACGAAAATAAGTAGCATACAAAAATTATCTTTCTGATAAAGCGCAATTCTGTCTATTCATGTTTAATGTGTATGTCTAAGTATTACAAAACTACTGAGCGTCCACCCAATAGTTATGACGTCACGATGACGTCACAATTAAATACACTGTTAGCGTTTGCATTTCTTAACAGAGCAAAATTGTTTTTTGCTTAAGCAAGGGCCAGCCTCCAACTAGCCAACTTAAAAAAATTTTATCTCACGGGCATCTGAGATAACGTTATCGCTAACAGCCCAGTGCAACTTGTTTTCTGTTGTTTTTCAAAAACTATTGACCTTAGAAACGCAATTGAAAGCTTTTTTGGGAAGATGTAACAAAGGCGCTTTTGATGTAAAAACATTCTACAAAGATTTATGCTGAATGGGCTATAAAGCAACAGATTCTTTTTTAAGCATTTTTAGTAATCTAAGTATGCTTTTTCTCTTATTTCTTGAATGCTTCAAACCCGCTCTTTAATGTCACAACACTGTCTAGTACCATTACTGTGAAAAAAACAGCTGGCAGCTGCGACGCATAATGGTTTCATTTGCTGTTGATTGAAAGAGAAACAACTTTATGCTTCGTGTTTAAGAACAATGATGCTTCACATTATTAACGTAGTGGTAGGCCAAAAACCTGTTTTTTAGTAATGCAATGGCAGGTTGCAATACTATTGGCCAGTCGTATCGCAAGCCTGATTGATCTTAACCTCTGATATACAATAATCAAATGTAGCAAAGTATATATCGACCAATTTCAGATGATATCTTACAGGAATCACAACAATTACTCATATTTTTATCACAAAATCCAGGTCCATGGATTATACTGCTAAAACACATCCTAAGCTATTGCAACAACTTCACTCTAAATACTTGAGTTTGGGGTAAGTTCGCACTCCCCCTAGCTGCAATAAAGTCAGGTTCTACAGCATCAATATATGCGCACCCAAAGATGTTGTGTCGTACTAATTAGCACACAATTAAGAAAATCTGTATGTGGTGTGCCAATATTTACTATCTTATTTCAAAAATTACACAGAAATCACTTTGGTGTCCCCCACCCCCACTACTTTATAGCTTTACATTTTTGCTTCCAAGCAAGTGGTGAACTAAACGAATAAAATGTGCAAAATTATTGGCTGTTTCAATTGTGAGAAAGTCTGGTTCGTTGGCATTTTCTGGAAACAGCGCAAACAAGAGGTTGCTCGAAAATTAAAAGACTTTGGGAGAAATACAGCGGTTATGCGCTACGACATCTAATTTTTTTCAACTCCATTTTCATTAAAAGCAAGGTAATTTTGATTTTGGAACGAGATTTGGCTACGTCAAAACACATTAATTATTCATTACTGTGCACATAACTACCCATTGGGTGAGCCGGCGCAGCCGTCTGAAGTGATATTTATAACCTCGATATTAATGAGAGGGCCCTTCTGTTTTTATAACTTAACTGTGAGTGCTTCACTTCGGGTTAGTTTTATGCCAGGACCACGCAAAATGCCGCAGTCAGAGGTTCTACCTCCTACAAATAGGCATGCAGTTTCAAAGAAGTTCCGAGTAGCTGGCCTAATATTAAGTAGGCTATTCCTGAAAATCCATATCAAACACTTTGGCGCTTTCCTGCAACTCTGATATACATTCAAGCACTTTCTGATAAAAGTTTGTTAATTTAAGGTTACCTATGCTGAAAATAGGGCCAGTAAGACGTTTTCAAGGACTTAAGAAACTTGGAGAAATTCGGCGGCTATGCGCGACCTCCTACAATACTTTTTTTTCTCGATTTTCTTTCAAAACCGGCTTTTTTAATTTCGAATCAGAATTGGTCATATTAAAATTTATTGTTTTTATTATTGTTCTCACATCTATGGATTCGAGGTTGCGTGGTGTCGGCGTGATGGTGTAGTGGTTAGAGCGTCCGCTTTGCAGTCGGTAGACTTGGGTTTCATTTCCTTTGTCGAGTCATACCAAAAGACTTTAAAAAATGGTATTCACAGCTTCCCTGCTTGGCTCTCAGCATAAAAAGGGATAGTGTGGAAAACAAGCCGGCAAACTTGCTTGTTGCGTCGTTGTGCAAAGCACTTTACGGGATTCCGCCATTTTTATGTGGCAGACAGGTGGCGTACCCATGCTTCACCGGGTTGCAATTGTGAAGCTGCTCACTGAACCTGAATTGCCATTTATGCCGTACCTCCATCCCGAGGAAGAGAAGGGGTAATCACATGAGGTGATGTGCTTCCCAACCTTAACCTCCATTTACGTACTGGGGGCTACGTGGGTGGGCTCGCATAAAAGAAATTCTATGATAATGTTGCTTATTCTGAGATAAGGCCCTTCTTCATGCAGATTCAAATGTCAACTGAGAGGTACCTTCCTGAAACGGATGGCATGTTTAATGCCGCTTTTCTTGATCAAAAAAGTTCATAGAAATATTCTCAGCTTCTTCTGTGAAGAATCTTGGTTTCAATAGTTTTAATATGTAGACGCTCAACAGGGCCACATATTTTTTTAAAGTAATGACCTAAAAATAATTCTCAAGACAAATTGTCCATATTAAAGAAATAAATTAATTGACTTTATTTACAGACGTTGAAACGAGTTAATTAGAAATGAGGAAAGAAACCGCCCAATGAAAAGTTTTTGGTGACATTTGATTAATATTTTTGGATTTTGCCTTGGCACACTAGATGTCTTTCACTTTAATAAGCAGATTAAAGAGAGACAGAAATGATACTTTTACTATTTATAATTGATCCAACACAATAACAACGTTTAAGCTTATTTTGGTTGGCAATTTTTGTGATTCGAAGTGTTAATATTAACTTGGCTGACAATTATTTGATTATGAGTGATAATTTTGATTTTATTCCACCTATTTCTTTCCAGCTATTACCAACCAAATAGACGATGCTTTGAGCAATCAGCCTTGACTATTGTTTCAATAAAATTTTTGTCAAAACGTCGCAGTCTTAACATTGTTTAATGAGCTCACGAGAATGACTACTTGACTGGCAATTTACGTTAAGTAGCTATTTACAGCAATTGATAAGAAGATTGTCTATCATGTCTGGCGACACCGCACGAGACTCCTCAAGCAATACTTTGAAGCAATATTTTGCCTCGTGGCAGCTGCTTTGTGTTTACCCGACATGTACAAAGCATATTATTTGGCTGCATTCCTAATTGGTGGTGGCAATCCGTACCAGTCTGAGTTTTTGAGTAGGTTGAAATTGTCTGTCTATTCCGATTATTTGATCAATATTTTTCCATAATGAGTTCCGTTTACAGTGTGGACAAATTCATTAGTCTTAAATACTTTGAAATAACGTATCAAACATATGCACTAACTGTGAAAACAAATATATGAGAAAGAACAAAAGCTTCCAGTTGAGAATGCATTCACATTAGCTAAACACCGAGTTCTTTACGAGTATTTTTTAAAGTTATGTATGAGGTAGTCCAGTGGTTCTTAAACTTTTTAAACAAGTGGGGCATTCTTATTGGTGTAAATTATTAAAGAACTCCCACCAGGAGGGCGTTGAAAGACTAAACCGCGCCCCGTGTCAAAATTGGAAGCAATTCTTTTAATCAAATTTTTAATCTATTTTCAACTGGAAGACCTGTATCAATTTATTCTTTTCAAGACTGACTTCTTGAAATAGATAATTCTACAACATTTCACAAAAAAGAATTTGTCACATTTTTTTGAAGACTAACTTTACGAATTTGAATGCTGTTTCTTCTCCTTTGGAGAGCAGGTTATTTCATCATTTAAAAAGTTTGAGTTTGTTGCGGACCTTTTAAAAATTCTTTACGGAATCTCAGGATACAGCAGGCCTCAGTTGGAAAACCACTGTAGTGTAGCTTATTGGCCAATATTTTGTTTGATTTTTTTCTTTTTTTTGATATTTTCTTTTGACCACAACGAATATTTTTTTCGCTGAAGAAGAAACCTAATTGGATACATAAATTCATTTGATTTTGATAAAAACACCTTATTTTCTTTCAAAGTGCTATCTTTCAAAGTTATACTTGCTAAATAAAAAGAAAAACAAAAAGCGTTCTTGCGCTTTGTAAAGTATACAAGCAGAAATCAACTTCAAAACATCATTGGTGCCGAGTATGGTTGGCGTGCTAGCGTCATTGGTTGTGGTTCTTTATATCAAGTCCATAAAAAGACTTTCTGTCATTAGTCAGTAGACGACATATCTTTTGAATGTCCAATGCATTTTCACTGACTATGAAAAAAGGCAATCTGGCCTAACTATTGTTCTAACAAAATGACGGTTAAACGGCTGCATATTGAGCTGTTTATATTGTGTCTTCTGCGATTCATTTTACTACAATTTTATTTGATCTATGGGGTTACGGCTAAGGTTAATAAATGTAATTTTTAACCTAAATTGAAGAATACCGGCTAAATATATGACAATATGCGCATGCGGAAAAACTTGTTTTGCAAATCATTTTTAAAAAGGCGTTGAAGAGTAATAGGCTGAAAGATCGTGATAATTCAATTGCATTGCTGTGAAAGATTAATTGCGAGGCTGTCTTGGTTTACATCTTGCTCAGAAAGAATTATAAGCATGTTTGCTAAACGTTTAACAGAACTGATTGACATTTACAAAATACTGGCAATTTTTTTAGTGCAGATAACTTTTCACCGAAAAATAAGCGTTTCAGTCCCTTGAGTTTTGACCATCTACTACAACCAATCATTCGCGATTAAATGCAAAGGTATCCACAATCCAAGTTTAGTTAACATCTCGTATAAAGTTTTGTACAGTTACCTACTTTACATGTAAAAAATAAAAAACCAATGAAATTAAAGTCCTTATTATCATCATTTTGCGCATTGATCAAACAAAAAGTAATATCAAAGGCGTGCCAAAAAATTATATTATTCTCATTGTACGTTTAAATATTAATAGGTGTAAAATTTTGTTGAAAAATCATCGAAGCATGGTATTTTTGATTTGTATGTGACCTAACTTTCCCACATCGATTTGCGCTGAACTGCCTTAGAAACGATTTCATTTAATTTAAAACTGTAAATTCATACAGGTAACACATTTTGTAGAATAATAGTAGTTTGACCAATTTTTTCAGTTTCAGAATTCTATCTTGAATTTTTAAGTTCGTGAAAGAGATTAACCACATATTACAGATTGGTCTCATTTTCTTTTTGTGATCAAATTTTTGCTAAAAACCGATTGCATACATTCCGATGCATGATTGGAAATGTCGGTTTTTTTATGCAACAGCATTTCAAACATACGTGCGTTTTTGTAAAAAATTGCTGCACTAGAAATCATGTGATTTATTATTACACTGATTATGTTGCTACTATATTTAATAGAGCAGGTTTCAGAAAGTAATTTTTTATTTCTAATCCCATTAATTACTTTTATAAAAGTAATGTATTGCCGGTTAAAGATTTTGATTTACAATAAAAATTGATTTGATTGCTTGTTAAATATTTTATCTTGGCAAAATTTCGCTGGCATTACTGGAGACTGTTTTCGACGGCTGTCTTCAATTGACTTCTCTATGTTGCTCTTCGTAACTAATGAGCGCTGCTGTTTATTTCCAGAAAACGCGGGAAGTTCGTCATCATTACCTGAGAGCAATGTCGCAATCAAGAAAGCTCAAAAACATGCAATCAAACTTCAGCTGTAATTCTGATCCAACCAATATTGGTACTTACATCATTGATGTTAGACTTCCAAATGCGTTTTTGATTTTCGGGAAAACAAAAAAGCTATCCCCTCTTGTATTTTTCTTACACAGTATAGTTCACTCAATTTTACGTAGTTTCCTTTTTGGTAACTATAGCTTATACATCAAAATCAATTCAATCTTTGTAAGATTTTCTGATGAGAACCTCAAACAGTTTGTAACTTTATTTTATGCTCGTAGATCAGCTGATTTAACATTGCGGGAGCAGCAATCCTAGGAGCTTTTGCATCTCATGAAATTTTGCAAGATTCACAAATTTAACCAATTCAATTCGCTCTTGCAAAATCATTTGCAAAACTTTTGGATAACCAAGCGGCCAGCTTTAGCCTGACTATAAATCAATTTTTTTGCTAAAACCAATTAAGTTGTATTTGTAGCATTTTAAATTAATATTATTAGATTTTTTTGGCCACACCAAAGCGCAAACTACAAAAAAATTGTCTAGAAAGAGAAACTTTCGTAGAATTTGCTAAAGTTTTGATTGTCAGCAATTTGGAAAATTTTTGAGATAATTGAGTCAAATACGGGTAAGTTATTTTTGTTTGAAATTTATGTTGTGGTTGCTAGGTATATCAACTATATACCCATATATTTCTGTTAGAATACTTAAAGGCATATGCTGTGCATGGTGTGTAGAGTAGCCAAGTGCAAACATAACATACATTGCTTATCAGGTCTTTGAGGAAAATAGATAATCTGGCAGGCCTAGTTTTTGGTGTCAAACAGTGTAATTTGGGATTTATAATTGAAAATGTTTGCTGCTTAAAAACAATTAGATTTTCGACTTAGACTGTAAAAAAAGTCGGAGGTTTTGAAATTACTCTGCCGAAAATATCTGTTGGTAGTGGACAATGGGCATAATCAGCCATAGGCACTCTACTTACGTCTGCTTAGCATCAACTTAATCATATACAGCCAGTCTTTGCTTAACAACGATTTCCTTCAACGACAACTCGTAGTTACGACGATCTCTTAAAAAAATGTTAAACATGTTTAAAAATACTCTTGCTGCATTTGAATCAGAGCGCCAACAAAGCAGGCTAGTTTTGAGCGAAGCAAGTTTGTGCTAACAGTTTTTATTGTTTGCTAACATGAATAAAATACAACTAATTTTGTTTTAGTTGTGTAAATGTACAATGTAAATAAATAAAATTATATATGCTCATACATGTACATCTTCCAATAAAATTCTGAACGCATTCAACTTCATTTTTAACTCAGCAGCATTCACTTCATCCACTAATTCACCACAATGTGCTGTCGATTTTGGTTTTTGTATTTAAATATAACAGAGACATTAGCACTTTAACTTGATTTTCAGCAAATCCGCATCCTCTCCCATTGAGTCGCACATATTAAAACTAACTGCCGATTGGGGGCTGACATATATTGTCACACCAGCTTGAATACACGTTGTTGAATACATGCCAGCCTACAACTATCACTCACATGCATTTCCAAGGCGTTTTGTAGAAAAAAAAACAACTATTTTCAATTGATATATTTCAGCTGGTGTATCAGCTTTATGCTCCTTTACAGTCAGGGTGTAACCTTTCATTTGCCGATTTTCGAATTACTGTTCAGCTGTTTTGAACGTTTTATGAATTCTCGCAGTATTTGAGCTTTACACTGCTCCCATTTTCTTTGACAAACGAGTTTGCCAGGAAATCTGGAAGAATTTTGGACAATATAGCTAAAATTAAAAAAGTCTAATTTCAGGTGAAATTAGGATAAATAATTAAAATGATTTATTCATAGTTGAGCATAATACTGGCCATTCACATGCAACACAAAACATTCTACCATACAAAGAATATTATGGAAGAGGAAAGAAAAAATAACGAAAAAGTAAACCCTGAAAAAAATGCTCCGTTAATTTGCAGGTGCAAAATGACATTTCTGCAAAATTGGCTTGATTGACCTTCGGAAGAATATATTCCGGAACCGGATAAGAAAGTCCGTGTGAAGTACGTTGAGACGGTTTGTTCTGTTTTTCAGTTCATTTAAAAGTTTGAGCAAAAATTTTGATATTTAAGCAGGCGAAGACCTTGCATGCTCATCTTCTTTCAGCTTCATCTAACAAGGTAATACGCTGTGCTGTGAAACCCAATCAATAAACCACTTTAGTGCTTGGTAGGACATTATTTGTTCTATCGTACACTTAGACGTGATAATACAGTGGTTGGTAAACTGTTGGCCCAGATCATTTGTGGCCTATTGATACATATGAAAGGGTCACACGCAGTTGCAATTATGAGCCAAGTGATTTGTAGAAGCAAATATTGTTCACGTAAAAAAGTAAACAATCTTTTAAAGTTAATCTAAAGAACGGCTATTGCCTCTAAAAAACAATAAAAAAATTATTAATTTAACAAAAAATTTTGCTAAAAATCAAGAAAACTTAATTTGAAAAATTTGATTACCAAAGAAATGGTTTTCAAATGACAAATTGTGGTCACTTTTCCAACTCTTTCCCCAGTTAACTACCTATATTTGTTGAGGATTAATTGACGATTCTTGATAAATGATTGACGGATAGATTTGGGGCACCATAAAAAAGTTGCCTGCCATTTCGGCCTGGAAAGGTGACGATTATTAAGCGAGATTTATGGATCCTGCCTCTATCACCAATAGTACAACACGCCATTAAAAGATTATGCAGTGCTGTACGTTGCAAGCAACAGACAGCGATGGCTTGACAATTATTAATAGTGAACAACTCAGGGCTCAGGTAATGGCTGCCGTTACGACATTTGATTGTTGAATCAAAACAGGAAAATCTGTACGGTTTGGACGGCGCTGCGCCAAAGACACAAACTGAAAGAACAAGCTTGCTTGTTAGCTTTCCAATAAAATTCGACCAAATTAGTACAAAAAGTTGTTTCCAAATGATTTGCAGGCCGTCTGACAGTATAAGTGAAGTAAGAACACGAAATCTTTTTTGCCCAAATTTTAAGCTACCTGACAGCCCGTTACCAATCACGCCGAACGTGTATTGGTAAGAATTCGATAATTAAGAGCCTGTGAGGAAGAATACAGTTAACCTTTGGGAAAAGCTCTCGTGCCTAATTCCCAAATGCTAGTATTTAATCCTGTGCAAAAACCGATGCAGTAAGAGTAAAGTTTTTCTGGCTTTTTATTTGCTACATGCCATGCTGATTGCGATTTGTCTGCTTCACCACTTTGACCAAACCATATAGTAACTCCGCTCGGAGCAAAGCTTAATCTCAATAGCCTTGCTCTTCAGTTCCTAAATATCGCATTTGACTTCTTCACGAGTACTTTCCAGTTTAGAATTTTTGAATATTAGTTTATTTGCAGACAAAGCTCGATGTGTTTGCCCGATTTGCTCTATTAAACTGTAGCTTCCAACTGTAAGGTTTGAATTAGAAGCTTCTACTTCTACGTTGCTTCAGTTTTATTGTGCTCCTAAAAATTTATTTACGGCACTTTGTGCTGCTTAATTGCATTAGTTATGGTTACTGCAATAAAGGAGTAAAACATAAGTTGTTTTTGCGCAGGCTGTGTCCTCTGAATAATTTTCGAGTGATTGAAGAATAAAAATGTACAAGTAACCCATACTCACGAAATCTAGCCGTTGGTACTTCGCAGGTCATGCTACGTGATGTACTTTGAATTTATTATTCGATGTGTCTTAAGTAATTCACGACGAACTATTGCAGCCTGAGTTTGCAATAGAAATAAATTTGTGTAAACGCCTAAAAATTATTAGAATGCTTTTAAAGAACTGCATTTCATTTTGTAAAGTACTAAACAACCTTGACAAAAAAGGTAAAAACATTTCGATATGATCACTAAAGCATCGTTTACTGAAACTGAGTAAACAAAAACAGATAAAAAAAATTCAAGTTCTTCGTGGCATGCGTTTTGTTACCTTGTAACTGTGACCCTGTATTAACCAAAATCAATATTTGAGAAAAATATTTCTTTCAATATATACTTTTTCTAGATACAGTTGCAAAAACAGAGTCTGGCAACTAATTTTTTGAGAGGGAGGAGGTGCGCTTTATGACCCGGTTTTCTTAATTGTAGCAGATTTGCTACAGTGCATAATAAATAGAAAATATAAAGATTGGATCGCACTATGTAACACACTAGTCATTACTCGTGCGGTGTGCTAGTTGTCAGAATCGGTAGCTATGCCCGGAGTGGAATAGGCAAAATGGTTGACCTCTTGGAGGCTGTGAATTATATTAGCCGCGGTGCAGCCATTTGGGACCCACCGAAATCAGTCAAGCGCCCTTTTAGCGTTACGCGTGCATTGTATTCTTAGGCGTCGGCGTTGGTGCGGCGCGTTTGTGGAATTCGAACCCGTGTCTTTGGAGCTGGTCTCCTCGCGCGCCGAGTTGCGCTGCCATGCACCATGTGCTGCCAGCAATGCCTTGAAGCACCGCATTTAGTTTGTAACCTTGGGAAGACCTTTTTATGCTTAATCAGCTTTACATAAGGATATTAGTTTTAGTCCATAGTTGAGCGGCTAGCAGCACGTCAAAACGAACCTCGTTCAAAAGTAAACGACACGTAAGTCTTGTGTTTGGTGTTAGTTTGTTTTATAAAAGTCAACGTTAATGCTATTGGGGAGGATCTCTTGGCCCTCGGCAAGCCCTGCTGATGAGTCCAAAAAGAACTAAACGCGTCCAGGGATGGCTTTGTAAATTTGAAGATGTATCTCTCAATAGCATTGCTTCCTTTGAAAGCCTCGTGCCTTCAGCGCTCGCTTTGCTGTTTTGTTTCTCGCTGAAAAGACGCTCTCGATCGATCGTAATCACTTGGAGCTAGCAATGTAATATTTTTGCTAGTTTACTTCACCAAAAGCAAATTGTGTTTTTTGCATAAATACATTTAAAAACAAAATATGGCAATCAGCAAAACTGTAGTTGCTTTAGAGTATGATCAGTTATTCGTAGAATATACAAAAAAAAGACAAAAGAATAGAAAAAAAGGGGTTATTGTCCTTCTTGCTACCCTAAACAAATTTGCACTTGGGTAGAAAAGCAGGCTTTGCAAACGAAAAGCCATATTATTATATCAAACCACCTGCAGCTCATAATTGGCACAGAAAAAGTTCCTATTTTTATTAAAGCATAAACGTACTTGGCGTTTGACACATTTTACATAAGCAAAGCCATTAGAGCAATTTTTACATCGTTGCCATTTGTCCTCAGAAGTTGTAAGATGATCCAAACCGTTGCACTTTACATCATGTAATGTCTGAGCATTGGCGAGTACTTTCCTTCTCTTTACAATAATAGGCAATGCTTCCTCGTAAGGGCTTTTCAGATTTACATGATGCAGTAGCTACATGTGCCTAAAATTTTCTGAAAAGCGTAAATTTAACAATGCCCAACACAGCACAATCTCCTTTCTAAACAAGCCGCCAAGCATTAACTGGAGCAATTGTCAAAGCATGATAAAAAAATATACATTTTTCATCTTTTCCACTTGGCCTAACATCGAAACAACGCACACATCACGTCTAGAAAGTCAACACCACTCATAGATTTATTGTTAACACCAATCAGTTGTGGTCTTGTAACACCGATGTGTTCTTAGCATTTTCAGTCAAATTTACGCGCAACATCACGTGTTTCACCTTAAGATACGAAGACATGGCAGTTACACGCTTGTTGCGCAACTTTCATTCACGCGTATGAGCTCATGCTCGGTTTGCATGTTTTTCGTCAGACTGCGCCACCACGACGGGTAGACTGCTTGGCCCAGCCACCTGTCTGCCACATAAAGACGGAGGCGTCCCGTTAAGTGCCTTGCCCAAGAACACAACAAGCAAGTTTGCCGGCTTGTTCTCCACACTATTTCTATGTGCTGAGCGCCAAGCAGGGAAGCTGTGAATCCCATTTTTTAAAGTCTTTTGGTATGACCCGACAAGGGAAATGAACCCCAAGTCTACCGACTGCGAAGCGGACGCTCTAACCACTACACCATCGCGCCGGTGTTGCGCAACTAACGAACTTACACGCTTGTTGCGCAACTAACGAACTAACAAAATATTGTTGTTGGTTGCTGCACAATGTAAAATACTTTCCTTCTGTCTGCTGTCAACTCTTTTTCTGACCAAAGGGGAATTTCATAAAAACAATTACCATTTATTGTCCCAGAATAAAAATAAATTGCTTTTTCTCTGTTTCTTTACCACTTAGAAAATTGCCAGAAAATATTTTAAAATTGTAGAGCAGAGCTTAGCCTCAGTATTACATTGTCGCCGAGACCGAAATCCGGAAGATCCTTTTCATTTGCAACACTTATTTTATTTTCTGATAAAGTTCAAACACCTGCAAGTAACCAAAAGCAGAACATATACCTCAAAGTTTTAGTCCCTATTTGTTGAGTTTTCTTGGAAGATATTGCATTGAAAGGGCTCTCACCTTAAAATCCACTATTTTATTTGTTGACTGTTGCTCATACTGGTTAACTGATGTAAACGTCGAATTTAAAGCATTCGGTCAAGGCCTAATTTTCCAATCACTGTCTTTTTCTTTTAATTTTGAAACTAAAAAATTATCTTCAATATGTAAACAAGTAGTTAGTTATCTTTCAAAAGCAATTTTTTGCGATCACATCAGATACAGGGGGATAAGGAGTCTCGTTTCCCAGCAACACCCGACTGCAGGCATTTGCACTAAACCCACAGGAAAAAGCATTCGTGCGACAGTTTCCAAACTTTTGCCGCAGACTGCAAGGCTATGCCAGATTTTTGATGAGCATAAGCGTTAGATTCATTCGACAAATTAGCAAGCAAATCATCAATTACAAATCTTTTAAAATACTCAATGGTTGTGTCATTAGATAGCTCTTGCCGAAGATCAAAAATAACGAAATTTGTGTTTGAAGGCGGAATAAATGGTATGCGCTTGTCAAACCTGCAATTAAGTTTTTTCTTTTAGCCTTTGTTCTTGTTGATGAGATCCATACCTAGATTTCTATGTTAAAGAGTTAACATTAACATTATCAGAAGAATTAATCTCATTGGTCTTGTTTAGGCAGTTTTCAACTTGTCATCAACATCAATGATATCATTCTTTGTCTACACTTAGTAGTTTATCAAAATTACTTTGTAAATCATCCAATACATCATCACCAATTACATTTTTTCGACGAGTCACCTTAAAACATTGTAAATATAAAAGCAATATAAAAAGACATTGATTTCTATCAAGTGGGAAGAAGTAGCGACTTAGGCTTTGTTTTGTATTAACTTAATAACTTTTTTTTATGTGGGATCACAGTGTAATGTTTGACTAAAAACAATAATCTTCATATTAGTATTTGAAGGTTACTACTAAATTGTTGTAAATTGGTTTAAGCTATGCTTTGTTAAACGCCTCTAGCTTTTTGTCGGTCACCAACTGCTCTGAAGAGACCTGATAGGTTCAAACAGTGTCACTGTCTGCAGTTTGCTAAGTGCATTGCTAGCCTCTTGAATTACTATAACAGCTTGTGACTACTATACTGTGACAGCACTATTGTTCTAGCAGCTGCTTGACTTTGTGCACCTGCGACAACCGCCACTCATTCACTAGTGCTACGGCTTCGCAGAGTACTGACAGACCACCCACCACGTGGACCCAGTCTAGGACCCACAAGGGTGGCGGTCTAAGCAATGCTTTATTAAAAGCCTCTAGCTTCTTGTCGGTCACCAACTGCACTGAAAGAGACCTGATAGGTCAAAACAGTGTCACTGTCTGCAGTTTGCTAAGAGTATCGCTAGCCTCTTGCACTACTATAGTAAATTTTACTTTTTTTCGAAGTCGGCGATTCCATGATTTTCGCGAAGTGCACGATGTCTATGAAAATACCTTAAAATGGCAACATACCCTAATCTTAACCAAAGTTCTAATCTTGACCTTAATCTAACAAAAAGCAAAAATTGCTGGATATCGCGGACATGTACTAATTAGAACGACCGGTTTATGAATACTAGTCTAGCTTACTCATTTCTAAAAATTATTCCACTGGTTTCAAGCTGGCAATTAAAACAGTCATACTACAAAGTCGATTAACATGTTAGGGTTTATCTCTCAAATGCATTTATAAATTAGTAAAAATTTAACTTTACCAAAAAGTGTATTTTCTCATTTGCTGAATCATGTAATGCTGGATAACTGAAGGAGCAAAAAAACAATTTTGACCCTCAAAAAGTTTTTGTTGTTAAAGAAGTTCAGCGACTACTGCTTTAATATATTAGTTAAAATATTCAACCATTTAGGTATTCAAAAACTTTTTTGTTGGTAGTTGCTCACTTGATGCACGTGCACTTCATTCATGCGTATGAGCTCATGCTCGGTTTGCACGTTTTTCGTCAGACTGGGCCACCACGACGGGTAGACTGCTTGGCCCAGCCACCTGTCTGCCACATAAAGACGGAGGCATCCCGTTAAGTGCCTTGCCCAAGGACACAACAAGCAAGTTTGCCGGCTTGTTCTCCACACTACCCCTGTGTGCTGAGCGCCAAGCAGGGAAGCTATGAATCCCATTTTTTAAAGTCTTTTGGTATGACTCGATTTGGGTAATGAACCCCAGGTCTACCGACTGCAAAGTGGAGGCTGTAGATACTGCACCATCGCACAGGATGCAAATGCACTAACATTTCCTTCCAACAACCAATGTAGCAGATTATGCACTGACATTTCATTTTGACAACCAATGTAGCAAATTAACCAACGACAACCAGCTTAATCTAATATTGACTACTTTCAGAAAAGGTAATTTTGCTTCATAAATGCCGGGTAGCAATAATTTTAAATAAAACAAAAAGTCAAAAAATATTTTTGCATGGAACAATGCAGAGTGAAGACCTCTCTGGGCCCAGGATTCGAAACAACTTTAGGCTCCCGTATCGGCGCCGTGGTAGCAAGTAGGCCAAAAAATATAGCCTATGCATGCATGGCACCAATACGGAAAGGTAGTTCTTTTCACTGCAGATCTCGTCAATATTCGCTGAGAAGTATAAACAACACAGACGTGTAACATTGTACAACAGGCCTTTCAAATGACGGCAACGTACGCACAAAGCTAACTAAAGAATAAACAAGTAGCTTCACAAAGGAATAAATTTACTCATCGTATATTTCCGCACCGAACCTCTGCAACTGAAAAAAACAAGTTGCTATTGAAACTAAAAAGCGTATAATCTTCGGGCTCCTTGAGATGGTGGGCCTGGGGACTGTCCCCCTTGACATGCTGCTAGCATAAAACCAAAAAAAATCCCAAACCAAAGTTATTGTTTTCATCAAAAGGAGTTGAAGAATCTACTTGGTAAGCGCGATTGCAAAGCTTAACCTACAAGATTTGCTTTGCATTTTATTTTAATCACAAATTTATGCAGTTAATTGGCGACATTGGTTAATCAAAGATGAGAGTCATAAATTTATTCAAAGTTTTTTTCTGTTAACTGGATGCTGCAAATCTGATACTGTGTTTGTTATAGGGGTGAATAAAAAAAATTGTTTAGTTCAAAAGAGCTATGCTCAACGGGAAATTCATGTAATCAATTAACTGTAAAAATGAGGTTACTGATATTGAATTGCAAAGAAAATTTGTTGAAATATGATTGGCATTTAAAAGTTGCAATTAATAAAAATGTACAACAAGTTTTAAATAATGACATTGGAAGCAGATAAATTTGCTTAGAGATATAGCACTCACTACCAGCATGGAGCAACGCACAGCAGCAAGTGGTAACTACAGCTTAGCAGCATTGCCTTGCAAATTATCCTAATGTTAATATGAAATCATTTAGATTGCTTTACTGCATTATTCTGCTGATGTGCATTTCTTTTTCGCACTTTTACTTGTTGAAACAAACAGCTTGGAGTTTTTTTGATAGGCCTACCGCAAATATTACTCCTAAATTTTTCTTTACTGAACAGATGTGCATAAAAACTTTCTATCAATAAATTATTTTCAACCGTGATCACATCGCTAATCTAACATATTTTCTCTGTGGTGTGCTGGTTTGGAGTCAATCGCTTTTTTCTGTTATTGTTGATAATTCAATTTTAAATTGGAGCTTTGCAGGTGAATGAGATTATTGTGTTTACAACCTACATAGTGGGATTTGTGAGAAAGCACCAACTGATGAAGATCTCAGCAATATGGTTTAACTCTAAAAAGCTCAAGGTATTTTTCGAGTAGTCTATTCAACGTTGTATCGTAGAGCCAAGGGGCTATTGTGAACATTTTTTGTCAAGAAGATTATATTTGATATTTTGCAGATGTTATCATTTTTTAAAAATTTTGGCAGGTTTTCTTCAAGCATAAGTCATATTGATACGAATCATAGTCTAAGTCATAATGATACAAATCATAGTAAAGTGAGAGTTTTGGAAGCTGTAGTTGGTCTGTCAGATTGCCTAAAAAACTGCATCGAAAATTACTGATGAAACTAACTGGCTACTTTTGTTTCTTACCAAGTTAGGATTTGGTTTCACGATAACTGTGCTTTTTCAAAAAATAACACAACCTGTTGTGATCACATGGCCAACAGTTTTATTGGGTGAGTTAGTTTGATAGAAAAACTTTGCATAAATTTGCAAAGCAATGACATTTAAATATTTTTCGGGGTTATTGTTGAAAATGCTCATAAAAGTGAGTAATCTTATTGCTTATTGTTAACAATATTCGGCAAAATGCTCACTTATTGCTATGCCTTTTTAAGCTTCACGTTAATACGAGACCATGAGAAAAAAGAATCAAAAGCTATACCGCCGAAGATCTTGACAATGCCATCAAGAAGGTGATAGAATGGATTATGTCGCAAAGAAAGGCTTACATAAATTACAAAATTCCTCTTGGAACCCTTTCCAGTTGTGTAAATGGAAAGGAAAAGAGATATTTGAGAGCAGGACACCCTATTGTTTTTACTGAAGAAGCGGAGCTTGCGATTGCAAATTACCTCGTTTGCCTTGGGGAATGGCTGTTCCTTTTCAATATTCTTGACATCAGAATGCTTGCAAAGCAAGTACTCTCTGCGAAAGGTAGAAAATTGCACAACTTAATGACGATTTGCCAATTACAGGATAGGCTAATCTTTTTTTAAAAAAGACGAAAGGAAATACTTGGACTCTGAAGATGCCAAACCCTGACAGAGAGACTGATGATGACAGCATTATTACCGGCGCGATGGTGTAGTGGTTAGAGCGTCCGCTTCGCAGTCGGTAGACTTGGGGTTCATTTCCCAAATCGAGTCATACCAAAAGACTATAAAAAATGGTATTTACAACTTTCCTGCTTGGCGCTCAGCACATAGAAATAGTGTGGAGAACAAGCCGGCAAGCTTGCTTGTTGTGTTCTTGGGCAAGGCACTTAACGGGACGCCTCCGTCTTTATGTGGCAGACAGGTGGCTGGCCCAAGCAGTCTACCCGTCGTGGTGGCCCAGTCTGACGAAAGACATGCAAATTGAGCATGAGCTCATACGCATGAATGAATGAACAGCATTATTTACGATGGCAGCACTAATATTTCATTTGAGTTTTGTGATGGAATTAGAAGATGAAGATGCCAAACTGTAGAGCAAAAATTATGCAGCAAAAACAAAGTTGCAAAAAACATTAATTTTTGTGTTTGTTGAGTGCACTTTTGTGTTTAGTAATTATTTTAAAAAAATGTCGTTGTTTGCTTTTTCTTCTTTTTGTTTAATTTTACTTGCTACCCGCAAATCTACCGACTGCCAAGCTGAAAGAAATGTCCGAAACAACTATTCCATCGAAGCAACATTGATCATAAGGGGCTGTAAAACTCTAAAACACAGTTTTTGTTGCGGCAAACACTACTTTTAAACTAACACGCCTCTTGCGTGCAAAAATGTTTAGAAAATAATAGCACACGAGTTCGAAAGTAAATTGCAAGCTAAATTTTAGCTATTTACCATTGGTGTTGACGTGCCTATCATCTCGATGTCTAAAATAGCTCCTATAATAATGCTATCATCAAAAAAGATACCAACTATGGTGGTGTTTATTATAAACCCAAATCTTGGGATATCTTGAGATTATTTTGAACAACCACAAAATTTGAGATATGAATGTGAAAAGTTGGTTGCAAAATTTTAAGCTTTTGACAACTTTTCGATGAATTGTAATCCTTCAAAAAGATTTTAAGTAAATGTTATGAAAATAAAATGTAGCTTGCAGCAAAGTTTTTCCAAAAAAAATGTTCAGAACAGCCCCACTCTGCGGTACTGCAGCAGAACAACAAAATTTAAATGCTTGTATCTCAAATACTATACAAGATTTCAAAAAAATTTTTTACAACCATATTTCAAATTTGTAACTGAATAAAACAAACTTTTTTGCTGTGCAATAGAACTTTTATGAAACTTGAGAAAGTGGATTTTCTGTGAACGTATACAAAAACAAACCACGCTACTTCATGCGTAGTTAACTAACTTGAATTATTGCAGTTTTTTCCAGGGATGTGGAAGCGGAAGCGGTACTTTTCTGTGGAAGCGGAAGCGGAAGCGCGAAAAATTCACCGCTTCCGCTTCCACATAGGAGGGAAGAATGGAGAAAAAAAAGAAATTGATTCTACTATCCTTCGTAGAAGAACGAATAGGGGGAGCATAAATATTAAGAAATGAGAGCGAGGAGGAGTCGTTTAGAGAGATGTTGACCTCTACATAATCAGAGTAGGGGCCAAGCAAAGAAAGAGAGGAGGTAGAAAGCTCAGAGAAGAATAAGCCCTGCTTGACGAAAATGATGACGCCGCCACTAGCGTCTGCGACATCAGTAGAAAAAATACCAGATCGGGAGTGGGTGCCATGGGGTTGCAGAGCAGAGAATCCAGGAATCAGAAAGAGAAAAGGTTAGATTCCTGGATAATAATAAGACCAACGGGATGAGACGAAATAAAGTGTAGTAGTTTAGTGCTCCTGGCTCGGAGACCCCCAGCATTCCATGGAAGAACCTTAAGAGATATATGGAGTGAAAAAGAAAGCAGGAGGTAAAGAGAAACAGCCAGGAGCATGAGGCGGTCGTGAGGGTGCAGAGGGAGAAGATACAAAGTGGGCGGAAAAAGGATAAGAAGTTTGAAAGTGAGGGTGGGGTGCTAGTGCTGCATTAGCAGAAGAGGGCCAGATTGAGCAGTGAAGGTATACCAGCTGGAGGAGTCCGAGGAGGAAGTCACACTGCTGGTAGGTGTAGAATCTCCAAAAAAGGCAGGGAGGGCAGCTCCAGAAGTGAGAGCTGCCAAGAGTTCTGAATCTAGAAAAGGAGAGTAGTGAGCACTTTAAATGAACTTAATTAGAGCATGTGCAGCATTGCACTGACCTACCCAGCCAGGTCACATTTCCAGCGCACACTAAACAGGGAAAGACAGGACAAGGGTTTGGATGAACGTTGCCACTCATCAGGAGAAGGAGAAGAATTAGAAAACAGTCAAGAGGAAGGCAGGAGTAAAGAGAAGACCGGCCAATTTTAAAGAGGCTTCGTGCTACCCTTCTGTGATCGTTCAGGGGGCTGCACGGCGAAAAAATGTTTTGTGTGAGGGGGATACCCAGGGTAACTCGGACCCTCAGGAAAGCCAACAGCCATTTTGACCCAACCCAAACGGGTCGGGGACCGCACCACCACGTTGAGGCGGCTGTTGATTGGTGCAGTTCAATTTTGCTCGCTTTACATGTATATAATGTACAGGGTGGGCCATAAATAACGCACCAAAGCATATAAAACAAAAATGATATAAATTTTTTTTAAAAGGCAAATCATAACTAAAAAACTTTGATTAAAATTAAATTTAACAGTTATAGTAACTGATATTGAAATTAAATTTAACAGATACCCAAAGAAAAGATATTTACATTATTTCACATCACAATTTATTTTAAATCTTTGGTGCGTTATTTACGGCCCACCCTGTATATACGACAGAAATTTCGCACTTTACTATCCAAAAAAATCGGAGTCAATACGTGTTTTGGGGACAAACAGAAGGTCCGCAATGATGATTAGAGTAAAAGTTAACTCAAAGTCAGAGTTAGTTAAGAATAAAGAGGGAAAATCAACGCTATACGGTGTAATTTGTTGTTGTGACGACGGGTTATTGTCGAGAGCTGTGATATGTGGTCAAACGATTTAGATCTGAGAAGCATTAGGTTAACTGTTGTAAAAGTAGTTGTAAGTAGTGAAGGAACTTGCAATAACTGTCTATTTGTTGAAGTGTTTAATTATTTTTTGAATTGTAGTAACGAAATATTTGATTTTCTTGCAAGCAATTCATGATTTCTAAATTTTTGTTAGTGGGAGTTTCGTGGCAAACGCGAAAGTACATTAGGGGCTCCGCGATGACAAAAAGATTGAAAAGCACTGTTCTACATTCAACACGAGTTCTGATATCTAAGAAAAACAAACACAGAGTAGTTCGAAACAATAAGCTCAAGCGAAGTAGGTAAAGTAATAGCAATAAATGAAGGTTTTTGTTTTCTTAAAATGATAAAGTGTAGAAGGCAGGCTACACACCCACAAAAGTTAAAAAAAATTGTCAACGGCCGTTTTTTCGTTTTTTTTGGTGGAAGCGGAAGCGATAGGTGTGGAAGCGGAAGCGGAAGCATTTGAAAAATAACCGCTTCCACATCCCTAGTTTTTTCGCAAAAATTTATGAATACATGACAAAAAACGATTGCTTATTCAAAATATGCTAAGGGTAGAAAAATGATTTTGGGTTTACATTAAAATATAACAAAAAGTAGGAAAAATTGAAAAATTTTAAATAATTTTGAAAAGAAAATAGCACATAACTTAGCAGCCAAAAATTTGTTGAATTTCTGGAGACCAAAGTTGAGCAAGTTCGGATTAATCAATTTTCGAAATACGGCATTTGTTACTACTGTATTCGGCAGTCAGTGCCCTTGGTTTTCTGTTCAGCACTGAAAAAGTTTCATTAGGATAAAATACTTTGGTTTGTTGACAGATTTTTAGCTGCTTAGTACGCTTCATTTTGGTTTGTTCAATTTAGTGTAAACAAATGCAAGGCATCCAAATCAAGAAAAAGCTGAATTTGAGTTTTAAATTGTTATTATTACTTAAACAAATACATATAGATGGAATATAGTTCACACTGGCTACATGATTCGTTAAGATAAAACATATTTAGTTTAAAGTGAACTGTTTATTTAATGTGTTTTGTTTACTTAAGTTGAATTTGGGATACGGGTTACTTTATACCAAAATGTATTTCCCATCCCGAAAAAAAGAAAAGTTAATTCAACTTAATTTAGGCGGAAATAAAATTTTAGCTGTTGCCGTTAAATGTTAAGACGAACCACTTTTTTAAAGTTGTTGGAACGATGCAATGATCATGCTGACAAATTGCAGTTACAAACAGTTATAGCTTTGGAATTGCGTAACGGCTGCAAGGCATTGCTATAAAGCTGTATTCGGCAATTCCAAATTGGCATCGACGCATGCATGAACGTCACGCATGCAGTGGGGACAAAAGAGCCGGCATTTCACAAAAAAACAGGTTTTTACACAATCTCCAGTCTTAAAATATTTTGAGTTCACAAAGAGTTAACCATCGCTCATATTTGAAAACAACTGCCAAGAAACCACTTACATCTTACATCAAATTATTTGAGAAATTTATTAATTTCAAATTCACTTAACCTTCCATTGGGCGCAACGTGCCTGTTAGGCACGTCAACAATGTTATTATGAAATTAGAATTCAAACGCATGCGCTTACATAATATCAAAATTTTGTTGTAATGCTTTCAAATACAACCTATCTGCAGCAGCTTTAACGATTTATTTTATTTTTAACGAAAGAAACAATGTCTGAGCACAATTTTCCAAATGCTATGCATCTGGCATAAAGCGTGTTCTTCGAAGCAAGCAGTTTGGTATGAACTACATAGTTTTCATAAAGCTTTTCTGAGGTTTATTTGTTTTGCTCTGTAAGTTCGTTTTCAAAGCAAAACTTGCAAACCACAATGGCATGCTCCAAGCAAAGCGTCAATAATACCGGTATATAGAAAAATCTTTCTTGGCCGCTTACTACATATTCGGCCCAATGTGCTTGAGAGATTTCTGTCGCTGTATCTGTCTTTCACGTTGTCGAATCTGCAACTGATTTTAACATTTATCACTGGAACGCGCTAGTGGTGGGTGGTTCAGAGGTGTGTTTGACTTAGCCAACCAGACCGCGAGAGTAAAAACTTGCGTCATCCATGTACCTGGCAAATCGGAGGGTTAAGATTACTTTCACCAAGCCAAATCATTTTTTTTTGATTTTTCAATTATTGCTATAAGTCTCACTCGGTGCCGAACTTGTCATGACCAAAATCATTGTTGTGCGAATTTTGAAACTAGATTTTACCGTCTTTTCTATTCCAGTGCTAAAAATTAAAATCGCAATGATAAGTTTTAAGTTGAGAATAAAGCTGATTTAGGCGGTTAAGGAACTTATTCAAATAATTTTCTGCAAATTTTTGCTGCTTTCCCGTTTCAATGTAATAATTACACATAAAAGTTTAACGAACGCAATTAAAATAAAAGCTATATCAAAAATCAAACACCGAAATGTTTCGTCCCCCCATATTTGTGTTGTACAGTAATTACTGTTCGGTCCGTTGAAAACTGGATGAAACGTTTTTCCTCTTTGCAAAATCCAAAATCATTTCTGTAAGCGTAAAAAGTGCAAAAGGATAGCGGATTTAAAATATAATGAAGTTTTGTAAAATATAACAACACATTTGATGGTTTTTTGTTTCAGTTTTTAAATTTTATTTCAGTGTAAAGCGCAGTGATAAAAATAAATAGTTTCAATCAATGTGTCACCCCAGATCATCTACTGCCATGTATAAGCTAACAAACATGTTTCGGCTGTTTCAATACACTAGCAATGGTGTGTTTTTTCCAATACCAAATTTACTTGTTGCTCTTCTGAAGAGCTAAAATTTAATAATGTCAGGCTGAAATTAGCTAGATAGGTTTTTGATTGGTCTAATGACGTAAATTATTAAACAATTGTTATAGAATACGGTCTTGCACACTTTCAAAAAGTTAGGATAAATTGTTTTTTGTAATAATGCTGTTTATGAATCAAAATCATTCTCGCTACCATGCAAGTTTGTACAATTTATATTGTTGTTAATTACCGATAATAGATTAGTTAAAATATTGCATGGCTTTGCAGCATTGCAAGAAAGCTGCAGTGTCTACAAAAAGAAGAATAAAAAAAATGGGTAGAGAAAATTGAAGTATTTGCTTTTGCAAAATTCTAAATGGTTGAGGTCACAGCCTGGCAAAGACATTAATAATTGCTTTCTAAAAATACGTGCTTTCAATTTTTCAAATATTGATGCGCCAAAATGTAACTTGTTCAGCAGGCAATTGCACAAAACTAATTAATACGTGGCCATTTTGCGCAGATAAAATATTAACCAAGCTCGCAGTTGCAAAAACAATTTTGTCTTTATTTGATGAACCTTCAATTGCAGCATGCATTAAAATAAAACAATTACCTTTCTCTCACAACAATTGATATTTTTTTGTAAACATTTGAATTTCTGAGCTTGACAAAAATATGAACAAACTTTGTAAGCTTCTCCAGGCCGTAATTACATGGGGTATTAAATGATCTTAATTTTTCTAAAAAATGCATGTCTCAGAAGGCTAATTCTAACTCACCTGAAGCATTCAGCTTTTGATAAGAACTTTTTCTTCCGAAGCAAAGTAGAGCTGTTTTTAAACTCGTTTGTGGAACTAGTAATTTCACTCTTTACGTGCAATAATGCTTTGGATACAGCCACAAAACCAATCCTACAACTATAGCTTGAAATGCTGACATTTTACTTACAGTGCTTTTTCTTTTTGTCAGAATTTAGAGCAATAAATGATCAAACTTTTGCAAAGGCTTTCTTAAAAACTAGATTTAAAAGGGGCATGTGTAAAAATATTTTTTGACAACAAAGTAGAGACCATAAAAATTTTTTTGGTTAAAAACTCTAAATAAATAACAAATTATGCTTTCATTTTGAGTTTTTAGTCAGTCCTACAGATAGTGCCTAGGATGGTGCATTGTTTTGGAGGAAGACAATCGTTGCTCACTTTTTTCATAAAAACCGACTTTTACTTGCTAATAGTAAATTAAACAGCTAGTGAAATGATTTATTGATTACACTGCGTTGTTGCAAACAATGAAATATGAAATTTGTTGCAACGAAACATGTTGCAAACAATGAAATTGTTGCAAACAATGAAAGCATCAAGAATTTGTTAAAGAAGCGAGATAGTGACGAATTCTTTTGTTTTGAATTTGAAAAAAATATCAAAGGTTATTTTTGAATAAAGTTGGTCACAATTTTACAGCATGGACATAAACTCGTCTTCGCTCATTTTTATTTGTCATAAAAATATTCTAATTCATGAAAAATATTTTATATATAAAAACAAAATATTTTTTCTGTAAAAAAACATGAAAGTAATTGCATTTTGTATCCCAAAAAACGCAATTGTTAAGCTTACACAATTTCTAATTTGAGAGCAAGTTTTTGAAAAAGGTTACTTGCCTCTAACGTCATTGCCACTTGCAGCGTCGGCACAAAAATAGAATTTGGTCTGATATGCATTCAATGATGCTACGAATGATTTTACAAGTTTTTTGATATTATGAGCCAGATTTTTAATTCATCGATGTAAAGTGCTTTATCCAGGATATAAATTAGTGTTTTTTCATTCTCATTTTTTTAACGTGTTGAGTATTTGAAAGCAAAAACCAAGTTTCATCAGCATTATGAGAATTGGGAAATCTTATTGTAATGAGCAAAATGATATGTGAAAAGATAACGGATACATGTAAAATTGTTCTATGCCTTTTTCTTCGTTTTATTTGTTACTAGCCGGCTTTGATGACGCCGCCCGGCAGAGGCCCTTCATCAGTAATGTCCGGGTTTAGTATTTCGGTTGAACCGGCCGAGCCAGCTTCATCCATCCGGCTCCTGTGTGAGCGGTAGCGAAAAGTTAATGAATTTATACATTTTCACAATTCTTGTACATGAAATTGTGATCATCATATTCTCTTAATCATGACTGGCAATGCTCACAAAGAATCTTACCACGAGTTATTGTTAATACTTGAGAGGGAGCACGGATTGCACATAATCAAAAGTGATTGTAGCGGCAAAATGGTTGCTTTCACAATTAAAGAAAAAACTATTTAATGGTAATTCCATTTTGCCAATAAATGCTGTCCCTTTCCTATTGATATTTGTGGTATTAAGTTCCCAATTTGGCTGCGCTATTAGTCTTGTTTACGCCATAGCGACAAAAGCAGCTATTGATCTCTCTATATTCAGTCTTACAAATTGCTGTGGTTATGATTTTACATTGATTTTTTCTTAAACTTGGGATTTTATAATAATGACGTAGAGTATAGACATAAATACCACAACAGGCAGTATATCAGCACGAGAAAAAGTTCTTGCTTTATAGTATATATGACGGCGTCACCCGAAGAGCCCCCATCAGTGATGTCGGGATTGAGAGTGTCGGTTCAGCCGGCCAAGTCGGCTTTACCTATCAGGCTCTTGTATGAAGAGTTACCAAAAGTTTATGTGTTTTCTGCACATAAGATTTTCCCGACTTCTTGCGATCCTGTTCTTAATAGAATATCTCATTTCAAGGTCCTGGCTATGCCTTAGGTCTATGTACTCGGTTCATTGCTGACACAAACCCAAGGAAGCCTTGCGTTTCCCGTAGTTTGAAGTAGGGATTACATTTCTGACATTAAGCTATTCCACAGCAAAATATCAAAAATGTCTTTCGTGTAGTGCGATTTCACACAGTGACGCTGTTTTTTTTGATTTCCCTTTAAACTTTTTCAAGTCCTCGCTGGCTACGCATTATGTAACATGTTCTTTTCTCCCTGCTTGACGTTCCCTGGGGAGTTTAAAGTGTCCTTGCTTTTCCTCAAATGTTTGGTTTGACCCTGGTAGCTCTATAAAGCTATTATAAAGCAAAATACCAATAATATCTTCCATGTGGTGCGATTTAACACAGCGACGTTTTTAACCCTTATCAGAAAATATGTTGACATTTGTCAACATCGATTTTTTTTCGTTTGATTGCACTCGCCCCCTGTATGCTAGCTCAGCGCCATTCACCGAAGAAGAAATACTTCTTATTAGCTTACTACTGCAGTGATATCAAAATCTCAACTTGTTTCTACAATGAGTTATTTGTGTTTTATCTTAATCGGAACACCTATTGACAAATGTCAATAAATAGAACCAATAGCAGATCAACAGAGACATAAGACCTTTCAGATTTAAAATTACTATGAATGACTGTTACTATTATTGTAACTGAATAACTGCTGTTACAACTAATAATTTGATATTGTTTCAACGCAATTGCCAACAACTTGTAAAAAATTTGCAACCGCATTTGGTGATTTGATCTTTAGCTGGAGGAGATTAGGTTTCTGTCAGCAGTTCTTATATCTCAGACGTAGTAATAAGTACATTTCAAAATATTTACCTAGATATTAGTACATTTCAGAATTTAGAACAAAGAATCAATACCAGCAGATAGTCGTACTTTGTACTTGGCTTGAAACACTAACTAATTGCAACTGCCGTATATACAATTGCTTTGGTAACATAACCAGAATTTTACTTATGGATAGACAGAGAAGATTTACGTTTCAAGAGGCCCTCAAGCAACGGCAGATAGCTTTTGATGATGTGAACAACGATTCTGATGCTGAGGCTACAAGCAGCAGTGACACGGAATCTATTGTTGATGATGACGAAGCTCCTTTGGAAGAGGAACTTTCTGACATAGAAGTGTTTGAGGAAGAAAATGAAGATGCTGGTAGTTATGAATATCAAAAACATCATGACAATGATGGTAGCTTAGAAGATGAAGCTCAAGTAGCAATAACAGCTAGAAATGCAACGTATTATAATAATCCTTTTCCCAGCAGGCTCAGAAGAAGAAATATATTGACATATCAACCTCGAATAATTGCTGCTCCCAAACATGAAGTGGATGCTTTCAAAATATTTTACCGACCTGAAATTATACATCAGGTAGTACGTGAGACGAATAGAAAGGCAAGGGACGTGAGACAGGAGTGTAAATGCAGTGTACCATGAGCGTAAAAGCGCGTAGTTTACCTTTACAACTTAATAAATCGACATGAGTGTAAATTGTCGCCAAGCTCTGTCTACAAAAACTTTACATCCCAAGAAGTTGAAGCCAGTTTTGCTATTATGATTCGTGCTGGCTTGGACAGAGATAACTTCACAGACTCACATCGCTTGTGGGATCCAATTGACAGAAGACCATTTGATAGAGTCCCTATGACGTTGAATCGATTCAAATTTCTGCTACGTGCATGCGTTTCGATAACTATCGTAATCGACTTGTAAGAAAAGGAAACGATAGATTAGCTGCTATACGAGAAGTATGAAAACATTCAACAGAAATCTGCGCAACATCTACATCCCTAATGAGGCCTTGACTGCGGATGAACAACTTGTTGGGTATCGTGGCAGGATCCCGGGAAAAACATACATGCCCACAAAACCAAGGAAATATAAGTTTTTTTGGCTGTGCGAAGCCACAACAGGTTTTGCTCTGAAAGCAATGATTTATTCTGGAAGGGAATCTGACACGGTACCTCATAGAAACTTTTCCAATGATATTGTAATGAAATTGTCCTCAGTGTATTTTGGTGCAGACCATGACATATATGATGACTGGTATTATACCGCTCATGGCCTGGTGTGCTATCTTTTGCAGCAAAATCGGACACTAATTGGGACAATTATGGATAATAGACGTAAAGTACCATCGCAGTTTAAAAGTAGCAAGAGAAAGAGAGGTTGAAAGCACTCAGGCATTGTATGACCATTTAAACAAAAATTTCATATGACCCAAAACGCAACAAGAGTGTGCTTATGATGTCCTCTTTACACTCTTCTATTTCAATCACGGACTACCACAAAAAACTTACAGTTATCACAGATTACAATAAGCATAAAGAAGGAGTTGACACTCTTGATGAAAACTGTGAAGAATTCAGTTGCTTGAGGAAAACAAATCGTTGGCCAATGGTTATCAATTACAATTTGATAAATTTTGCCACTAACAACGCTTTTATCGTAGTGAGAGGCAGTGGAAAATGTGACAGAAAAACTGATTTTCTCAAGCAACTAAGCTTTCAGCTCGCCCAACCATACATAACCAACCGAAAATTGAGAGGAGAAACAACGGTACTTGCTGAAAAATGAGGTTTATTGATGCTGCTTCCTACACCATAAACCGTACAGCTCAAGGCATCAAACGGGGAAGATTTTACAGATGTGGGAAGCCTACTCGCCTTGCATGCTTGGTTTGCCGCCGACGTGTTTGTCCGTAACACAGAAAAATACCAAAAAACACATATTGCTTAAAATGCCAAACAATTTGTGGTTGTATTACATGTTTGTGTTTAAAATACAATCTTCGTTTGTTGTAATTTTATTGTTCTTCAGCTAAGAGCTAAACAAGCTAAAATTATACCTTGGGTAGAAAGCAGACCCTGGATTTTAGATTCAAGATTGTAATGCTTTATCAAAACCAAATTAATCGTGCAACCAATGGATCGCGCAGCGCGATCAATCGATTGCGCTGTGAGATTGATCAATCGTGCATGTCGATCATAAGAAGACAACATATATACTTTGAAAACAGCGCGCATTAGCATTGAAAAACACACGAAAATGGCATGTTGACAATTGTCAACATATATTCCGATTAAGTTACATAAAATCACTGTTCTGATAAGGGATAATTTTGATTTCGCCTCAAACTTTCTAAGTCCGTGCTGGTTACACATTATGATTCATATTTGTATTTCCTTACTTAAGCTAAGCTCATAGAAGTTAAATAAGTTCTTGTTTTTTCCAAATTTTCAGATTTAATTGCGGTAGCTCTATAAAGCTATTATTAAGCAAAATAGAAAAAAAAATGTCTCTCCTAAGCATGGTGCGGTTTAACCCCGGCAGGCTTAAGTATTACCCGTGCCGATTTAAATCGTATCAATTAATGCAGCTGCGCCAGCTTAACCATACAAATATTTGTCAAAACCACAACGAAATGTTTTACTAAATATAAGCCGTAGTTCCTGCACATGTAATAGTGATCATGTTGGTCTATTAATCAAGACTGGAAGTATTCAAAAAGAAAGAGCGATGGCACAAACTACCATTCGTAATATTTAAAAGAGTAAGGGGGAGGTGAAACATAGTCAAAATTGATGGCGTCGCCCAAATGGTGGTCGTTTTGACAATTAAAGAAATGAACTAATTAGTGGTAGGCATGTTCGACGATTCGGTAGGCCCGCTTTTGTATTTACAGTATATTGGTGACAATAAAATCTTTGCCTGCGCTGTTTGCTATAATTCGGCCAGAGCATGAAAAGGGACCATGCCTTTCCTTTAGGTCATACAACCTAATGCAATAGGCGCCTATTAAGCTCTTTTCAAACAAAAACATTTCCTCTTAATCCACTATTTCAGATTGATGTTTTCATTGTTTAATTTTGATCTTTTCTTAAATTTAGAATTTCATTACATTTAACTTTGCCCCTAATCTAGACCTCCCTACTTTTAAATGAAGATTAGTGTTTTATACTGATATCCTTGCAGTTACAAATATCAGTAATGAGCTTTTCCATTTATGTTCGCTATCAAAATGATATTGGGTAATTTTTCTGCCTGAGGCTGCTTTCACTAAATAGTGGCAAACATTGAGATGTCATTTGACATTGTAATTTCACCATGTGTTTTGAGCCATTATTATTAGGATCGCTGCTTACCGCTTTTTCGTTACTGTAGGCGAATTAATATGAACTAACGTCTCTGACTGTGTGCATGTTCTTTGGCCCTGGCATAAACGCCGCCATGCAAAGAGCAAACTAATTCGAAATGAAGCACTCACAGTTCAGTTACACCAGTAGCGGGGGCCCCCGTTGATAATGTCGAGGTTAAGAACATCAAATCAGCTGGCTGCTGCAAAAACCTTGCCCAATTGCAAAGAAAATTGCTTCAACATTTAGATCAGCTTGGTCCAACTGCAGGCCCGCGAACTAATTTTTTTGGCCCACGAATAATTACGGTGATTAGCGTGATTACGATAGGGTTGCCATGCGTCCCGAAAATTCCGGACATGTCCGGAAATAATATGGCTGTCCGAAAATTTGCTCGAATATAGTGATAACCTTTTTTTTGGAGTATCACATCCCTAGTTTAAACTGTGGCCCGCGGAATGAATATTTAGTTTCTGATGGCCCGCTATAAAATGAAGTTGGACCACACTGATTTAGATCATATGTAGCTCGACACTTACATTTTGTTGCAAGCAATAAGTAAGGACCATCTTTACCTCCTCGTCTTTATCTTGCGTAATCACCAAGTGTTTTTCTTGGAGTAGGCTACATATTAAAATTTGTAGACTTCATTCTTCGATGAATCTTTTTGAATATTTTGATGGATAATGCCAAAGATCTATGCTATCGACAAAAAATAGACAAAATGTACCAAAGGACTTAGCCTTTCTAGAAATTGCAATTTTGTGAAACGCAGGCACTAAACTTTTGTGTGTTTTTAACCGGTAGACTACATTTCACAAACATATGGACTTCAGTTTTTGATGGATCTTTTTGAAAACGTCGACAGATAATGCAAAAGAACCATGCTTGTGAGGAAAAGTAGTCAAAATGTACCAAAGAGCTAACTTTGTCTAACAATTGCAAGTTTATTAGCTCTAGTAGGATAATTGTTTAACTAAAACTGAAACATGATGTATGGCAACCAAGTTTTGATCAGCCATTATAAACTAATCTTTAGCCTCAAGTAATTGGAGTCACATATTGCTGGAAAGAAAATTTTCTAAGCTTTCAAAGAATAGCAATTATTAGTACTTTATTATACCGTTTTTGTAATAAAGTCACCTGTTTTTACTGAGCTCACCACTTTTGAAAGGGGTAAAAAGTTACACCACAAGTCATAAAGTTCAGCGTTTTCAGTATAAAAACTGATATTAATCCCTTCAGACCGACAGGACTAATTAGTCTCATTCGGAATTTTTGCCTACTGCTGGGTGCATGTCCCTGTCAGATTATTAAATATTTTCTTCAAACTAATTTGCCAACCCAGAAAATGCTTTTAAAGTTTTGAAAATGCCGAGTCATAAATTTTAAAGCTTAGTGAAATTTGTGAAATTGATCTTCAATATTGTGTAACTTTAGACATACCTAAATTTACGTAAAACCTATTTTTGAACGTAAAGTAGTTGTTGTTAGGTGTGAAATGTATTTTGGTTACACTCTCAACCGTGGTTTGAATGATTGCAAGCTTTATGCAATTTTCATACTGTTTTAGGAAGTGGCATTATTTAGTCCCATTCGGTTTTATATGTATTTTTCACTAACCACTATATTATATGCAGATATCAAACAGGCAAATTAGATCAAGGGAATTCATTGTAGGCATTGATCAAGTAGTTCAGCTAACTACAGCTGATAATTCTGATTCATCTGATGGAGATGATCCTATTGATGAAGAAGACATTGTTTTCCTTGAAGAAGCTACTCCAGAAGCAGGCTCTGAAAATGAGGTTTTGGTTACTATTGATAATGCTCGAGCAGACACACAAATTCCAATCAATCCTTCCACATTAGACTATATATTTTCTTGGCAAAAAATAACTTCTGGCAGTAATACTGTTGATATTCCTGTTTGTACTTTATCTGGTGCAGTCAATTTAGAATATGATTATGAGCCACAACCTGGAGATGTGTTTTTGGATGTGAGAGATCTCAATACTTTAATGGAGTCTGTGATTGTGTAAAGTCAGTTGTACCTGCAACAAAAAGGAAAAGTCTTTCAGATTGATTTGCTGGAGATGAAGGCATTTATTGGCATTACCTCACTTATGGGTTACCATTTATGGGTTCCATGCCTGCGGGAGTACTGCAGTCAAGATCCTGGTCGTGGGATAAATGTGGTTGCTAATGTAATGCCTCGTGATCGCTTTTTTGAGATACGAACAGCATTGCACTTTGTTGACAACGAACAGCCACATGATACAAAAGATATAGCCAGGAAGATAAGATGTATAATAAAGCGTTTTAACAAATTTTTTTCACATGCTATGAGCCCAACTGCCCTGCAGGCTATAGATGAGCATATGGTAAAATTTAATGGGCAGCATGCTATGAAGCAATACATGTCCATATCAAACGAGGATTCAATATGTGGTGTCGCAATGACTCTGCTACTGGATATCTTTTTCAGTTTGATATGTATGGCGGTAAACAGGAAAGCAATGTGGGAAGTTCGGGTGAAAATGTTATAATCCAGCTTTCAAGGTCATTGGTGGGTACAAATGTGAGGTTGTTCTTTGACAACTTTTTTGCATCACCAGCCCTTGTACACAAGCGAAAACAAGAAAAAATATTTTGCTGTGAAACTGTTCGGCAAAAAGCATGCCAAAAGATTTAAAAAAAGACAAAGACATGGCAAGAGGAGAGATCAACCAAAGAAAACCTCAAGGCCTACACCTTTTAAAATGGATGGACACTAAAGAAGTTGTTCTGCTTTCCACTATAGACTCATGTGTGCCTACAGTAAATGTAAAGCGACGGGTCAAAGGACAAAAAGAGAAAGTTACTCTACCATGTCCCATTATTATAAAAGCGTACAATCAGAGAATGAAAGAAACTGATGTTATGGATCAGTTAAAAGTAACATATGAGATTGATCGAAGTTACCCACGAAAATTTTATCTTCGCCCGTTTTTTTTACCTTATTGACATTGGGTTTGTGAATGCTTTTATTGTGTATACAAAACTGATGGAGGAAAACTTTCCTTACAGCAGGCGTTTGAAGACACTCAAGGTCTTTAAACATAGTATGGCTATGGATTTGATTGGAAGCTTTTCATGTCGCAAACGACTAAAGAAATCGTCATCCTTGAGATTGCCTATGCAAAACTCTGGTGAGCATTATGTAACCAGAGTTTGATCCAAAGAAAGTGGACGGTGCGAGCTTTGAACCAAACGCAAAATTGACTCTCGTACTTGCATTCGTTGCAACATTTGTAACTTGTATCTGTGCCAAACAAGCAAGAAAGACTACTTTGCAGAATGACACAGTGGTGTCCAGCAGTGACTTCATTTTCTTGTAATTTTTGTGTATGATTTTTGATATTTTTATGACATTTATTCTTTACTTTTGTTAGATTTTTGTGCTGTTAGAAATACACCATTATGTAGCCAAAGCGAAAATATGCTGTAGTTTTATTTTGAAAATAAAGTAAAACTTCTCAAAGCTGGTTTTGCTTACGTCATAATTATGAAAAACCAATGCATCGGTGTGCCTAAATGCTGTTTATCATAGATGCTGATCTACTGACGTCAAAGTAAAAACAAATATTTCAGTTTGCATAAAACTGCAAACTGAAATATTTGTTTTTACTTTGACGTTGAAGCACAGCTGAGGCAAAATGACGTAGAGCATCAATATTATGCACTTTGCGGCATGTAAAAGCATTGCATCTCATTCGTCAACTATTTCGCATACCGGTATATGATTGTGACCCATTATTGATTATGTTGTAAATCACAATCATATTAGCGAAATATTTGACAAATTAGATATAACTTTTTCGTTTGGCAATGCTAGCTACTAAGTCATTTAGCGCCAGCTGTAGATGATTTATGTGCAAATTTTCTGCACACTATATACAGCGAATAGTTTTTGGGGACCTGTGTTAATGTTTGGGCTGATTTCTTGTAGATAAAATAACAAAATTGAAAACAAAAAAGCTTGCAAATATGAGTTTTGAAACATAAGACAATGGATTGCATATTTTTTGTCCCAAAACTTTTGCATCAAAAGGGAAAAGATTCAGATTTTAATAAACAACGAAAAGTACACATGAGACCGGTTGGGACTGATTAGTCCTAATTCTTCCAACGCTTCTCCTACGTCTGTGAATCCATAGAAATCATTTTTTTCTTTCTCTGCTGTTTTTGAGTTGTTAGAAGCTTAGTAAAATAAAAAAGTTTCAGTAAATTTTGGCGAAGCAAAAGTACCGGTCTAAAGAGATTAATTGTACATATTGCACACTATCGGAATCGCCTGCAAATAACCTTTGATTTGTTGAATAAAGTTCAAAAATCAGTTGAGAAACGAAGTCACAAATCAGTTTTTAAATAAATTGATTTGCAATTTTTGAAAACCTCGTGATATTATGATGTGCGGTAGCAAACATTTATGTTAATCGTACGAGACATATTATGACGTGATAGAGCCAGTTTAAGTGTGCAAAGGAAAAAGAGAGCAAAAATGTGTTGATACATACATGACTTGCTAGTTGCTAGCCAGCAATTTTCAAGGCAATCTCCTATCAAGAGGGATCTGCCTCCAGCATCAAAGTACAATAAAAAAATTTGCTAAAAAGTAATCACCAGCATCATACGGTACCATACAGCAATCTATTACATCATGTCAATAACCCCTCGACCGGTTTCGACCTTATTGGGCCTCATCAGGCGGGTCTAAAAAACACTCAATAATAAACATGCTAAAAAAAACAAATTTGCCATTGGGTGCAAAAAAAATGCAACACAAAACAATATGATACAGCAATACCTATATCATGGGGGTCACATTCAAGGACACACACATATGACATGGACAACAAGTCACATCGGTAAGCCCTAATAGGGGTGCAGCATCATTGTCAAGACTTATGATGTCCATGTCATCCATTAATTATCCATGTCATATAATACAATAATCATATGCATATTATATGACCATCATATTATGTAATTATCATATATATCATCATATACATATATATGTATTATATATATATAAATCATATATATAATCATTATATTATATAATATCCATAACATATAATAATCATCCATGTCATCATCCATGAAGTGACTTGTTGTCCATGTCATGTGTGTGTGTGTCCTTGAGTGTGACCCCATGATATAAGTATTGCTGTATCATATTGTTTGGTATTGCATTTTTTTTGCACCCAATGGCAAATTTGTTTTTTTTAGCATGTTTATTATTGAGTGTTTTTTAGACCCGCCTGATGAGACCCAATAAGGTCGAAACCGGTCGCGGGTTATTGACATGATGTAATAGATTGCTGTATGGTACCGTATGATGCTGGTGATTACTTTTTAGCAAATTTTTTTATTGTACTTTGATGCTGGAGGCAGATCCCTCTTGATAGGAGATTGCCTTGAAAATTGCTGGCTAGCAACTAGCAACTTATGTATTAATGATAAGTCTTGACAATGATGCTGCACCCCTATTAGGGCTTACCGATGTGACTTGTCCATGTCATGTGTGTGTGTGTCCTTGAATGTGACCCCCATGATATAGGTATTGCTGTATCATATTGTTTTGTGTTGCATTTTTTTTGCACCCAATGGCAAATTTGTTTTTTTAGCATGTTTATTATTGAGTGTTTTTTAGACCCGCCTGATGAGGCCCAATAAGGTTGAAACCGGTCGCGGGTTATTGACATGATGTAATAGATTGCTGTATGGTACCGTATGATGCTGGTGATTACTTTTTAGCAAATTTTTTTATTTCAAAAATGTTTCAAGGGCTTAAAGTGTTTAAATAAAAAAGTGTTCGTAGCATAATCAAATAAGCTATAATTGTTGTAAAGTTGTTTTTATCAAAAAAAGCTTATCAATATCTCCTAAAAGAAGGTTTAATCGCGTTTGTGCGATCAGTACTTTTCGAGAAGAACCAAAAACAAATTGTTCAATCAATCGTTAATTGTGACGTCATTTTAGACCCCAAACAAATGAGTTTTTGAAATGTGGTAAGGCGGAATTTGGTTTTTGTTTTATCAAAGAGCGGTTGTCCTCTGTTAAGTATTGCAAATTCTAAAAAAATTATGACAAAATCATGACGTCACGAATTCCCTTATGACACTCACCGCCGGGTGGTGAAGAATCGTGCTAAGTTTGATGCTTGTACCTCTAGCAGTTTAAGAGGAAATAAAACAGATACACAGACAGACAGACACACAGACAGAATTGTGCTTTATATATTAGATTTAACATTATTTGCGCAAAAAAGATACATAATCACCAAATCATAAACAAACCATTTCAAAATTTGTTCGCACGTATTTGGAGAACACATTTTTGTGCAAATGAAATTATGAATATGATTTTGCTGCATTTGTAAAAACATATTAATTGTTCTTTATTGTATCTTTTTGAGGTAAAATCTCTTGAAAGTAAAAAAAATCCATAACTTCTTTCATTGGGGCAACTAAGCATTACAAGTAACTACAAGCCATCTTTTGCTCAAGTAGGAGGCAGCAGGCTTCCAAACCTAGCCAGACCAAGAAGTCATAATTCATAAAAACGAATTAAAAAAGAGTTGAATTATCACAAATATTATCAGAAATAAACTTTTTAGCTGAAAACTTAATCGGAGTTGTACAAATGAGAAACAGAAGCATTGACATATTGTGCAAAATTATGGAGAAGGTTCTAGAATGCAACAAAAACTCAAAGATATGCAAACCATTTACAATCTGTCACTTTGCAAAGAATTAAATATAAACATATCTTGACATTGGTGCCAATTCCCATGCCCCACGTGGCAATAAAAAAGAACATAAAGCTAATTTCGGTACTATTCCTAAAATTACGTATGAAAACGCAATGATGGAATTGTCACAATAAAAAATATCTGACTTTCAAAGCAACTTTATTCCAAGTTATACTCTAATTAATGGTTGCTAATACATGTTACCTAACAAGAACAAGTAATTACTTGTAAATTTTGTGATGATGCAGGCTAAGTGCAATCAGATTGCTAAATTAGGCAACCAATTTTTCTGCGTTGACATGTAAGAAATGACGTGAATCAAGTGCAGTTGTGCCTGAAACCAATCCGCATTGTGAATCAGTTAATCGCCAAAACAAAAGATCTCACAATCAGCAGAGGATAAAACTTAATCAGTATCTATCACAAGCTCAATTAATATCTGAAAACAACTTAACAACACTTCCAACCGCGTTTTAAGCGGATCATGTTAAAAATAGAAACATGCAACCGATATCATTAAATTAGATCATAACTTTAATTTACTTACATCAAAAGTAGAGCATCAACCCAAAAGAGACAACCAAAATTACAGTCTAATGCAATCACACACCCCGTATCAGAACTGATGGCAAACAACATGCTAGGTTTCCTGCCTATGTTGTTTAGCCCAGTACTGTACATGTCACCAATGTGGCAAGAAACAAGATGCCGCACGCTTTTGCTGCACTAAACAAGATTTAAAGCAATGCTTTACTATCTAAATTAGAAAAACACAATACAGAATGTTGTGTCTGAAAATCAGGCATAATGCGACCTCCGTGCTGCAATTTATACCAGCATATACATCAAATAATTTTAAAATATTTTATTGTTTGTGTATGGCAAAATGCAGGCAAATTGCCTTCTAAGGCAATAACTTGAGATGAATTACTTTCAATTGTTTTCATCTTACAGTTCATTGCAATTGGGGTAGAATAACTGACCGCAAGCTTAAAACACTTACCCATGTCTTTGTGAGCACAAATTCGCATATGATGCATATTTTGAAATTAAAACTAATCATTTTGCTTTACCTTTTCTCATTTCAACCTGCATTGCATGAAAAATGGTGTTTGCTTTGTAAATTTCGCTACCAATAGGTTGAGGAATAATCTCAAACGTAAAGCGACATCTCATTTCCTTAAAAAAAAATTCACATTATTCTGCAACAAGAAACTCATTATAATTTTACAGATGAAAAGCTGTGGAAGTGTGAATGCAGAAAGGACGTGCTCTATTCTCATGGTAATAATCATAATCATGGCGCGGTTTTATCAGTTAAAAAATCAATTAGATTAAAAAAAATAGTTCCAGGTATTGATCAAGCAGAAAAAATACAGCTTACTTGATGTAAAATTAACGAGAATATTTTTTTCATGGGCAATGTTTATGCACCAAAAAAAGACGAAACAGCGTTTTTTGACGCTTTTTGTTGAACAGTCTCAAATTTTTCAAAACATCACTCAATGCTGAAAGATAATTGGAATCTAGTGCTTAATGGTTACTTAAATAAAAATGGGGTACAGTATACTTAAAACAATTATCCGAAAAAAAAATGAAATTATATCCAAATGTTTTAAAGTTATGTGACATTTTTACAGAGCTTCGTCCTTTTAAGAAAAGGTTCACGAGATTTCAAAAGCAATTTTACATTGCTACAAGGCTAACTTTTTTACTTCAAGTGATCTGCGGCAGGAAATGAAATAAGCTACTATCTGCCGAAGAATTCAGTCAGAATACAAAATTGCACAAATAATGATAAACATGGAATTGGAGGATTGGGAAAGAGGATACTAGAAATTCAATAAATCTATTTTGCTAAATGATGATTGTAAAGCGTTCATGAAAACGTGATGTAAGATTCAAAAACGATATTTCAAAAGGGTGCCTTACACCTCATAACAGGTGCGAAACTTTAGTTGTGTAATTAGAGAAAAATTATTAGGTATTGCTCTTTGCAAAAAAATGCTTTCCACTAAAAGCAATGTATTAGAATCAAAACTTGATGCCAGAAAATTAAGTTTAATATCTTGTGCCCCTGGACGAAGAAAAGAAATTTCAAAAAACTATAAATGATTGTCAAAATAATCTCAGCTAGCAGATAGAAACCAATGCTGAAGGCACTAGTATTAGAAGTAGAACCAGTTGAATGGATTCTGCAGAAAAAATACCAAGTATTCTCTAATTTGGAAAAATGGCACGGAGAAAACAATCCATTAAATCATTACGCAAAGCTCAAGCATTGATAGATACAAAAAAAGACATTTTGAAAGAACTTGTAGCCTTTTATGAATCTTTACATGCTGAATACCAACAATTTTGTGAAAGAGAATTTTGTGATTATGTAAAGGCGCTATCGCCACCAAATATAACCAAAGCAAAAGCATCCAAATGTGAAAAGCTTTCAATTGAAAATAAATGCCAAAAAGCAATTTTTTAGTGGCAAATAGCAAATCTCTCGTTCATGATGGCTTTTCAATCGAATTTTATAAAACGTTTTGGACAGAAATTAAAAGCTCATTTATGGAATCTCTTGATTTTTTCAAACTTACCAACCAATTGAATGATTCCTAGCGGTAAAAGCGGTGTGATCTTCTCATTGGAGGAATCTCAAAATTTGTCAATGCTATCTCCACATCTTAATTTTAATTGTCAGTTGCGTAGCCGAGTAGTCGGAGCGCCGTTTTTATGGAAATTTTGAACAGGAGATCCTAATTCAACTCCCACTTTAGGTGTGTTGTTGCGTTTTTGGATAAGATGGTTTGCGACAATTATCTCTGCTTTATGGTTTCTGACAAGCAACAAATAGAAACAAGAGTAGTCAGAAACTCATTTGATAAAATGTAAATGCCATCTACTTCTAAGCAATTCTAGATTCGTCCTATGCATAGAGCTATGGTTGCTTTCTCGTGGCAGAGGATAAAGATCTTTTAGATTATTAAATACAGTACAGGCAATCTTTCAACTTTAACTGTCGGAAAATATATTTCAACTATGAAATAGTCATCATCAGTTTCTTATTCAAATAGAATCTTAGATATAATAGAATAGAATCTTGATTCTATTTGAATGAGGAACTGATGATGACCATTACATAGTTTAAGTATACTTTCCGTTATTAAAAGTTAAAGCTGAGCGATTGCCTGTATTTATTTATCTAAAACATGTATATACGCCCGCAGGTAATCTTCAGCTATAATTGCTCAGTTTTCGGTTGGTCAAAGTTTTTCACTAGAATTCAATAATTCTCAACCACTGTGCCGCGGCACTTTTGTGTGCCGCAAAATTATAAAAGTGTGCCGCCAAATTTTAGATACACAATTATGTCAATATTGTTGAATAATATGATTTAAAAAGAAAAATCCTTTTAACAGGAATATGATATTTAAATCCATAAAAAATTTTTAATTATTTTTAAATATTTCATAATGTGTGCTGCCAAATTTTGCAATGGTTAAAAGTGTGCCGCAACAAAAAAAGGTTGAGAATCACTAAACTAGATCCTTTTACACTTTAATCACCTTGGTATTGTACAGTACAAGGATCACAAAGGATAAAGATGAAGCATCAGTCAATCAATCATAGTAATCAAGAATAAGTTAACTTCTGCCCCACCCTAAATTGTGGGTTACAATTGCCTACAATTGGCAAACAACTAAAAAAATTGTTTGCTTGTTGAAAAAAAGGTTTTCTCATAAACTTTTTACGTTTTCTTTACCAAATCGTGGATTTTCATGTATCCAAATTTCTGGATTTAACACAGCCATTTGATTAACAAGGCTTTTGTACACATCTTGTTGAGATGAAGCAACGACATCCTGTGCTATGTTTGATGCTGTAGTGAAAAGCTGTTGCTTCATGTTGTCAGCTACAGCCCAAATAAACCGAGACTGATTGATTACTGAACTTCTTCTCTCAATTTTACTTCCTGGAACGGCATTGCTTTTTCTGAACGCTGAGTCAAAATACAATGCTCTCTTCGGAAAACAAGACGGCTGTTATTTATTTTGTATATATAGTTAGTAAATTATTTGCATTTGGAAGCGTGATATTGTGATTTTGTATTGTTTCTAATAAAATTTTTATTCGTTTAAGACATCAGCCATTAACGTTAAATTTTTAGCAAAAGTAGTTGTGCGTAGTTTGGACGGTAAATGGTGTGGTTTTATCTTTGAAAGCTTTTTAAAAATGTTTCACTGATGCTGGAAAAATGCCAGACTGTTGATACAGCTGTGAAAGATGAAGCCACCCAGCCACCAGTAAACAATTTTCCGATTCTTTCGAGGGTAACATACAAGTTGTGAGCATATTTCTTAAGTTTTCTCATGTTCTTCAGCGACTGGCTATATAAAATATAGTGCAAACTTTCAAGAAACGAATGCAAGTTAGCCTTGCCGCAGGTAACATCTAGTGCTTTGCCAACAGCAGGTTCAAATTTGTAATTGAGGCAGTGCCACAATACTATATTAGAGAATTGATCTTTTAGCAGCTTTCCAACTCCTGATTTTGTTCTTGGTTAGTAATAGTGATGTATTTCTGATTCAGTACAAGAAGTACTGCAAAATTCAAATTACTAGCGTTTATCAAAACACGTTCAAGAAAAAAAACATTAACACTCACAAAAATAACATAAGATAACAGATGTAAGCCCTCAGAATAAGTAACACACGGCTGCTGCTCAAACATTAATTATCAAAAAATATTTATCTTCAACTTAATCAGAAACGTGGCTTTTAAACTCAACTAATGATAAGCAGGAAAAAGGTCATCGGGTAAAGTATTCCATAAATCAGCAACGTGCTCAGAGACGAAAAATGTTTAGCAGTCACTGTGAATCTGAGTTTTATAGATGTTAATCCTATGACCTTTGGTAGTTTTACATGTACCAGAAGTTGCATTGAAAAATTGCACACTGTGAATTGATATTAGATTATGTACTATTTTACAAAATTTAACAAGATCAATCATGCACCGTCTATTCTGAAAAGAATTAAGCTGAAAGATTAGGAGTTGCTCAGCTCAGGGTTTATTGTGCAAACCGTCGATGCACTTGGTTGTTCGACGCGTACTTTTTCAATCAGCTGAGTATCTCTTTTCATACGTGGACACAGGCACATATTCTGGATGGTGTCGAACTAGTTGTTTGAAGAGTGGAAACTCTTGGGTCACGACTGACGACAGTATTTTAGATGATGTTCAATTAATGCAAAATCTAACACACATTTCTTGAAGCAACTTAATGTTAAAACCACCTTTTGGCAAACTGTCCTAATGCAAACATTTTTTAGCAAACTGTCCATAGTGAAATCATATTTTGGGAAACAGTCCATAATGAGTTTGAAGCTTAATATGGGAAGCATACAGAATTTTCTGTTTAACAAAATTACAGGGAAAGCCAACTGGTGCCGCTTTGCTATCAGCACTTTCTTCTTTCTTCGTTTGGGGAAGATGCTGAA
This sequence comes from Trididemnum clinides, assembly GCA_963675345.1. Taxonomy (NCBI): domain Eukaryota; kingdom Metazoa; phylum Chordata; class Ascidiacea; order Aplousobranchia; family Didemnidae; genus Trididemnum; species Trididemnum clinides. Next base: position 8,204,387 of record OY776289.1, read on the forward strand.
AGGGCAGTCCACTAGATGGTCAAACATGCGTCTGTCAGCCAAGGCACCATGTTTTTATCAGCATCTGAAAAGGCATGAGCTCCATTTGGATGGTGGTAGATAGGGCAGGGTGTTATCCCGTTCTCAGCTGTTTGCTCCTTTACGAGCCCACTCTCAAGCCGCGTAGGAGTCATGCTCCATTTGTGCATTATTGAGGGGAATAGCCCAACGGCAGTTCGAAGGCAATTAAGCCTGGCCCATTTAAACCTGGAAAATAACATTCCCGATGGTGCTGTACTAACGTCTGCAATGAATGAATGGAGTTGAAAAGTGCTTTCCCGCCACCCCATGTTCCATTTTTGATCCACCCATTGTATTACAATGGTGCCTGACTGAGCGAGATTGTTAAACACTTTCAGTGCTGCAGACACAAATGGGTATTTCAATTTGAGTTGCCGCAGATACCCGAAAGGTGGGAACACAAGCCTTTTGTGGAGCAGATGTTCTGGCACCGGGGAGCAGCTAGCTTGAGATGATGTGGCTTTTTGGCGGCAAAGCTCAATTGGTTGGATCCCCGCCAGAGTAAAGAGGTTGTCTGTTGGAGTGGGACGCAGGAATCCGGTAACTATGCACAAGGTGTCATCAATTGGCTTGTCAACGAGGCGAGTGTGAGCACTGTGGCATCAAACAGGTGCGCAGTAATTAGCAGTAAAGTGGACTAAAGCAAGGAGGGCTCAGCGCAATATTGTGGCACTTGCACTCCAACTCGATCCCGTTAGTCGCCTCAAACGCCTTAAGCTAGATGTTAACTTCTTGCGTGGTGTCTCCAAATAACGATAAAACGTGAGTGCCCTATCCAGCTGCATGCCGAGGTAAAATGGTTCGGCACAAAATGGTAAGGTTTACCCCTTGACAGGGATTTTTGGTTCACACTGTGCCTTTTTGTTGTGAAGATGGAAGGCTGTGGCCACTGCTTTAATTGTACTGAGCTTGAGCTTTCATTTTTGGAGATAAGAAGATAGAGTTGCCATGTCCTGCGTAAGAGTCCCCTCTAATGCCTGCCAGTTGTTTGCAGAGTGCAAGATCGCGAGATCGTGAGCATATGCGAACTTTTTGGCTGTTTTTGCTGACAGATAGCGTTCATAAATATTAAACAAAAAGGGAGCAAGAAATAATTTCTGTGGGACGCCATTCTTTAGTCGTCGCAACCTGCCTTGCTTTCCAAAACTGGTGGTGAGGATAAAACTGCGGTTGCGGACAGTTCCGTGATCACTAAGATAATGTGCCTGTCCGGCAGAAGATGCAGAAGCTTGCAGGTGAAGCCATGATACCATACGGTGTTGTAGGCTGCTGTTAGGTCGACAAACACAGCACCAGCCTTCTTTTTAGCCGAAAATACTTCCTCAATTTCTTGAGTTCGAAGGGTCACTTAGTCTACGGTCGACTTTCCGCGTTAAAATCCAACTTGCTCTCAGTGCAAAAATTTTTTCAACAGCTGATGCTCCGGTCGCTACTCCGAGAACACTAGCTGTTTAAAACATAATGAAAGTTGATTTTAGTCCACGCCGATAGATTCTTCGGCTAGAACTTTATCTTGCACCTCCTTTAAATGATTTTAGTTAAATTTTTTTCTTCATCTGCAAAGATAGATAATCATTTATATAATCGGCAACAGTGTTACTGTGTCAGACACGTCCCATGTCTATGGAATTAACTTATTGAAGGTCAATTGAACTTTCGAACACTGTGAAAGATTTATTTTTTTTGTCACATAATACGCCGCTTTGCAAACTCGAGCAGTGGTTTGAAAAGCAGTTTGTTGACTTTGAGAATTCAAATTAAGCAGTAGGTTTTTCTTCGCCGTTTCAAGCATGGTGATAGCTTCTTTATGTGCTTGGGTGGTTTTTGTGCTCATAGACTTTTTTGCGTAGAGAAGAAAACTAAATCTTTCTTGCCCTACCTTAATAAGAGACATCACACTCGGTCCATTGAGCAGAAATAATGACATTTTTTGATGTCGTTAGTCCTAAATTATTTACTATGCGACACAGAGTATATCCCATTTTTCCATTGATAGCTTTCCAACTGTTTTTTCCTCTAAATTTCTCATGTTGCTTTTTATTCCAGTATCGATGAGCAGTTGAACTAGCTTCTTGAATCAATTGAATCAGCATGATCTTGATGCTGTGATTGGCGCTCACTGATTTTGCTGATTTGAGCG